>CM062816.1:949882452-951082452 GCA_031772625.1 Pinus tabuliformis | reverse complement strand
ATTGAAAAGATTACATTATCATATTCGATTGCATTCAGTTGAGTCGGGTCATAACACCATTGGTTTCATCTCCATTTACCCATTTGAGTAATAACAGCCTTAATAACACAGCGCTTAATTAAAATTCATCTAGTAATTTTTACATTTCTAGGGCTCTGAAACACCAACATAGCTTAGGCTAGTGTCTTGGAGTAGGAGAGTAATTAACTCTCCAAGACAGCAAAACCAAACAAGTAGCTCATCTTGTGGTAGGATAAATCCAACTGTTTCATTTGTACTCTGGGAAAGCTCCTCTTAAAGGAGAAGCACGAGCTCGTGTCCGAACCAGTGAGGGGATCAATCCTCCCTCGTTGGGAACGACGCCAGACATGCACGTATTACAAACGGTAAACCTCGGATTAACCATTGTCGAGGAGCCAGGGGTCACTTGTTGGTAAACCTTGGATTATTGTCAAGGAACCGGCAAGGGGATTGAGCTTGATACTCTGCCCTTGCGTGCTGTCGGAGTGTAGACTGTTCCCCCAGGTGCATTTGTTGTTGTTGGTAACCTTAGTGACCATTATCTTTAGGGTTCTACCCAAGGTGACGGTGGAGGGAAGGTCCCACTGTACCTGGAGCAGACGTCGGCTATACTCACTTGGATTTTCTGGGGGGTTCACTTCACTCGAGACGGTTAAAGTGGAGGAACTTGGTCCAGTCTATTCATTAAGCAGGTTGTCGGGGTAACTGTTCCACCCACTATTTCTGTACTGGATTCTGCGAGGTTGGGCTTCATCACCAACTAGTGTTTTCGGTCCGGAGAGCTTACTGTTTGTGTGTGGTTTGACTCCTAGATTTGATAGCGCGTGTTAATTTGTTTGTTTTTACTTTTAGAGACCATAGGTGTGAATTGTGAATTTTAATTGTTAGGTGTGAATTGTGAATTGTTAATTTTAGTTTTAAATTGTAATAAAATTCACTGAAGTTGAATATAATGGCAAATGTTCCGGAATTTATCAACCTAGGAACCCCTCCTAATGAGAATCCTAGTACTTTTCCTTACTTTGGAAATGTTGGTCCTCCTTATATGGCTACTTTGTCATTACCTGGATTTACAATAGGTTTACCGATATGGTTATTTTCAACTTCGTTGGCCCAAAATACTCAAATTGTTCCACCTCAACCGGATGCTTCACCTCAACAGAGTTCACCATCTCAACATCACCAACCTTCTGTTGACCCTTTACCCTCTTCGCCTAATTTTTCTTCCTCCATTTCTTCCTCTTCGCCTGGTAAAAGCCTTGATGCTCGTAACCAGGAGTCTAAGAAGAAGAAGCAAGATAAGAAAGAAGTCAACCAACCAACCATGGATGTAAGTGTTAGTGGTGTTGAGGAAAACTCCGACATGCATCGTAAACCCAAATACCCTTGCAGGCTTTGTAAGGGTGACCACTTCCTTGTCAATTGTCCTGGTATTCCAAAGGTCTTGGAAGTATGGTCAGAAAAATCTCATCAACTTTCTGTTGATCCATCAACCAGTGATAGTCAGGTTCCTGGGAAAAAGGGTAAAGTTAGGTTTCCTTGTAAGTTATGCAAAGGGAGTCATCAAACTCACATTTTCCCTCACATGGATGAAGCCTCAACTTTGTTGGAAAACCTTACTGTCCCACAGCAAGAATTTCCAACTGGTTACCGTAAACTTTCTCCCAACCTACCGTCAACTGACGGAGTAATTGATCTAAATTCAAATACAGTCGATCACACTCTTCCATTGGAGAGTGAAACTCATGTCACTCAGGTTGATGATCTGTTAGTTGATCAAGTGGTCGATTCAATTTCACATTCAGTCGATCCCACTTTCCCTTTAGAAAGTGAACTTCATACCGCTCAAGTTCTTCTTGTTACATCAGATTCTTCTATGCCGGGGGGCATTTCACCTGTTTCTACAGAACCCCCTCCAAGCACTGAGGTCTTTTCCTTTGATTGGAATAGACTGACAGAACCTCGTCTTCCTTCCTCCATCCCTTTCCAAATCATTGTCAAGGCTGGTGGTAGGGACATACATCGTACTCAGGTAGATGAAGGTGCTTCTGTTAGTATTTTATCCTCAACTGTTTGGAAAGCTTTGGGTTCCCCTCAGCTTGCGCCTATTACGCAGAATCTGAAAGCTTTTAACAGAACCATCAGTGAACCTTTCAGGATTCTTCCTAAGTTTTCTATTACCTTGGAAGGTAAAACTGTCTGTATTGATCTTATGGTAGTTCGAGGTCCCTTGGATTTCAATTTACTCCTTGGCCGAGACTATGTTTATGCAATGAAAGCTGTCGTATCGACACTCTTTCGCGTGATGTCTTTCCCTCACAATGGAAATATTGTGACTGTAGACCAGCTTTCGTTCCCTAGTCTTGTCTCAACTACCAATAATATGACACCCCTAAATGTTCCTGATTCTAAAGTGGTATCTACCCTGCCACGGGTTAATTATGTGGCAACCGGTCCCATGCTTTCAGTTACCGATGTAAGTGAGCCTCTCACTGTTTGCTCATCTTCCTTTGATTTAGATCCGGTAATTGACATGGAAAACTCTATGGGATTATTTGAACACGATGTTCTTATCCCTTTTGAGTCCCTTGACGTGTGTTCCTTCCAAAAAACTATTCTTCCTTCGGATGAAGACCTTTTGGAAGCCATGATCAAGGTGTGTCCATTGACATGTCTTTCTTCCAGTTGGAAGCCATGATCAATGTTACGAGGATAGTTTGTTCCTCTCTCAACCTCGTTAAAAAATGAAACTGGATGGTACGAGGAAAGTTCCTTTTACTGTGTCGACCTCGTTAAAAAATGAATCAGTGAGTATGAGGATAGTTTTTTCCTGTATCAACCTCGTTAAAAAATGAAATAGGCTGTAATGAGGATAGTTCTTTTACTGAGTCAACCTCATTAAAAAAAGAATCAGGTAGATTTTAGGTTATGTAGGTAGACTGTAAAAAATCAGGTTTGAGGATAGTTCCTGTCACTGAGTCAACCTCGTTAAAAAATGAATCAGGTATGAGGATAGTTCCTATTACTGAGTCAACCTCGCTAAAAAATGAATCAGGTATGAGGATAGTTCTTTTCTTGTGTCAACCTCCTTAAAAATGAAACAACTCCCTTTTCAAGTTAAATATTGAAAGTAAACCTTCATTTCATCCAGCCGGTTGAATGCAATGAAGCCTGGGGGGCATGTACTTCGCTTTACATCATTATGCTGGGGGCATGCGAACTTTTTGAGCATAGTTCCTTGTCTTGTGTCAAGCTCGTTAAAAAATGAAACAAGGGTAGGTAATTAGGTAGATTGTAGAGAGTAGTTATGAGCATAGTTCCTTGTCTTGTGTCAAGCTCATTAAAAAATGAATCAAGGATTTTTTGAGCATAGTTCCTTGTCTTGTGTCAAGCTCGTTAAAAAAATGAATCAAGGTTTTTAGGGTAGGTTAAGTAGATTTTAGAGTAGTTATGAGCATAGTTCCTTATCTTGTGTCAAGCTCGTTTAAAAAATGAAACAAGGGTTTTGAGGATAGTTCTTTTCCTGTGTCAACCTCACTAAAAAAAATGAAACAGCTCCTACAAGTCTTTCCAAGATCTTGAAAGTAAAACTTCATTCCATCCACCTCATTGAATGAAATGAAGCTTGGGGGGCATGTCCCTCGTTTTGCGTCATTATGTTGGGGGCATGTGAACTTATAACAAGCATAGTTTTTCATTTCAAGCTTGCGTAAACATGAAACCGAATCCGAGCATAGTTCTTTTCCTGTGTCAAGCTCGTTAAAAAATGAAACAAATCCTCCTCTACTTGAATCGAGAGTTTGATTAGATCTCGTAGATGTTAGGTTATATATTTAGGTTACTTATTTCATATTTTTACGTAATTTTAGGTCGGGTCTTTCAAATGATCTCGTACTCAACCTTCATTTTATCCAACTGGTTGATTGAAATGAAGATGGGGGGGCATGCGCTCTAGCAGTTATGCTTAGGGGGCATCAAGCACAATTTTCTCTCTGTTTCAAGCTTGTGTAAAAATGAAACTACTTTGAAGCATAGTTTTTATCTGTTTCAAGCTTTTGTAAAAATGAAACCTATTTCGAGTCAATTTCAGTTATTTTCAAGACTCGTTAAACTCATGAAAATACCGAGATTATTTTGCTATCTTTCATTCTCGTAAAACAAATGAAAATGCCGAGTTCTTTCCGTCTTTTCCTGCTCGTAAATTAAATTGAAAGTCGGCCATATGAGTACATTTTTATCATTTTTTCGAACTCGTTAAAACTTACGAAAAAATGAAAACCATGAGTACATTTTTATCTCTTTTTCGAACTCGTTAAAACTTATGAAAAAGTGAAACCTCAGAGTCATCTTTTAAGCCCTTTTTTGACTCTTAAAACATGAAAATATTGCCGAGCGTTTCTTTTACACTCGTTAAAATGGAACTAAAAGACGGTCCCCTTATAGCCCTTTTCTGACCGGAAAAACAGGAAAAGATTGCCGGGTTTTTGTCATTTCAAACTCGAAACTGGAAATAAAACGACGTGTCCTTGATCGCTTTTTACTTTTCAGGTCAGTGGCACTAACTATGAAAGTACTCCTTGGTCGCAAGATCAAGCGGTTCCCCCAGGTATTATTTTATACTTTTTCGGGCTTGAGGGACACAAATCTACGAAAAAGTTCAACTTGGAGTCTTCTTAAGTTTTTCAGACTCTCTAAAATTGAAAAACACCGAGTTTCTCCTATACTGGGCTCGTTAAACATTTCACATTAAAGGACCTGTTCAATTACAAACAGGAACGAACCACTCCTTCCTAGGGTTCGAATCAAAACTAGGTTGGACTCATCCGAAGGATGAGCTTATAATCAAGCATATGTTATCCTCCTCAAGCTTGTTAAAAATAAAGAGGTACTTGCCAGAAATGGTGGGGGAAAAGAGAGAAGAATGAACCTGTTTGTTACCTTTTGTCTCAAAAGAAACTTTATTACCACTCTTGAACACGACACTTTTCATTCACCTGGGTTGGGAAATCTTTTACCTCACAGTTGATCAAACCACTTTGAAAGTCTTTAACTGGGTTCCGGGGATTAACTTTGAGTTATTCATCACCAAGCCATCTGTCGTGTCGTTATGTGTTCAAGAGGTCTGCAAGTAAAACTTTCATCTGCAAAATACTTGTCATCCATTTGACCATCCCTGAGTCAGTCCTTACAGCAACATTTCTTCAACTTGAACAATGATTTCGTGTTGCGGGCTTGCCTACAACGGGTCGCTTTCTATCGACATCAGCACATTATCTAGAGATATGACTTAGAAATCGTCAGTACCTTGAAGTCTGCATGCATCAATGGCAGGTTTCTCGCCTTTGACGTCAGTTTACATCATTGACTTTCGATCGAAGGATTCCGTGAAATGTTCGACATCAACTCATTCATTCACATCTCATGGATTGTACTGGGTACTTTGAGAACCATTGACATTACTGGTGGTCTCTCTCACGCTTGTTAACAGTTTACATCATCGACTGGTAATCAAGTGGTTTCTACCATGTTCGACATCAACTCATTTATTCGCATGGCTAGAATCGTACCAATTCGGGAAGTAGAAATGAAGACCCTGGATCTAGTTTCCACCATCCAGGCTGCGAGGAGTTTTGTATTCATTATCTAAGTAGACTAATCATAAACAGATGGCTGCGCCCATACTGTGTCTACAAAAGTCTATGATTATGATGTACTGCAAGATCATTCCTATATCAGAGTAGTTAGTCTGTTAGTTAAAGTTTTGATCTGAGTATGGGAATGCCTACCTCAGTGATGATATAATCTTATACATGTATTTTGTGTTGAAAATTGCAGGTTCTGACCAGGCTCTCCACGGGATAATCCTTGAAATGATAAAGCGCTTCACCCTTCCTAGATATTACAAACCCTAATCTATTCCAGGCTTCGCACTTTAGGGGGCAATCTGTTACACTAAAAAATGTCACCATGACTATTTACAGTTAGTATGGCTCAATCAACAGTCATGCTACCCTCTTAGGCAAGTCTTATGCCTCTGCTCTCCATGTCAAACTCCAAAAAAGAGAGAAAGTCTTGTATAAATGTATTTATCTCTGGGGACGCAGGTTCTCTCAACCTTACCTGCGGGGACGCTCCCAATGTTCACAAAAGTTGCGTCCAAAGACGCTCTGTATGTAAAGGGACAGGTGCGTCCCCCTGTAAAGGTTAGAATGCGCAAGTTTCATCTTTAAAAAGTTACTTGTGGTCATTTCTAGAGCATTCTAGAAGGTTGTTCGACGTGTATTGGGCGCCTCCAGATGGTTCATGCACTCCTATCAAAGAGGAACTTATCCCATCAATAAGGGAGCTATCCCACCCAAAGAGGGGATTATCCCATTGATGGTGGACCTGATTAACCTCCTCTTGAGCACTATAAATACAGGCATTGGGCCAGAAGGAGGAGAGGTTGAAAGCTATACATTTCTAAGGGTAAATGCTGCAGGAATTAGGACTCCCATTTAGAAGCTTGTGAGGAGAGATTGCCATCTTTGCTTGTTCTATTTGGAAGTGGGTGAGCTTTGTCAAAGTAGAGGAAGACTCTTGTGGACCCTAGAAGGAGCTTGCACAACACCAAGGCTCAGGTTGTAATGGTTCCTTTTGATTACCTTTAATGCAAATTGGTCCATTCTTCTCAATAACTTGTTGTTTATGGGTTATTTCATGTACTCCTTGGTCTATATGTTGAATATGCTTTGTTTTATGTTATAATCAGGTGCTATTTAATTGTTTGACTGTTGGTGATTGCAGGTTTTGGAGAAAAGGAGGAACTCATCCAGATCAACAAAGCTTGGACTTCTACAACAACGTTTGGACAAAGGTAAGAACGAAACACTTGATTTCTCATATGACAATGCATGTTTAGAGAAGGATAGTTCTAGTTTGTCTTGTTTGTCATTAGAATTTCTTAGACTTCTAGGAAGGTCGGTTGTGTCCGCACTCTTGACTGATTCCGTGTGACATAGCCCTACCAACAAATATTGCTAAGTTTGATGGTAAAGCAGTAATGTACCATTCACTTCACACTTCTTCACTAGGCTGAGAAGCAGTAGGAATTTTGTTTAAGATTTTATTGAAATGTAAATTGAAATCTTTGATAGGTTCTCTTGACTCGGCCCTAAGGTTAGACAAGTCATTGATCAGTGTCGCTGTAGACCTGTCATCACCAAACTTGGTCAGGAATTGTTCTTAGAATATGTTCCAAGTAGTGATAGACCCAGATGGTAATGAGAAATACCATGATCCGGCTGTTCCTTGCAAAGTATAAGGAAAAAGTCGAACAACAGCATCATCATTAACAACTCCATTGAGATTTATGGATAACATAAAGTTATTTATATGTTCTTCCGCTAGCATGCATGCCTCAAGATTAAACTTAGGCAGCCATTTTTCAAGATGGGCTAGTAAATGACTCAAGGGTGCAGGCATTAAGACTGCCCCTGGGTTATTCCATGGAGATTGAGCCATCGCTGAACCACTAACAGAGGAAAGTGCAGAAGATGATCCCTGCAGTTGAGAGGATGAGGATATTACGACTCCAAATGGTTGAGAAGGAGTTGTGTAAGTTCGAGTAGGCTGATGGACAATGATCTTAAGTGGAGGAGTGGATGGTTGACTTCGCGGTGAAGAGGTTGAGATGGATGATGATGATGAAAGAGTCTCACTATCAGACCCTTTGGGAGACTTCCTTGCTCTCTTCCTAGTAGGTAGAGGTAATTCGGTTGGCTGAACACCAAAATTTTCTCTCTTTAAGCTGGTAAGAGGATGAGCGGGGTTATATTGCGAAGTCACACTGCCTTGAGATTTATCAGATTTTTGAGGAGATATAGAAAATCGCTAAAGTTTGTGAATCAAAGATTCAACTTCAGGAGGTTCAATAGTAGATTGTTCTAAAATGTCAGGATTTGTAGCAGCGGCTGTTGCTCCAGCGACTTCTACCTCTGGATTTAAAGATTCTAAATGCAATGGAGAAGTTAGAGGAGATGGTGAGGGCGATTTACTCTCAGAATGGTATTTAGATTTAGATTTGCTTTCCATTCACAATTCAGGCCCTCCTTCTAGCACCAAATATGTTGAAGCCTTGAAAAACGGGTCTACAACAAGGGGGATACCCACCCGGTACGGACCTTGGTTAGCAGCTCCTTTTCCGTTTGGTATAGTGGGTCCGACTGGGGATATGGGACCAGTTTCCCAATTTAGGCGTGTGTGTGTGGCAGATTGATATTTCTCTTTCTAACAGTTTCTAAATGGAATAATTCTACTCTAATTCTAATCTAATAATATGGAAATTGTATTCTAATAAACAAAAATATCTAAATCTACACTTAACCCGGGGTGTAATATTTCTGTTATACGATCTAAAATGATTTCAAATAACAACTGGTAATAAATATCATTCAACTGTTATGAGAAAAGAATTCAATAAAGATGAACCACTTCGTATAAAAAGTTAGATGAAACAGTTGTGAAAAACATATCACATAATAAGCTATTCATACATCAAGCATAAATAAATAGCTACCACCGTACAAAAGTGCCAAATGATAACTCAGGCATTCATAGACCAATATATAAATAACTGAACATGAAAATCACTTTAACACAAGGGTAGAAATAGTTAAGAGATAGAAATACCATTTATAACTAGTCCTACTCATGAGTTTCAAGCGATAACGATTTATATCTTCTTGACCTAACATCCACTAAGAGTACAAAAGTGCAACATCAGTAGCAGATATCAAATGCAAACATCAATAAATCCTGTTCCATTCATTCATCAAAACCTCCTTAGAGGGTACAAAGGTGCATGTTCTGGGGATAAGTTTTTGATAAATTTCAGGACGCTTCTCTAAATGCATGAGAAGGGTTTAAATACTACTAACTAAATCTAAAAATAAATTATTACAAAAATGTAAGATGCGGTTTCAATGACCGTCCTCATTTCAGGAAAATAAAACAAAATTAAAACTAAAATTGAATCTGAAATTAAAACTACTTCTATATTTGGTCCTTGAAATCGCACGCATGCAGCATCTGTTTGAGAAGAGTCAGGTGGCCGACTTTCGATTTTAGCTGAGCTGAGAAAACAGAATCGATAAGAGCTGACGCCATCTTTTTGGCCGAATTGATGATACACTTAAGAGTCATCCACTGGCTATGTGGCTCTACCAATTATGCCCAATAATAATCCCAGTTCAACTTGGTTAACCCTTGGATTGCTTCTGCCTTTACTTGAGCCTTCTGCTTCCAATCTATCTCTATCGTTGCTTTCATGAAATTTTCGGGGCTTGCAGGTGACTGGGAAATTAGCAGCTTTCCTTTTCGAGAAATTTTCCTCAGCGATGCACAATAAGCGAACTGCCTCCATTTCTTGATCTGGGTTTCCTTGATGCGTTTTTTTTCCTTTTGCACTTTTTCCTTCTAGCGGATATAAAGTTCAAAATTTGTAAAAATAATAATTCCATAAGCTCTTGACTGAGTCTTAAACTGTCTATTTCTGATATCAATGCTGTCCAGTATCCACTTAACCATGTCTGTGTATGGGAGAATTTTGGGTCTTGCTGCTATCCGGTGTAAGAATGAGCAAGCTAACTCTATAATGGATGCCTCAGAAGAACTATTTGAATCCGCAGTAGCAGTAACTTCCATTACTCTGGGATTCTCCTCTTCAAGTAGATTATACATGCCTTCCCATGTAGCAATTCCTGCGTCTCTGTTACAAGTCGTGTCTGTAAACAAGCGCGCCATTTCTTTCTCTTCAGAGCTCAAACCTTTGATTTTCTTTCCCATTTTAACCCGCATATTGCTTTGTATCGTTCTCTATTCTCTGTTCCTGCAATTAACAATTAAAGTGAAAATAATGACAAGGAAGGGTGATGGGAAAGTTTTAAATGCCGAAGATACATGAAATATACCACCTTACATGAGATGATTTTTCGATAAGCACGAAACCATATTCCATTAATAACTGGCAACTAACTCATTTATTAGCATTAAAGCGCATAACCAGGTGTCAGCTTATGGAAAATACTTTTCTTGAATAATGAGCCCAAAAGATTTGCGATGAAGCGATTTTGCAATTTGCTTCACAATATCGCAAATCGCAATATCGCGGAATCACAACGTCGTAGAATCGTAACATCACAGAGTTGATTGCTCGTGACATCGCATTATCGCATTGTTGATGTATCGCAAAACCGCAAATATCGCAATATCACAGATCGCAGGAATGCTATATATGACAATCTTTGTTAACCTGTTTTCTGTGAAATGCAATTTACGATCGGCGTCATCGCATATCGGCAAATTAAAGTGTTTCAATGTAAGTTGTGCTTGATGTATGCGATGCGATATTTGTTTATTATCGTGTATCGCGATCTCGCAATATTGGAATTCGGTTTGTAAGGTGGTCTTTTGTCATCTTTTTGTGATGCGATATTCCTAAGGAAAGATTTTGTCTTACCTTATCATAAAACTTAGATTTTTAGATTTTCCAAGGGAGTTTCCTAAACTTATGATGGTAAGCTTTTATTCAAAAAGGAAATTTAAGCACTACTTTGATTTTTTAAATTTTTTACTAAGGGTCCCCACTTATTTAGTATTAGGAATAACACTAAATAAGAATGGGGGTTGTTGCTGGCCACAACTGGTGGGTACCACCTCCAACCAATGGCACCCTTACGGGGATTGCGTGTCATCCAGATCATCCCTCGCTGATGTCATCCCACTCAACTTTTTTACTATGCAATATAAGTCTTCGGGTTAATCCTTCTAGGCTGGAGGTTCCGACCCACACCATTAGTTACTGATCTAAAAATGGAGTAGGTGTCATCTTCCTCTTCTCCACAATTAAAAAAAATAAAAAATAGGATTGTTTTAACACTTTGCAAGGTAAAATGTGTCTTGTCACAAAACAAGTTTTTCTATTGTCTCTTCAATTCTTGAGTTAGTCTTCACATGTAAACTTAATATATGAAATACAATAGCACCAAACTCATACAGGCATAATGAAGAGCATAACAAAATATTTGTTGACGGAGTTCACCCCTCCTGGGCTACATCTTCGGGTCTGCCAACATAGCTAGACCACTCATATATTTAGTAGAAAAAGGAAGTACATAAATGTTTGATGATGGAAACATGTGGCTATTACCCCTACAAGGTAATGTTTTCTTGCAAATAACTCTCACATACAATAGCAACACAAAGAATCTCCTACAAAGATTCCATACTCCAACTGAAATGAGCTAAAATGAGCATGTGAGCACTTCAATTCCACATTGAAACACATAAACAAAACTTCCCTCAACATAATGTAATGAGAAAAGTAAACCTGAGCTAAACCCAATAAGTAACAATTGTTACAATAGACTTCTGAAGGTCAGAAAATCCCTATAAGACCTTCTCAATGCTCAAACACCTTCCAGAACTGCTTCCAAACCCTGATTGATCCACACACACTTAGTTTAAAACCTGAAAAAATACTACATATATGTGATCAAATCATAAATTAGAGGTCACTAATGGATTTAGAACATCCAAAAACCCCTAAGTGGTCTCTTTCTAAGCTCAATTTGGCCAAAAACTTCAAAATATATAGTTCCCCAAGCTCACATATTAGTTTTATTGTTAAGTATCCTACAAATCGGACCAACAATCTAACTGTCCTACAAATCTGCCATGTTTTTCCCTAACCGAGCGACAAATTTTCGCTTTGCTGGTCCAATTTGTTAAACTCTTTAAAAGTCCAATGACCCCTATTAGCAAAGGATTTGGGCCACATGGGTGATATTCCCGGGGCTGGGGCTAACTGCCAGCCCCCGTCGACATAGGCCCCATGTACCCACACCTTTGATTCTATGCGTGCCACCTAACCTAGGGCTGGCCCCCACTTTACACACCCATTTGTGAGCACCTTATCCCTTCCGCACCCACGGTTCCATTGACCCCATGTGACTTGGGCATGGGCTATACCTTTAGCCCCTTTCCTCGAAACGCCTATTCTTCGCCTCTGCTTTGGTTACATGACCTGTCCCATAACCTGGGGTCAGGGCTAAGCCCTAAGCGCTCGGCCATCTGCCTATGGTCTCGTGGGTGTGGGGTGACTGGGGAGTAGGGGCTTAGGCCCGACCCCATACCCCAACGTTCATTCGCCGAAGGTTTAAATAGTAATTGGCTACCATAGTAATTAAGAAACACCTACAACACATTGGTAAGGCGCTGCTCTGTTTGGAAATAGGTCTCGTGTTTGATCACCATGCAGGCCATTTCAGGCCATAACAAAATTTTAGACAACCCCAAGGTGCGATGTGGCAGCCCGTGATTGGGCCACATGGAACCCTATAATTGGTCCAACACATCATTCAACAACCAATCAAAACCTGAAATTTATGAACCAATCTGGTGAGGCCAAATGGCAGTGTTCCATTATCCTTCAAAACACAGTCATCTTCCCCAGTCAATGGTTCTGCACTTCAACCTTTAAAATTTTACCTATTTGAGAAAACAATAAGAACGCAATATCTGAAGCATACGATGTCAGATTGAGGTGAAATGAATGTTGTTCGATTCAAAATGAAGAGCACTTCGACTTGACACCAGTTTCAAGACTTTCTGGTGACTTTCATTTTTGAGCTAAAAATTGATCACCTGATCACACCTCCCCACTAGGAACTTTTGGACTCCAAAAGTTTGCTTATCTAGTTAGTATAATGAGGCTGAAACTCAAAAAAACCCAAAAAAATCAATCCAAAATGTTTACTTTTCAATTGGTACCCTTCTAGCCCCGGTCAAGACACTTCACCTATGTTCTTCTTGAAGACCTACTGTCCTGTTAAGAATTGAGCCAAGATTCTTATCGCTGATATTGGAACAAAATACTAATGAGTGGAATCTGAACATTCTCTTTAATATCATCTTTGCATGACTCAAAAAAACTTCATCTCAAAGTTTAACCGTTGAAGACAAACTTGATTCCACCTTGGAATTTAGAAGCAACATAAAGTTTCTTTAACATCTACAAATTGAGCTTGTACATAAAAGTACACTACTGCAAAATTTCCAATGATAAAATTGGCCTTACTTACAAACATAGTCATCTGGAATTCTTGAAAATAAAGATTCTATTCACACAAGTTTCATATTGAATACTTGCATGAGTGAACACATGACAAACTTGTGGACAACTTTAAACGACAATCTTGTTCATTGACAAAAATTCCTTGAACACGTGGACTTGTAAACTAGCAAATACATACATAAATGAAAAACACATACTTGTTGAACATAGTGACAATTATTGTTCACTTTACAAAAGTACCTAAACTGATCCGAATGGAAAATGGCATCCACGCATGGTATTCATCCACCCATAGTATTCAACCACCCATGGTATTATAATTGACATCCACCCATGGTATTCATCCACCCATGGTATTTATCCACCCATGGAATTTACCCATGATATTGTAAGTGGCATCCACACATGGTATTCATTCACCCATGGTATTGTAAGTGGCATCCACCCTTGGTATTCATCCTCCCATGGTATTTATCCACTCATGGAATTTACCCATGGTATTGTAAGTGAAATCTACTCGTGGTAATCATTCACCCATGGTATTTACCCACCCATGGAATTTACCAGTGGTATTGTGACTAAAAAAGGCTATAAGTAATAAGTCGCATTTTGTAAAAGGATAAATTGTCCACCAAATGTAGCCTTTACAGTTATTGTCTGTTTTGATAAAAGAATTTTATTTGTGGTTTTATTTACTGTGTTCTCTCTCTTTTTCTTCTGCCATTTCACAATTTCAAATCTTGGGGGCCTCTCCCCCCACCCCCCAAGATCCATTTCAATTTTTTTAGATCTTGGGGGCCTCCCCCCAAGATCCAGATCCATGGTATCAAATTCAGGTTACGACTCCATGGGAATGAGGGTTTGAAACATATTTTAGTTTCAATTTTTTGCAGCAATATTCAACAAACTTCATGCACGCGGTATGACCTCCACAAAGCACTTTTTTGGGAAAAGCGGGAAAAAAATTCTTTTTTTTTTTTTGCAAGATTTTTTGGGCTGCGAGTTTGCAGATCAAATCTGAAACTTTTAGTACAAAATTTACAAAAACAAATTACAAATCTGGATTCCTTGTCAAAAAATACCCAAATTCAAAAAACAAATTGGTCGAATTAGAGTTCGAATGAGGGAGATATCGTTGATTTAAAATCAGTTATTTTTCATAACCTTTGTAGCGGCAGGTGTTGAGCGATAAAAAGGTGTCTTTTAACCCCTATTTACCCTACATTAATTATCAATCCAGGTACGATTTTTTATCTCAAGAGTGTAGTCAGTCTGAGGTGGTCACTTGTTCAAGAGTAATGTTTGCAATATAGTGCTTTACAAAAGTAAATGAATGTTGGAAGAAAAATCTAATTGTAATGGCAAGAAAATTAAATGCTTTGCAACTAAATCATTCACTCAAGAAACTACAGCAATCATCAGCCAAGGATGCAGTAATGATAACTCTTTCCCCTATAAACTGATGTAAATGAAAATCAATCACAGACAAGATCTCCAATCTGAGAACTCAGACAGCAGTAGTCAATGTTCTTTACAATTATTGATCTCTCAATCCACACTAAAGCAAATGCTGCAAATAAAAATTCAATTAGTAGAAAAGGAACAACAACTAAATCTATTGAAAAGATTGAATTGCAAAGCTTAATCTACAAAACTAAATTAAGAAGCAATCTTAACCGAAAGGAATTGAACAGCAGTCTTTAACTAAGAAAGGAAAACCTAATTAAGTGTAATCACATAGTGAATATAGAGTAATTGAATCAGTAATCGTATTCTAGCATAATGGACATTAACCACAATTATAAAGGAACGGAAATTTTAGTTATAATGGAACAGTAATCAAATGAACAACAATCACAATTGTAAGTGAACCATAGCTAAATGAACAAAAATCGCAACTGTAAATGAACAGCAATATCAATATGTAAATGAACAGCAGAATCCGAATTAGATAGTGCAATATTATTTCAGAATGAATAACATAACATTTTAGTTGTAAATAACAATCTTGCTATCCAATTACGATTTCGATATAATAGAGCAATTCAATGAAATGTTTAGAAACAAAAGATTACTGAGTAAAGAAAGTTAAGGAAATCAAACCACACATGACCGTAATCGTAAAATAATGATACAAGAATCAAGTGATCCACTAGGGTCGGGCCCTTAGCCACCAGGGAAGCACTGCTGTGGTTACTCCAGGATCAAATAATGGAACAACAACTAAGTTATATATTAATCATAAATGGCAGAGTTACAGCTATCACTTTTTAAAGAGAGTCGATGATCGAAGTTAAGATTACAATAGTAAATTCTAAAAATTGACAACAATATTTGCCCCTTGGGCTAGCAGCGTTGTCCTTATAATGGCCAGGCAGAAGTATCAAAAATATAGATAAGTCTTGAAGCAATGATCCCCTTTCATATCTTTGATCTTCAACTTATCATTTTGTCTTCTTGCATTGGTGCCGCCTTTTCTCTTCTTTTTCCTGGTCCATGCGCTCCGATCTTGATCTCCTTGTCTGGATACGGCTTCTTGTCAAAGGGACAGTAGTTGCTTCTACTTTGTCTTTTCCTCCCAAATAGCGATTTTCTATTTCTTTCACTTTCTGCATAGAAAAAGACAATAATTAGTCATTTCATATCAATCACAAATCTCCTTAATTCTATCATAATTCTTTAACATATTACCATCTTAGAATGTAAAGGAGTTATGATTCAAAGGAAAAGATAAAGAAATAAATGATAAATGCATATCTTTTCCAATGCTCAACACACTCCCATGCTTACCCTTTTTCATGCCCTCATGAAAACATTGTAATTTACATGCAAGCAATTAAGGAATAGGCTGGAGAAGGATTTTCATGCAGTGGTCTAAAACCATGATGTGTGGCTAAAACTTCAAAAATATGCCCTGTCTGACCTTCAGGCAATTCATATAGGGCCTTATACCTTAGTGCAGGATACCAGATGATTGGATTTTGAAACCTACAGCCTAACCAATACAGGCTTTCTCTCAAGATAAGGTTACTATAGGTAACCAGGTGATCAACATCTAACTTAAAATTTTCATAATTGAATGCCTCTCTGTCGTGAACATTCCAATTGGAAGTCTTCCATCAGAGTTTAGCTGCTGCTATGGCAAGGTCTTTGATGGATAGGAAGTATTTTACCCCTTGCTGGACAACTACGGTGTGAATAGATCCCAATGTTTGGATCACACCCTTCTTTCTCATTAAGCTTCTATGCTTATTCCACAGTTGTAATGGGTTTCTTGGTTCACCCCTTACCCACAGATCTAACATGTTCTCCTATCTCTGAAAGGTATTATGGGCTTTAAGCCATTTTATCTGGTTAACAGTAAAAGAGCTGAATTCCTAACGCTGGATATCACCCACAAAAGGGCTAGGGTTCTCTTCCGTTTCACCGTCCAACACAAGATTATGCAAATAAAACTCACATAGCAATAGCTGGACTTTCACCCCATAATGCTTACAACAGTTTATGAAATCATCAATAGTTTTTAACTCTATAGGCACCCCTTCCTTGATAGCCTTAATTTTCAATTATAAATACCTTTCCATCAAAAACAAAGCATAGTTTTTGGCAGGTGCCCTACATGCTAGAACATCAGTATATAGAGAACATAGGGTATCCATTTGACTCATAACAATGTCTAGTCTATTGGTTACCTTTTTAACTTTTTCCTCTGCCCTTCGCCATCTATCGAAGGCCTCGCTCTCCGATGAGTTGATTTTCTTTACTTGCTCCTGTAACTTCTGATATTTCTCCTGAGGAACAGTTTCCTCTATGAGCTTTTCTATCATCTACTGGGCATGTGCTAGATCCTTTTGATGTCTCACTATCCTCGGATCATTGTCCATCAAAACATTTTTGGGTTGGAGATCTACCTGGACCTCCTTATTGTGACATTTGGTTCCTATAGTCTGCATTTCCTTCTCATGAACTGTCCAGTCAGTCATGATGCTAGAGGACAATGCCTCTGTCTAGATGTCCTTATTACAGACTCGTGTGTGTTTTGTTTGGGCCTCTGCATTTGTAACAACCGCATGCTATTCCTTGTGGTCTTGAATGATAATGGGTTCGGTTTGAGTCTTTTTGGTCTTCATTTTATGGGGTTTCGTCTGGGTGGCCGCATCCTTTTCTCCATGGGTTCTTTTTTAGATTCTCCCCATTTTTAGAACCCTTATTTTTTGTCTGAGCTATTTCACTACATTTAGTAGTCTTTGTTATTCCTTTCGCAGCCTTTTGATTTGATTCGTTTTCTTCGAAGGAATAGTTGTTTCTTTTCTTAGGCCTGAGCTTTGTTCTTCAGGGATTGTAGCCTCGCCCTGGCTTATTTCAATGTTTTCTGCTTGGAACACTACTTCAGTGTTCTCGTCCTCCTGATTAGGTTTCTTAGGGGACGAAACCCTAGTTTGATCTGCTATTTCCCGGGTGATTTTTGCTTCTACTTCTTCTTCGTCATTCATTTCTTCGAATACACTCTTACTGTGAGCAGAGTTTTCCTGTGATTTCCCTTCTTCTTCTTCCTCGTTATTCATCTCCTCAGATGCACTCTTACTATGAGCAGAGTGTTCCTATGATGGTCCTGCCTCAATATCGAGGTTGAGTGGGCTGTGGAGCTAGAGGTATTCACCCATATTGACCAAAATTTGGGCCAATTCATCTTCTTTCAGAGGGTTTTCTAATGGGCTTTCGCTAGGTTACTCTGCTTACTCCCCTTCTTCCTCGCTAGAGTGCTCAGTTTCCTCTTCTGGTTCCTCTTCCGGTTCCTCTTCTTCATTTTCTTCTAATTATTCTTCTTCATTTTTCCCTCCTTCAAGTTGTGGAGGTTGCTCATCCTCTAAGCCATATATCTCTAATGGTTGGCTACTGTTTTCTTGGGTATTTCCCAACATTCCTCTGCTTCTCCCTAATTTGGCTGGCTGTCTTCGTTTCTACGGTCTAATTGATGTGCTAGCAGTGCTTTTTCATTTTGGGGCTGGTAAGGCCAATCCCCCATCTATTGAGAATATCAATTCTTCCCAACTACCCTACTATTGAGTGAGACTATAACTGACTATTAGCCAAATCAAGCCATGATGAATTACTACCGTTTCTACATGACGAGATTTTTTTATACTCCGAGCAGCATCATGAAATAAAAATTTTAAGTATGCGGGCAAATTTACAGCACATTTTTGTTTTAATATAGCTAACAGTTTAAGATGGCATGGTCTTACCACATATTTTTTGCCATCACATGTGATGTAACTTTCCACAATCCTGGATAATTCTGCCCATGGTTCTCCCAGGGTTGCAGGCAGGACTCCTTTTCCTTTGACAGTAAGGCTCTGTCCTTTGTCCCGGAAGATGGTTATAGCGTCTTGAAGTCTCACTTTTTTCTGGGTCCATACTAGTCCAATAGTTGGCAGTCCCGATACTTCAGCAATTATCGCATCTGTTACTGTTATTTGCCTCCCCCTCACCATGGAATGATCCTCCTGTAAATTCTGCAAAAATTCAATGGCCACCGTCTCATTAGACTATTGTAGTCGGTTAAGGTAGGCAATCCATCCTACTCTCATTAAAATTTCGCGTGCAACGTCGGAGATCATTAACACCTGCGGTTCACTGTGTATTGATTTGCCTCCCATTTTGTTCAAGCTTAGCACACTGTTACTTTTTTACAGAGCAAAAACATAGAGATGATGATAAAACAACAAGTTGTTCAAGCTTTAGCTCACTACTACCTTTTACAGAGCAAAAACACAAAGATGATGATGGAACAGCAAGTTGTTCAAGATTTAGCACACTATTAATTTCTTACAAAGCAAAAACACAGAGATGATGATGGAACAACAAGCTATTCAAGCTTTAGCACACTGTTAATTTTTTTATAGAGCAAAAACACAGAGATGACGATGGAACAGCAAGCTATGCATATTCGGAAATATCAATACTGTTAAACTTGCTATTCCCGAGTTTTGATGGAGTCATAGTACCTCCAAATAAGGAGTTGACACGTATGCTAGCGTATTATGGAGGTCACCCACACCCCCCTGAAATGTGATAGGCCATCCTTGGCTGACAAATAAAGGAGCAGCACGCTAGACTACAGTCGTACAGTGAAATAAAGGAACAACGTATATATCCATGACATGATACAAAAATAAGTGGATTACTGAAATCGAGGCTTATGATGGAAATTACAAATAGATATGGAAATTCCGTGAAATGATGCGAAAAATAGAGGATAGGACAGTTGACGTAAGTAAAAGTTCTTATGTGGTCATTATCCACTTTAATCATTATGATTGATTTATAAATGATTTTTCATGTATAAAAGGTTTGAAAGGGTTATATAACATAATCTCATTTGAAATCAATATAAAGATATAAGAAAAAGGGTTTATAATGACTATTGGTGTATAAAAAATATGACTTCAATACCATCTACAGAGCTCTGTTGCCCACAGGTGTCCATAACTTTCACAGAGTTGCTTGTTTCACCCTTGGAACCATAATCCTTCATGCATGCCTAGGAAAGTGTTGTGGGATGTCAGAATAGAGGCCATTATGCTGATTTGGTAACCAGATGAATCATAATGCCATTCACCAGGAAGGAGTCAAAGGTGGGTAGGCCGGCTCATGATGAGACCTCATGTTCAAGGATAATTTTAGGGGCGAATGTTCACCCTTTGGCGAAATTAAGGGGTTTTAAATTTTTAGTGGGCGAATATTTTGTATCATAGTACATTTTTACAAATCACCTCAAATAGCCCACCTTATATTAAGGGAGAGGGTAAAAAAGGTAAATTTAGCCCTTGAAATTAGGACTTACAACCTTCCATTCGCCCATTTTCAAGAATAGATTTTATTTAAGTGAATCCATTTGCCCATTTTCAAGAATAGGTTTTATTTAAGTGAATCCTATGGGCCAAATACCATATTTATAAAAGAGGTATGGTAAATTAATAAAAATATAAATAAATGAGAGGTATGGTAAATAAATAAAACATTTTTATATTTACTCCATAAGTCACCTTATATACATGTAAGAGTGTAAACAAATAAAAATATAAGTAAAGTGGAGGTATGGTAAATAAATAAAAATATAAATACTCAAAAGGTATGGTAAATAAATAAAAATATAAATAAACTAGACGTATCGTAAATAAATAAAACCTCTTTTTATATTTAGTCCATAACCCTCGTTCTATTTATGAAGGCTCAAGAAAGAGGTTTTGTTTAAGTGAATCCTATGGGCCAAATACCATATTTGTAAAAGATTTATGGTAAATTAATAAAAATATAAATAAACAAGAGGTATGGTAAACAAATAAAACATTTTTTTATATTTACTCCATAAGTCACCTTATATTTACGAACACTCAAAAAATGGGTTATATTTAGGTGAAACTTATGGCCAAAATACTATGGGACAAATACCATGGACTAGATTGTTATTAATACCATGCAAAAAACCATTATTAACCCTAATATTAGAATTAATAAAAATAAAAATGGCACATGTTATTGACCCATGGTATTCACCAAAATGGCACATGGTATTGACCCATGGTATTCACCTGGAATGTAGCCTATTTAAATGGGGAATCAAACCAGCATGTAGCCTATGCTAAGATTCACTAGGACTTTACAAAGTTTTATTATTTAGTGAAAGACTCGCCAAGATCTTACAAGATTTTATAATTGCGTAAAATATTCGCTAGGCCTTGTGAGAGATTCGCCAAAAAATTATATATACATATTATATTATTGATAAAATCGCCTTCCATTTTTCCTATATACCATGGAGATTCGCCCATTTATTATATTTATAAATTTAGGGGGGGTTCTTAAAATTTTCCGTGCTCATGTTCCAAGGACTTTTTATTTTTCTGATATGCCTCTTGGATCATCTCCCTGGTGTGGTGGCCATAGTGGGGATGCCACTTCACTTGCTTCCTTATGATCATGGTAGGCTAGCTCATGATGAGACCCCCTATCCTTCATCTGACAAATCATGTTAGTAATCATATAGATATATATTTTTCTCTTTTTTATTTTCTTTTCTATAGCACTTTTCCTATTTATATAGAGAAGATGGCTCAACGCTCCTTAAGAGTAGGGATGGTGGAAGAAGTTTGAACATATCAATAGAGGAAAATATGCCCTTATTCTTATTCAATAATAATGATCAAAGAGAATTATGAAGATTAAGAAAGAACCAACATGATAAAAATAATCAATCAAACTGGTTTTAGTGAAAATAAAGACAGCAAAGTGATATAAATAGGTGTGTCCTTTCCTCTTTTCTCTTATCTATTCAAAGCATTTTCTCTAAAAATAACAATTTTTCTTTGGTTTGTTGATTTTAGTATCCTCCAGTTTTTGTGTTCTTGCATAAATGTATAGTTGTGCCTTAAATTAACCGTCATTCACAAAAATCCTCTAAATAATGAAACACACACACACAAAAAAAAACAAAAAATGCACTCAAAAAGTGTTGTTCCTTAGATGAAACAACTATTGTTCCTTAAGAGGGACAGCAAAAGAACATATGCATACAAAAAACGTGGTTCCTTTAACAGGAACAACAAGCAAAAGGAAAAAAAATACACTCGAAACTGCTATTCCTCTTAAGAAATAGCAGTTGTTCCTTAAACAAAACATCAAATAAAGGAAGTGTGAAATAAAATACCGCTCCTTTGACGGAATAGTCTAAGATCATCCGAAATCAAAATTGTTGTTCCTTCGAAAGGAACGGCAAAAAGGAAAAAAAATGTGAAGGAGGGTTGTTCCTTTTAAAAGGAACGGCAAAACAATCTCACGGAAGTGCTGTTCCTTCAGAAAGGAACGACAAAAATGTAGAAATGTTGTTCCTTTGGAAAAGGAACAGCAAAAAAACAAATGTGCTATTCCTTCGGAAAGGAAAAGAAAAAAACAAAAGTGTTGTTCCTTCGGAGAGGAATAGAAAAAAAAAACGAAAGTGTTGTTCCTTCGGAAAGGAATAGAAAAAATGCAGAAATGCTGTTGCTATTCCTTTCCGAAGGAACAGTAGAAAAACGAAAGTGTTGTTCCTTCAGAAAGGAACAACGAAAATGTGGAGATGTTGTTCCTTCAGAAAGGAACAGTAAAAAGTGAAAGTGTTGTTCCTTCAAAAAGGAACAGCAAAATAACGAAAGTGTTGTTCCTTCGGAAAGGAACAGCAAGAAGGCGGAAATGTTGTTCCTTTGGAAAGGAACAACAAAATGAAAAAGTGTTGTTCCTTCGGAAAGGAACAGTAAAAAGGCAAAAATGTTGTTCCTTTGGAAAGGAACAACAAAAAGGCAGAAATCTGGTTCCTTCGGAAAGGAACAGCAAAATTCAAAAGTGTTGTTCCTTCAGAAAGGAACAGCAAAAAGGCGGAAATTCTGTTCCTTCGAAAAAAGAAAAACTTATGTACAAAATTTAAGAACAATAAAATTACTTAGTGAAGCAATGCCGAGGAAGGATTATTTTCCTCAGCAAGAATCTGCATATCAGAATCTTCCCGGAGCTGCTAGTAAAAGGATTCCCAAGTAAGTGATTTATGGTACAGTCACACTCGATGGCCATTTGCTTTAAAGGTATGTCCAGATCTATCAATAGTAGTCAAAGTAATGGTGCCATTGTCATGCACATTCTGGATTTCATACTATCCAAGCCATCGAGTCTAAAGTTTTCCCGGAAAATCTTGAAACTTGGAATCGTATAGGAGTGCCCAATCTCCTTCGTGGAAGATTTTCTTTTTTATCAGGGCATCGTGCCATTTTTCTCTCTGCTGTTGAATTAATGCAGTGTGTTGAATAGCCGAGAGCCTAATTTCATCTAGCTCGTTAATTTTTTGTAATCTGTTAGTCTGGGCCTCATTTAAATCCAGACCGATCTCCTGTGTTGTTATTAATGTTTATATTTCGAAATCTATTGGAAAGATGGGTTCCTTTCCAAATACTAGCTGATATGGTGAATAATTGGTGGTGTTTCTCCATGTTGTTCAGTATGCCCACAAGGCTTTCGGCAATCTTGAAGCCCAATCATGCCTGTGTGATGCAATGGTTTTTGTCAATATTACCTCTATCACTTTATTCGTGCTCTCTACTTGGCCATTTTCCTGTGGGTGATATGGAGTGGTAATTTTGTGCTGAATGTGATAATTTTTTAATGTTGCAGGGATTTTATTACCTACAAACTATGGTCCTCCGTCCATGATTATGTCCCTCGAGAGGCCATATCATACAAATATTTAGAACAGGAAATGAATCACAGGGTCCTTTGTAGCTCTTGGAAGTGCCTCTGCTTCGACCCATTTGGTAACATACTCTGTTGCTACTAGAATATATGTTTTCTGATTTCATGATGGGTTGATTGGACCAAAAAAATTGAGCGCCCAATGCTCAAATGGTTCGATTACTAGCTGTGGGTTTAAAGGCATTTTGTTGGACTATCCAGGGCGTCCTGCCCTTTCGCAACTGTCACAGGCTTGAAAAAATTTCTTAGCGTCTTTAAATATTGTGGGCCAGTAATAACCTGTTTGCAAAACCTTATGACCAATCCTTCAATCTGCGAAATGTCTGCCACATAGTCCGTCATGATAAGCTTTCAAAATGTCAAATATTTCGTCTTTGCGGACTCATCTTCTGATGTGCATATATGCCCCTGTATGAAATAGGTAGCCCCTAATCCAATAAAATCGGGTACTACATTACACAATCTATTTTCATTCATTGGGGGTTAGATGCTTTGGCAATTTGCCTATTGCTAAATAATTTGCAACATCAGCATACCAAGGTGTCTTGACAGTGACAGCAAACAAATGTTCATCTGGGAATTGCTCTTTGACAACTGCTGTGTTCGCTAGCTTCGGCATTCGTGAAAGAAAGTCAGCTACAAGATTCTCTTTCCGAAGTCGATCTTTTATTATGATGTCAAATTCCTGTAATAAAATCAACCATCTTGTTACTCTACCATTTGTAATAGGTTTATTTGCTAAATATTTTATGGCAAAGTGATCTGTATATAAAACAACAGGATATCCAGTGATATAATGCCTAAATTTATTTACAGCATGTATTACAGCTAAAAACTCTTTTTTAGTTACGGTATAGTTTAGCTCAGCAGGAGACAAATTCTTGCTAATATAATAGATTGCATATGGCTTTTTGTCTTCTTCCTGCCCAAGGACTGCTCCAGTGGCTATGTCAGAAGCATCTGATGAAATTTGAAATGGCAGGTCCCAATTTGGGCCTTTGAGCACTGGGGTTGTTGACACAAGCTTTTTCAGATCCTCAAAAGCACGGTCGCATTTATCTGTCCAAACAAAATCAACATTCCCTGTCAGTGCATATAGAGGTGCAGCTATTTGAGAAAAATGTTCTATAAATCTCTTATAATAACCAAAAAATCCTAGAAAATTGCGTACCTCTGTCTGTGTGGTAGGAGTAGGTATTAACAAAATTATTTGAATTTTGGCCGGATCTACCTGTATTCCAGCTTTTGAGATATAATGACCTAGGATGAGCCCTTCGTTCATCATCATATAGCACTTTTCATGGCTCAAGCAAAGCCTGGTGGCAATACATCGTTGCAGCACCTTTTCCAATGTGTCTAGTGCTGGCTCAAAATCGTCTCCATATGGTGTGAAATCATCCATGTATACTTTGAGCCCTTCATTGATTAAATCTGAAAAGATACTAAGGATGGCCCTCTGAAATGTGGCAAGGGCATTGCATAGGCCAAAGGGTGGGACTATGTAAGCAAATGTTCCCCAAGGACAGGTCAAAGTAGTTTTGTCCTGGTCTTCAGGGGCAATCTAAATCTGATTGTATCCACTGAAGCCATCCAAGAAAGAAAAGAATTTATTTCCTGCTAATGTGTCTAATACTTGATCAATGAATGGAAGGGGAAAGTGGTCTTTTTGGGTTGCTTTGTTTAATTCTCTATAATCTACACAAATCCTCCACTTTCCATTCTTCTTTGGCACCACTACTAGTGGAGAGACCCACTTGCTATCAGAGATTGGATAAATAAAGTTTACATCCAAAAGTTTTTGTAATTCAGCTTTCACAATATCTTTCAGGTGAGGGTTGAGTCTCCATTGGGGTTGGCGAACAGGTCTAACATCTTTTTCTGTATAAATGTGGTGCGTACACAGTTGGGGATCAATTCCCTTCATGTTCGGATAATCCCATGTAAAAGCTTCCTTATATTTTCTCAGTAGTTGGACCAGCTTTTCTTCTTGTTCAGGAGTTAGGTTATTGTTAATGTTCAAGGTTTTTCCTGGCTCAATCTCTATAGTTTTGCTATTTGAAACAGAGGTAGTGGGTATTGTTTGATCATGAGTGTCTTTGAGAGGATCTTCTTCTAGTTCATTGTCAAATGTTGCCTCTATCATGTGACATTATACATGGGATCTGAATTCAGATTGGTTAATGAAGTTGTTAATAACATCATCCTCTATTTGATCTTTAAAATCGAGGGCATCTTCTATGGTTAATGGGGACCTAATGTTTTTTGTGAGGTATGATACAAGTTGTTTATTAGTTTTTATTATTGTTACACTTGGCTGGGCTGGAGGGTATAGAGCTAGATTCTTGATATTACTCCCTCTAGTTACGGTCATACTGCCTTGTCAGCAGCCAATGTAAGCATCAAAAGTAGCAAGCCAAAGTCTACCTAAGATTAAATGGTGTCCATCGAGTCGGTTTTTGGGGTTTATTATTGGAAAGTCGGTAAGATATTCCCAGGAATATACAGATACCATTACACCATGCAATTTCCCTTCTGGCCTAACTGCAGATCGATCAGCCAGTTCCAATAAGGTGGAGGTTAGTTCCATTGATCTAATGCCCAGTTTTTTACAAGTGGTGGTTGTTAAAATATTAATTGCAGCCCCTAAATCAACTAAGGCATTTGAAAAGGTTTGTCCATTGATTTGCACCGTCACTATAGGATTCCCTAGATCTTCATATTTGACAAGTGCTTCTCTTCCTGATAATAAATCAGATAGGGTGCCAACTTTGGACAGTTGGGTTAGTTGTTATTCTCCTTTTTGGCTTTCTTATACATAACCCTTTGATGGTTTTTGCATATATTGGGATATCTTGGATAGCTTGGAGGAGTGGGATTTTTATACACAAATTTCTTAGTTCTCCCAGAATATCAAAGTCAGGATGTTCTATAGGGCGTGGTATGATTAATCGTTTTGGGAATGGGGGAGAAAACATGGTTGCTTAATCGTGAGTTTGTTTTCTGACCACATATTCCTCTTGTAATGGTTTTTCTATGGGTAACTGATTTTCAACTTGAGCATTTTTATCTCCCTTAGTTTCTATTATGCGCCCAGACCTTAATTGAAGGTCGTTGCACTCCCTTAGATCGGTTTCTAGTTCTGGTGTTTCGATTATTTGAACAGATTGAACCGGTCTATTATTTGGGTTCGAGCTGGGAGTTGTGGTCTTAAGTTGGACTGGGGATTTTGTTGTAGTGTATATGGTGCTGGCAGTGTAGGTTGAGGGAGTCGAATGGTTCCTGCTGGATGATTCAACGGTCTTTGCCAGTTTGTCTGCCAGGCTTGACTTTGCGAAGTGGGAGGGGACCATTGTGTTGGATATGCATTGTTTTGCTAATGGTGAAAAGTAGGGAAAATTTTTCCAATTAGGTTGGTTTGTTTGATTTGGCCATGGTGATGAAGGAAATGGTTGTTGTGACCAGTTTGAAAAGGGTGGTTGATTTTGCCACTTTGTATTATATTGTGAATACTAGAAAGAAGGAGATGGATCGGAGGGCATACCTGGTTGTCGTGGTTGCCATTAATGGCACTGATTGAGTAGGTAAACTAGTTCTGATTCTTCTTCAGCTTCTTTGTACACTGCTTTCAAACCAGGAAGTGAGGGGTAGTTCTCTGTGGAGTGATCTTTTTTACAGATAGCGTAGACTTGAACTGCATCCAGTGGGCACTCCTTGTGGCTTTGTTTCTTTCTACATCTAGGGTAGAATATTTCCATATTTTGCTCTACTTCTGCTTGTTTCTCTTTAGCTTTCATAATATTGAGCTGCATTGTCAGAGTCCCAATATATCAGTTTTGAAATTCTCCAGTAAATTTCTGATTTCTGCGTGGGTTACTCCTTTATTGGAGATCCTATTGTCCCTTGTGAACCTGTCATGTTCCATTGGTTTTAGCCTTGTGCTGCCTCATGAACTCCTGATACATAAATCAATAATGTCAACAAAATTTTCTTGATAGGTGTCACATTTTCCCATAATATTTAGTGTTTCATCCCATTGTTCCTTCATCCCTTTAATTAATTTCGTTTTTTAATACATTGTCAAGTAAGGGTGATGATGCATAAGGAGATCTCTGAAGATTATACTGAAAACGTTCAACATATTCTTCTAGTGTCTCATTAGGTCTGGTTACCATCTGAAATATTTCATCCTTTAATTCTCTAGACCTAAAATAATCCTGATATTTCTTCAGGAAAGCACCTGTCATCTAATCCCAGTCATTTATAACACCTCCACCTAATCCCATAAACCATCGTAAAGCTGCTCCTTTTAATGTGGAGGGAAATAATTTTAGATTTTGGGGATCGGTGGTATAGTCATACCCCCAACATAGTACATCGAATTCAAATAAAAATGCATCTGGATCTTCCAATGTTAGGCCATGAAATGTAGGAATATGTTGAAGGGGAATGGCCTTCATAGGTGCATTAACTGTAGTATCTACAATGGGATATTGCAGTGTGGAGGTTTGAGGTGTTTGCTGGTTCTGGGCCATTTGGTCAAATATGTGCCAATATCCTTCTGGGATTTCTAGGGGTGTATTCCTAGGCTGGTTAGAAGGAGCAGGAATGGCCTTAACAACACTTCCTTTGTCTAGGATGATGAGATTTCCTTGCTGAACTAATGTCTGGGGGGATCTTAGATCTTCATGTTCTTTAGCTTTGTTCTGGATGATTTTGATAGCACTTCCCTTATCTAGGATGCTTAATAGCTGAACTATTCCAAGATGAGATCTTGGTTCTTCAGTTTCCCCTGTTTCTCCTCCTCCTTCGCAGAGATTACTAAGGTTCCCTTCTTGTAACAATTTTGGGCTAGAATTCTCAATTTCTTGAAAATCTTGCTCCTTTGTTTGACTATGCACCTCAACAAAGGCTACAGATGGTCATTCTGTGGCCCAAAGGGAACTAGTAGGTTGTCTAGAAGCAGCTTTTCTAGGTCTTACTGACGGTTGAGATTCTTCTTTTCTAAGGATTTCATCTATAAAGGTCAATCGGCCAAGGGTCACCGGTCCCTTAGGTTTATTAGGTTTGGGTAGTGGTTTAAGATTCTTTTCAGGCTTTTTCTACTTAGTCATGCACACAAATCAAATACTTATTTCTACCCAAAATAATCAACAAATTTGTAGGAAAGTGGGTGGGGGAGCAGGGTTGTTACATGCTTCGTACGCAGGTTCTTACCTTCCATTTTTAAAACCCAACTCTCTCCTAGCAGGTACTTACACTACTCTCTTTTCAAAAGAAACAAATGGCTACACTCTCCCCGGCAATGGCGCCAAAATGTTGAGCGATAAAAAGGTGTCTTTTAACCCCTATTTACCCTACATTAATTATCAATCTAGGTACAATTTTCTATCTCAAGAGTGTACTCAGTCTAAGGCGGTCACTTGTTCAAGAGTAATGTTTGAAGTATAGCGCTTTGCAAAAGTAAATAAATGTTGGAAGCAAAATCTAATTGTAATGGCAAGAAACTTAAATGCTTTGCAACTAAATCATTCACTCGAGAAACTACAGCAATCATCAATCAAGGATGTAGTAATGATAACTCTTTCCCCTGTAAACTAATGTAAATGAAAATCAATCACAGACAAGATCTCCAATCTGAGAATTCAGACAACAGTATTCAATGTTCTTTACAGTTATTGATCTCTCAATCCACACTAAAGCAAATGCTGGAAATAACAATTCAATTAGCAAAAAGGAACAACAACTAAATCTATTGAAAAGATTGAACAGCAAAGCTTAATCTACAGAACTAAATTAAGCAGCAATCTTAACCGAAAGGAATTGAACAACAATCTTTAACTAAGAAAGGAAAACCTAATTAAGTGTAATCACGCAGTGAATATAGAGTAATTGAATCAGTAATATTGTTCTAGAATAATGGACATTAACCACAGTTATAAAGGAACGACAATTGCAGTTATAATGGGACAGTAATCAAATGAACAGCAATCACAATTGTAAGTGAACCGTAGCTAAATGAACAGCAATCGCAATCGTAAATGAACAGAAATATCAATCTGTAAATGGAAAGCAGAATCCGAATTAGACAGTGCAATATTATTTTAGAATGAACAGCTTAACATTTCGGTTGTAAATAACAATCTTGCTATCCAATTATGATTTCGATATAACAGAGCAATTCAATGAAATGTTTAGAAACAAAAGATTACTGAGTAAACCAAGTTAAGGAAATGCAAACAAAATCAAACCACACACGACCGTAATCGTAAAATAATGATACAAAAAGAAAGTGATCCACTACGGTCGAGCCCTTAGCCACCAGGGAAGCACTGTTGCAGTTACTCGAGGATCAGATAATGGAGCAACAACTGAGTTATATATTAATCATAAATGGAAGAGTTACAACTATCACTCTTTAAAAAGAGTCGATGATCAAAGTTAAGATTAAAACAGTAAATTCTACAAATTGACAACAATATCTGCCCCTTGGGCTAGCAGCGTTGTCCCTTTTTATAATGGCTAGGTGGAGGTTTCAAAAATACAAATAAGTCTTGAAGTAGCGATCCCTCAAGATCAAAGGATCCTGAGGGATTCACCATATCTTTGATCTCCAACTTATCATTTTGTCTTCTTGCGCTGGTGCCATGTTTTCTCTTCCTTTTCCTGGTCCATGCGCTTCAATATTGATCTCCTCGTCTAGATACGGCATCCTGTCAAAGGGACAGTAGTTGCTTCTGCTTTGTCTTTTCCTCCCAAATAGCGATTTTCTATTTCTTTCACTTTCTGCATAGAAAAAGACAATAATTAGTCATTTCATATTAGTCACAAATCTCCTTAATTCTATCATAATTCTTTAACATATTACCATCTTAGAATGTGAAGGAGTTATGATTCAAAGGCAAAGATAAAGAAATAAATGATAAATACATACCTTTTCCAATGCTCAATAGCGGGACAGTTGCAATGTGAACATGAGTTTCTAGAGTGTCTAGATATGGATTTAAATCACATGGGAAAATGCATAATGATCATTCTATTTCCAAAAATAGGTTATACTAAATAGTTTGAGTTATATTGACCGAGTTATGCCCATTTTAAATCTAGAGCAACATTTAGAGTGGGTTCCCTTTGGAGACGTGCCCTCCCACCCCAGGCTATGTAGGCACCTGCTACTTCATCAATAGTCAGCATCGCGGTTATGGGTCAACCACACAAAATCCTTGTCATCGAAGTCCATTTGCTAGGTCACACACTGTTAGTTTCATAGTTTGTCACACGCATTACAGGGTTTCTCTATCCTTGGATCTTCATTTGTCATGGTTATGGGTCATCCACAAACCCACACTTCATTAAAGTTCATTTGCTAGGTCACACATTTTCAGTATCACAGTTGGTCACAAGCATTACATGGTATCTCTATCCTCGGATCTTCATTCATCACGGTTATGGGTTAACCAAAGAAAACTGTTCTCTTCAATGGCTCTTCATATTCAACAAAGGCTTCTTAGGAGGGAAATTCACGTAATGGGGACCATTGCTTCTTCAGTGGGGAGGAATGATCCGAATGGAAAATGGCATCCACCCATGGTATTCATCCACCCATAGTATTCATTCACCCATGGAATTTACCCATGGTAGTGTAAGTGGCATCCACCCATGGTATTCATCCACCCATAGTATTCATTCACCCATGGAATTTACCCATGGTAGTGTAAGTGGCATCCACCCATGGTATTCATCCACCCATGGTATTTATCCACCCATGGAATTTACCCATGATATTGTAAGTGGCATCCACCCATGGTATTCATTCACCCATGGTATTTTCCCATGGTATTGTAAGTGGCATCCACCCTTGGTATTCATCCTCCCATGGTATTTATCCACTCATGGAATTTACCCATGGTATTGTAAGTGACATCCACCCATGGTATTCATTCACCCATATTATTTACCCACCCATGGACTTTACCTGTGGTATTGTAACTAAAAATGGCTATAGGTAACAAGTCACATTTTTCAAAAGGACAGATTTTCCACAAAAATGTAGCATTTATAGTTATTATTTTTTTTAATAAAAGAAGTTTCTTTGTGGTTTTATTTACTATGTGTTCTCTCTATTTTTCTCCTAGCGTTTCAAATTTTAGATCTTGGGGGCCTCCCCCCCAAGATCCATTTCAATTTTTTTAGACCTTTGGGACCTCCCCCAAGATCTATATCATAAAAAGGTAAACAGCAACGAGTAATCACAAAATTTATAAAGTAACTTTACAATAAGTATACCCAAATGTTTCCTCTCCTAGGCCTATGGGTTCTGTTTTTGCGTCATCTTTGCCTTGAAGGTTGATTAGCATTGTTGCGAGTCCTCTTTGCCACCTATTTCTTCCCTTGCATTATGCTTCACAATATCTTTTCCTTTCTTTGAATGAAGCTCTGGATGTAACTTCCAACATCCTTGAGTGCCATGCCCATGCATCTTGCAATGGGTACTAAAGAACTTTCTCTTGTTTGCTAACATAGAAGTTCTCTCATTCAAAGGCGAGTCATTATGCTTGATACCTAGAATCTGATCCATTCTTTTAACCATTATAATACATTTCTCACATACAGCCATGCAATGTTCAAATGCATCACAGAAAGTACAAGGGTACTTATTCCACAAGTATTCAAAATTACCATGCATTGGAAAACACCCATGAGAATTATACCTGTCTCTAGGGCTAGCTTTGATGGAGTGGAGTGGATGATGCCATACAAGGTCCCTTCAAGAATTCATCTCACTTCCGAGATAAATGAAAATTTTCACAAGGTGGTGACATCTCATACTTAGATGGTTGATGTACCTCAAGCCGTTTGGAGCATTCTCCAAACTCCATTCAACCATATCCCAATCCCTGATACTTCGGTCTCTCCTCAGCCATGATTTTATTGGTAATACCTTCACCATTAATGACAAGGCCTCCATCTTCATAACCCATCTTGGAAATAAGCTTCATACCTATGCCTTTGGTATGTTGCTCAAGCACTGCAAAAGAGGTGTTATGCACATAATTAGAAGGAATTGTACTTGAAATGTTAATTACCTCCTTAACCTTGCCATTCATATTTTCAGCTTCTAATGATGATGACAATGATATTGCAGATGAATCTAGAAACCCACTCTTATCAACTGGCATATGGTGTCCTTCTTGAAGATGTTTGCAAAATGCACATGCATCATCTTCCTCATATGATCGATAACCATTGTTTGAACCATGACCACTTACTAGTTTCATTTTGGAGGTTTCTCTTACTGGCACAAGAGTAGAACTTTCAACAACTTGTTCTTATAACACATGTTGCAACTAAAGTCGCATGTGCCTCTTCTCCTCTTCAGCCATCTCTAACATCCTTCTCAACTCTATGTTCTTCATACGAAAAGCCAAATTATGCTAATCCAGCTCTTGGAGACTCTTTTTCCTTCCCATTCTTGCGAATTGGTGAATTGGTGCTCTGATACCAAACTGATCTGAAAATGGATTAGGTGTCTTCTTCCTCTTCTCCACAATAAAACAAAATAAAAAATAGGATCATTTTGACGCTTTACAAGGTAAAATGAGTCTTGTCAAAAAACAGGTTTTTCTAGTGTCTCTTCAAGTCATGAGCTAGTCTTCACATGTAAACTTAACATAAGCAATATTATAGCACCAAACTCATACAAAAATAATGAAGAGCATAACAAAATATTTGTTGATGGAGTTCACCCCTCCTGGGCTACATCTTCAGGTCTACCCACATAGCTAGACCACTCATATATTTAGTAGAAAAAATAAGTACATAAATTTTTGCTAATGGAAACATGTGGCTATTACCCCTACAAGGTAATGTTCTCCTACAAATAACTCTCACATACAACAACAACACAAAGCATATCCTACTAATATTCTACACTCCCACTGAAATGAGCTAAAATGAGCATGTGAGCACTTCAATTCCACATTGAAGCACATAAACAAAACTTCTCTCAACATAACATAATGAGAAAATTAAACTTGAGCTATCCCTACAAGTAACAACTATTTTTGTAGACTTCTGAAGGTGAGAAAACATGTGCAATGCCTTCTCCATGCTCAAACACCTTCTAGAACTGCTTCCAAACCCTGATTGATCCATACACCCTTAGTCTCAAACCTGCACAAATACTACTTAGATGTGCTCAAATCAGAAATTAGAGATCACCAATAGATTCAAAACATCCAAAAACCCCTAAGTGGACTCTTTCTGAGCTCAATTTGGCCAAAACATTCAAAATATATGGCTCCCCAAGCTGTTAATTATCTTACAAATTGGACCAACAGTCTAACTATCCTACAAATCCACCATATTTTTCGCTAACCAAGTGACAAATTTTCCCTTCACCGGTGCAATTTATTGAATGCTTTAAAAGCCCAATGATCCCTATGGGCAGAAAATTTGGGCCACATGGGCCATACGCCCAGGGGCTAGGGCTAACTACCTGCGCCCATCAACATAGGCCCCACGTACTTGCACCTTTGGTTCTATGCATGCCACCTAACCTGGGGTTGGCCCCCACTTTACACACCCATCTATCAACACTTTATCCCTTTTGTTGAACCTTAGAATTACCCTCTCATTGACAGCTTTTCTCACTTCTTTCCATTGTTTTCCATAAAAAGACAGATCCCCATCAATGATAAATGATAGATTTTGTCTCAAGGACAACATTAAATGATTGACATGTTATACTTTTAAGTTTTTTCTATTTGAATAAGTTTTTGCAAATTAGTTATGGAACGCGTCCTATTCTGCAACTAATTGTGTGTTCCATAGCTACTTCCATGGTTTAGCAGGTTACAGGTGTCAAACGAAGAAACTGGCCACATCGGCATCTCTGGAATCATCTCAACATGGATCCTATCCTAGTCACCCAGCCCAGATTGATGAAAAAAGTCAGCTCAAGACCACAGTCAAAAGTGGAGTCAAACATATGAAACCCGAAAGCAATAGGACACTTTGTCTACCCTTTCGTGGTTAATTAATAAATCCAACAGTTATGTTGAAGCATTAACTCGGATCAGCCACCTGTGTCAATGGTTCCATGCAACCACCTTGTTTGAATTCAAGTCACCTATAGCTGATCAAACATTTACGTAGTCCGATTGTGATACATGTAGACCACCTGTAGCTAATTTTCCTCAAAAGATAGTTATGAATATTTTCTTTTAAATACCAGTTGTATAGAACCGGAAGGGGTTCGAAGTTTTTGATGTATTAAGTTTAGACTTATCAGCTCTGTAATTTTGGACTTCTTTTCCTGTTTTATAATACAAAGTTGTGTGTTGACTAATGATCATTTGAAGGAGCATTTTGAATTAAGTTAGCAGCTCAACCTAGTCAGTTGCAGAGGGCCCCTGCACTAAAGGAGGTTTTCTTTTCATTTGTTTTTTTTGTTTAGTTTTAATTTCATCATTTTCTTTTAGCAGTGTTTGTAACTTAGGTTGATTTCTTGTAGTTTGATTTCATTTATTTCTGATTAGTAGCATAATGTTAGAATTCAATTGTGTAGTCTTCTTTCTCCAATCTATTTCATAAAGGAAACAACCTTGTTTCTAAACAGAGTAAGATTGAAAGTAATGAGGATGCATTTTTTATTAGTTTACTCACTGTTTTTGTTATTTATTTCCTAGTTCAGGTTGTCAATGCACTGTATTAGTGAATGTTTTTGGTCACCATTTCAAGCTGATATCCATCCTAAACTAAATGGTTAAACATTCACTTTACATAAGGGTTGAAACCAATCAGTTTCCTTCTGCATGTTTTTATTTAGTTTTTTCCTAGATCATGAAGTACAGAAGTTTCTTTAATTCCATCTCAAGGAGGTTATCTTTCAAAATTGAATGTTAGAGTAACTAGAAGTACTTCAGTTAATTTCGTTCCTTGTATTTATTTCAACATGACTTACAACTTTACCTTTCATGAATTAGGATTAGATGACAAGATAGATAGATGCTCTGTTTTTTTTCCTTCTTTTAACTTAGATTTTTACTAGTTTTAAGCTCTTGGGTTCACCTTTAGGAAGTTTAGATTCAATTTATCATAGTTCAAATTGTACATGATTAGGAATCAAAGAACATAAAACCCCAAAACAATATAAAATACAAAACAACAAATTAAGAAGGGTTAACTAAGCACATACAGTGCACTACAATTCATCAGCTTACGAACCTCGGTTGATAATTTATGCAAAGCAATTTAGGACACTAAATTGATAAAAACCTATTGTGCCCACGGTTCCATCAACTCCAAGTGATTTGGGCCTGATTTATACTTTTTGCCCCTTTCCTAGAAACACATATCCTCCACCTGTGCTTCAGTTACATGGCTTGTGCCTTGCGCTAGGGCTGGGACTAACCCCCGAGCCCTTGGCCCTCTACCTATGGTCTTGTGGGCGTGGGGTGACCGGGGGCCAGGGGTTTAGGCCTGGCCCCATACCCCAACATTCATTTGTTGAAGGTTTAAATAATAATTGGATTCCATAGTAATTAAGAAGCACTTAGAGTGCATTGGTAAGGCACTACTCTATCTAGCAATAGGTCTCATGTTTGATTCCCATGGAGGCTAGTTTGGGCCATATTAAAATTTTAGACAACCTCGAGGTGCCATGTGGCTACTCATGATTGGGCCACGTGGCACCCTGTAATTGGTCCAACACATCATTCAAAAACCAATCAAAAATTGATATTTTTGAACCAATCTGGTGAGGCCAAATGGAAGCCTACCATTGGCCCGAAAAACACAGTCATCCTACCTAGTCAACGGCCTGCACTTAAACCTACAAAAATTTTACATGTTTGGGAAAATGATCAGAATGCGATATCTGGAGCATGCGGTGTTGGATTGAGGTGAAATTAACTTCATTGGATTCAAAACAAAGAAAACTTTGACTTGACACTACTTTCAAGACTTTCTGGGCACTTTTAGTTTTGAGCTAAAAATTGATCACCTAATCAATTACTCGTCCAAACATGTTAAAGGAAAATCAAGCATGCCAATCTGTGGCTACCACAACAAGGGTTTTTATCAATGCAAGGATGATGTTCACTAAATTTTCATTATAACTTTAAGGATTGGCATCCTACACTGCAATGAACTTTCTCTTGACTTTTCCATGGCCCGACCAGAAGAACCATATCAGCCTTTGAACTATGAGCCCGATTTGGTTTTCGACCGAAAATGTGAGAGACCATCTCAACTCCTCATCGATCACTTCTCACTGGGTATTCTAAATATGGATCTTCCACTGGAGTTGAGTAAACATAGTGAATGACATCATTTCTCAGCGACAACAAAGGTGAAAGTTGCTTACTAGAGTACCCCATGACACTACCCCTCCCGAGATTTGGCATAGGCCTCTCCAACGCGTTCCTGGGCATCTAATATTCCTTGTATTGAAGCAGGAGATTACATGGCATGCCGACATAGGTACTCCTACAACCACACTATATTGTGGGCCTACAACGAACTTTTGAAGGGCTTCACCTCTCCCGCCACACGTAAAGGGTTCCAAACTCCAAAGTTGGCCTGAATTAGACTCTATGGCGGTATGTAGAATTGATCAGTACCCAAGCAACAATGCAATGGAGCTAGCGGAAAACATCCAGACTGCTCATAATGCAAGGCTAACAAGGCCTTCCTACATGGGGTTCGACTATCCTTCCACTAAAAAGGGAAAATAACCATTTTAGCGTTAGTATAACACCTTATTCACAAGTTCAAGGACTTGTAGCATGGTGAAGGAATAGCCATGTATATGTATAGACCCTGCCAAGTGACAGTCTCATATGTAACTATTTCATGTTAATAAAAAGGGCTCTTGTGCCCAATGTTCAAAGTTTATTCTAGATCCTTATGGATTCATCTAACATTGCATTTAACATTTCGTAATGCATTTATGTTACCTACTTATATGTAGTTTACAACAAATTTCCACATTTCATTCAAAATAAGGTTTAGCTCTGTGATATAGCATGGTCCTCGTTATCACATGCTTCAATACACATTTTGTGCATCATATTTTATGTGATCAACACTAGCAAGCAATTCACACGGTACTTTATTTCCATTTTAGAAGCACACACTTACTTAGTTTATTTAACAGTGTCATTCATTTCATAGAAGCACACACACACACACACACACACACACACACTGTTATCACAAAAAATTGATCATCTAGCCATAATGTACTAGATGGATCGAAGTACACCATGTAGAGCCAATTTTACCATAGTAAAATTGCTTTCACTGTTAGAAATTACTTAATAAACCACATTTGTCAAGTCATTTATAATTAAACCCATGAAGAATAATTAAACAAGTCACTATTTATTTAATTGTCTTCTAGGAACAATTATTTAGACCATTGTTTAATTAGTATTCCTTGTCACATTTGACCCAATTATGAGAAATAAATAGATAAATCATTAATTACCTTAGTTTTCTCTAGGAATAATTAATTAACCACTAATTAATTATTATTCTGCGTCAAGTTTAACCAAATCCCTTAGGAATAATTAAATAAATCATTATTTGTTTATTATTTCTCAACCATATTTCTTGATATGATAAATAAATCATTTATTTATTTATTATTTCTAAATAAAAGTTTAAATACTTTTTCCCCCTAACCAAATATAATAAAATATTCCAAATGGTTAATTCTAGAATGGGGTTAATAATATTTTATTATTTCTCATTATTCGAGGATAACCTAATATTTTGTTATAAATAGAAGGGTTTTCCATTCATTCTTCACTTTTGATCATTTTCATTGTTGCACTCACTATTGCAGCTCTGATTATTATCACTGTCGCACACCATTTTCTTTTTCATTTGAGTTCTCATTGAGCTCAAAAATTGTATTTGCTGGGTTTTACACATTATAGAGGAGAGAGTCTCTACAAAAGTTGAATACATTTGAGGATAGACAAGAACCCATCCCATAGAGGGGGACTGGTAACATTATTTGTTCCCTTCACAGGTGTTGTTTAATAAAATATATTCTTTATATATCTGGTTTCCATTGGATTATTGGAGTTACTTGTGCTTATTTTACTATTCCATTTTGTTGTTTAACTATGATTGTGGCATAGATCAGGGCTTTGATAGGTTTTGTTTCTATCATTTGCTGCAGATCTACAATGTTTAGCATCCATTTTCATTGTTAGGGATGTTTTTCATCCATAGCCTAAAGTGCTTTCTTTTCGTACACATTCAAGAATAAAACACAATAACACACACATATATATTTAACGTATCCATAAGTGTCTTATCCCCACAGGGGTGTAACCACATGTTCATGATTTGATAGTCCCCCTTTCTATCTAGAGGTTCAATACCATTTCTGCTAGAATGCAACGTAAATTCATTAACATTTAAACAAGTCCAGGAGATTAATTATGTTTCAAATTTTCAAGCCAACTGAGTCAGCAACAAGGACTCTCCACCCAACCATAGACAATTGCAACCACACTTACTTGTAGCTATCACCCCCGAGCCAAATTCGAAAGTGGGGGGGGGGGGGGGGGGGGGTGTGTGGTTTCTTGCTTAAGGTAATCGATCACTAGATTCCAGATGAAGACGGGGAATCACAGAGGACCTCTTCCTCAATCCCACTAGTTGATTGCTAACATCTTCTTCAGCATAAGTATTCCATAAGATCTCTACCTCACCCCAAGTGCGTGCATAATGACTCACTCGATTCCAAGAAGTCTAGAATCCATTGTAGCAGTAAGGCAATAACCAAATGTCTTCAATCAAGTCTTCCTTTAATGCTACTTCAAGATTAGAATCTTCCCAAGATACCCATGGTTCCAGAGCCTACTATCTCATCCCATAGTGTCTAGGAGACCCAAGCTGTTACAAGGCTCCAGAGATTACATCCAAACCCACAACCTCTAGGGACCCAGGCTGGTACAAGGCTCCAGAGACTTCGTCTCAACCCACAACCTCAAGAAACTCAAGTTTTTATAGGGCTCCAGGGATCCTATCTCAACCCACAACCTCCAGGGAAACCAAGATGTTACAGGGCTCCAGAGACTTGCAACTCAACCCACAGCCTTTAGGGAGTCTGAGTACCAATCCCCTTCTCATCTCTTCACTTCCTTCAAATTCTCTTGTTGGATGTTCCAAGATTGTGCCTTCTCCAACTGCTACTCGCTTCCCTTACTTTTTCTGCAAGGATCCTTCATCCCCTTTATTACTGCCTTCTTGGTCTCATCCTCCATAATTTTTTTGTCATCTTTTCCTTGCTAAGGTTCTCCAATGTATGGGTTGATTTCCTTTCTTTTGTAGCTTGTTTAATTTAAGAGCCATCCCATTCAAATCATGCACCCGTCAACCTTTAATGGTTGTCCAAGAAATTCATGTTTCTTTCTCTGCACAAGAAATCCTCAATCATCCCAAGCAAGCAATTATCCTCCCCGAATCTATAATTTGTGTCCCTTTAACTCAATGCCATTTTTAAATTTCACCTATTTGTAAAAATATTTATAATTCATTTTGTGACAGAACCATGGGCGGGGTTGTCACATCTTCAGACTCATCTTGGGGACCCCCACTTGATCAATGGTTGAGAATCATCTTGCCCTCCTGCCTGTACAATGGTTTATGAAGAGGGAATCCAAAATTTGTCACTTATGCGACTAACATGCTTTCCCATTCATGAGTGCGTTTACAAAATCCTTCATTCTCAGAGATTGAATAGTGGATATTTATCTTGAGGCCCCCTTACCTACACGACATTTGACAAGGGAGGGGGGTATTTTTTTCACACAGAACCAAGACAAAAACAAAACCTTTCCATGTCACTTCCACCTATACCCACCTATTTTTCCAGCTTTGTTGCATCATCAACTACTCAGATTTTTCCACCTACTACTATTGCCACATCATCAACGTCAACCACTCAATATCTACCACCTACTGCTACTGCAGCATCATCATTGTCAACAAATCAAGATCTACCACTTGACACTGCTACCACATCATCATCGTCAACCACTCAAGATATGCCACTTGCCACTGCTACCACATCATCATATGTTGATTATACATTGACAGGATCATGTAGAACCATGAACCTTAGAACCTTGATGAAACTTCAAACCATGATAAATCCTCAGGAGTTATAAAAAGTTATATATACCATTGGAAAGGTCTCTAAGAGAACTATCCAACTATACACTTTGCAAGAGCATTTTAATAGGTCAACTATAGACACAATTCCTTCAAATATAATTCATTACACCATACATCCAACAGTTTGCAACAACCAAAGGACATTGCAAACACCAAAAAAACATATGTAACAACATCAATAGACTCCCCCTGAACTTGTATTCCTTTGTCATCAATGACTAGGGTTGACAACAATGAAAACCAACTTGAAATTTTCTTAACATTGACATAATCAATGCACCTCTAATAGATAATACACATCATTATGAATTTTCTCCATCAAAATTACAAGCACTACCATTTTCATGATATTCCATATCATTTGGTGCATCGTGCTAGTTTAGTCATAAAACACATTATTAATGCACAATGGTATTTTTAGTAGTGAATCCCTCTGCATGCATTTCTATGGTAATTTTTTAATTTTTTTCACATCAAGTCGTGCACTTCACTACTATGATTTATTGTCTACAATGTATTGGTTTGTGTTGCCTCATCCAAAACAATACACATTAATGAAAAACCCAAGGAACATTGTGTTGAGTGGTCCTAAAATTCAACATGTTGATCCAAAGCTAGGATCATCTTCAAAAGTTCTTTAAATTAAACCATAAATAACATGTCAATCACCAATAAATAATATTCTGAATAACTAAGTTTCCATCTAGCATGTTTGGACTATCATTATTGTTCTTAATACTTTGTAGGAAAGGATGTAATGCTTCATAAAACTCTTAATCCCTCATCTCTATTTAGATTGTTAAAATTCATTGATAAGTTAGATGCCTCTTTTTCCTTAGAAAATATATGCATCATTTATAGTTCTACATTATTATTTTATAGCGAACTGATAACAAGGCATCCTACCAAATGCACCTCCAAGATCATTTTTATTATATGGTGTAGTGCAATGTGGTGGAGTGCAGTGTATCAATGCATTTGATTCTATAGAATTCATCAATTGGTTCATTGCAAAGATATTCCTCTTCTAATACTATACTAAATTTTTTTAATAAGTGATGTGGGTTATACCATACACTTCGCTAGTGTAGTTTATTCTCTATAACACATTGGTTTGTGGTGCCTTATCTAAAATGACACACATCATAAATGTTTATTGGTAAGTTCGGTGCTCCATTTTGCTTGGAGCCATAATGCATCTTTTTTATTGGTGTGCCTTTAATAATGTACTAGTTACAACACACCCCACAAACACATTACTAGGCTAATTTTTAATATGTGGTGCATTGCGATGCGATGTGGTGAGGTGAACTAATGTGTTTTATTCTCTAAAATGCATTGGTATATTTAATTCAAAGACAACGCATATTCTTATATGAAAGGCACAAATAATGCACACTGACCATTCTAGTATGTGGTGTGTATGTTTAAGTGGTTCATTTTTTCCTATAACACATTGTGAGCTATGTTTCCTATTATTCTCAAAATGCACTGTCAAGTCAAGGGCAAGGTAAACCTGTAAAGTGCACCATACACATTTTATTTTTGAAGAAAAAGGACAAATTTAACCAAATGTTAAATTTTGACGCAATGAAAATGAAAATAAAGAGGTAAAAAACAATTTAACTAATCTCTTCCTACAAGAGGAGGCAAGGATTCCCATAGAGAAAAAGTGAATATGTCCACTGTTGTTACCCTAGGGACAACCTCTAGCTGAAAGGAGGCCAGTGCCTAGGGCATCTATGCAAAATAGGTAAAAGGTCATTTCTTCATCATTTTATACCATGCTTCCTAGAGATATTTCTTAAAACTGTAATGTATTTATAACTTTTGGAGAAAGCACCAAACCCTCCCAAAATGGCCAAGCTATCTATGAAACGACTTACTCAAGTTGTGGTGTGATTAGAAAGAAATTAAAGAAGAAGATTCAATGTACAAGGTTGCAAGAACAAAATATTTTACACCAAAGCTTAGTTGAAAGCATGGCAGACTCTATAAATGAAATGATGGAAAACGTGGAGGGCAGTTTAAGGTTACTTTTATAAATATGCACAGGTACTTTCAACTATTTAAAGAAGTAAATTTGTTGAATTAAAAAGAACCAACAACTTCATTACACATTTTCCAAAGAAGAATTGCACACAAATGAATTACAGAAAGGTAGACAAAATCATTTCATAATCCATAGACAGTTGGAATCATCATGAAAATTTTCATTACTTCTCCAAGAAAATCTTTTACATTACATAGAAAAATTGTCTGTCTCTAAGGCCAAAATTTGGAACCCCAAAACTGGTTCCTCAATGTCCTTTTAAAGAAATTATTACATAGAAAGCAGTTATGAAAACTATCAATTGTCAAAACTATTTCTTAACTATTCAGTCCTCATGAAAACTAAAAGACAAAGCTATTTCTAATTCTTGAATTGAAAAAATGAGAATTTTCCAAAAATTGAAAATAATTAAACATAATCATTCAATGACTTGGGACTCTTGTGCAGCTTCAGGCTCGCTTGATGAAACTTTATGCTCCACGACTCAAACCTTTGCTAGTGGAATCGAAATCTTGCATGATTTCTTCCACAAATTCAAGTCAAGAATTGGGTGTTGCATCATTATATTGTAGGGCACTCTTAAATTTGTTATCTTGGTGTATGTTCACTTCTCAGTGAACAATCCTTTGACTAGCCATAACAAGTGGAAATTCCTCTGCAAATAATTGACAATTGTTGCTCCTTTCAAAATTGTTGTTCCCTCATGAGAAGAATTAATTTTACTCTTTGTCTCCACCAGCAATGTTTCATATTGTTCCAAAAAAAGGAGGTTTCCTTATTGATCCCAACATGAAACGCTTCTCAAACTCTTTTGTAAAAATTAGAATTAAATGTTGCCACAGATTCTTTGACCTCCAACACCTTGCTCTCTTCCTTCTTCCTGTACATGTTTTCCTACACCCTCTTGGTTATCTCTTGTTATAGACATTTTTGGGCACTGCAACCCCAATCATATATGTCCATAAACCAAGGGCTCCTAAGTCCCTAAAAGTTTTGTTTCACACCCTAAAGAAACAAGGTCAGCTGATTACATCATCTCCCAGAAGTTATCCACAGAAAACTACTCAGAACTGGTCAAAACTGGACCATACAAAATGCCCAGTGCAGAAGGTGCGATGCATCCCACCTGCCCAGAGTAAAAGGTGCGATGCATACTAGATAGCCCTTCTGCAGGGTGCGATGAGCGAGAGTGGACAAATGGTAGAGACGGTTTGCAAGGTGGTTTGACATGGAATCTTCCAGAAACTTCTCCTATGACACTTGCCTCTCTGAATTCGCCCAGGGATGAGTAAGAGATCATCAATCTCCAAGTGGAATCAAGAACTCTCAGAGAGAGGACACTAATCAAATCTCAGAAGCTAACTCACCTCCCTGCAATCATCTATATATGGTCCCTCATCCCAGAGATCCAGAGGCTGGAATTTTGTATCTTGTAAGGAAGTGCTGCTAGTTTCTTAGTATAACATCATAGTGTTGGGTGATCTAAGCTTTTCATGAGGTGAAGAAGGGCTTTCTTGCTGAGGGGATGACGCTAGGTCAGAACAATTGGTTGTAATACTCTTTGCTATTCTTGATATTAATAAAGCTATTCAAGTTTTCCTCCACATTCTTGTATGTTTGATGATATATGCATTTGTGTGGTCAAGATATATCTGGTCCTATATTTTTTGTGATAGTAGATCTATGTTCTTGGATAGTGTTATGCTACTTTGATTCCACAAGTTCTCTTTTAAGCTGGGCAGACGAAGAAGCGAGTAGCAAAGACCTATCAGAAGGGAGAGGAATCAAGCAAGGAAGCAAGCGCAAGACAGAGGTTGCTCTCCTTTGTTCCCCTCTTATCTACTTCTCATAAAGGAAAACGAAAGTTGTTTTAGTTTGTTTGTTTCTAAGATAGCTACCAGTCTTAGTGGGACTAGAAGCTTTGCATAGACACTAGATTTCCCGATAAAAAAATGGCGACTCCACTGGGGAGCGAATAGCTTGTTTGCTTTTCTATACTTTTTTGTTTTATAAACTTACAGACAAAGCCTGAAGTGAAGCCAGCTAGCCTTCGAACTACATTTGCTATGCAAGTGCAAAGTAGATCAATTCTGCTTCATTCTATCTCCAGGTTTTGTTTATAAACTGAAAAATTGATTTGTAAACATCCTAATTGCCCTTGTGGTGGCTCTAGTAACCTCCTTAGATCTACCCCTGTGATTTATTTACTGATTATCACTTGCTCGGCCTAAATCCCTGAACTGTGCTGCAAACTGTGATCAAGAACTGGATCAAAAGTCTCACACTGCACCATCGCACTCTCTCTTCAAAGATATCAGTATGCATCGCACTTCCTGTGTGCAGTAGGTGGGATGCATACTAGAATCCCTATGTAACAGGTGCGATGGTCAGAGAAGGCTAATTTTGCCTCCAGACTTTGGTTTTTCTTCACTCTTTTCAGCTCTATTCAGGAGTTTTGTTGTTTGTAGTCAGTATACCTCTGTGGAAACCCCCTTCCTTGCCATTATTCCGCCTCCATCGTGCAAAGAAATATAAAGTTTTTTATGTATTGTGATACATTTTCAGTTCTCTTTTACAAAGAAGTAGCGTAATTGAACTGTCGTTTCTCGATTTATAAGTGTCGCAAGTGTCGTTTTCAGTCATAGAAGAGAATCCAACTTTTCTTGATAGTCAATTACACTGTTACTCTTGTATTTGATTTGAATTAGTAGTTTTTCAAGTGTCGAAAGCAAGTTTTCAATTCCAAATCGCAAAGTGTCGTCATTGTCTTCATTTTGTCTTGAAAAGAAGCTTGTTAGTAATGTCGCTTTGAAAAATAATTCAGATTTGCGCTTAGCTTTCTTTTTATCATTCACACATTAAGAAGGCTAAAAACAAATACATGCATGTGCATTTGCATTTAAACTATTTGTTGGTTTGATTTAGGAAAGTGCATATAGTGTGTTCTCTCTGCTCTATGTTGAAAGAATATCATCTCTCTTTCTTTAGTAGCTAGGATTTTCATTGCAAAAAGAAGATTAAACGATTGTTTATCATCTTAGATTACATTTTAGGAATTGTATATCTACATCACGCGGTGAACCTGAAAGGCAAATTTCTTAAACAAGATCAACTGTAAAATAAATTTAATTAATCTAAAAACACTTTGGAACCTAACGCACAACATTTAGAAGTCTAGGCTAGAGACCTATTCTGGCGTCGTAAAGCCTGGTAATGTAGTTTTCATTGCTGGTTGGGTGATTCCTCCACTTTGAGACGACAAGTGCCAGTACAGACTTGTGCTCCCACATACCGTTGAGTATATATTGGGAGACCACAATAGGCTATATCCTTTATCCATAGGAAGCCGTGTCTGCCACCCACAATGCACTGAACACAGCATTCGAGAAGATTGACTGCCGTACCGTAAAAAGTATTCTTCAGTTTTGCGATTAATTTGGTAATCCCTCTATCTAGACTTCTAGAGTAGTCTCTTTTGTTCCTTTTCAAACTCCTTAAAGGAAAGGTCCATCTAAGCACTTGTCACTTCAAGCTCATTAAAAATCGAAGGCGACTAGAGTCATCTTTTGTTTTTCTCGACTCTTAAAAATTGAAAAAACAAGTTGTGTCAAAGCGTCTAAAATTTATTTTAATCGGAATAAACGTCACCTTTCCTACGTTGGTCTTAGGTTGAGAAAAATGGAGTCCACCAAAAAAGGATTTCCCCTTGGAGGAAATCCTGGTCCTTTCTCCTCTTGGGAAGATGTTGGTGCACCCCATATGGCCACATTGTCGCTTCCAGGATTGACAATTGGCCTGCCCGTATGGCTCTTCTCGACCTCTGTCGTTCAGAACACCGTGACTCCTGAGCAATCAAGTCAGCAACTAGACGATACCAAAGCTACCCCACAACCTTCTACTTCGTCCGATTCTCTCTCTCCTCCTTCCTCTTTGCTTGATGAAGCTAGTAAAGCCAAAAATCAAGTAACTAAGAAGGAGAAGAAGGGGAAGGAGAAGAAAGAGAAGAAGAAGAAGGAGCCAAAGGCGAAAAGGGGCAACCAAGCAACACCTAGTGAAAATCCACACACTGCACTGTCAAAGCCTAAATATCCATGTGTCATTTGCAAAGGAGATCACTATCATCGAGATTGTCCTTACATCCCTCGGATCTTAAGGGACTGGTCTCCTCATTTGCGCAATCTGGTGTCAACAACCTCTGATGATCATGTTGAAAGTACACCGTCAACTAGTGAAAACGAAGTGTCGAGACAGAAAAGGAAAAGTAAATTCCCTTGTAAACTATGTGAAGGCGATCACGCCGTCCACCGTTGTCCCTTCCTAGACGAGGCTAAAAGAGTTTTGGATGACCGTTCGGTTTCACCGTTACGGCTTGCTCCTGGATATAAGAAACTCTTGCCAAGTCCATCACTAGTTGAATATCCGACTGACATGCCATTGTGGTCAGTCGAAGCATCTATCATTAAATATAAACCATCTGAATTCACACCGGACGAAAGTCAAAAGGTCGAGGTGGCAGTTGACCCAGTCTTGCCTTCAGAAGGTCCATCTTCAGATGATACAGTCACCAGAGAGAACAAGAACGACACCGTTCAAATTCTCTTCGTAAACACAGACTTCGATGAACATGGGGGCAGTCTACCCGTTCCTTTACCACAGGAAGGAAGTTTTTCATAGTCATATCCAGCCGTCTATTCGGTCCCACCTCCAAGCAACCTAGTTGTTTCCTTCGATTGGAATCTACTAGGCAGACCCCGTTTACTGGCTAGTGTACCATTTCGAATCATTGCACAAATATACAAAATGGTCATGGTTGGTACTATCATAGATGAAGGGGCTTTTGTGAGTATCCTTTCTTCAACTGCTTGGAAAGCGCTTGGTTCGCCATCGCTTTTCCCTGAGATGAGAAATCTAACAGGCTTTGACAAAGGAACTAGTCGACCGTTAGGGATCCTTCCCAATGTGCCGATAACATTGAGAAGGAAAATCGTTCACATGAACGTAATGGTAGTCCAAGGACCCCTAGATTATAATATATTCCTTGGACGCGACTATATTTATAGCATGGGACCCATTGTCTCCTTACTCTTTAGAGTAATGTGTTTTCTACATGAAGGCAGAGTGGTCAAGCTCGTAAACCAGGTGTCGTTTCCCAGCTCACACATAGCTAATAGTCAAATACCATCCCTAAATGGTCTTTTCACGCAAGGAATGTCTCATCAATCTCCAGTCCGTCCACTTGAAGAGCGCGAGTGATTCAGGAGGACATGACTAAAACCCAAGGGGCATGCACCCTGGTCTGCTTCAGTAGGGAAACTCTGGGTATAGGGTAGGTTTCTGCGAAGGATATATGACTAGTCTGATTCCTGTTCGTATAGGAAAAGGGGATTAGACTGGATAAGATACCTCTGTTAAAAGGTAGGCCTTTCCCGATGGAACAAACGTTTTGTCTGCAAATTGAGGGATAACCTAGAAACTCTACTTCGCTATACCTGGGGGCATGCAAACCTCTTGTGAGCAAGTGAGAAATGACCAACTAACGTTATCTCTATGATTCCACTAACTTCAACTTCCTAGGTCGGGTGAGTGGTCAAATCGACCATTTATCTTCGCAGGGGCCACCATGGCACCGGCAAAGTAAAGGAAAAATTTTCCTACCTAACCTTGGTAGTGATCTTGGTAGTTAAGTAGAGGGGCATAGTTGGTCGTTCCTAGCTTGCTTGTGAGAGGTGCCAAAGAATAGTTTCGAATGGTGCAAGCTCCCTAAAAATTGAACCTATCGATGAGACATCCTTATTATATGATTGGCTCGAGCATTTTTTATGTGGAGTTCAAGCTCGTTAAAAATTAAACATAAGCAATGAGCAAATGTTTCCCCCAGAGTTTAAGCTCATTCATTAAAAAATGAACCAATTTCCGGTAAATAACCATCGTGAATGCATTATCATCAAACTTTGAGCCTTAGTCGTGTTCTCATCTTCACCTCCACTCTGTTTTGGCCGATCATTCACCTCCATTTGATTGTTTACCCTTTTTGAGGAACAACTGCAAAGAGTGATCATGTTAGCCATCCTTGTGACACTGCCGTGATTGGAAAATTCCAAACCTAACCTAGAATCAGCCGCTACCCGAATTTATCACTCGTTCCTCAAAAAACGAGTCTCCTTTAAGCTCTTTTTACCTGACTCGTAAAATATGAAAAGATTTCCGAGCAATTAGCCTCTCCAGTTCGTTAAAGTGACCGGAAGTGCTATCCCTCCTCTAGATTTTAATCTTTTTGGACCTAAGGGATTATTACACAAAAATATCGAGTGCTTGTTTTGTTCGGCTCGTTAAAATTACCGAAAATTCATCCCTCTTGTATTATTTTATAGTTTTTCGGACTTAAGGGATTATAAGACGAAAAAGGATTATTGGAATTTTCTTTACGTCCCTTTCAGACTCTCTAAAATTGAAAAGGACTGAGTTATCTTTGTCGTTAAACTCGTTAAAACTGAATAGTGACAAACTTTTCCATACAGACAAGAACGAGTTTCACTATCGCTAGGCTCATTAAAACATAGCCATGGGTTTGCCTGAAGGGCAAACTATAGAAAAAGCATATGTTATCCTCCTCAAGCTTGACAAAAATAAAGAGGTACTGGTCAGCAATGATTAGGGAAAAATTGGGAAGAAAACTTGAAGAAACTTTACTGGTAGCAAGTCGCTCTTGAATATGACACTTTCACTCTGCACCCGAGTCGGGTTGGGTTGTTCCATTCACTGGTCTTATCACCATTGGTCCATCACACCATCCACATTTGGGGTTAACGCTACCAATCCATCATGTCAGTGTCACCGGTATGTTCAAGAGAAGTCACTCAGAGAATTCACCTGTGTCTCATCCACTACAATACATTCACGCTCCATTCTTTCATGACCGCCACCCTGAACCTTATATCATCAGATCGTTTTCACCTCCATTAAAATCATTTGCTCCATTCCGTGTCCTAGATGTGGGATTCATTAAGGCCCTCTTATGATGGATCGCTTCTTGTCGACATTAGCTCATTATCCAAGAAGTCGTTCTAGGAACAACCCTTTCAGTACTTTGAAGCTTGCATGCCTCAATGGCAAGTTTCTCACTTCCGGCGACAGGTTTACATCAATGGCCTTCGACCCAAAGATTTTGCGCGGTGTTCGACACTAATTCCCTTTTTCACACCACGTGAATTGTACTATCGTACCTTGAGGGTCATCATCATTATCGGTGATTCCTCTCGCGCCTGTTAACAGCCTACATCACTGGTTGGTAATCAGGCGATGTCTTTCCATGTTCGACTCCAGAACATCTATCACATGGATCGACTTGTACTTTGAGTGAAGATCGAACGAGATTGAAGACCCCGGATCTAGTTTCATCCATCCGGGCTGTGATATATATTCAGGAAAATAAAGACATCAAATGTACATCATTGTTGCACAGATAATCATCCAATCTAAGGGATGATGGCTCTACCAGAATCATCAGTCTACACACAGACGATTGTCTGTCCTATGTACATGAAAATGAATTTATAAAGTTGAGCATGGGAATGCCTGCCTCAGCCAGATCATGAAAATATTATGAAGATAATGTATTGTATTGTATCTTATTACAGGTCGCCTTCCAGCTCGAAAAAACTTCGAATCCTCATGATAAATCATTTCACCCGACATCAAAAGATTAACGACCTCATGCTTTAGGGGGCAACTATTATAGACATTTTTGGGCACTACAAGCCCAATCATATATGTCCATAAACCAAGGGTTCCTAAGTCCCTAAAAGTGTTGTTTCACACCCTAAAGGAACAAGGTCAGCTGATTACATCATCTCCTAGAAGTTCTCCACAGAAAACTACTCAGAACTGGTCAAAACTGGACCATACAGAATGCCCAGTGCAGAAGGTGCGATGCATCCCACCTGCCCAAAGTAAAAGGTGCGATGCATACTGGATAGCCCTTCTGTAGGGTGCGATGAGCGAGAGTGGACAAATGGTAGAGACAGTTTGCAAGGTGGTTCGACATGGAATCTTCTAGAAACTTCTCCTATGACACTTGCCTCTCTGAATTCGCCCAGGGATGAGTAAGAGATCATCAATCTCCAAGTGGAATCAAGAACTATCAGAGAGAGGACACTAATCAAATCTCAGAAGCTGACTCACCTCCCTGCAATCATCTATATATGGATCCCTCATCCCAGAGATCCAGAGGCTGGAATTTTGTATCTTGTAAGGAAGTGTTGTTGGTTTCTTGGTATAACATCATAGTGTTGGGTGATCTAAGCTTTTCATGAGGTGAAGAAGGGCTTTCTTGCTGAGAGGATGACGTTGGGTCAGAACAATTGGTTGTAATCCTCTTTGCTATTCTTGATATTAATAAAGATATTCAAGTTTTCCTCCACATTCTTGTATGTTTGATGATATATGCATTTGTGTGGTCAATATATATCTGGTCCTATATTGTTTGTGATAGTAGATCTCTGTTCTTGGATAGTGTTATGCTGCTTTGATTCCATAGGTTCTCTTTGAAGCTGGGTAGACAAGGAAGCGAGTAGCAAAGGCCTATTAGAAGGGAGAGGAATCAAGCAAGGAACCAAGCACAAGACAGAGGTTGGTCTCCTTTGTTCCCCTCTTATCTACTTCTCATAAAGGAAAACGAAAGTAGTTTTAGTTTATTTGTTTCTAAGATAGCTACTATTCTTATTGGGACTAGCAGCTCTGCATAGACACTAGATTTCCTGATAACATCTCTGACTCCACAGTTGTCCTATCTATAATATCTACTGCCCTCAGTTCTTATGAAGATTTTGAATTTAGATAATCAATCATCTTTTTGGCTAACTGTGCACTTTCTTGAGATTAACTTTTATTAGTGTAAATAATGGCTTGAGTGGCCCTAATCATTGCCTTTTCTCCATTCATTACCACCATATGGTCCCAAACTACTTTGACTTTCTGAATAATTCATTCCAGATGATCTCTCTTGCTTGAATAAGAGACTTGTTCCACTTTAGTTTTACTTTCAACTTCTTAATTTCATCACATGCTTACTAGTAATTTTTGTGATGTTGAGTTGCAGTCTCTATGGTCATATTTTGTTATGAAACCAGCTCAAGAAAAGATAGAAAAGATAGATCAACGCCTTAGAATTCAGCCTCTTCGAGGGGGCAACCTCCTTTACATTACATAAATGAACAATTCTTGGATGATTCAAATGACAAAACCTCCTTTCTATATATAGGAGTCTAAGGAGTCACAATATAATCCAGCCGACCTAATAATAATATAAAGCCATAGAAATAACAATAGAGGGATTCCATGGGGAACAGAAATAACAACATGGGGGTAATAGGGGCACAACAATATAAATAAGGGGTATAACTACAATAGTAATGGGGTAATCACTAGTATTATAGGGACCCAACATGCCCCTCTCCTTCAAAAAAGTGTTGTCCTCAACGCTTGAGTAGTTCTAGATACTTCTGCATAAAATTCTCATCCTCCCATGTGGAATCTTCAGCGGATAAGTTCTTCCACTTGATAAGATACTCTGAAATTGATCGATTTCGTAGCTGTCGAGTTCTTGTTTCTGTGACTTCTTCTGGTTCCAATATAATTTTTCCTTCCTCGTCAAGTTCTGGAAATATTGTTTGAACTGGGAGCTTGTCGCCTATAACCTTCTTTAAACATGAAACATGGAAAACTGGGTGCAATCAAGAAGCTGCAGGAAGCTCCAATTTGTATGCCATAGTACCAATCTTTTGCAACACCTTATACGGACCATAATACTTTGGTGGTAATTTATTATCCTTCTTAGCTTGCTTTAGGGACATTTGCTTGTATGGTTGTAGCCGTAGGAATACCCAATCACCTACATAAAAACTTCTTTCACTGCAATGTTGATCTGCCTGTTGTTTCATTCTATTTTGTGCCAACACGAGGTTATCCTTTAAGAGTTGGAGGACTTGTTGTTGATGTTCGATGTGATGTTCCACTGCCTGAACCTTAGAATTTTCTCTTAAATATGATGTGATGGATGGTGGTTGATACCCATAAAATGCCATAAATGGGGTCATTTTTGTTGCTGTATGGAAGGAAGTGTTATACCACCATTCAGCCAGAGGCAACCATTTGACCCATTGTGTCTGTTTATCAGATACAAAGCAACGAAGATATCCTTCCAAACATTTGTTTACTATCTCAGTTTGCCCATCAGATTGAGGATGATAAGATGAGCTGTGGGCTAACTGAGTACCAAGACAAGAAAATAATTCTGTCCAAAAATTTCCAGTGAAAATGGGATCTCTGTCACTTACAATAATCTTTGGGTTTCCATGTAGCTTTTGAATTGTTTCCATACATGCAGTAGGAACTGTACTGGCTTTAAATGGATGTGATAATGCACAAAAGTGTGCATACTTGGTAAGTCTGTCAACTACCACCATAATTACACTCTTTCCCTCAGACTTGGGTAAACCTGTGATAAAATCCATTGAAACCTCCTCCCAACGTTGGCTTGGAATGGATAAAGGTTGTAATAGACCCGGTGTCTTAATTGTTTCAACTTTATTTTGTTGGCAAACCAAACATTCCGCCACAAACTTTTGAATATCTGATTTAAGGCCATCCCAAAAAAATTCCTTCTTAACCCTGTGGTAAGTTTTTAAAAATCCTGAGTGCCCTCCTAAGGGAGAAGTGTGCAATTCCATAAGAATCTTTTGTTTTAGCTGGGAATTCTTACAGAGGTATAAGTGATCTTTGTACCATAACGAATCATTTTTCCAGCTAAATGTATCAGACATACTGGAATCTTCTTGTAGCTTTCGAATAAGTGCCCAAACTTCTTCATCATTCTTCCATTCCTCCCTTGCTTTGTTTATCCAAACTGGTTGGATAATAGAAATGGCGCACAACAATGCTTCCACATCTTCATCCTTTCTTGACAGTGCATCTGCCACCACATTTTGCTTCCCTTTTTTGTAGATGATTTCAAATTCATAACCCAACATCTTTGTGACCCACTTTTGTTGCTCTTCAGAGGATAATCTTTGTTCTAAAAAGTATTTAAGGCTATCATGATCCGTTTTTACCTTGAAGTGTCTTCCCATTAGGTAGGGTCTCCATTTCTTAAGTGCATGGAGTATTGCCAACATTTCCTTCTCATAAATAGCTTTGCTTAAAAACTTTCCCTTGATTGGGCGACTTTCAAAAGCAATGGGTCTTTCATCTTGCATTAGAACAGCACAAATTCCATTTCCTGAAGCATCACATTCCACAATAAAGATTTTTGTGAAGTCCGGTGTAGCTAAGACCGGTGCTTGGCACATTGCCTCTTTAAGATGTTCAAAGGCCTTTGTTGCTTCCGGAGTCCATGAAAATGCATCTTTCTTCAATAATGTTGTTAGAGGTGCTGCTATTCTCCCATAATTCTTAACAAATTTGCGATAATACCCTGTCAACCCAAGAACTCCTCGCAGATGCTTTATGGATGTGGGGATTTTCCATTCCTTAATGGCTTTAATTTTGCTAGGGTCTACCTTAACTCCCTCATGGGATACAATATGACCCAAATATTCCACCTCCTGGACTCCAAAGAAACATTTGGATCTTTTTGCATATAATTGTTTCTCCTCCAATAGTTGTAGCACCTTGTCAACATGTTCAACATGATCCTTCCAAGACTTGCTGTAGATTAGTATATCATCAAAAAATACTAACACAAATTTTCTAAGGAATGGTTTGAAAATTGAATTCATCAAACCTTGAAATGTTGAAGGTGCATTGGTAAGGCCAAAAGGCATGATCAAAAATTCATAATGACCCTCATGAGTTCTAAATGCCATTTTCGGAATGTCTTCAATCTTCATTCTGATTTGATGATATCCCGAACGAAGATCCAACTTGGTGAAGTAAATTGATCCATGCAATTCATCCAGTAATTCATCATTGACAGGAATGGGGAACTTATCTTTAATAGTGAGCTTGTTGAGCTCCCTATAATCTGGACACATGCGCCATGATCCATCCTTCTTGTGCACCAATACTACTAGAGCAGAAAAAGAACTTTGACTTGGTTGAATTATACCAGCCTCTAGCATTTCTGCAACCATACATTCAATTTCACTTTTTTGGACATAGGGATATCTGTATGGTCTGATGTTTGGAGGAACACTTCCTGGAATCAGATGGATAGCATGATCATGATCACACATAGGTGGGAGACCTTTGGGAGTCTCAAATACCTTGGAATGATTGTCCAGGACTTTTTGGAGATCTGGAGAAATAGATGATTCTGATGTGGAAACATCTAGCGAACATAATTGTACAATTACACCTCTTTGCTCCTTTTTTAGAAGCTTTGTCATACCATTAGAGCTGATTATATTTCCTGGTTTCCCTGCAATACCCCTTAATTCAACTTCCTTTCCTTCCATAGAAAATTTTATGAAAAGTTCTTGAAAATTAAAAGCTATTGTACCCAAGGATTGTAGCCATTGGACTCCTAGTACAACATCAGCACCTCCCATTGGAATGGCAAGCATTGGGCTAGTTAATACATATTCTCCCATGGATAGCTTGATACTATGGCACCTTCCAGAGAAATTTATTGTTCCTCCATTTGCAATCATCACTTGACACTCTGGTGCTGGATATAGGAAGCAATTCAATTCTTTTGCTACCCTACAATGAATAAAATTGTGGGTGCTTCCTGAATCAATCAACACTATTACCTTTTTCTTCTTGATTTGTCCTTCTATCTTGATGGTTTGAGGAGTGGTATTTCCTACCAATGCATTACAAGATATGGTTGGATTTATTTGTTCTTCATCTAGGCTTTGTTCCTGGAGTATATCTTCTTCTTTTGACCTTTCTTGCTCCTTTTCTTCTTCCTCTTCACAATCTATGTAGAATAATTTCTTCTCAACACACTTATGACCTTAAGTGTATTTGCTATCACAACTGTAACAAAGCCCTTTTGCTCTTTTTTCTTCCAATTTTTGTGATGTCAACCTTATAGGTTGTGGAAGACTAGGGGCAACAACACTTCCATCTTTATAGTTGTGAGTGGTATGCTTCCTGGTTGCCATAATTTTGCTTTCCATTTTTCTTGCTAACCTGAATGCCTTCTCTAATGAATCAGGTTCCCAAAGGCGAACATCATGTTGGATATTATCCTTTAAAGACCCTATGAACACATCAATCCTATGCTCCTCTGGAATATCTTTCACCCTTATGTTCAATTTTTGGAACTCCTCAATGTGCTCCATTACTGAACCCTTTTGTTTGAGACTTATCAATTGGCTAAAAAAAGTGTTGCTTTTTGTATCTTCACAATGTGCTATCAATTCTTCTGTAAAAATTGCCCAAGTGATAAATTGTTGACGAGAGAAAAGCCATTGATACCATACAAACTGATTTGGTTCCAAATATACAGTTGCCATACGTACCTTTTGTGTGTTTTGCACATTATTGAGATCAAAGAACTGCTCCATCTGTAATATCCATGTGGCGGGATCCTTACCATCAAACTTCCTCATATCGATTTTTGGAATATGGTGAGTCTTCAATCCAACATTAGCATCTATGGAATCATGATTAACATTTCTTTTGTTCTCATCATGAGTTTCCTTTAGTACCCTTTCACCCTTAGGGACTATTTCTTGTAACAACTTATTCATATTTATCTTCAATTCGTCCATGTCTGTCTTCAAATCATCCATCTTAGCTTCCACGTCAATCATCTTAGCTTCTACGCCTTTCTTTAAACAGTCCATCTTAGCTTCTACACCTTTCTTTAAACCATCCATCTTAGCTTCTACATCTTTCTTTAAACCATCCATCTTAGATTCTGTTCCTTTTTGTGCAAGGGACAGTTGTTGCATTTGGTCTTGTAATTTTGATATATCATGTTGCATTTCTTCCTCTTCTTCATGAGTCATGCTAGAGATTTCAGGTTCCTTACTAGGTGTTTGCATTTTATTTCCTCGAGGCATCAATTACCGATAATAATTCTCTATTATGCCCTTTGAATTCCTTCAAAATAAATTTTCAAACCAAGCTTAAGCAAAAATTTAAGAAAATCTACACACCTTTTTTCACTTTGTAGGAGCTCGATATTGCCTCTGATGTATCTCTATACTTTCCAATCATCTACTTTTGAATTTGTGATCTGTAGTAGCTCTCTGTGTCCTCTTTCCAATGCCACAAGTCTGACCCAAATTGGATTCTCCAAGGAAGAGTTATGTGAAATCTCCCACAGTGACTTGCTTATAGACTAGTTCAGTAGTGCGAACTTGTACGACGTGCCACGAGTCACTGTTTCGACCTTTGAATCTAAAAGATGCATACAAGAAACTACAGTCCGTCTTCTTTCTGTACCTTTTTATGAAATTTCAATCCAATCCTCAGAGAGAAAGTTATGACGATTTTCCCCAGGTCACCTGTTTTGAATGTAATTCAGGAGTCTGCCAAAAGACCAACTTCCTTAGATCATATCTCCGAAAATATCGTGCGAAAAGCTATGAATTTTGGACTCAAGGTTTAGCGCTAATTCTTCTCAAATGGGTTTCTTTTGTGACTTCTGAAACGTCACAGAAGAAAAGTTATAGCGAAAATTCCACGATGACCTGTTTGGAGCAGCGAAACCCTAGAATCCAAAGCTTTGATACCAAATGTTATGAAACCAGCTCAAGAAAATATAGAAAAGATAGATCAACGCCTTAGAATTCAGCCTCTTCGAGGGGGAAACCTCCTTTACATTACATAAATGAACAATTCTTGGATGATTCAAATGACAAAACCTCCTTTCTATATATAGGAGTCTAAGGAGTCACAATATAATCCAGCCGACCTAATAATAATATAAAGCCACAGAAATAACAATAGAGGGATTCCATGGGGCACAGAAATAACAACATGGGGGTAATAGGGGCACAACAATATAAATAAGGGGTATAACTACAATAGTAATGGGGTAATCACTAGTATTATAAGGACCCAACATGCATTTGGGCTTTGACCATAGAGACTGCAACTCAATATGACCATAGAAACTGCAACTCAACATCACAAAAATTACTAGTAAGCATGTGATGAAATTAAGAAGTTGAAAGTAAAACTAAAGTGGAACAAGTCTCTTATTCAAGCAAGAGAGATCATCTGGAATGACATTATTCAGAAATTCAAAGTAGTTTGGGACCATATGGTGGTAATGAATGGAGAAAAGGCAATGATTAGGGCCACTCAAAACATTATTTACACTAATAAAAGTTAATCTCAGGAAAGTGCACAGTTGGCCAAAAAGATGATTGATTATCTAAATTCAAAATCTTCATAAGAACTGAGGGAAGTGGATATTATAGATGGGACAACTATGGAGTCAGAGATGTTATCAGGAAATCTAGTGTCTATGCAGAGCTGCTAGTCCCACTAAGAATAGTAGCTATCTTAGAAGCAAACAAACTAAAACTACTTTCCTTTTCCTTTATGAGAAGTAAATAAGAGGGGAACAAAGGAGACCAACTTCTGTCTTGTGCTTGGTTCCTTGCTTGATTCCTCTCCCTTCTGATAGGTCTTTGCTACTCGCGTCCTTGTCTACCCTGCTTCAAAGAGAACCTATGGAATCAAAGCAGCGTAACACTATCCAAGAACAGAGATCTACTATCACAAACAATATAGGACCAGATATATAGTGACCACACAAATGCATATATCATCAAACATACAAGAATGTGGAGGAAAACTTGAATAGCTTTATTAATATCAAGAATAGCAAAGAGGATTACAACCAATTGTTCTGACCCAAAGAGGATTAAGCTTTTCATGAGGTGAAGAAGGGCTTTCTTGCTGAGAGGATGACGTTGGGTCAGAACAATTGGTTGTAATCCTCTTTGCTATTCTTGATATTAATAAAGCTGTTCAAGTTTTCCTCCACATTCTTGTATGTTTGATGATATATGCATTTGTATGGTCAATATATATCTGGTCCTATATTGTTTGTGATAGTAGATCTCTGTTCTTGGATAGTGTTATGCTGCTTTGATTCCATAGGTTCTCTTTGAAGCTGGGTAGACAAGGAAGCAAGTAGCAAAGACCTATCAGAAGGGAGAGGAATCAAGCAAGGAACCAAGCACAAGACAGAGGTTGGTCTCCTTTGTTCCCCTCTTATCTACTTCTCATAAAGGAAAACGAAAGTAGTTTTAGTTTGTTTGTTTCTAAGATAGCTACTATTCTTAGTGGGACTAGCAGCTCTGCATAGACACTAGATTTCCTGATAACATCTTTGAATCCACAGTTGTCCTATCTATAATATCCACTGCCCTCAGTTCTTATGAAGATTTTGAATTTAGATAAGCAATCATCTTTTTTGCCAACTGTGCACTTTCCTGAGATTAACTTTTATTAGTGTAAATAATGGCTTGAGTGGCCCTAATCATTGCCTTTTCTCCATTCATTACCACCATATGGTCCCAAACTACTTTGACTTTCTGAATAATGTCATTCCAGATGATCTCTCTTGCTTGAATAAGAGACTTGTTCCACTTTAGTTTTACTTTCAACTTCTTAATTTCATCACATGCTTACTAGTAATTTTTGTGATGTTGAGTTGCAGTCTCTATGGTCATATTTAGTTGTATCTCCTTGTTCTTAATTCCTCTTTTGTATAATCTAGACTCTTTTGTAATTTCTTCAATGCATCCTCTAAAATCTTCAACTTTGTCCTGACTCTAGTGAGTTTTTTAGATGGATCATCTAATGCTGGCTACACCACATTTGTGCATACATGTTTGCCTATTTTTTTGTTGTAAATTTGCATTGAGTTCCTTGAGAGATGCTACCTCCTTATTTATTTCCATTAGCTCATGAATTAAGATCTCTTCTTCTTCATCAACTTGAGCCAACTTTGGAGCTTGAACATGGTATGTGGTAGGAAACTTCAATTTTCTTCTTAAATATTGAATCTCATATTTTGCACTCTGGACCAAGGCTTGAACAACTGCTTTATCCTGATTTTAATTTAAAAGAAGACATAGAATGGTTAATTCATTTAAATACCTGGTAATTTTAGAGACAATTGGTGATGGAATTGAAAGTATCCTCAAGAACGTCAGTTGCAAAAAAGCTCATAGGTAAAATAAATGAAATTTGCAAAATTTGGATTTTTTTATAACAAAATGGCAGAAGAATTTGAAACTAAGATAGTGGAGAAAAATGAGTACAGAAAGGTGACGTGGCAGTCAGTGTGGTAGGTGACATGGAAAGAAGGTGGGTGAGGTGGAGTGGGAAGGGGTGATATGAAGATGATGTGGAACTGCTAATGTGTAAGCCATCTCACTTGATCTCACTCACTTGTCATAGCTTTATTATATTAGCGGAAACCTCTTACCGCCCTCAAGGGCACCTTGGGTGGTAAGTCGTTTCATCGGGGAGTGTCGTTGAGGTTGATCACAACCCTCGACCACCCCAACGATTGATTTTTTAAAACTTCCCTCGAGGGAACCTTGTCATATAACCCTCAAGTTGTTTGTGGTGTTAGGTTCGACGTGCGCGTGGCCCAGAACTGCGCAACCACACCGCACCTTGAAAGTCATATGCCCTTTAACTCTTCCTCTACTTTGCATTGGTGAGGCTGACCCACTTGATATATATATATATATATATATATATATATATATATATATATATATATATATGAAACTTTGGTCCTGCACTATTTCTCAGAGCAAAACCTCAAACTCTAAAACATATGTAAAAAAATCCATTTATCTATATTTTCTCTTTTTCCCTTTTTTTGTTTCCTTTTCATATATATAATTTTTTTTACTTTTATTTTTATAATAAAATGAAATTGACTACAACACTAGCTCCACCTGGGGATAGTGTTTTGGAACAAAACACTAAGAACCACAAATTAGTGCCTTCACCTCGGGCATGGAGTCATATTGTAGTTGTGACAATGCAATGAATAAGCACACTAGATACTTACAATGGGCACACTGGTATTTACAATGAGAAAGTAAAAATGTTCAATTTTGGAAGTAATGCTTCAGATACTTCCCATTGATAGACAACTGCAGTAATTCACCCTCAATATTTTCTAGAATGAAGGTGTTATTACTTCATATTTCTGTTATTTTAAAAGGCCCAAAACTTAAGGGATCGAACTTGTTGTGTTTACCCTTGTCCTCTCTCTGACATCCCATCTCAAAATAAGGTCTCCAAGCTGAAAAAATTTATCTTTATCCTTCCTATCAAAAAAAGCTTTGATCTTTTCTTGATGATTGATCAAATTTTGAACCACCTGTTCTTTGCTTTCATTCAATTCCACCAGGTGATTTATTCTCCTTGTTAATGAGTTAGGCTTCTCTTCAAGATGTTGAATTAATGCAGTTATTAGCTTAGCTAATTGACTGGGAAATAAGGCTTCCATTCCATATACCATTTCAAAAGGTGACTTTCCAATGGACCTTTTTGTTACCCTGTTTTCCCACAAAGCAAACTTAAGTTGGGAATCTGAGTTCTTGTTTTCTGCAATAGTCTTCTTCAAAATTCTTACCAAAGTCTTATTAGAAGACTCTACCAACATACTCCCTTGTGGATAATAGGTGGTAGAGTGACCGAGGATAACATTGTATTTCTAGCAAAAATTAATTAGATTTGTAGATTTAAACACTTGAGCATTTTTTATCACCAACATTTTTGGACAACCAAATCTATCAAATATATTTTCCTCAGGAAATTTAATAACCACTAATTCTATTGCATTATGTGTTGGAATGGATTCCACCCACTTTGTAAAATAATCAGTAGCTATTAAGATCCACTTGTGCTATCCACTAAAAGGTGGGTTGATTTCCCCTATGAAATCCAACCCCCACTGCCTAAAAGGCTCTTCTACAAATACTAGAATTAATGGTAATGGTGCCAACTTCTTCTTTTCAGCAAAAACTTGACATTCTTTGCAACATTTCACTAACTTATAACATTAGAAATTAGGGTAAGCCAGTAAAAACTGGCCTTTAGGATTTTGTGTGTTGTAACTCTCCAATTGTAATGACCCCCACAGGCGTAACCATGATATTCATTTATGATTTCAGTTATTTCTTCCTCTGTTAAACACATTAGTAAAATATCAATGGGATTGCTCCAATATAGCTAACCATTTACAATAACATACTTTTGGGATTTCATCCTCAAAGCTTTGTATTTCTCTATCAATATGTGATGAACAACTAAGAAATAACAAATAATGGACAATATTCTTATACCAATCAGAACAAAGATACTTATAAGTGATTCTATTATCCTTTCCATTAGATTTACCTTTCCAACCAATTGCATTTTGTTTAGAAATCTCAACCAACAAATTTATGCCCATTGCTTGGTAATTATGTTATGTCAATATGTTGTCTAATCCATGTCCCTTAATTAACTTAGTTAGCTTAATAGCCATATCTTACTCCTATATCTTCGCTATCCATTTTCTTCTTCTTCCTTCACTATCCCCCCATGTCAATACATCTTTAATTGTTGTATTAGGTACATATTCTATGATATTTGATTGTAAAATATATGTCCTAAATTCCATCAAAACCTTAACAAGGTGATATTCTCGATTTTCTAAAATGTTATATTTTAGCTCTGCATCCCTCAACACCTTACTAAAGAATGCCATAGGTTGTTCTTTATTTTCTTCATTATTTTGCAAAAGCATTGCAACAATTGTACTAGGAGATGCAAAATAAATAGTCGGAAAAGGACTTTCATAATTAGGACTTACCAAAGTAGGGGCTTCTCCAAAACCTTTCTTAATCCTTTAAAAATATTCTCTGGCTACTAGAGTCCACCTTACTTTTGCATCTTTTTTTAACATATTAGTAATTTCCTTTATATTTTTTGCATAATTTTGAATAAATCTCATGAGAAAATCTATTATGCCTAGGAAAATATGTACTTCCTTCTTGTTTCTGGGTAAAGGTATATTATTGATTTCTTCCACACTTTTCATGTCAACCTTAACTCCTTTTGATATGATATATCCCAATAATTTCCCTTCTCTAAGAGAAAAATGTGACTTTTTCGGATTCAGGGATAGCACATACTTTCTTCACTTGTCTAAAGTATGTTGCAAATGTTCCAAATGCTCATCATCTGATTTAGAAAAGACTAGTATATCATCCAAATATATAACCACAAACTTATATTATTCTTCAACAAAGGCTATATCCATAGCTATATGGAATGTAGCTCCAACATTCATCAAACCAAAATGCATCTTATCATACATAAAAGTGCCCCATGGTGTTGTGAAGGTTGTCTTCTTTTCATCATTTGGATGAACAAATTTTTGGTTATATCCAGAAAACCCATCAATCATCGATAACCTTGAAGATCCTACAACTTTCTACATAATGTGATCCATCTTGGGAAGGGGGTAGTTATCCTTTAATGATTCCCTATTTAGATTTTGGAAGTCCACACATAGTTTGATTTCCCCATTTTTTTTCCACACATGCACCAGATTCGCCACCCAATAAGAATATATTAATAGCACAATAATTTTGTCCTAAAGCAACTTCTTAACTTCTTTTTCAATTGAAGGAAGCAGTAGAGGGTTAATTTGTCTAAACTTTTGTTTCTATGGTTTTACTCCTGATTTTAAAGGAATTTTATGTTGTATAATATATTTTTTATATGTTTTTAATTCTTCATACAACCAAGAAAAGAAATCAAAATATTTCTTAAACATATTAACATGCCTCTGTTTGTAATTTTTTGATATTCCCCTTTCCCATTTTATAAACTTAGTTTGTTTCTCAATGCCAATATTGCAATCCTCAATATCATCTTCCCAATTCTTCTTAGTAACATTCACAGGAATATCATTTGCATTAGACATTCTTTCCAAAGGGACTAAACCTTTTGGAATCACATTTCCCTTGAGCTACACAATTTTATGGTCTGCAATAGAGTCCTTCCAAGATAAATCTTCTTCAGCTTCTTCCTTTTCTTCATCATTCTCACCTTCTTCTTCTTGACCTATCTTTAAAGAAGAAAACTCTCCAACTACTTCCAAAAATCTTTTAATTTTCTCCTAATCCTCAAATACATACCATTATTTGACATTGTCAAGTATAGAAGTTATGGATCTAAATTGAACTTCATATTTCAATTTAGGATTTTGTGGAGGTTTAAAGGTATTGGTTGCCACTACAAGTGATTCATCGAATCTATCATTTTCCTTTGGAAAAAACTGAATATTAAATGCTGAGAATAAATTGTCCACTAAGTCCCACACTTCATTCTGGTAGGATTTGATCCTTGGGTGTTTTGTTTGGCAATGACCTCTTATATGCTTCACCACTAATTCTGAATCTCCAAACACAGACAAACAATCAATCTTCATATTTCTGGCAGCCTGTAAACCAAGAACCAAAGCTTCATATTTTGTGATATTATTCATGGAATCAAATTCAAATTTGTATGAAAGAGGGAACATCTCACCCTTTGGGAAAAGCAACAAAACCCCTGCAACATTTCCCTCCTTGGAATATGCACAATCAGTAAATAATTTCCAGATAGAATTCTACACTACTTGCTTTTGAGTTACTGGAGGAATTTGCACTTGACTATCCTTAGCAATTTCATAATTTACTTCCAACATAAAACATGAAATTTTTTTATCCTAGCCATATACTGGGGAATTAATTGAACTCCCCTCTTTCGTGATTGTCTTAACAAATCTTGATTCTTTATATATCCTCCTTTCCTGTCCATTGAATATTGGGATTATGGCATAAGTGAAATCCAACTTCATAACTCCTCCCAACTTCATGCCCCAAGATCTAGAAAGTAGCATTCCAAATCTTGTTGGGATGTCTACAACCACTACATCCATCACAATGATTCTGAATGGGATTTTTGATAGAACTAGGTCCTTCATCAATCCAACACACTTGACTCTCTTTGAGTCAAAGGAATACAGATCTTTATATGCTTTAGTGATCTATAAATTCAGTTGCTTCATAACAGAAAGAGGCATCAAATTATGAGAGGCCCCTGAGTCAAGCATACAGTTGTGCAACATGAGATCATGAATTAGGAGGGTGATAAAAAAAGGAGTTGTGGTTGAATCCTATTCTTTCACATGAGGACCAAACATCACCATTGGCCTTTCTTCTTGTTGATTTATTGTATCCGGGGTAATAGAAACTTGAGACAAATTGATGAAAGTTGTAATCTACTTTCTATAAGAAGGTTGTTTTGTTAGCTCAGCTAGTGGGATTGGAATCTTCACTTTCTCCAATTCCTTCTCAAAATTGAATGAGTGCACACTTTTCTCTATTCTTTCTTACTATTCTACTATTGTTTTATCTTTTTGAACTTTCTGTTGACATTCAGCGGTCTAATTTGTTTGTTTTTCCCAACTGTCTTTGACTTGCTAGCTTTTGGAGGACTCCCCTTGCTGGAATGGAATAGTCCAAACTAATTGATTTCCCTTATCATCAGCTTTCTGAACATGTTATTGGGGCTACTCCTCATTTTGGTCCCAAGTTCTGGATTGCTTCCTTGATCTAAGATCATACTTCTTATGCAATTCAGCTTGCATCATATTTGCAAATCTTTGACAATAGTTATTAATTTTCTTATCTTCTAGAGTAACCTTAGGATATAAATCAACATTCTCCTCACACAGTTCCTCCCCTTCTTCCTCCTCTGATAAGGTGGAATAACGGTTTTCCAGAAACTTCAAAGTCTCTTCAGGTGCTTCCTCTAGTTCATCTTCAAGGTATAAAGGAGGTTTCACTTGATCTTGTTGATCCTTCCTCTCCCTCTGCAAAAAATTGTAGAAGAGGTCTTTGTTGATCCTCAGTTTTGTTCTTATTACTGTCGGATTTAATTCCCATTTTTGCCCCTTTTTGTTACCATGGAACCTATTTCTCTGCTAAACCACTATCCTAATATTATCTATACTCTCCACTTGAGGTAAACATTCTTATGGTTTCATTTAGCTAATTATTGGTAGGCTTAAGTAAATAGAAGTGGCATATTCTTAAACTAATTTATTACTATCATTTAGTGTAGACTCTCAACAGAATGTGCAGGTCAATCCCCAAAAGGAGCAGTTGATGCATGAAGACCTTCTACTTCGGTACTTAAGGGCTATATGCAGATGGGTGCTCAAGTAACGAAATGGATAAGGTTGCAGCATGTTCTGGAAGACGATAGGGCATAGCGACAAGTAGCACGCATCATGATCCTGAGATCCTCACCCGATTTCCCTTGATTGCAACATATATGAAATTGGGAATTGGTTATGAATGGATAGACCAATTCGAGATGCATGTTTGAACCAACTCACCTGAAATGAGTGATGTGGATTCACTCATTATTTTTATTTTATGTTTAAAATTCAGTAAATTCCTATAAAGGTGATTGAATGTAATATGTTAAGGAAGGTAGACCATAGCACTGTAGCACTGAACTTATGAAGCAATTTTGATGTATGATCGAACCAGTTTGAATACAATCATAATGTTATTGTTCTAAAGTGGTTTTAAAATGCGTTGATGGAATGAAGTTTATGTTTTAACTGTGCATCGAATCGTTTAAGCTACTGTAAGTTATCCAACCCTAGGTGGGGTTGGGCCCACCTATCTGGCTTTTTTTTATTTGAAATAGCAGTGACACCACAACATTAGATTTGCTTAATCTCCTCTTCATTTACAGTTATATTGTGTGAATTATTTGGTTGATTGATTATTGGTTATGCTTGTAGAAGTATTCATCATTTTCTGAGTTGCAATTGAATTTCAATGTGATACCGCGCCCTTCAAACCAGAGCCACCCTGTTGTTTTGTTGCCTTCGCTTGAAACGCACTGCATAGTCATCAATATATCTGGATTGTCACCCATAGTGAATGTTTGAGCCCTTAATATTTTGAGTAGTTATAGATGGAGAATGATTTCGATTGAATCAGACAGGCTTTGTCCCCTTCCCTTAAATTAACCTCTGTTTTATTGACAAGAATCAATTTAAGTTAATCCCAATTATAGTATTACAGAGGCATTTGAAATTCAGATGAAACTAGATAGATCATTCGAAAGACTTAATGAACTCAACTTAATTGTTGAATTGATAGTTTAAATACAAGAATGTTTGGGTTGCACAAATAATTAATTGACTTGTTTTATTGCGGATTGATGCATTGTAAACTGGTATAAACATTACAGGGACGTTTTCAAAAGATTCATTCCACAGTCACCATTTATCTTCTTGTTCATTTACTTACTAATACGGTGGTAAATCAAAATGATCATCCTCAATTTCGTGCAAAAGGCAGTCTCCTTTGAATAAATTCTTTCTCAGTTCATATATTAGGGTGTTTACTCCATGAATAGATCATTGTTATGTCTTACAATAGCAAGAGGTAGGGATTTATTTTTATTATAGCATATAATTAGGTATAGTCTTAGATTTGATATCTGAACATCAAGTGAGATAAGTATCATGGTTTCTCTCATTTTATTAGAATTCTGTAAGTAATCCATTGAATACAAAACAGTAGAATAGATCAAAATAGAGTAATTCCTCCAATTGATACTTGAACCTTAAAACTTGATCTCAACATAAACCCTTAAATGCAGAGTAATTAGTTGATTGAAGCATTAACAGGATAGGTCACTCATTGAATTAGAAATTGGATTGTCATAGATTATTTATCATTATTTTCTCTGGTAACAAATGATTATGGCATCAATAGTTTAATAAGCTGAGTGGTGATTATCATAGGGTTGTTTGATTTCTTTCAAAGAATTGTCATTATAGAATGTTTGTTGAAAGTGATTGAGTGATTTTTCATATAGAACTTGGTACCAACATGCAAAGTTTGATTAGGGTTTGGTGTGAATAGAAGTTCATTTTTACTAGGAATACTCAATTAAGTACAAATTTGAATATTGGGATTTGTGAAGATTTTAGGTAAAATTTGATTGTTGGGTTTGCTCATTAGACTACAAGATTTGCGAGTATTTATTTCATAAATCATTAATAAGGAAATGATTAAACTCTGACATAGCCTGAACAAAGGGAGCGCAAGGAAATTCGTGCTTACGAAGCTCGGGTTGACAATTAATCTTAAGGGATATAATCTGACAATTAATCTGTCAACATTTTGGCGTCGTTGCCAGGGAAATTTCCATTTCTTATTCAGGTAATCACTGTCATTTGAGTTTCAAGAACCTGCAGAACTGTCAGAGGGTGGAGAGAGTACGGTAAGACGTGAGTGAAGAGCCACGCGTACACTTTTGTGGGGTTGCTCCAAAGTCTGACCAATCACTGTTTGTTCTTGAATTTCTATTTCCTTCCTCTTTATGCATAAGAGTACAGGTAGGCCTAGGGACAGCAAAGGTAGATTTATTTCAAATTCTAAATTTCCTACAACTTTTGGATCAATCAATATACATGTTTTAACTGTTGTTAATCGATATGCAGGTATAAGACAAGATGGCGAAAGTGTTGATGCCAACGTGGTTTTGGATCAGGAATTATTTGATCAAGAAGGAAGGATCATTCAGGGAATCATCCTTGACAACCTCGTAGAAGAACCAGTGGAGAAACCAGACCTCGTGGACGAACAATCAACTAATATCTATCACTTTCCAACACCCCAGATTCACACCATAATTAGCAAACCCTAGAGGGTACCTATCGCAAATATGAAGCGTGCAAGGGGTGAATACAGACACAATGATGAGTGCCAAGAGGAAGGAGAAGGTCCTAGAAGGAATGTTAACCTATTTGGGGAAAAATAGGAAGAAGAAGAAGAAGAAGAAGTCACTTTCGGATTCCCTCTTTTGGATGTAACTCGTGACATCAATATGAAGAACATTCTGATGGCATCCCTACCACTATTCTACGTAAATCATCTGAAGACCCAAATGCTTTTCTTTTTGAGTTTGATATTTTATGCCATAGCTATAACTATTATGACGATGCACATAAACTCAAATTGTTTCTTGCCACATTAAAATACGCAACCCTTAGGTGGTTCATGAGTCTAGGGAAACATACCATATACACATGGGATGATATGAGGTCAAATTTTCTAAAAAAATATCAAGACTTCTGTAAGAGTAGGGACATCAATGATATCCTTAGGGTGCAACAAACTGAAGATGAAAACCTAGAGACGTATCTTGAGAGGTTCATGTACAACTTTCATAAATCCCATGGAAATACCCTAGATTTAAAAATCATCAGAACTGCGTTCTTAAAAGGGATAAGAGATGATTGTATAGAGACATTAAACTTGGTCAGTGGTGGGGACATTTACAAGAAAACTTTTGTTGAAGTCATTTACCTTTGTCGCACCTACTCTAGAAGCCAAGCTAAAGTAGGTAAAAATATTCGTGAGCTTAGAGACAATTCTCAAGACTATGTGCAAAAGAAAGCTGTAGCTAATACTGTCACTAGGGTTGAACTAGGAAACCTATTATATAATTTGAAAACTGATATCTTAAACACAATTAGCAACCAGCTTGACACCATGAAAATCAATCAAAAGCATGAGGTTGAAAAGGCATCTATGGCAGTCTTTTGTTCCAATTGTAGACGTGAACATGCAGAGAGAGAATGTCCTCTGAAGTCTATAGAAGTCTGTGGAATTTTCACTCTAGAGCATTAAACCGAGAAGTGCCCAATAGTTCCTGGTCTATAGGCCATTCACAAAGGCAATACCGAAACCCTTGACCAAGCTCAGACAGCCAAGAGACCCACCTGGAGAGGTCAGAGTTAGAGTTCGCTCCCAAACCCAAATTTTCAAGGGTATAGCCAAACCCAGCCTTGGACCTTTCCTACATCCTACCCCCCTTGGGGTGCTCAAAGTACTGCCTAGAACCAGAATTGGAGAATGAGCCCTTATACCACTAGCTATCAACCTCAATCCCAATTCTACATGCCTTATCCAAATATGCCAAGTACTTCATACAATCCAACCATGCAAACCTATCAGCAGGCATATAATCCTAATATGTACCAACAACCTACGTAGTTTCCACCCCCTCTACATCAATTGCTACCAGCACCTACCAACACAACACCTCCTATGCATCAATTGCTACCTGTGCCTACTAACACATCACCCCCGCAGGCACCAACTAATATAAACCCTCCACGACCTACACTGTTGCCTGCACAACTTGTACCTAACCCAAATCACAATAGGACACCTCAGCTGATGCAAAACATAGATATCCAGCCCTTTCCGACATACATGATTACGGCCATCTCTATGAACAAAATTCAGTTACGATTAGGGAAAACAGTTAATAAAGGAATATCGGTTGTGGTTATTGAAGAAGAGGTGCCCTCCTCGTCATCCAAAAAACAATTACAAAATGAAAAACAACAAACAAAGAAAGAAGAATTAACTGAACCACCATACTGAGAAAGACTGATAATAAAAAAGGAAGAGGTCCCGCTTGAATATGACTTGGAAAATAAGCTTAGGAATGTCTGTATTGAAATTCCACTTTTACAAGCAATCCGAGATATCCCTATATACATTAAAATTGTCAATGATCTCTGCATCAAGAAACCAGGGAGAAAAGGGCATAAAAACTAGAATGTTAAAATTATGAGTCAAATGTCCACGATGATTTCAAACATGCCTGCTAAATACAGTGACCCTAGAAATCCCATCGTCACTATCGAAATAAATGGAGTGCTTCTACCAAACACTCTTATAGATTTAGGGGCTGTAATAAATGCAATGACTTATGAAACTATGACATCACTACAACTACCTGGATTGAAAACCACCCCTATCCTTTTAGAGATGGTATATAAACCCGTTGTCAAACTAATAGGATCCTTGGAAGATATAGTAGTCACTATTTCCTCCTAGAAATATACTATATACTTTGTATTCATTTCTCCAAAAACCTCTAGACTTGGACACCGTGTGGTCTTGGGAAGGCCATGGCTGGCAACTGCGGACATCATCATTGGATACAGAAATGGGGAAATGACCATTTTGAATGGATCTCATAATCAAACGTTGTCCATCTTTCCACCTGCTCAAACAGCTACCGAAGTACCAGTATGGCTCGAAAATCCTTATGGAAACGAAGACTTCATGCTTCCATTATTAACATTAGAACAATCTAGAGGTTTCTAGGAACACTCTGATGAGCATTTTTTGTAGTAGTTTCTAGCTGATAGTTCTTGCACCAATTATCCCATATCATTTAATGGTTATCAGCATGTGTTTAGTGATGAGTTTCAGGAAACCTGCCATCCAGCCATCTTTGCCTCATTTGCAGCCATGGAAGGAATCCAGGAGCTCACCACAAAACCTGTGGAAATATTTGAAGGGAAAATTCTTCATATTGGCACAGGATTGACTGCAGAACAAAAGCAGCAGTTGATGAGGATGGTTCGAGAACAAACCGGAGCATTCGCATGGGATTACTTGGATATGAGAGGTATACATCTGAACACTTGCATCCATCATATTTACACAAACGAAGAAATGATACTTGTTTGGCAACCGCAGAGGCGGATGACCACAACATTAAAGGATATTATTAAAGAGGAGCTTCAGAAACTTTTGGCCGCAGATTTCGTTTACCCCATTTCTAATAGCAAGTGGGTGTCACCTCTGGTAGTAGTCCTAAAGAATAATGGCAAAAGGCGAATCTGTGTCGACTATAGAGAATTAAACAAAGCTACACTGCGTGATTATTTTCCATTGCCTTTTATCGATCAAGTTCTCGACACACTCTCAAGTAAGAAATATTTCTCTTTTCTAGATGGTTATAGCGGATACAATCAAATACAAATAGCTGAAGAGGACCAGGAAAATACTACCTTTACATGCCCATGGGGTACTTATGCGTATAAAGTCCTTCCCTTCGGTCTTTGTAACGCCCCTGCCACCTTCCAGAGAGTTGTGCTTGCTATCTTTTCTGACCTAATCCATGACTGTGTGGAAGTCTATATGGACGACTTCACAATCTATGGGGATGATTTCCCGCAAGCCTTGGAGAATCTAGAAAAGGTATTGATCTATTGTCAAGAAGCCGATCTGGCCCTTAGTAGTGATAAATGTAGGATGATGCAAACTAAGGGAATTTTTCTAGGCCACCCTGTATCTTGATGGAATTTAAATCGATCCGAAAAAAGTCGAGGTAATTTCACGTATCCCTATTCTGAACTCACAAAAAGAGGTAAGAAGTTTTCTAGGGCATGCAGGATATTATTGACAATTCATTGAAAATTTCACTAGAATAGCAGAACCATTATTTAAAGTGTTAACTAAAGATGTTGACTTTGTATGGAATGTTGACTATCAATAAGCTTTTCAGGTACTGAAGGAAAAATTGTCTACAACTCCTATGCTAAGAGGACCAAACTGGTCCTTATCCTTTCACATTTGTACAAATGCTTCGGATATCACACTGGGAGCAGTTTTGGGACAAAGGGAGGATACTTTCCCTATGCCATTTACTTTGTTAGAAAAAATCTCTCTCATGTTGAATTCAATTATACAGTCACTGAAAAACAGCTATTAGCAGTTTTACATGCCATAGGGAAGTTTAGACATTATATTACTGGTTATGAAACATTTGTTCATAAAGATCATTCTGTTGTTAGATTTTTAATGAATAAACCAATTACTAACGGTAGGATAACTAGATGGTTGTTGCTTTTACAAGAATTTAACATAACTATAATTGATAGGCCTCGAAAGGATAATTTGGTAGTTGACTTTTTCTCTCGTTTAAATATTATGCAGGGAAGCATGCCAATGCCAGTGCCCGATGAATTCCCAGATGAAGCTCTATTTGCCATTTCTACCATTACTCCTTGGTTTGCTGATGTTGCCAATTATTTGGTATCAGGAAAACTACCTCAAAACATGTTGGCTCAGGGAAAAACATAATAGAGTACAACGTAGTGCTAATTTCTCATGGATTGAGGGAGGCCTATTCTATATAGGGGCAGACTTGATCATGAGGCGATGTGTGCGAGAGGATGAAATGCATGATATACTAAGCACCAGTCATAATGTGCCTTGTGGTGGCCATTTTGTCGATAAAAGGACGTCATATAAAGTTCTCTGCACTGGATACTATTGACCTACACTCTTCAAGGACGCCAATAAGTTTGTTTTAATTTGTGACGCTTGCCAAAGAATGGGGAGGCCAAAGGCCTTCGATGAAATGCCCCTTCACCTGCAAATTGCTATTGAACCCTTTTAGAAGTGGGCATTGGACTTCGTAGGGCCCATCTCCCAAATGTCAAATAAATAAAAAATTATTTTGGTATGTATTAATTACATCACCAAGTGGGTGGAGGCTAAGGCACTGTACCCTGCCACGAAAAAGGCAGTAGTAGAATTTTTGTTCGAGGACATCTTTACAAGATTTGGGGTCCCACGGGAAATTTTCACTAACCAAGGAACCCAATTTACATCAAAGTTGGTCAAGGCACTTACAAAACAATACCAAGTGAAGCATTGCAAATCGACTCCCTACCACCCCCAAGCTAATGGGAAAGTGGAGTGTTGGAAATAATACTGAGAGGGGGGGTGAATCAGTATTATCAAGTTCTTTTAACAAATATTCCTTATTTATACTTTGAATTAATTTTGCATATCAGTACCATAAAATAATGAGCATGAACAAGAAAAACAGATAGTCACACCAAAGAACACCAGATGTAAGGTGGAAACCCAATGTGGGTGAAAACCACCTGCTGCAATATGTCTCTATCTTCTTTCAAATTAGAAACTCCTTTTACAATGGTTATGTACTGGTGCAGTCCTTTACCAGTACACAGGCTGCAACCTGCAGAGAGCTACAACTCTCTCTCATTTTCCTGGAAGGGAGCTACAACCCCCTACTTCTTTTCTTACAAGGACCACTTTTCATAAATTTCAAACCGGATCCATAAGCATCAAATGATCATCAAGTACATGTAAATTACACAGTCAACTGCAGTAACCAGATCAACAATAACAGAATTAACCCAGAACACCTTATCAACAGAAAAATTCAGTCAACAGAAGATCTTAAGACAGATACGCAGTTTTTCTTTCTGTGGCTTGCGTCGCTACGCACTTCACCTTCTGCTTCCCTGCGTATACCCGCAGAGAGCCTTTTGCTGCACCGCGTACCCACGCACTGCTCCTTCAATCGCGCTGCGTACTGTTACTGTAGGTACGCACCCAGAGACACTATCGCGCCGCGTACTATTACTGAAGCCACGCACTCAAAGATACTATCGCGCCGCGTACTTTTGTTGTGCGTACGCACCTGAACCTTCGTCGCGCTGCGTACCCACGCAGTTCTCCTTCTTCAGCTCTGCGTGCCCACGCAGCTCTCCTGTTTCTGCTCTGCGTACCCACGCACCTGTACCGTTAATCACCTACGTACTTCTAATTAGGGACGAATTGGCAGTCCACCAGTGTGGCACAGTTAGTCAGATGCCCAGATCTGATCATGCGCTCGAGAGATCACCCTTCACAGATTCGCTTTCAACTTCACTTACATATAGATCAAGCTTTTAAGACAATAACCCAATATTTTAGATCTTAAGATATTCAATTGCAAAAGATACTTAGCCAAGTGATCTCCTTTGCTTTATATAGGCAAGCTCCTCCTAAAATCATGGATCAATACCATAGATAACCAATACAAGGGGCCCAAAAACATGGGGCTCAATAATAATAACAATACCACGGGCCAAAACCATAGAATCAAGAGCGGCAGGCTAAATACCATGGGCCAAACATAGGAAACCCCACGTGAATGCGCTTCTCTGCCTTGAAGTAAGTGAAACTGGGGGTACACACCTTCTAAACGGGTGACCTGCGTGTCTGGGCATGGTCCCTTCACGGTGTACCTGCGTGTACGCATCTTCTGAACTGTTCTCCTGCGTACTTCTTAATTTTCAACATTTTGAGAGCCTGATCAGAGCATTGCCACTTGAGGGTGTTGCCATCAAGTACAACATCTGTAACATAGAGCCATATCAGAATCATAATGTACTTGAGGGTGTTGCCATCAAGTACAACATCTGTAACATAGAGCCATATCAGAATCATAATGCCAACAATCTCCCCCTTTGGACTTGATGGCAACCTCAAAATCTTCAGCTTCATTCTCCCCCTTTGACATCAAGGGCAAAGGGTTATGCTCCCCCTAAGAACATGCTCCCCCTGAATATGAACCAGATCTGCAAAGAAGAACCATAATCCACCAGACACCATAAATGACCATGAAAGAGATAGAGACATATTGCAGCTATATTCAGACCAGCTTCCATGATCTCCTTCTGTACATCCTCCATAATGCCAACAATGCATTATATGCTCCCCCTGAACCTGTGCCGCAACCCAGCACATGTACGCATATACCCCAGATGAACCATGCGTACAACCATCAATCAGAAGAGTTTCAACAATAAGATGATGCATCAACAACCCCCAACTTTTGCCTGAGGTATTCAAAAGTCTCCCTGGGCAATGGTTTGGTGAGAATATCAGCAACTTGTTCCTTAGAAGGAACATACTTCAACTTGACCTTCTGTTCAAGCACTTGTTCCCAGAGAAAATGATACTTGATTGGTATGTGCTTCGTTTTTGAATGCATGACAGGATTCTTTGAGATGCTGATTGCACTTGTGTTATCACATAAGATGGGGATAGGTGGTGTACAAGTGATTTGAAAGTCCTGCAAAGTCTGCATCATCCAAAGGAGTTGAGTGCAGCAAGATGCAGTAGCAACATATTCCGCTTCGGCTGTAGACAAGGCAATCGAACTCTGTTTCTTGCTGAACCAGGATACTAGTCTGGAACCCATAAAGAACGCACCACCACTTGTGCTTTTTCTGTCATCCACGCTTCCGGCCCAATCTGCATCTGTATAAGCATGAAGTGTGAGATCTGTATCTCTAGGATACCATAAGCCATAATTTTGAGTCCCTTGAAGATATTTGAAAATTCTCTTCACTGCCTGAAGATGAGTCTCCTTCGGATTTGCCTGAAATATTCAAACTATTCCAACTGCATGCATGATGTCCGGTCGGGTACCTGTCAGATAAAGTAAACTTCCAATCATAGATCTGTAGGTTGGTTGATGCACTGCTGCAGATTCATCATTTGCACTGAGGCTACATCCTGTGACCATGGGTGTACATACTGGTTTTGCATCTTCCATGCCATATTTCTTCAAAATCTGTTTGAGATACTTGGTTTGAGACAAAAAGATCCCTCCTTCTTTTTGTTGGATTTGCAAACCAAGAAAATATGTCAGTTCTCCCAGCAAGGACATTTTGAATTCTTTTTGCATCACCAAGGCAAAGCTTTGACTCATAGCTTCTTCATTGCTGGCAAAGATAATGTCATCTACATACACAACAAGTATTAGTAATTTGTCATTTTCAACTTTTATATAAAGATTGCTATCTGCTGATCCTTTTGAAAAACCTTGTTGATGAAGATATTTGTCCAAACGATAGTACCAAGCCCTTGGAGCTTGTTTGAGACCATAGAGAGCCTTTTTCAATCGGCATACAAGATTTGGATCATTTCCAAGAATGAACCCATCTGGCTGCTCAATGTATACTTCTTCTTCCAAGTCTCCATTCAGAAAGGCTGATTTTACGTCCATTTGAAATACTTTGAAGTTTTGAAAGCTTGAGAGAGCAAGGAACATTCGGATGGCCTCAAGTCTTGCAACAGGAGCAAAGGTTTCTTCAAAGTCTATTCCATCTTGTTGTGCATACCCTTTACAAACCAATCTGGCCTTGTTTCTAATTACTTCTCCATTTTCATTCAATTTATTTTTGAAGACCCATTTTGTTCTGATAACATTCTTATCCTTTGGTCTAGGGACCAGCTCCCAAGTGTTGTTCTTTTCGATCTCCTCAAGTTCTTCATCCATTGCTTTCACCCAACATTCATCTTTGCATGCCTCTTTCACATTTTGTGGTTCGGTAGAGGAGAGTAATGCCAAATAGCTTGAAGCTTCTGCAACTGTTCTTCTTGTTTGTACACCTGCTTCTTTCTGCCCCATAATCTAAGATTCTGGATGATTCTTCTGAACATATCTGGATGGAGTCTTTTCTTCTATTCTTGTCTGCTCCTCTGGTTGTTCTTGAGGTTCTTCTTCTTCATCATTCTGTCTTTGAGGGTAGCCTTCATCTTCTTCGATGTCTTCATGATGTACTTGCCTAGGAATGTATCCCTTCTCATCAACCACTACATCAATGCTGTCAACAATTCTGCCAAGTCTTTTATTGTAGCATTTGTATGCTTTGCTATGTGGAGAATAACCAAGAAGAATGCCTTCATCTGCTCTAGGTTCAATTTTTCCAAGTTTCTCATCAGTATTCTTAATATAACATTTGCTCCCAAAGATTTTGAAGTGCTTTACCTAAGGAGTCTCACCACACCAGAGCTCATGAGGGGTTTGAGTGCTGTTCACCCAGACATTTGTTTTGTTGAGAATAACAACCGCAGCATGTGCAGCTTCACCCCAGAAAGTTGCGAGAGTTCCCGATTCATCAAGCATAGCACGAGCCATTTGTTGGACTGTTCTGTTCATTCTTTCCACAACTCCATTTTGCTGAGGAGTTCTAGCTGTAGAGAATTCTCTTCTTATCCCATGTTCTTCACGGAAATCGAAAAATTCATTTGAGTTAAACTCCCCACCTCTGTCGGATCTGAGGCACTTAATTTTGTGTCCTGATTCCTTTTCAACCAAGGCTTTGAAGGATTTGAATTTTTCGAATGCTTCATCTTTGTGCTTCATAAGTCCTAACCAAACAAACCTGGAGAAGTCGTCAATGAATAATATCAAGTATTTTTCTCCTCGAGGTGTCCTTTTCCTGAATGGACCACATGTATCTGTATGAACTAGCTCAAGAGGCATGCTAGCTGATCCTTCCTTATCTGGAAAGTTAGTTCTGGTTTGCTTTCCAAACTGACATGATTTGCATATGGTGTTGTCTGGAATTTTGATATCTGGAAGATCGCGAACTGCCTGATATCTGCATGCTTTCCTTATTTGTGAAAAGCTTAGATGCCCCAACCTCCGATGCCATAACCAGTGTTCATCATCCTTTCTCAGATAGCATTGTTGTTGTCCTTCTTCAAATATGTATAGATTATTTGGAGTTCTTTTACCTTTGATAACTGTTTTACCTGTATCAAGATCACGAACAAGACATCCATTTGATCTGAATATCACCTCGGTTCTTTGATCACACATCTGGCTGACACTTAGAAGATTATGTTTCAATCCATCAACATACAAAACATTTCCAGCTTTGACCTTTTCTTTTAACTGAGCAGTGCCTTTTCCTTTTATAGTTGCAGGAGTATCATTTCCAAAAGAAACTTTCTTTCCTTTTTCTAGAGCAGAATATGATTCAAGTTTTTCTTTATCACCTGTCATATGCTTCGAACATCCACTGTCAATGTACCATATATTTTCCTGTCCCTCTGCATAAAATGCTATCCCACATCTTTCTGGTTGTGGTTCCTTTATTCTCCATGTTTTGGTGCTTGAGGCTTGTTCCTTTGTCTGCTGAAACCTGCTCCTGCATTCAGAATCTTCATGACCAAAGTTATTGCAAATAGAACATTCAACTTCATTTTCAAGAACCGAAAAGTTGTTATAGGTCCTTTTTGTAATCCCGGTCATACTTCTTTGTTTTTGAACTTCTCTAGTCATGATCGTTTTATATGCAACACAATGAGCTGCTTTGTGACCAAAGTTATGGCAAGAAAAGCATTGTCCACTGAAGAAACTTCTGCGGTTATCAAATCTACTGGCCAAATGATTGTAATTTCTATTGTCATCCATTCTTGAACCAAATTGAGAAGATTTTACCTGTGGCTGGTTGTAGCTTTTGTTCACCCTTAAGACGGATTGCCCCTGATAGTCTCTATTTGCAATTCGTCCCTGCTTTACCTGATGGTCTCCATTGTGCTTTTGCTCATTTCTTCTTGCTGCATCAAGATAACTTTTTGAGGTGGATTCTTGAGAAGTTTCTCCATTATAGCCCAGACCTGTCTTGTTTAGTGGAGAACGTTGTACATTGATAATCTCATCCAAAGTTTCAGATCCTTTGACAAACTTAAGATTAATAGCTTTTGTTTTCTCAATCTCTTTTCTAAGACCAACAATTTCACCTTCTAATTTTTCAAGATGTTTTTCCTTTTCATCAATTTGAAATTGTAGAGTATCAATGATCATATTCTTTTCTTCTATACATCTCTTGAGTCTAGTAATTTCTTCATAAAGGCTATCCACATCTATAGCATCCATATAATCATCATCTTCAAATGCCATTAACAATTTATAGTCATTACCTCGTTCATCTTCATCACTATTTGATAGACCATCACTATCTTCATGAGTGTAGTAGCTTTTCTTATTTGCACTATGTTTCTTGTTCCATCTAGCAGGTTCCTTTCCTTTATCCTTATAAGGACATTTTGCAACATAATGACCTACTCTTCCACAAGCAAAGCATTTAAAAGGTAACTTACCTCTGAACCTTCCAGAACCCCTTTGAAGATTTCTGACAAAATTTGATTCTTCTTCTTCTTCTTCTGGCACGTGACTTGCTTCATAATAATCTTCTTTGCCTGAAGCCTTGAAAGCAGCTTCTCTTCTGTCTGAAGGACCTCCCTTTCTCATTTCATAAGCAGTTAGAATTCCGTGAAGCTGAGACATAGTAAGAATTCGTAGATTTTCTTTTTCTTCTATTGCAGACACTTCAGATTCAAACATGGGGGACAATGATCTTAGAACTTTTTCAACCACAATAGCCTCTTTTATTTCTTCACCCAAATTTTTCATGCAATTAACAATCTCATCTACCCGAAGAAAATAGTTAGCCACACTTTCATCATTATACATCCTGAGATTCTCATACTGAATCCTGAGAGTTTGAAGTTTAGCACGCTTTACCTGTTCATCTCCTTCGTAGCTCAAGACAATCTTGTCCCATATTTCTTTTACGGCTTTATATTGCATAACCTTTATGAATTCTGTTTGAGATAAGCATCCCAGCAAAGTATTGACTGCTTTAGCATTTGTTTCATATTTCTTCTTTTCGGCCGCATTTGTAGGAGTAGCTGAAGGAAAAGTGTAGCCTGTATCTATGATATCCCAAACTTCTGTACCAAGAGATTGAAGATAGGCAGTAACTCTTACCTTCCAATAATTGAAGTTTGTCCCATCAAAAATTGGTGGCCTGATTGATGCTTCCCTCTCGTAGTTGCTCATGATGAATGATCTTCCTTCAAGCGATCAAGCTTCTCCGAAGGACCTGCTCCGATACCAATTGTTGGAAATAATACTGAGAGGGGGGGGTGAATCAGTATTATCAAGTTCTTTTAACAAATCTTCCTTATTTATACTTTGAATTATTTTTGCATATCAGTACCATAAAATAATGAGCATGAACAAGAAAAACAGATAGTCACACCAAAGAACACCAGATGTAAGGTGGAAACCCAATGTGGGTGAAAACCACCTGCTGCAATATGTCTCTATCTTCTTTCAAATTAGAAACTCCTTTTACAATGATTATGTACTGGTGCAGTCCTTTACCAGTACACAGGCTACAACCTGCAGAGAGCTACAACTCTCTCTCGTTTTCCTGGAAGGGAGCTACAACCCCCTACTTCTTTTCTTACAAGTACCACTTTTCATAAATTTCAAACCGGATCCATAAGCATCAAATGATCATCAAGTACATGTAAATTACATAGTCAACTGCAGTAACCAGATCAACAATAACAGAATTAACCCAGAACACCTTATCAACAGAAAAATTCAGTCAACAGAAGATCTTAAGACAAATACGCAGTTTTTCTTTCTGTGGCCTGCGTCACTACGCACTTCACCTTCTGCTTCCCTGTGTATACCCGCAGAGAGCCTTCTGCTGCACCGCGTACCCACGCACTGCTCCTTCAATCACGCTGCGTACTGTTACTGTAGGTACGCACCCAGAGACACTATCGCGCCGCGTACTGTTACTGAAGCCACGCACTCAAAGATATTATCGCGCCGCGTACTTTTGCTGTTCGTATGCACCTAAACCTTCGTCGCGCTGCGTACCCACGCAGTTCTCCTTCTTCAGCTCTGCGTGCCCATGCAGCTCTCCTGTTTCTGCTCTGTGTACCCACGCACCTGTATCGTTAATCACCTGCGTACTTCTGATTAGGGCCAAATTGGCAGTCCACCAGTGTGGCATAGTTAGTCAGATGCCCAGATCTAATCATGCGCTCGAGAGATCACCCTTCACAGATTCGCTTTCAACTTCTCTTACATATAGATCAAGCTTTTAAGACAATAACCCAATATTTCAGATCTTAAGATATTCAATTGCAAAAGATACTTAGCCAAGTGATCTCCTTTGCTTTATATAGGCAAGCTCCTCCTAAAATCATGGATCAATACCATAGATAACCAATACAAGGGGCCCAAAAACATGGGGCTCAATAATAATAACAATACCACGGGCCAAAACCATAGAATCAAGAGCGGCGGGCTAAATACCACGGGCCAAACATAGGAAACCCCACGTGAATGCGCTTCTCTACCTTGAAGTAAGTGAAACTGGGGGTATGCACCGTCTAAACGGGTGACCTGCGTGTCTGGGCGTGGTCCCTTCACGGTGTACCTGCGTGTACGCATCTTCTGAACTGTTCTCCTGCGTACTTCTTAATTTTCAACATTTTGAGAGCCTGATCAGAGCATTGCCACTTGAGGGTGTTGCCATCAAGTACAACATCTGTAACATAGAGCCATATCGGAATCATAATGTACTTGAGGGTGTTGCCATCAAGTACAACATCTGTAACATAGAGCCATATCAGAATCATAATGCCAACTTGGAGTCCATGAACAAGGTATTGGAATCCATCCTCACAAAGACAATCCAACTCATCACAAAGATTGGGCGGGAAAGTTACCAGAGGCACTTTGGGTTTACCGAATCACTTGGAGGAATGTGACTGGGCATACTCCCTATGAGCTAGTCTATGGTAAACAAGTACTTTTGCCCATTAAATTTCAGGTAAAAACATTTAGAACAGCTACTCATTAGGCATGAATTTAAATGAGGCTCAAGAGCAAATATTGATGCAATTGAACGAGCTAGATGAAATCTGACAAGATGACTACCACCGAACTACATTAGTATAGAACCAAAGAGCCTGATGGCACGATAAATTCATTAAGAAGAAAGTCTTTCGTCCAGGCAACTGGGCCTTATTATACGATAGTAAGTTTAAGCACTTCAAAGGTAAATTTTCTACTAGATGGTTGGGACCATATGATGTAATTGAAGTTTTTGATAATGGCTCAGCTCGCATCTATACTATTGATAATGACAGGACTTCTTTTGTGGTAAATGGCCATCGGCTTAAGGTATATCATAAGCCACTCTCAAGTGATCAGTTTTTGCAGGAAATTCAAAAAGATCTAGGATTGGAGCTGATTCATGCAAATGACCAGCCCCTTACTGGTCCAGTTAATTAATCTTTTTATTTATCTTACATACATATATCTATATCTATATATATATATATATATATATATATATATATATATATATATATATATATATATATAATAGTAGTGGGCTGTCATTTTTTTATTTGCAGGTGGTCCTCCCCACAGCCCATGTAGAATAAAGGAGGAATTCACCAGGAGGAAGTTGATCCCTTTATCCAATCTTGGTGGATTATATATGGAAAAGGAACTTGTGGAGTTTTCTTTGGCAGGCTTCAAACTCTCTAAACATGAAGCTCCTGAGCAATGACTGATCCAGGCTCATAAATGAAATGGACTAGTAGTAGTCTAGGGATTCCTTGAGTACAGAATTGTTCTTTTCCAGGCTCAAGGAAATGATTACGGAAAGGAAACCTTTGGAGTCTACTTTAGGCAATTCAGACTCTGTAAATAAGAATTCCTTGAGCACCAACTACTTTAGGCTCGGTAAAATAATAAGGTAATAGTAGTATAGGGAGACCCTGGACTGTGAATTATTATTTTCCGAGTCCAAAGGAATAACTACGGAAAAGAACCCCCCCCCCCCCCCCCCAAAGCTCTCTTTCTGGCCATTCCAGCTCCCTAAAAAGAAATGCCCTAGGTAGTCAGTATTCCAAGCCTGGTTAAAATCCATGGATGGTAAGCAGTTCTTTATCGATATAACAAGAAATCTGGTTTATGATATGCAAGCCGGAGATTTCAGGAGGGTGGCAGTTTAACTATACACTACAATATGTTCATTCCAAGTGTTTTTATTGTGTGTGAATCTCATAATCTGGTTCTACCTAATTCTATTAAGATGACTGTGTTTTTGGCTTATCAGAATACTTCTAAGTCATAAAGGCCTCTGTGCTTTACTCTATCCAATAACGTGTCTCATATTTCACATACGGGCCCGAGAGCTTGCTGAAAGGAGGGTCCTACAATCCCTCAGCTATTGCGAAAACACACACACGAGGCCACCTTGCAACATTCGTTTGTGTAAATCCAGGCCTATCTGATATGCAGTCAAGGAATGATGGGACTATCAATTCAGAATTAAGAACAAGATTTATAGAATCAGTATTCTACCCACCAACGGCATAACATGTCAAATCTTCCAAATCCGGGCACCACACACGCAATCACAGGAGGCATTGTTCAAACACATGGAGCTCACACTCGATGCAAATCACTTAAGTGGTTGAGGTATGCACTTGTTTTTTCTTGAATTTTACTGATGAGTAGTTAAGTGTTAATAATTTTGAAGCATGCCTCGAGATCTATCATCTGATCATCATAATCATCCATTTCACATCTCACCTACCTAAGTCCCGATTTTATAAACAAATGTCCCTCCAGTATTCCACAATCATCGCTAGCGATTCATCCTTATTGTGTCATAATAACCGCTCCCCACTTAACTGTCATTTCATAATATCTCCTGTCATCATGGTGGTAACCCACCGCCTCATCACAGAGGAGCTCAAATGCTCTCCCCATAGACTGCATTCCACACTCAAGTGCCCACGCTTCCCAACAGAGAAGGCGGAACGATTGCCACCATGGAACCAATCCTTGGTATCTGATTGCCATTATGGAACCGATCCCCTGTGCCAGATCAATTATCACAATGATCGTCCAGTGGTAGTTAATTACAGAACACTTGGAGACAGGGACCGAGAATTGATCAGAGTCCAGCAGCGCAAATTACAGTTGAACCATAGGCGCCATGGGAGCAGACAGGCATGAACGAACCTTCATCTAGTTCTCCCATAGTCCAGAGTATGAAGGGTGTAAGGCAAGCTTGGAAGAGAAAGGTTGGATGCCTTTTCTCCAGAAATTCCAAGGATATAACGATCAGGTGGCACTCGCATTTTCTCGGAGCTTCAATGGTGAAAACACCCAAGTTGGCAACCTCAGCTTCAGGATCACCGATGAGTTAGTGAATAGGGAAATTGGACTACCAACTGACAGTGAGAAATTTTTCAAAGGTGGCCAATTAGAGGTACCAAATTTCACCATGTTCCTGAAACCAGCCTACAATTCCATTAGTTGGACAAAGGGAGTGCTTTGTAGTTGTATTGAAGAGAAATGGTACCCACTCCTGATGATGCTACAGTGCTTTGTGACCTGTGAGGGGAGGTTTGTTGTCCTGTGAGGGGAGGTTCGCTGTGGTCTTTCTCTATCACATCAGGCTCCTGGTTCATTTCACAAAGGGTAAGCATCTCAATATCCCTCATTTCCTAAGATTGAGCTTGTGCAAAATGGCTAAGGGAATACATTCACAGGGCAAAAATCCTAACACAGCATTATATCATCACAGTTTGATCAAGATTTCATTGGTTGCTAAGCTGAAGAAACGAAAACAGTCATGGGAAGATTTCCTCATAGATGCGTTTCCTGGGCAAGAAACACAAACTAAAGGCAGACAACGTGCAGTAGGTCAATCTTTGAAAAATGAAGAAGCAATTCTCCCATCCGAGTCTGAGCATACCCATTCTCCTACCCTTGTTTTTGCACCCCCTCCTATGACTGTAGATCGTGTGAAGGATGGCACACGAAACGTTCTGAAGGAGACCCCCGCAAGCTCATCATGAAAGAGGAAAGGTGATTAGGTAGAACCCATCCAACCGGTCCAAAGCCCCATGATATAGAGCGATGCTCTGGACTCCCCAGAGAAACCCCCCTTCAATCCTAAAAGCATCACTACGAAGACTAAGTGCCGAAGACCCTCATTTCCCTATAACACTCCCTTGATTTTTGTGGCTAAAACGTTGACTCAAGGACGTTGACGAACCTGTAGTATGGGCCGCACCCCACAGACCATGGTTGGAGGAACGAACTCAGTCCATGTCCATGTTTCGTCCTCCCACAATGGCAGTCCTCCGCAGTCCCAAATGCCCATAGAAGAGGAGGTCACGACCTCGATTAAGCTCCAAATCCCAGAGGATATCGCATGGGATATGGAGGCTTTCTCTTCTACAGAACCAACAATGGGCGAGAACACTGCAAAGCCTACCTCGCATCAGTTACCATCTAAGAAGCATAAGGGAAAATCTCCAAAAGGGAGTGCTTCACAGCAATCCACAATGCTGACTAAGTGCCCTACACTAGATGTAGAGGAAAATTTGAAAATCAAGCTTGTGAAGTTGCGGAAGACAATTTCTAAACTGAGAGAGTATGCACACAAATATAAAATTTTGTTTCATTTTGTGAAGGACATAAACCAACAAGTTAGATATTCCAATATGAAGCTATATGCGCAAAATGATTCCTTGGTACGCAAAAATAAGCACCTCCTACGTTGGAAGGCAACTCAGAACAAACCTATGAAACGATTGAACACTAAGGGACTAGCGTTGCAATTCTAGAAGTGTTCGCCACAGATTGGACAAGGGATAGAAGTCCTAATCAAGACTGCTAGTCTGTGATAGCAGTCTCCTTCAGTGGCACAGTTCCTTTTTGTTGGATGCATGAGGACATGCATCAAGCTAAGCATGGGAGGATGTTGATCCTCAGTTTTGTTCTTATTACTATTGAATTTAATTCCCATTTTGCCCCTTTTTGTTACCATGGAACCTATTTCTCTGCTAAATCACTATCCTCATCATATCTCTACTCTCCACTTGAGGTAAACCTTCTCATGGTTGCATTTAGCTAATTATTGGTAGATTTAAGTATATAGAAGTGGCATATTCTTAAACCAACTTATTACTATTATCTAGTGTAGACTCTCAGCAAAATGTGCAGGTCGATCCCCAGAAGGAGCAGTTGATGCATGAAGACCTTCTACTTCAGTACTTAAGGGCTATATGCAGATGGGCGCTCAAGTAACGAAATGGATAAGGTTGCATCATGTTTTAGGAGATGAGAGGGCACAGGCACAAGTAGCATGCATCATGATCCTGAGATCCTCGCCCGATTTCCCTTGATTACAGCATATACAAAATTGGGAATTGGTTACGAATGGATAGACCAATTTGAGATGCATGTTTGAACCAACTCACCTGAAAGGAGTGATGCGGATTCACTTGTTATTTTTAGTTTTTGTTTAACTGTCAGTAAATGCCTATAAAGGCAATTGAATGTAATATGTTAAGGAGGGTAGACCGTAGCACTGTAGCACTGAACTTATGAAGCAGTTTTGATGTATGATCGAACTAGTTTGAATACAATCATAATGCTATTGTTCTGAAGTGGTTTTCAAATGCGTTGATGGAATGAAGTTTATGTTTTAACTGTGCATCGAATCATTTAAGCTACTATAAGTTATCCAACCCCAGGTGTGGTTGTGCCCACCCATCTGGGATTGTTTGTATTTGAAACAAAAGTGACACTGCAACCTTAGATTTGCTTAATCTCCTTTTCATTTACAGTTATGTTGTGTGAATTATTTGGTTGATTTATTATTGGTTATGCTTGCAGAAGTCTTTGTCATTTTCTGAGTTGCAATTAAATTTTAGTGTGATACTGTGTCCTTTGAACCAGAGCCATCCTTTCGTTTTGTTGCCTTCGCTTGAAACGCATTGCATAGTCCTCAATATATCTGGATTATCACCCATAGTGTATGTCTGAGCCCTTAATATTTTGAGTAGTTATAGATGGAGAATGATTTTGATTGAATCGGACAAGCTTTGTACCCTTCCCTTAAATTAACCTCTGTTTTATTGACAAGAATCAACTTAAGTTAATCCCAATTATAGTATTACAAAGGCATTTGAAATTAGGATGAAACTAGCTAGATCATTCAAAAGACTTAATGGACTCAATTGAATTGTTGAATTGATAGTTTAAATACAAGAATGTCTAGGTTGCACAAATAATTAATTGACTTGTTTTATTGAGGATTGATGCATTGTAAACTGGTATAAACATTACAGGGACATTTTCAAAAGATCCATTCCACAGTCACCATTTATCTTCTCTGTTCATTTAATTACTAATATCGGCGGTATATCAAAATGATCATCCTCACTTTCATGCAAAGGGTAGTCTCCTTTGAATAAATTATTTCTCGGTTCATATATTAGGGTGTTTACTCCATGAATAGATCATTGTTATGTCTTACAATAGCAAGAGGTAGCGATGTATTTTGATTATAGCATAGAATTAGGTATAGTCTTAGATTTGATAGCTAAACATCAAGTGAGGTAAGTATCATGGTTGCTCTCATTTTATTAGAATTTTGTAAGTAATCCATTGAATACAAAACAATAGAATAGATCAAAACAGAGTAATTCCTCCAATTGATACTTGAACCTTAAAACTTGATCTGAACATAAACCCTTAAGTGCAGAATAATTGGTTGATTGAAGCATTAACAGGATAGGTCACTCATTGAATTATAAATTGGATTGTCATAGATTATTTATCATTATTTGCTCTGGTAATGAATGATTATGGCATCAATAGTTTAATAAGTTGAGTGGTGATTATCATAGGGTTGTTTGATTTCTTTCAAAGAATTGTCATTATAGAATGCTTGTTGAAAGTGATTGAGTGATTTTTCATATAGAGCCTGGTACCAACATGCAAAGTTTGATTAGGGTTTGGTGTGAATAGAAGTTCATTTTTACTAGGAATACGCAGTTAAGTGCAAATTTGAATATTGGGATTTGTGAATATTTTAGGTAAAATTTGATTGTTGGGTTTGCTCATTAGACGATAAGATTTGAGAGTATTCGTTTCATAAATCATTAATAAGGAAACGATTAAACTCTGACATAGCCTGAACAGAGGGAGCGAAAGGAAATTTGTGCTTACGAACCTCGGGTTGACAATTAAACTTAAGCGATTTAATCTAACAATTAATCTCTCAACGGTCTTCTAAACTAAGGATTGAAATTTCTATTCGGTGCCTGTTGAATTTTCCTTGGAGGATTTTTATTCTCCAACTCCATTTTCACCAAATTATTTGATAATATTTTGATGACCTTAGTCATCCTGTCTAGTTTCTGCTCCTGTGAATCTTTCTGCTGACTTGAAGACCTGACCTCTTCTTTTCCATTTTTCTTATCAGCATGATCAATTTTTTTATTTCAGTTTTCTAGCAGCAGAAAAAATGGCCTCAATCTACAAGGCATCTATTTGAATCAAGTCCAGAGAAGGATACCTCCTTTCCCTCAAGGTAAGCCCAAAATCCAGTTCAAAAGCTCCAGCAAAAACCACCTTAGAAGTTGCAGGAGGAGGCTTAATTTTCACTGGGAGACTATTATAAATTTTATTAAACCTCTTAATAAACTTTGCAACTTCTTCATTTGGCTTCCTTTTAATGGCATTAAATTATGTTAGAAACTAACCATGATATTTCTTATCTCCCCGTCTCTGTATAAAAACATTCTCTAAAACTTCCTAAGTATTGATTGAATTTGCTGGGAGGGTTTTGAACCATTTTCTGGCCTCTCCATCCAAATATTGTACAAACAATCTCATCACAACATCCAAATATTCCACATTTAGGTTATTTTCAAAGGCACCGAAAGTAGCCACGTGTTTTTATGTTGTAATTTCATTCTCTCCTGTGAATATTGAGAACAACTACAGATAATCTTGAGGCATCATGTTTATAAGATGAGGTAAATTCAAAGAAGCATATCTATTGAGTAAAAAGCTTGGAATCTCCATATTTTGATTTGGAAGAGAGGGAAGATTCCCTATTTGAGATGCAGTACAAGTTGGAGGCACTACAAATATTGGAATGAGTTGAGATACTACGGAAATGGTTGAATATGAGATAGAAGCATCTACAATTTTTATCTCTTCAAATTCCGACAAAACAAGGAAAGAAAAATACAAATTCAAAAGACATTTCTTTAATAGTAAGTTCAGAAAAAGGAAAATGAGGGGGAGGAAAATTCCCTTATGAAAATCCAAGTTTCTTGAAACTTCTTATGGGTGATGTTAGCACTCCGTAAATCCTCCAGGTGGAGGAGAGGAACCCAAAGGTAACCACATACCTCTTTTGGTTGATAGACTTGTCTTCTTCAACTAGAGGGGACTCCCTCACTTAGGAAACTTAGAGATAAAAACTTTGAAGCACAAAATCTAGAAAAGACTAGATGTGAAAGTGTTTGATTTTTTTATTGATTGGGGGGTTGGTAAAGGATTCTAAGAAAACTAATGCATGTGATTATGACAACCCTGGTTCATCATGCTTATGCATTTCCCAACCACCTTCATATACAAAGGCTTGACTAGTACAACTTCAAAATGAGAAAACCATTTGTAGTATAGTGGAATATGAACATCAAGACACTCATCTAAAATAGTAGAACAAATGGCATTTTCATTACTGCAACTTGAATGAATGAATATCAAGATGAAAAAGGCAAAGCATTCAAAGGTATAAACATTCCATTTGCAACTGAAATATTTCAGTTCAGCTAGACAAGAGCATATGAAATGGATTCAAGTATAGTTATTCCATATACCTTTAAAGCAGACTAAGAAGAAAAAAGAAAGAATATTACACATAAACTAGAGAATAACAATCTTGAAGCATTCATACCACAATAATATTTGTAATGGAACTGGAATATCTTCAGCATCAAAGCATACTCATTAATACATATCACAACATATGACTACAATAGTTCATAGAAATCTTGAAACCAACAACAACATGTTTCATATATATTTACCAGTTTAAATAGACCATAAACAAAACATAAAAAGTGTCTAGATTCGTTGTATCACTGATCCAAACAGTGGATCGATCCAAAACCAAAAAGGGGAAAGTTGTTGCTTTAAGTCCCTTTCCTCAAAAAACAAAAAACATGAAAGTGTCTATGGCTTTATCTTAGTACAAAAACTAAAACGTAGTAAAAGAAATCCTATCTTCGAAGAACATCATCATGAAATGAAACAACACAAAAAAGAGGAAAAGATAACTATTAAAGATATGAGTTGGCTGCCACATCTTCTCCATGTTCATACCTTTACACCTTGATAGTTGGCTTCCTCCCAATATGCGTGCAAGTGCGTAGGCAGGGACTACACAGCAGCTATGTAGCAACTGCGTAGCGCATTTTCCAAAACTGGCTCTTAAGTGCCCTCCAGTCTTAACAAAACACCACCATGCTAATATAAGTTGCTCTAAACAAAGCCAAAATTGACAACCAATCTCCTAAACCAATGTGTTAACCCAACAATGTTCAAAATTTCAAAATCTGAATTTACAAATTGAATTTCCAAATAAATTTCAAAATTATGGTAGGAGGAAATTATGAAAACTGGGTCCCCAAATGACACCTGTAATTCCCAAACTGTGACACATGTACATAAAATGAAATAGTTTTTGTTATTTCACCAATTATCAACGTAAACCTCCTTCAGTTTTTGAAGATTCACTTCCATCTATTAGAAACGTACACCAAAAAACAATGGCTGAAACGGGAGGAAAATGTAGAATTTTAGTTTTTTAAAAAATAGGCCTTCAACAGCATTGAATATCTCCAAAATCATAACACCATTGCAAAAAATGAGAGATTTTTTGTAGATGAACATGGTTTTGAGAGAAACCTCTCTTAGTTTCATCAAATTATTCCCCAAATCCTCAAAAATGGCTCTACAAAACCATGACCAAAACATAGTATTTGTGCAGTCCAAAAAATACGCTTTGAAGATGCAATCAAATATCTCGATCCATGGAACCTGTGAAAAATATGGAAGATATTATTTTTCTTTGTTCTATGCTTGATAAAAACCTCTTTTTGTTTTCCAAAATTCCCCTCCATGTGGTCAGAAATTGTTTTGAAAAATGGTGGCTAAAATAGTCAATTTCAGAGGAAATTACATTGTAGAGTGTAGAAGACTTCCATGCTTCGCATGAATATAGGGAGTATGGGAAATGATTAAGGTTTAGTGGTATGATGTGAATGATGTGAGCCATTAGGCATGAGGGTGTACCATGATGGTGAATGTAGGAATGGGAGTAATATTATGTGAATCGATTTAAAATGAGTATGTAAATGATATATGAAGGGGTATGTATAAAGGGAAATGGGGAAATAGGGTATGAAATAGGGAATTATGTGGTAGATAGAAATAGGGAATAAAAGTATATATTATATGCGATGGAAAATTTAAAGACTATAACTCATGACCAACAAAACCTTGATTGAAACAAACTCATTTTGGACGATTCTGATCAATGAAGACTGACACAAAACCCCTTTCAACTCTAACTGACTATATAAACATGTGTGACCTCATGACTCCCACTAACTAAGACCCTTCAAAACTCTAATGATTTTGGATAACTTTGAGGCTATGACAACAACAGTAGTCATAGGCTAAATTGTTTCTCAAAAACTGAAAATGAATGAATAAGGCAAATACATTTGACATAAAAAATCATAAGACCCTAAAATTGGCTCCAATGGGGATGGCAACCTCCCCGTGAGGTGCCAAGAACAAAACCAAAAACTAGTAACCTAATTACACCATTGGTAAATGGATTCAAACCCGAAAAACTAAAAAATCAACTGACTGATAAGACTGAAAATTTAACTATTAACTGACTAAACTTATGGCAGCAGATCATTGAGACCTTATGGCCTTCACCTCACGCTTCAAATCGTAGTGCCAACCACCCACACTAGCAATATTGAAAGTAACACTGTATGTACAGTGGAATCTTGCATATGTTGAAAGTATGTACACTAGGTAATAACCTCTTTCTAATGTAGCTAGTCAAGTAGAAGGCTACTTGATTGAATTTTGTTGACACTTTCCTTGAGAAGGCAATAAAATTTAAGAAATGGAAACTCAAAATCCAATTGAAGCTAAATCCCATGGTCCATAGACAACACAAAATCATCTTGCACTGATGTTTTGAATAAACTGGCAAAAGAATCTTCAAGCACATAAAAACTATATTTTCTTGAAAACTCAAAAGAAAAGGACATTCTTCATTTCCAACGGCTTCTTGTTTTATGTTCTAAAATTCAACACCATTCTCAAATGAAGAAATAATAGCCTGTTCACTCCCCATATCATCCTTATTAGAAACAATATTTGTATGGATTTGAAAATCTTCAATTGAAATAGACACATCTTATATGACAAGAATATTCATAAATAAGTCTTTATATATTTCAACAAGAGTATTATCTTGACCTTTAAAAATTTATGAACTTGTCAATTCCAAACATGAAAAATCATGAATAAGCATGAATATATACATTGAATTCATGGTCAGTTTCTTCTTTAGCTAAGGAATAAATCATTGATGGCTGGGAATCCATCTGGATATCATGGAAACTGTTCTCTACCTTTTCCTTTTGTTGTTGAAAAGGATTCTCATGAAAGGCCTGTATAATATCATCATCCATAAACTCATCATCTCCATAAAAAGTTTCCAAATGTTGAATGACATTCTCAAAATGATCATACAATTTTGAACTAGTAGCAGATATGGGTAAGATATTTTATAATTTTCAAAAAAAACTATATGAAATGCTTCAAATAACATAAACTAGTAGCTGCTAATTTTTCATACCATAAACTTGCTTTTCCTTCTAGAGTGACCATGAACATCTTCATGAGACAATATTCAGGAAATTGAATCCTCATCTTGCATACATGTATGTGAAATTTAACTAAATGCAGAGAAGCATCCTCTTCATCCTCGTCTTTGAACCTTGGTAAGAAAGTCTTCCAATCTACACAAGGCATGCGGTTTGGAAAAATTGGAATGTGATATCGATTCATGGGAGCATACCTTCTAGATTGAGAATTCATATTGAAACTACTGAAACTATTGACCTTTCAATACTGGAGTCGCAAGGTGAATGGTTCAGCCTTCTTGTGTCTAACTGTTGTCCACCATTAGCAACCAGATCTGAAATTTGGATGATCTTGCCCAGAGAAAATGAAGCCTTTGCTCCCCGGAAACGACGCCACTATGTTAGCACTTTGTAATTACTCCATGTTGAGGAGAGGAACCCAGAGGTAACCACATACCTCTTTTGGTTGATAGACTAGTCTTCTTCAATGGGAGGGGGCTCCCTCACTTAGGAAACTTAGAGAAAAAACTTTGAAGCACAAACTCTAGCAGAGACCAGATCTGAAAGTGTTTGATTTTTTGATTGAATGCGGGGTTGGTAAAGGATTATAAGAAAAATAATGCATGTGATTATGACTTCCCTGGTTCACCATGCTTATGCATTTCCTAACCAACTTCATATACAAAGGCTTGACTAGTACAACTTCAAAATGAGAAAACCATTTGTAGTAAAGGGAATATGAACATCAAGACATTCATCTAAAATGGTAGAACAAATGGCATTTTCATTACTGCAACTTGAATGAATGAATATCAAGATGAAAAAGGCAAAGCATTCAAAGGTATAAACATTCCATTTGCAACTGAAATATTTCAGTTCAGCTAGACAAGAGCATATGAAATGAATTCAAGTATAGTTATTCCATATACCTTTAAAGCATACTAAGAATAAAAGATAAAGAATATTACACATAAAATAGAGAATAACAATCTCAAAGCGTTCATACCACAATAATCCTTGAAATGTAACAGGAATCTCTTTAGCATCAAAGCATACTCATTAATACGGATCACAGCATATGACTACAATAGCTCATAGAAATCTTGAAACCAACAACAACATATTTCATATGTATTTACCAGTTTAAATAGACCATAAGAAAAACATAACAAGTGTCTAGATTCGTTGTATCACTGATCCAAACAATGGATCGATCCAAAACCAAAAAGGGGAAATCTACTGCTTTAAGTCCCTTTCCTCAAAAAACCAAAAACATGAAAGTGTCTTTGGCTTTATCTTAGTACAAAAACTAAAACTTAGTAAAATAAATCCTATCTTTGAATACCATCATCATGAAATGAAACAACACAAAAAAGAGGAAAAGTTGACTGTTGATTGTGCAATGACTGCGTAGCAGCTGCGCAACCCATATGATGACACTTTAAGCTTCCAAAGTTGGCATGTGGCTGGCTACTGAAGATATGAGTTGGATGCCACATCTACTCCACGTTCATACCTTTACACCTTGATAGTTAACTTCCTCCCAATATGCATGAAAGTGTGTACGCAGGGCCTGCACAATGACTATGTAGCACCTGTGTAGGGCATTTTCCAAAACTGCCTCTTAGGTGCCCTCTAGTCTTAACAAAACACCACCATGATAATATAAGCGGCTCAAAACAAAACCAAAATCGAAAACCAATCACCTGAACCTCTGTGTTAACCCAACAACATCCAAAATTTCACAATCGGAATTTACAAATCGAATTTCCAAACAAATTTCAAAATTTTGGTAGCAAGAAATTGTGAAAATTGGGTCACCAAGTGATACCTGTAATTCCCAAACCATGACACCTATGCATAACATGAGATAGTTTTTTGTTCTTTGACCCATTATTAATAGAAAACACCTTCTATTTTTGAAAATTCACTTCAATCTAGTAGGAAAGTATGCCAAAAAACAATGGTTGAAATAGGAGGAAAATGCAAATTTTTTTTATTTTTTTTTTAAATAGGCCTTCAAAAGCAATGAATATATCCAAAATAATAAAACATGTGTAGAACATGAGAGAGGTTTTTGTATATGAAATTTGTTTTGAGAGAAACCTCTTTCAGTTAGCTCAAATTATTCCCTAGAGCCTCAGAAACTTCTCTGGAAAACCATGACTAAAATAGATTATCTGTGAAGTCTGAAAAATAGGCTTTTAAGATGGAATCAAATCTCCTTATCTGTGGCACCTGTGAAAAATATGGAAGAGGTTATTGTGCTTTGTTCTATTCTTGGGGAAAATGGTGGCTAAAATAGTCAATTTCAGAGGAAATTGCATTGCAGAGTGTGTAAGACTTCCATGCTTGGCATGAGTGTAGTGAGTATGGGAAATGATTAAGGTTTAGGGGTATGATGTGAATGATGTGAGCCATTAGGCATAAGGCTGTACCATGGTGGTGGATGTAGGAAAGTAGTAGTAGTATTATGAAAATAGATTTAGAATGATGTATGTAAATGATATATGAATGGGTATGTATAAAGGGAAATGGTGAAATTTGGTATGAAATAGGGAAGCATGGGGTAGATAGAAATAGGGAATAAAAGTATAGATTATAGGCGGCAGAAAATTTAAAGACTAGACCTCATGGCCAACAAAACCTTAACTGAAATAAACTCATTTTGGATGATTATGATCAATGAATACTGATACAAAACCCCTTTCAACGTTGAATGACTGGATAAACATGTGTGACCTCATGACTCCCACTAACTGAGACCCTTCACAAATCCAATGATGTCAGACAATAACTTTGAGGCTATGACAACAACAACAGTCATAGGCTAAACTGTTGCTCAAAAACTGAAAATGAATGAATAAGGCAAATATATTTGACATCAAAAATCACAAGACCATAGCATTGGCTCCAATGGGGATGTTAGCTTCCCCATGAGGTGCCAAGAACAAAACTACAGACTAGTAGCCTAATTAGACCATTGGACAATGGAGTCAAACATGAAAAACTGAAAAATCAACTGACTGACAAGACTGAAAATTTAACTATTCACTGACTAAAACTATGGCAGTAGATTACTGAGACCTTATGATCCAGGTGGATATTGGTGTCCACCCACCAAATCCACTTGGAGCCCCACCATTGTTTCTTTCAGTTTTTCAGTTTCCTTATTTGTAGCACAATTTACTATTTTTGGCAGTTTTTCGAGTCCTTAACTTTCGGAGCCATTTTGAGGCCATAAACGACGATTTTTGGAAAAAGTAGGAGCAACATGGGTCCTTGGACCATGTTTCTCTTCCCAAAGTTGTAGTCCTCGAATAGATCTTTCTGACGAGGTATTGTGCACATCAAACGGATATCGTATGCCAAAGTTATGACCCCGGGAAGTTGATGTACCAATTTACCCAAAACGCGGCCCATAGTTTGATGCTTCATCTCCTAAGGTTAGGGTTTTGCATGTTTATGGTTTTCCATTGTTTCTCAGCAATAAATAGGCCTTCGAGCCTCATTGTAAGATAGTTCAGAGGCATGTAGCCGCCTGCTGTGGCCACAACTACCACCTTATTAAAACATGCTCTAATAGCAAATTTTAAATGGGCCCCTATGAGTTTGATCTATCATCTCTCTGAATGATCCTTTTCATCCCATTAAATTTAACTCTATGGAGAGCCCAATATTCCATTCACAAATGGGTAAAGCCCTTTAACAAACCCCTCGCTTAAGCCCTTCATTCCTATGTTTATCAAGATTTGTTTAACCCCTCAAAACCCTCATCGCATTATTATTCCCATTACAATGCCTTATAGCAAAGACCCTTCATCACATCATTGTCCCGTTATAATCCCTTTACAAAGGAAACCCTTCGCAAATACATAAATCCTCCCTCTTTCGCTTATCGCATTCATCCTAGGCACGTAATGCATGACATAAAGCCCCAAACCCGACGACGTTATGAACCACAATATATATATTTTCAGGTCCAAAAGCCCCATCACATATCGCAATCAGCCTAAGTCCAAGGCATATGCATACATGGCGTGCTGCTACCCCCCGGACCTGATGGCCTTATCAACTAGAATACATATATTTTCGGGTTCGGAACATTTCGCGTATCGCAATCGGCGCGGTACCAAGGTTTGAGCATAAGGTGCACAGCGATGTGGTGGACCCACCAATCCTATTAAGCATATCATATAATATATCGGGTCCGGCCCCAATCGCATATCGCATATCGGCGGAGCCCCGAGCCTTATACATATTACGCAAAGCGATATAGCGGACCTGCCAACCTATCAAATACGATACATATATTTTTGGGTCCCAAATCCCGTTGCATATCGCAATCGGCCTAGGTATGAGGCCTTTACATAAAGCACTCTATTGTCTTCTAGACCCGACGGAGTTATTAACCAGAATATATGCGCTATCAGGTCCAGTTCCCAATCACTCATCACATATCGACGGAGCGCAGTGGCATATAGTTAGCGGGGAGGAAAAAGCCAGACCCGCCGATGATTATAAAACCAGGCATATTTATTTTCAAATCCACCCCAATAGCCATACGCAAGTTTTCGCTTATATCCATGTGTTTGCAATGAAACATTAAAGTTGGGGTTTTCCAAAGGGAATGGTAACTTTACAGACCCAAAAGGATTTATGAACGTTAACGTATATGTGTTTTCAGGGCCACCTCCCAATCACATATCGCATATCGGCGGAGCCCCGGGCCTCATACATATTACACACAGCGATATAGCAGACCCGCCAACCTATTAAATATGACATATATATTTTTGGGTCCGAAGCCCTGTTGCACATCACGATCGGCGAAGCCTCAGGCTTGTGCATATTGTGATATGCAATAGGCCAGACCCAGTGATATTTATAGGCTCCAACATATAATATTTGAGGTCTGGCTTGGGCGATTAACTCAAGTTTTTCTTATATTTTTCTTTGTTTTCCAAATTTTCTGAAATTATAATGGTAGCAGTTTTCATGTAAAAGGCAAGCCTGTGGACTCTCGATGGTACAATTATGCATTGGAGCAGTGGAAGGCATGGGTCCTATGACCTAAGAGGGAGCCAATACCTGATTGTGATGAAAGGAGGCCCTCAAAAATTGTGCCAAGCCTATGTTTTGAATGGTAAATTGCATGATGACTATGTTTTATGCTTAGATCCTTTTCACACTTGTTTCCACAGTCATAAAATTAATGGAAGTAGCATCTGTGTTTCATGTAAATATCTTTGTCATATCGCTCACAATTATGAAGCTAATGATAGCTATCTCTACAGGTGAGAAGTAAAGGACGTAGGAGGGGATACAAAGAGCCATGGATGCAGAAGCGTTGCGTTTAAGGGTCTGGATGCAAGCATTCTGGGTCAGGAGCCCACGTGTTGCCTGTGCATTCCGTAAGCAGAGCTATCCCAGTCTTCATTATGGGGAGGCAAAACACAGTCACCCTTTTTGCCAACACTTGTCCTCCTCCTCAGGAAAGGAATTGAGCCAGCTGTTATGCCTTCTACGTGCCAGCGGTCATGTTAGTGATCCTATCTCTGTGTACTCAATTGGCACATCTGAAACAGTGGGAAGATGAAGAGGCAAGGGGAGGTCATGGAAGGCCGAGGGTCGCTCAAGGCCGCATTAGTATTACCTCTGAATAGGAGAAAGGGCTTTTGATGTTTGAGAAGAACAATGTTGCTTTATTGTGAAGAAGGAGGACTGTTTTTTAGGGAAGAAGGAGCCATTAGTTTTAGACTCATTGTATTATTTTGGATCAGAGTGTTGTTACTGGCATGAATGTAAATGTGATTTATATTTATGCATATTGGTGACTTACAGTTCACTATTAGTCTTGTTAAATTGAATGTGATTCAATTTCATGGTTAACTTGTGAATGGTCTCTGATTTGAAACTAAATTAAACATAAGTTGCAGTTTTAATTCCATAGAAGAATGTGGATTCCTATATGAGTGATTGGATTGCAATTTAGCTTTAATACAGTTTTGTCCAGCTGTGAATTCAGTGATTGATTCCTTTGGACTTGAATCTATGCATGATTTTTAACCTTCTTTATCATGCTCCTACTAAACATATATATGATGTTTAAACCTCTGTATCATGCTCTTGCAAGATAGATTAGAGTATCTAGGAATATATTAGAGTAGTTAGAAGTAGTATAGATAGGATTTAATACATAGAGGTTAGCTGTTTCATCAAGGATAATTTTAGGGGCGAATGTTCGCCCTTTGGCGAAATTAAGGGGTTTTAAATTTTTAGTGGGCGAATATTTTGTATCATAGTACATTTTTACAAATCACCTCAAATAGCCCACCTTATTTTAAGGGAGAGGGTAAAAAAGGTAAATTTAGCCCTTGAAATTAGGACTTACAACCTTCCATTCGCCCATTTTCAAGAATAGGTTTTATTTAAGTGAATCCATTCGCCCATTTTCAATAATAGGTTTTATTTAAGTGAATCCTATGGGCCAAATACCATATTTATAAAAGAGGTATGGTAAATTAATAAAAATATAAATAAATGAGAGGTATGGTAAATAAATAAAACATTTTTTATATTTACTCCATAAGTCACCTTATATACATGTAAGGGTGTAAACAAATAAAAATATAAGTAAAGTGGAGGTATGGTAAATAAATAAAACGTCTTTTTATACTTACTCAAAAGGTATGGTAAATAAATAAAATATAAATAAACTAGATGTATCGTAAATAAATAAAACCTCTTTTTATATTTAGTCCATAACCCTCGTTCTATTTATGAAGGCTCAATAAAGAGGTTTTATTTAAGTGAATCCTATGGGCCAAATACCATATTTGTAAAAGAGGTATGGTAAATTAATAAAAATATAAATAAACGAGAGGTATGGTAAACAAATAAAACATTTTTTTATATTTACTCCATATGTCACCTTATATTTATGAACACTCAAAAAATGGGTTATATTTAGGTGAAACCTATGGCCAAAATACTATGGGACAAATACCATGGACTAGATTGTTATTAATACCATGCAAATAACCATTATTAACCCTAATATTAGAATTAATAAAAATAAAAATGGCACATGGTATTGACCCATGGTATTCACCAAAATGGCACATGGTATTGACCCATGGTATTCACCTGGAATGTAGCCTATTTAAATGGGGGAATTAAACCACCATGTAGCCTATGCTAAGATTCGCTAAGATTCACTAGGACTTTACAAAGTTTTATTATTTAGTGAATGACTCGCTAAGATCTTACAAGATTTTATAATTGAGTAAAATATTCGCCATCCCTGGTGAGAGATTCGCCAAAAAATTATATATACATATTATATTATTGATAAAATCGCCTTCCACTTTTCCTATATACCATGGAGATTCGCCCATTTATTATATTTATAAATTTGGGGGAGTTCTTAAAATTTTCCCTGACAGTGAGACTTGGAAATGTCTTTGACTTGCATATAAACCATTAAATATATCCAACTGATGGGTTAGGTACGCATGCGTAACTTTCCCTTCACCGACTTTACTCCACACGATAAATATAAATTAGTTTAGGATTGCCAGCAAGGCACCACTCTCTCCCTCAACCTGCCCTACTTACATTTCCATACTCCCTTCCATCATACTACCATACCATAAAAATAAATATATGCTTGCCAGAGCAGCGCCCCTCTAAACCGCGTCCCCGATTCCACCACTTGCCCTACTTATATGCATGCCACCACGTCCTCATTTCCAAAGCATTTGCCATCTCATATCTCATCCCCATTTTCTTCTTTTTCATGCCTCACATTGCGGCGTAACCACTTTATTCGCCCCTCTTTTGAATGCCACCGCTGCTTGTTTCCATGGAATGGGTGAGTGGGGAGTGGGAGTCCATATATGTGGCCCCACCGGTGGAATAGTTGTCTCCGATAACATCGACTGCCAACCAGCAGGAGCGCACAAGAGGGAGGCAACGTCTTCGTCCTAACACATCCCTTCTCCTGAATGAACGCATCTGCAACTTTCCAAACTACTCCACACGCCAACACGGCGCCCCTATCCAAACCGCGTCCTCGCCTTCAACCCTAACCCCTATTTATATATATCATCCCTCTCTTCCTTTTTCATTCATCTGTTGTTTTCCGTTGCACCTTTCCAAATTGAAGTTTGTCCGCTCCCCTCTTCTTGACGTTAACGCAGTTTGTTTCTTGATCCTTATCACAGGAGTTTGCATCCGTTGGCTCTCCGATAGATAGATAGTGACTGTTTCCCTAAAATGGCTGGTTCTGTTTCGCGCCTTCAACTTACTGTCATGCTGCAAATGGCAGTGTGTATGGCGATATTATGTGCATCTTCTGCTGCCTTGGTGGAAGAGCCATCTGTTGTTTTAACTTACCATGACGGTCCTCTGCTTTCTACCAGTGGACTAATCTCTGTCCATCTCATTTGGTATGGTAAATTCACCCCTCTTCAACGTTCCATTGTCGCTGATTTTCTGCAATCTCTTGGAGAAAATACATCAAATCAGCCCTCTGCGTCCACCTGGTGGAAGACCACGCAGAAGTACAAGGTCGCCGCCTCTAACAAGGCTGCCCCCTCCAGTGCTATAATTCTTGGAAAGCAGAAGGTGGATGAAGATTATTCCCTTGGAAAATCGCTCAAGAGGTCTGACATTGCTGCTCTGGTTGAAGCTGCTGTCAAGTCGAGAGCTCTGCCTCTGCCGGAGAATAATGGTGGGAGTGCTGTGTATTTGGTACTTACATCTGAGGATGTTGCAGTGGAAGGATTCTGCATGAGTTCTTGTGGATTCCATGCCAATCTCAATTTGTTACCGGGCCAGCAGTCGACAGGAAGCCGAATGATGGGGAAGGAGAAAAAGCAACAACAGCTCATTCCATACGCGTGGGTTGGGAACTCTGGAAGCCAATGCCCTGGACAGTGCGCGTGGCCGTTTCATCAACCCATCTACGGACCCCAAACTCCTCCTCTGGTGGCACCTAACGGTGACATGGGCATCGATGGGATGATCATCAACATTGCCACTGTTGTTGCAGGAGCAGTCACCAATCCCTTCAACACCGGCTACTTCCAAGGCGACGCAAATGCACCGCTAGAAGCGGTGTCGGCATGCACGGGAATATATGGAAAGGGGGCATATCCAGGGTTCCCTGGGGTGCTTCTGGTGGATAAAACGACTGGTGCAAGCTACAATGCCCATGGAATTAATGGGCGAGAGTTTCTGTTGCCTGCGATGTGGGATCCAGCAACCAGGTCTTGCAAGGCATTGGTATAACCAGTTTTTGGTGCTTGAAGCCATACTTCTTGATCCCTCACACAAACAAACAGCGAAGGAGGAAGCGGCCGTGAACACATCTAGACACAAACAACGCAGCATCAATTATGCCCGTGAACACATCTAGACACAACCAACGCAGCATCAATTATGCCGATAGATGCTTCTTTGTATATATATATTCTTTATTCTTTAATAATTATTCATGGATTACATTATTATTAATTTTATTTTTTTAAATAAATTTATTTTTTATTTATTAAATTTCAGAAATTTACGTTTTGTTTTTATAGGTTAATACCTATATAATGTGACTTAATTGTCATGGCATTTTTCCATAAAAATATTTTTGTGAACGGTTTATTTTCATCAACATCCACTAACATTGGCTTTATCGAGGTTTTCAGGACAGAAAACTGGTCTATATGGTTTATTGTTTGGCTTTGTAGGGTATGATTATCGAGGTTTTCATGACAGAAAACTGGTCTATATGGTTAATTGTTTGGCTTTGTAGGGTATGATAAGCTTAAAATTGTTTATGGAGTTGTAAGATTGTTATTAATTAGTTCAATGATACTTACAAACGCCATATGCATACACTTGTTGATATATTTATATGGATAGGAATACAGATAGGAACATAGATATTGATTCTTTATCTAAAAAGGGGCTTATGAGAATATGGGAATTTGGAAGATCTCTACGTTGATAAATGAACAAACATATGAATAGTGGCATAAACTCTTTATAAAGGGCCTATATAATTTTTTTGCTTTTTGGTTGGGCACTCTTATATATGAGTATGCACAAAACTGTCTATTACTACATTTATGAAAGATAGATATGCCAAAGCATAAGCAAATATATATATATATATATATATATATATATATATATATATATGCCCTACTACTGGCGTATATGAGCCCTATGCGCAGAGACTCCATGTCTGGCCATGGAGAAAGTTTGCTCTTTAGCTTGCTGGAAGAAGAACCAGTGACGATGCTTCTGTCCCTTCCAAGCCCCTATGCCCTAAGGAATGCAGGGCATGGAAAGAGAGGCTTGCATTCGAAAAAAATTGTCTTCGGATCGCGGGGAGTCGAATTCATTGAAGGAAGCAAGTCTAGAATTCAAACCAGAGTCAATGAAGAAGTCTCAGAGAAAGTTTGCGATAATAAGCCTGCGAGACAAGTGAGTTCTGAGAAACAAAATGATTTGTTCATCTTAAATGTAGTTGTTGACGATAGTAATAAATATTTAAAATCAATTGAACAATTACGGGATTCACATTTAAAAAGGGGGGAGGAAGAATTTGTACAGTTCAAGAACTGCCCCTGCCATGTCGACAATGGGTAACGTGAGAGAAAACCTTAAGAGGCAGGAGTTAAAATTGGTTTCTTCTATCTTGAAGTAGGCTATTTTGGGGTTGTTGATATAGCTTTCGTTCCCAATAGGCATTTATTGGTTCATTAGGGATCTTTTTGCAAGAAAAGAAACTTGTTCCATCCTTCATGCCTTTTATTTTTGCATTGGGATGATGTGCATGATCGGTTATGAAGATATTACTTCCACGAGAAAAATAGCAATGTTGTTTTCGTGCTTGTTGTGTTTGTTGGTTTTGGGCTTACTGATATTTTGCTGAGTGGAATGGTATCATACGTTGTGGGATAAGCAGAAGAACTTCCTGCTCCAATCTGTCGACGTAAGCTACCATGACATAGCGAAGAAGTGTTTTGTTGATGTCAAGAAAAGAAGGATTCGCATCAGAAATGGAGGGTGCAAATTGCTCTCGACGTGATTGTGTTGTGTATTGGTGTTGGGTGCAAGAGTGATGCACCATGTGGAGAGTTTGGGATGCATAGATTCTTTCTACTTGTCGATGATGTTAGTGATGACGGTTGGCTATGGAAACCATGCCTTAAGGACACTGACAGGTCGGTTGTTTGCAACGATATGGCTTCTGGTAAGTACCTTGCTTTTGCGCAAGCATTTTTTCATTTGACAGAAGAAAGGATTGATAGTAGCTACAGTTTGGTTGCAAAATGGGCGCTGTAAAGAGATATGACGGTTCAGGATTTGATGGCCGCAAATATTGATAACAATGGCTTGTCAGGTTCGCTTTCCATTCTTTTCGTCCCTTTTAATTTTATGATTCGTGCAAGTCTATTTTTGGTTTATTTTCTAGTTTTTCTTCTTCTACAACCTGTATGACTTGAGAAAGAAGCATTACTTGTTATTAATAGAAATATAAAAACATATTTGTTCTTGAAAGCTTTTCGAATTTACCAAAAACCCAATTCAAGAAAGTAGATAATAGATTTTGGGGAAATAGTTAAATAGTGATGCATAAAATTGTAATTCAACGGCTTGGGGTATATATATATATATATATATATATATATATATATATATTCCCGTAGTGGTCAAGAGAAAGAAGTAGATCTATATCGAAATGTAGCTGAGCATATGAGGCACTCTTATCGAAATTAGTGGGTCAACGCTTGGATCGATGCTTCCCCTGGAACCATCTCCTCGATCAATTTGTACATTATTGCAACATTTAACTCTGCGCAGCTTACACTGAACCTCAATATAATTTTTGGGAGAGTTCTAAGATGCACAAAATAAGGCATGAAAAGTACGGATAAGTTTAGATTTGGCAAAGTAGCATAAGCTTTGAGCGTTCTACATGGTGGAGAGGATGCAGTGAAAAATGTCTTGAAAGATCTATTGCAAACACGTGAAGCATTGGAGTTAAGATTAGGCTTTTCTATAGCTTAACTTTTGACAGACAAATTTGGTAAGGCCCAGCATAGTGCAAATAATCTGACGCTCGAATTTTAAGTGTGAAATTTGTCCCAAGTGATTCATAATTCTGGTGAAAGTACAATCGAGGTTAGATATATGGGAATTTAGTCGAACTTGTTAGCTCCCTTATGGCCGCCGATTATTACGGAAACCATCGGCCGCCGATTTATTACGGGCACCATCTGCCTTCAATTCCATTAATTACGGAAACTATCTTCAGTTAATTAATTTCTTGTTGGGAGCTCCTGGAGTGGTCCATTACTCCCTCTGCAGTTCTCTACCATGTTCTGTGGAACACTTGACACATAGCTAATAGAAGCTTGATGGAAGCTTGGCTATATATACTTATGTTTGGTCCCCAAGCTCACTCATTCAATCTCCTTCATCCTTACACCATCAAGTTAGAGTGAGCAGAGCTTGGAAGTGCCACACGGATGATAGTTTTTGGTGAATTTTTGTAAATCTAAGGGCTTTGTAGTTTTCGCTCTATTTTTTATCCGACCATAGGTTTTTTAGCGTTGCTGCTTTCAGGCTTTTGTTTTCATTGGGAAGCATTAGTTTTGTGTGTGGAGAATTTGTATATATGTCTGTGTGGTGTAGCGTGCGTGTTTGATGTGGTCTAACTGATTTATGTCCACACTTTCCCATGTAATTTCCACTCTCTATTGATGCCCATTTGATCGTCTGACAAATCCTGATATCGCATGTTGCCCGATAATTTCCCTGGTCACATGTGAGACTTCATCCGTTCCATTTGGCTCTGACATCGTGGTAATTGTTAGTCTCTCTAAGGGCAATACCGTGCCACTATTTCGCTAGGCTTATAGATATTCGTTATGCGATTTCCATCTTCTCTTCCATCGTCAATTTCCACAACAGGCAATACAGGCAAAGCAAAGATTTAGAAGGGTGTTGGTTTCCAATCTCGGCAAAGTGTAAAGTGTTGTTGAGGTGGTGTAAAAGATCTAGGTAGTTGTGTACGAAATACATCAGAGTGCGAGTAGCATCAATGGCCAGAGGTATGATTTCTTGGGTATTCAAGTTTTTCGATTCTTTAAGTATTTATTCCGCATTATAGAATCATTATTTTGCTATCATTTGGTATCAGAGCATTTGCCTTGGTGTTTATAGACATGCTCTGTTTGGCTCAATGCCATATTTAGAGGATTTTTTGAATTAAGTCATTTATTTGGAAATATGTCTAATTTTTGCTCAATTTTTTTATGCTTATAATATTTATTTGGTTTAATTATATGAAATTTGGATAATTGTTGTGCAAATTTATTAATTATGCTCATTTTTAATTTGCATGAATTTATTATTTCTGCTATAAATACATGCTATTTTGGATGAGTATACGAGACCCATCGTTGAATGTTATGCATAAATATTATAGTTTTATTTATGCAATTTATTTTTATTCTCATATCAAGCTAATTTTTATGCATAAAAGAAATAATGTCTAGTGATCAATATAATTTTTAATTAATTAGAGAATAGCCACAACATCTCTAATTAAATAATATTATATATTATGATTGATTAGGATCACATAAAGAATATTTAGACATTAATTGTAATTAACTATACTAAATATAATAAATTTTATCCCACAGAAATTTTTATTATATTTATATAATTAATTAGGATAAAATATTCATAACTTACCCACAAGAATTATGAATTAATAGTTTTATCATAAAGTTCAAATCTAAGATAGAATTTATATCAAATTATAATCATGATATACCCTTTAGAATTATGAATTAAGTGAATAATTTGATAAATTCTATCATAAATAATAATTGAATATGCTTGAACTGAAAATTTAGTCCACAAACAATTTTTATGTCATTAGATTCAATTTTTAAGCATGGTTTACATTGGTAAAGCATGGAATTTTATTTTTAGGCCTCATTTTTAACATAAGCATGTAATCTTTAATTTTATGCAGTTGTACAACTTGGAAATTTCTCTGAAATTCATTGTGATATCCTTGAACTTAAAGGAGATAACTATAAGTCTGGAAGGAGAGAGTTCTCCTTCATTTGGGGTGGATAGACATAGACTATGCTATTAGGAAAGATGAACCATCAACACTCACTAATACCAACACTGCAGCAGACATCACGCTTTATGAACGATCTAATCGCCTAAGCATGATGTTCATTAAGACTAAAATTTCAGCTGGTATTCGTGGTTCCGTTGATTAGCATGAAAAGGTCTGAGACTTGCTGAAAGCCATTGATGATCAATTCGTCACTTCAGACAAGGCACTAGCAAGAACCCTAATCATGAAGTTCTCATCCCTAAGGCTCACCAGTGTGAAAGGTGTATGCGAGCACATCATGCAAATGAGGGACACTATGGCTCAATTAAAGAAACTCGAGGTTGAAATATTGGAGTTTTTCCTGGTGAACTAAATTTTGAACACCGTTCCACACCAATACGGACCCTTCAAAATCTCATACAACACACATAAGGATAAATGGTCAATTAATGAACTCATGACCATGTGTGTTTAAGAGGAAGGGAGACTAGTGATGGAACTGGGAGAAAGTGCAATGCTGACAACGCGTGGAAACGGAAAATCTCAAGCCAATAAGAAAGGGAGAGGTAAAGTACCTCCTGAAGCTGATATCAAAAAGGATTCCAAGTGTTTCTTCTATAAAAAGAAGGGACACATGAAGAAGGAATGCACCAAATTTCAGAAATGGCTTGCGGACAAAGGTAATCCAATCTCGTTTGTTTGTTATGAATCTAATATGGTTAATGTCAATATTAACACCTGGTGGATTGATTTTGGATCAACAATTCACATTTCGAATTCCTTGCAGGGTTTGCAAAACCTAAGGAAGCTAGTGGGAAGTGAGCAAAGCATATTATCAGGAAACAAGATGGGCTCGCATGTGGAAGCTATAGGAACATGCTATTTAACTTTAAGTAGTGGCTTTGTTTTAGAATTAGAAAATACCTTTTATGTTTCAAGTTTTTCTAGAAACTTGATTTCAGTTTCAAGACTTGTACCTTTTGGATATTCCTTCAACTTTTCAAAAATATCTTTCAGTTTATTTTATAAATCTGATTGTGTTGGGAATGGTATTTTGTCTAATGGTCTTTACTGCATTAATTTACAAAACAATGTCACTTATGATTCAATGCATGTTCACACTGGCACTAAAAGATGTGTTAGTAATGAAGATTCCTCTAAATTATGGCACCAAAGATTAGGTAATATCTTCATAGAAAGAATTAAAAGATTGGTAAATGAAGGGGTACTTAATACTCTGGATTTTACTGATTTTGAGACTTGTGTGGACTGCATAAAGGGAAAGAAGACCAACAAGTCAAAGAAAGGTGCCAATAGGAGTTTAGACATATTAGAGATCATACATGCTGATATATGTAGTCCAAACATGGACTCACATGGTTAGAGATACTTCGTCTCTTTTATATATGATTACTCACGATATATGTATCTCGACATGCTTCATAAAAAGAACGAAGCATTAGATGCCTTTAAGATCTTTAAGGTTGAAGTAGAGAAACAATGTGGAAAGAAAATTAATATTGTGAGATCAGATAAAGGTGGAGAATATTGTGGTAGATACATAGAAGATGGACAAGCACCTGGGCCATTTGCAAAATTTCTTCAAGAGCATGGGATTGTTGCCCAATACACCATGCCTGTTTCACCCGACCAGAACGGTGTAGCAAAAAGAAGAAATCGAACATTATTGGACATGGTGCGGATTATGCTTAGCAGCTCCAATCTTCCTAAATCCATGTGGACTGAAGCACTTAAGACGACAGTGTATATATTAAACTGAGTTCCAACCATGGTTGTTCCTAAAATTTCATTTGAATTATGGAAAGGTTGGAAACTGAGTTTGCAACATATGCGCATTTGAGGATGCCCGTCTGAAGTAAGAATATATAATCCACAAGAGAAGAAGCTGGACCCAAGGACCATTTGTAGGTATTTCATTGGATATGCTGAAAGGTCTAAAGGTTATAGATTTTATTGTCCATCTCATAGCACTAGGATTTTGGAATCAAGAAATGCAAAGTTTCTTGAAAATGACTTGATTAGTGGGAGCGATCAAAACAAGAACATAGTTTTTGAGAAGGATCATTCAGAATATCAACCTTCCACTTCAAGGGATAGATTGATTATTGTTCAAAACACCCCTCAAGTACAAACTGGTGTTGAAAAACCAATTTTTGAAGTTCCACAAGCTGCTGACGACATTCTAATAGATCAGGTAGTTCAAGAGTTTCCAAGAACTTTTGAACAACGAGTTGAACCACATACTTCTTAGGAAGATGACGGTACAACATTAAGAAGATATATTAGACCAAAGAGATCAACAATTCTTGATGATTATGTTGTGTATCTGCAAGAATCTGACTACAACATTGGAGCTGAAAATGATCCCAAGTCTTTTCACAAGCCATGAGTTGCAAAGAATCAGAATTATGGTACGATGCCATGAAGGAAGAGATGAATTCTATAAAGAGTAACAAAATCTGGGATCTTGTTGAGTTGTCTAATGGAGCAAAAGCCATTAGATGTAAATGGGTCTTTAAGACAAAGAAAGACTCATTGGGCAACATTGAGAGATACAAGGAAATACTCGTTGCTAAGGAATTCACTTAGAAAGAAGGAATCGATTACACAGAGACTTTCTCTCCTGTATCTAAGAAATATTCCTTGTGCGTTATTATGGCATTAGTAGCCCATTTTGACTTGTAGTTGCAACAAATGGATGTGAAAATGACATTTCTCAATGGAGATCTAGAGGAGGAGGTTTACATGAAACAACTTGAAGGATTCCCCTCTAGTGATGGTGAACAATTGCTTTGCAAGCTCAAGAAATCATTATACGATTTAAAACAACCATCCCGCTAATGGTATTTGAAATTACATAATGTAATTTCTTCATTCGGTTTTGTAGAAAACATTATGGATCAATGTATATACTTGAAAGTTAGTGGGAGTAAAATCTGTTTTCTTGTTTTATATGTGGATGAAATTTTGCTAGCAACCAATGATAAGGGTTTGCTGCATGAGATGAAACAATTCCTCTCTAAAAATTTCGATATGAAGGATATGGGTGAGGCATATTATGTCATTGGCATTAAGATCCATAGAGACAGATTTCGAGGCGTCTTGGGTCCGTCATAGGAAACCTATATTTAAAAAATTTTAGAGAGATTTTGGATGAAGGATTGTTCACCAAGTGTAGCTCCCATTGTGAAGGGTGATATGTTCAACTTGAACCAATGCTCGAAGAACGACTTTGAAAGGGAACAAATGAAGAACATTCCATATGCTTCTTCTGTCGAAAGCCTAACGTATGCTCAGGTCTGCACAAGACCTGACATTGCATTTGTTGTGGGAATGTTGGGACGATATCAGAGTGATCCAGGTTTAGACCACTAGAGAGTTGCAAAGAAAGTAATGAGGTACCTTCAAGGAACCAAAAACTACATGCTTATGCATAGATGGACAGACAATTTGGAAGTAATTGGCTACTCAGATTCTGACTTTGCTGGATGTGTTGATTCACGCAAATCAACATCAGGATACATTTTTATGATGGTCGGTGGAGTTGTATCATGGAGGAGTGCCAAGTAGACCTTGATTGCCACTTCCACTATGGAAGCCAAGTTCGTCTTCTGTTTTGAGGCTACTTTACATGGTGTATGGCTTAAGAATTTCATTTCTGGGCTTAGAATTATGGATTCTATCTCTAAGCCATTGAGAATGTATTGCGACAATTCAGCTGTTGTTTTTATGGCTAAAAACAACAAAAGTGGGAGTCGAAATAAACACATCGACATTAAGTATTTAGCTATAAGGGAGCATGTTAAAGAAACGAAAGTGGTCATTGAGCATGTCAGCACTGAGTTGATGATTGCTGATCCTTTGACTAAGGGCATGCCACCATTTAAATTCAAGGATCATGTAATGAATATTGGACTTGGTTCCATTATGTAGTTTCTCATTGTATGGACAATGTTATTTTAATGAAATTATTAATTATTGTGATGTTTTTCTCATACTTATGTGCACCTTAATTTGATTTGAGAGAATTCATCTGTGTAGGACCAACAATAAACATAAGGTTTATTCATTAAGAAATTGTTGCCACATAAATTATAATAGAAATAAATACATAGTAATACATGGAAGATAATACTCGTCATTAGAGGACTTATCGCAATGATTCATGTATCTATTACTTAATACAGATTATCAATGGGTTTTAAAATGAGACATTAGTTTGGAAGTATGGACCAAGTGGGAGAATGTTAGCTCCCTTACGGCCGCTGATTATTACGGAAACCATCGGCCACCGATTTATTACGGGCACCATTTGCCGTCAATTCCATTAATTACGGAAACTATCTTCAGTTAATTAATTTCTTGTTGGGAGCTCCTAGAGTGGTCCATTACTCTCTCTGCATCTCTACCATGTTCTGTGGAACACTTGACACATAGCTAATAGAAGCTTGATGGAAGCTTGGCTATATATACCTCTGTTTGGTCCCCAAGCTCATTCATTCAATCTCCTTTAGCCTTACACCATCAAGTTAGAGTGAGTAGAGCTTGGAAGTGCCACACGAATGATAGTGTCTGGTGAATTTTTGTAAATCTAAGGGCTTTGTATTTTTTGCTCTATTTTTTATTCGACCATAGGTTTTTTAGCGTTGCTGCTTTTAGGCTTTTATTTTCATTGGGAAGCATTAGTTTTATGTGTGGAGAATTTGTATATATGTCTGTGTGGTGTAGCATGCATTTTTGATGTGGTCTAACTGATTTATGTCCACACTTTCCCATGTAACTTCCACTCTTTATTGATGCCCATTTGATTGTCTGACAAATCCTGATATTGCATGTTGCACGATAATTGCCCTGGTCACATGTGAGACTTCATCCATTCCATTTGGCTCTAACATCACAGTAATTGTTAGTCTCTCTAAGGGCAATACCATGCCACTATTTTGTTGGGCTTGCAGATATTCGTTATGCGATTTCCATCTTCTCTTCCATCGTCAATTTCCACGACAGGCAATACAGGCAAAGCAAAGATTTAGAAGGGTGTTGGTTTCCAATCTCGGCAAAGCATAAAGTGTTGTTGAGGTGGTGTAAAAGATCTAGGTAGTTGTGTACAAAATACATCGGAGTGTGAGTAGCATCAATGGCCAGAGGTATGATTTCTTGGGTATTCAAGTTTTTCGACTCTTTTAAGTATTTATTCCGCATTATAGAATCGTTATTTTGCTATCAGAACTTAGAGGAGAGAGTACACAATAACACGATTATGTGAGGAAATGCGTTAAAAGCGTGTACTTGTTCTAGGGTAGGAAGGAATCCAAGAATTTGGTTGCGTCATGTTAAATGGTTTGAAAACATCCTATTTTTTCTTCACACAGTCAATGTTTGGAGTTGGCTTTTGGAGCTATTGGGGACTGGTATAAAAAAACGTGGGCTGGTGAAATGGCATGCCGTAATGTTGCAATCAAAGAATGAGAATTGCCTGCAAGCGATGTGAGGTTCAAAAAGTTAAGTATCATTGCCCCTTCGAAATTTGAATAAATATATGTCTCCTTAAAAGACTAGAGGAGTTGAGAGTATTGGGTGATAGATGGCACATGTAAACTGGAGAAATAAATAGGTCAGTAAAAGAGGACAGAAGATTCTCCACAATTACAAAGAACAATAGTAAAGGAAGAGTATTACTAGTCCTTAGTTTTAACTCTAAATTACCCTTACAACAACTATCGAAAATTGATATAATTAAGCAATATATATATCTATATATATATATATATATATATATATATATATATATATATATATATATATATATATATATATATATATGAGAAGGGTCTTGAACTGGAGATGTGGCAAGTGGTATCAGAGTTCCTATGTTCAACACTTGGACCTTAAGAGCTCTATCAGGGAAAGAAATTCGATCAAATTAGGACAAAAGAAAAAGGAGACTTGGGAAGAGAGATCACATCTAGCATAGGCATTCTGAAGAAGATTAGTCGAAAAAAATAAAAAATAGATATCATAACTTATAATGACAAATTCTAGTTCCTTGTATGATAAATGCTCATTATGGTCAGGGAAGGGTATTGAAAGTGAAATTGTTGTCTAAGCAGGGTTTCGAGATAATAAGAACATGAAAGCTTAAAATGTTGTTCCTCAGTTTTGTGTTTAAATGTAATATTTCCCTACAGTCAAAAAATTTGAATACATTGTGTGGAGGACAGTGTGAGCAAGCTTTCTTAAGTCATAATTTGGATTGCTAAAATATGCCCTAACATTAATTTTTAGTAATTAGCATGGATGAAAGGGCTAAATCACATATGGCTCTTGTTCCCTAACCTGAATCCTGAGCACTTTTCGCTGTGAAGATGGGGAGATCTTCCTGGTACGAAAAGGCTCATACCAAGAAAGGGGCATGGGATAAAGAAGAAGACCACCTCCTCATCTCACATATTCAATTGCATGGTGAAGGCAGCTAGAGCTCCGTTCCTAAGGCCATAGGTTTATTGCCAAATTTCTGTTTTTCTTTAATGAAATTAATAACTGCTTATAAACTGGTTTAATACATTACATATAACGTTTCTTGATTTACCAGTGAATATATACAACAATTTTCGATCAAATCAAAGCCCATGATAATATAGCAAGGTCAAATTTGCCTACAAAAGCAAAGGATATACAAATGGCATGGGATATTCACCCTCAAGACTAATTCAATATTAAATATTAACATATTAGTAATATCAAAGAGCATTTATGGCAACCCAAATTTTCAGTTTCTTCTTTGGTGAAAGACATTTATAATGATTAACAATGTTGATAAAATATATAATCCATTTTAGACGACTCGATGTCCACAGATGTAAATCTATCAACGCTTCTGGAATTCAGGGATTTTTTTTCTTTATCCTTTTGATTTAAGTCAAATTAAAGTGAATGTATCCACCTATATAAAAGTTAGACCTCTTTGTTAATGGTGGTAACAATTGAACTATCTATCAGTTCTTGCATTGTTTTATATTATACTGATGTGCCTTATGTGAGAACTTCTGCCAACAAGGGATCGATATATCAGTATAGACTACAATGTCGTCATTGGACACCTAAGTGGACCCTGCCTATAGTTCAGGTGAATAAATAAGTCTGATCATGGGAAGGGTGTCACCAGTCCATTTATTTCCATTAGAGTCATATATATGACTTTAAAAAATATATAAATATAAATATAAATTTGTCATTAAGTAAGTTACCTAAATATAAGTCTTATTAGTCTCAATTAGGATGTAACAGTTAAGTAACTAGGTGGTTCCCAATTTTACAGTTGATCTGGTAAAGATATGTTAGAAGGAACGAATTCTTGTCCATCAAATTATATTAAATGTGTCCCTTGTCATGATTTAAAGTATATCAATACTTTTCCTCGAGGTACTACATCCAATAAAAAAATGGTAACAAAACAAGAAATGTGTCATGCATATTAGGTTCTTCCACTGCTAGATGTGCATGTAATGAATCTATCCCCTTATGCCAATTTACATAATGATTTTTATCCAAGGTTTTTTCTATGAGGGTTACATTAGGGGAATTTTGAGGTCTAAAATGGCCCCCCTAAGAAAATTATAAAATAAGAGTGGAAATAATAAAATAAGATTAGATTACATCATCAAATTTTAGAGGGAAAAAATAAAAAACTATTTTTTAAACTCTTATTTTCAACTTATCTCCCTATGGGTTAACTCAAATTTCGAACGGAAACACTCGTTGGATGCAGTTTGATTCCTCATCCAACGAGTACCCATGTGGCATACTTTCAATGGACCATACTACATGAAAACTGAGAAATATATGAAAAACATGATTGCAATCACGTGTTTTTATGTATTTCTCATTTTTCGTGTAGCAGATTCCACCAAAAGTATGAAACATGGGTACTCCTTGGATGGGGAATTGAATCTTGCATCCAATGAGTACTCCTCCTTGAAATTTGAGTAAAACCATAGGGAGATAAGTTGAAAATACGAGTCGAAAAAAGTGGTTTTATTATTTTATTATTTTTTAATCTTTTTACTTTTTTATTCCAAAAATGGTGAATCATCCCCCATGGTTGACATCATAATCTTGAATCCTATTGGTTCTTATAAAATTTATTTTGGTTGTACATTTTTCTTAGGAGGCCCATTTTAGACCTCAAAATTTCCCTAATGACCAGAATTAGCTGCATGAGTATGTGAGAATATGGTTGAAACTAAGCACGCACTAAATTCAATATTCCATATTAGCTTGTTAAAGGGCCTCCTTGAGATTTAAAAGAGTGGTTGATGCATTGAAAATTCTTAAGAGAAATATGCACAAGCCATACTCCAAGCATTAGACTATCCAATATCTTTATAAAATGTTTTTTTTAGTAGGAAATGTAGAGCTAGCACTAATGTTCTATGAAGCACGTGACTGGGAAAGGACTCATCACCAATATTTTGTGGAAGTTATTCATTATTTATACATATGTATATTTATACATCTATATATAGTTTGGGAGTACATGTGAACTCCATTAGTTTTATCTATAAGGCACGATTGATATCTTTATCTTTATCTCATCGTTGAGATAACTTATTATCGATAATTAAAAAATCAAAAATCAAATATTTTATATTAAAAAAATTCCCCTTAATTTGAGAGAATCTCATTTGTTAATCTCAATGGTGTGGAAAAAATAGATAGATTTGTGCTTTGGTTTAGGTAGATTTATACACTAGCACAACCACATTTACCAATGTGGTTGATATACACCAATGCATATCAACAACATTAATAATTGCTATGTGTATTTTTTTCAAGACTAATTATTTATGGTTATTAATAACTATATAAATAATAACAACTATATTCTTATATATTTATATATTTAAAATTATTTATATATAAAATACGTGTTTTTATTAATTAATAATAAAAACACGTACTTTATATATTCTTCGGTGAAAGAGTTCTGAGGCTTGGTGAAAGAGTTAAAAACATACTCTATATATTCTTCGCATATTTTCTTTGGTGAAAGAGTTCTGAGGCTCAGTGAAAGAGTTAAACACGTACTCTATATATACTTCGTTGAAAGAGTTCTAAGGCTCGATGAAAGAGTTAAACACGTAATTTATATATTCTTCACATATATTTTTCGGTGAAAGAGTTCTGAGGCTCGGTGAAAGAGTTAAAAACATACTCTATATATTCTTTGGTCTACGGGCTGCGGTGGACATAGGAAATCTGCAGTTAGGTTTGCTGATATCAAGTGCACACATTCCTTATCCTTTTATTTTTCTAATACATATTTGCTCATATAATTTCAAGTATGAATATTTCACCATAATTACCAAAGATTACCAAGGGCAGACCTAGCACAGTTACTCTACAAGGCCTTTATGAGTATATAGATTCTTTAGAGAAACGTAGAGAAGAAAGAGAAGCCAGGCTACAAAAAGAGTTAGAAGCCATTCTGGAAAATAAATCTGCATCTCTTGAAGACACGATCCCAAAACAAATAGAAAATAAAATAGAACTACTAGAGAATAAAATGGAGGCAATGGAGACTAGATTGTAGGTTATAGAAAAACAAAACCAAGATACTAACCAACCATCCCAGCAAGGAGATGCTGATACTTTAGAGAGTCTTAAAATGAAAGACATGATTAAAGAACTAGAATAAAAAGTTAATAGCTACCTCACCCTAAATAATGTGGTAGATAAGTTAGATATCAAACCAATTAAAGATGAAACGAAAAAAATAATAGAATTAGACCATGAACGTAACAAAAGGGCCTTGAACCTTATAATCTTTGGTTTAAAAGAGGAAGTAGATGAGGATAATTTAGCCTTAGCCCAGATAGAATTAGATAATAGATTACAAATTGACACAGTGTGTCTCACAGAAGCAACAAGGGTGGGGAAATTAACCGAGAATAAAGGAAGACTAATCTACATAAAGGTGAGCTCCACTGATCATAAGTATGACATACTTAGTAAAACCTCAAGTCTCAAAGGAATGAGAATATTCATAAATGAAGATATCATTCCAGAAGATCAAGCAGAATTAAGAAAGGAGGTTCAAAAGGTAAAAGAAACTAGAAAGGAAGGAAAATGGGCAATAATCAGAAATAGAAAAGCCTTTATTCGAGATAGAAACCAAAAAGATAGTAATCAATAGCAATTAAACATGCTCTGGATCCTTTCTTGGAACTGTCGGGGCTTCCCATGGAACAAAGGCCCCTAACATAGATGGCTTTACGCTATGGTATACCTAGAAAAAGCGATCCTCCCATAGAGGCATTGGGGGAATGGCTTGTTACATTAAGTACATCTCCCCCCATGCTATGATTTATAAAAACGACCCTCACAACCAATATAGTTGGATAGAGATCAGAGGCATTAATAATAAAAAGTCCTACATAGCAATATGTTATTTTCCCTCCATCAATTCTAACTTCTATAAGAAGAAGAATCTAGATAAAACTAACCCTTAGAATGGTTTAGAGAATGATATTTCTAGCCTAAGGAATGATGGTAATATCCTTTTAATAGGTGACTTTAATGCTCGAACTTCAAACAACCAAGCTATTATTCTAAGCAATCATTACAACCCTAATCATCTTTGGTTAGACGAAGACCCTGCTCTGGCTAGTAGGTACAAAAGGAGCTCTGAAGACCTCGGGGAATTTTTTTTTTGGGTTGGAGCTAGTCAAGCTCTGTAGTGCTCAGGATCTCATAATTTGCAATGGTCTAAAGAAGTGGCCCAATTCTAGCAAGATGAACTGCATCCATGGACTTGGTAGTAGCGTGGTAGACTACGTTATTTCCAATCTCCCATTATACAACGAAATAATAAATTTTGACATCTTAAATGACCATGAACCTGACTTTGATCATAGGCCTTTACTTATAACTCTTAATTTTGTATTGCATAGAGTTCCCACAGAAAATAATACTTACAGCCAAAAGAACTTAATATTTGATAGAAATAAAAATGATCTCTTTCTAAATGAATTAAAAAACTAATTTGCTTCCTTTATCTAGTATAGACAACATAGAAGACCTCTATCATAATTTTACTACAACCCTCTCATATTCTATTAACAAGTTCTTAATTGAAGTTTCAAATAATAAAAGAAATAGCAAAACCAATCCATGGTATGACAGAGACTGTAAAAGTGTGAGGAGAGCAATTAAGGAAGCTATTGATGAATCTCTTAAAATTGACAGGATAAAAATATACAAAGTCCTAACTAAAAGGAAAAAGAGGCAATACATTCGTCAAAGACAGGAGAATCTCTTACACCTCTCTAAGGTAGCTCCTAAGAAATTTTGGAGGTAGATTCTGACTAGGAAGACAAAAGATAATAATAAAATTGCTCTTCACGATTGGAATTCCTATCTTGAAAAGCTTTATGAATTTCCAAATGCATGGATAATTTGGAAACCCTGCTCACAATGAAAGTCTCTTTAGAAGACAGTAAGTTTGGGGTTAATCACCTCGCTAATGGGAAAGCTAAGGACATTGAAGGTTACCAAGCGGAAATCTTAAAAATTGGAGGTCATGTCCTCATCCCCAATATCCACAAGCTTTTCAATCAAGCAGTCAAGCAAGGGTTCCGTAAACCTTGGACTGAGAGCCTCATTATCCCTATTTTTAAAAGTGGAGATACAAATAACCCCTCTAGTTATCGAACAATTATGATCAGCCCTCTCTTAGCCAAGTTATATGGTAGTATTTTGGAAAATAATTTAAGCATATGGCTTGAAAGTGAAGGTAAGCGGGCTAAAGGCCAAGAAGGTTTTAGAAGGCATCACTCAACAACAGACCACCTCGTTACGCTTAGGATCATTGCGGAGGAATGTCGTAATGATAAATCCAATTTATTTTGTTGCTTTGTGGACTTTAGAAAGGCTTTCGATACGATTCCTAGATACAACCTTTGGAATAGATTAGAAGAGCTAAAGGTTCCTCTCGAGTTGAGAGTTGCCACTATAAGGTTATACAAGAATGTAATTGCCAAGCTAAAGAGCAATGAGGGGTGGTCGAAAGATATTAAGTGTAACATCAGAGTTAAACAAGGTTTCCCCCTCTCCCGTAACCTATTTGGCATTTACATCGATAAGCTTGAAGGCTATTTAGAGGAAGCAGGATGTGATGGCACGATCTTAGCTAGGATAGTCATCATCCTTCTTCTCTATGCTGACGATATTGTTCTTTTGGCAAGGTGCCCATCTGATCTTGATAAGCAACTTAGGCTTCTTAAGGATTTCCTCTCTACCATGGGTATGACTGTTAACACTGACAAAACAAAAGTTATGATTATCAAATCTAAGAAGGACGGTTACGCTAATTTTATGTTTGACAATAATAACTTGGAGGAAGTGTATTCTTACAAGTACCTAGGAATTGATATTCATCACAAGCTCAACTAGAACCATAGCATTGAGAAAAGGATTAATGGGGGGTGGAAAGCTTATTTTGGTCTTGAAAATAATTGTAAAACAACAAACCTCGTAATGTGGGAAAAAAAGAAGTTCCTCTTTGAAACTTTAGTCACTCCTGTTATCTTATATGGCTATGAGGTTTGGGGTTGCAGCATCTCCAGAGAATCATGGAGAAAGATTGAGCAAATCCAGAAGCGTTTTATAACTTATAACCTGAAAATTAAAAGTAATACACCCTATCCTATTCTCCTTATAGAAGCAGGGCTTTCCCCTATTGAGAGCCTAGCTATGATTAGGTTTCTGTTGTACAAGCACAAACTCAATAACATAGACGATCATAGACTTCCTAAGCTAGCTTTAAATTCCAGCCAAAACCACCTAAGGCTCAATCGGGGGTGGCATAAAGACACAAGGGTTTGGTTAAACTATTGGGAGATCAACAAGAATGATGCATTGCAAAACATAAATAACATTAAGATATTGTTACTTCTAAGTTCAAAGAAAAAATGTGGTGTGAGAAAGATTTAGTGGCTAAAATAAAATTAAGTTATTATAAGAAGGTCATCAACCCCACCCTAGAAGATCAAAAATATCTCTTATTTTAACTAGCTCAAAGAAGAAAATTAATATAGCAAAGATTTGAACGAATTCTCATGAGCTCCATAGTGAAACAGGTTGTTGGGCAGTTCCTAAAACGCCATGGATGGAAAGGATTTGCCATATATGTGAGAATAGGAACATCGAGGATGAAAACCACTACCTCTTAGAGGAAGAGGTTACTAATTTACCTTTAAAAAGATACAACTTTGCGTCTTTGCTTTGGTTTAGGTAGATTTATAAACTATTATATACAAAAATAAAAATTTTGTTCAATTAACATTAACAAATGTTTCAAGTTGCATATTAAAGAGAGATAGAAGTCTACCAAGGGGCAATGAGCTTAAAAGAGAGCTAAACTTTCTAATATTTTGAAAAAAGAACATTTTTTCTAGTAGCTATAAAATGTATAATCCTGACTTTTTTCCGTATTGTGTTTTAGACAGTCAATTTTATTTATTTTTTAATTTTAATTTTAATTAATTAATCAATTTTTTTTTTATATATATATATATATATATATATATATATATATATATATATATATATATATATATATATATATATATATATAGATATATATATATATTTTTTATTTTTTATTTTTTTTTCTCATCAAATTGAATTTGTATTCGAACTCGAACTCGAACTTGGTAACTATGATATGAATACAAGTGCTACAAAGAAATCGAACCAGTGACCCACAAACCGATCATGTCACTATGAAAGTGTGAATAACAGTTTAATTCTCAACTGCAAACAACTTTTTCAATTATATGTATATTGTCACTCCTCTTTGCCACTGTTTTCAAAATAAAGTGCCAGGTGTACTTATCCTTATAAAACCACATGACTTTGCATATATAAATTTTCTCTTAAACTCCTTGTTACACCTCCCATCAGAAAATTGTCTTTGCTTCTTAGTGAAACACAGTCTCAAGTCTGCTTTTGGTTATTGTATTGACAAGTGCAGATTCATTGTAACTTTAAAATTAATAAAATAATAATTTCAATCCATTGTAATTTTCACTATAAAACTAGTTGAGGCTTTATAATGTTTTGCATTTGTATATTCTTCAACATAAACGTATTCACCAAAAATAGTAAGACTTGGAAATGTATTTGACTTGCATATAAACCATTAAATATATCCCCTTTTCCAACAGAAATTACTGCATACACCACTTTTCCAACAAATGGGTTAGCTACGCATGCAGAACTTTCCCTTCACCGACTTCACTCCACATGATAAATATAAATTAATTTATGATTTCCAGCAAGGCACCACTCTCTCCCTCAACTTGCCCTACTTACATTTCCATACTCCCTTCCATCATACTACCATAAAAATAAATATATGCTTGCCAGAGTGACGCCCCTCTAAGCCGCTTCCCCGATTCCACCACTTGCCCTACTTATATGCATGCCACCACATCGCCCCCGCGTCCTCATTTCCAAAGCATTTGCCATCTCATATCTCATCCCCCTTTTCTTCTTTTTCATGCACGTTTTCATGGTTCCCGGCATCACATTGTGGGATAACCACTTTATTTGCCCCTTTTTTGAATGCCACTGTTGCTTGTTTCCATGGAATGGATGAGTGGCGAGTGCGAGTCCATACATGTGGCCCCATCGGTGGAATAGTTGTCTCCAATAAAATCCACTGCCAACCAGCAGGAGCGCACAAGAGGGAGGCAACGTCTTCAACTCAATACCTAACACATCCCTTCTCCTGAATGAACGCATTTGCAACTTTCCAAACTACTCCACATGCCAACACGACGCCCCTCTCCAAACCACGTCCTCGCTTCAACCCTAACCCCTATTTATATATATCATCCCTCTTTTCCTTTTTCATTCATCTGTTGTTTTCAGTTGCAAATTTCCAAATTGAACGATTTTCCGCTCCTTTGTTCTTGACGTTGACGCAGTTTGTTTCTTGATCCTTATCAGAGGAGTTTGCATCCGTTGGCTCTCTCATAGATAGATAGTCACTGTTTCCCTAAAATGGCTGGTTCTGTTTCGCGCCTTCAACTTACTGCCATGCTGCAAATCACAGTGTGTATGGCGATATTATGTGCATCTTTTGCTGCCTTGGTGGAAGAGCCATCTGTTGTTTTAACTTCCCATGACGGTCCTCTGCTTTCTAGTAGTGGAGTAATCTCTGTCCATCTCATTCGGTATGGTAAATTCACCTCTCTTCAATGTTCCATTATCGTTGATTTTCTGCAATCTCTTGGAGAAAATACATCAAATCAACCCTCAGCGTCCACCTAGTGGAAGACCACGTAGAAGTATAGGGTTGTCGCCTCTAACAAGGCTGCCCCCTCCAGTGCTATAATTCTTGGAAAGCAGAAGGTGGATCAAGATTATTCCCTTGGAAAATCGCTCAAGAGGTCTGACATTGCTGCTTTGGTTGAAGCTGATGTTAAGTCGAGAGCTCCGCCTCTGCTAGAGAATAATGATGAGAGTGTTGTATATTTGGTTCTTACATCTGAGGATGTTGCAGTGGAAGGATTCAGCGTGAGTTCTTGTGGATTCCATGAAAATCTCAATTTGTTACTAGGGAGGGAGTTGACAGGGAGTAGAATGATGGGGAAGGAGAAGAAGCAACAACAGCTCATTCCATATGCGTGGGTTGGAAACTTTGGAAGCCAATGCCCTGGATAGTGCGCGTGGCCGTTTCATCAGCCCATTGACAAACCCCAAACTCCTCCTCTGGTGGCACCTAACGGTGACATGGGCATCGATGGGATGATCATTAACATTGCCACTGTTGTTGGAGCAGTCACCAATCCCTTCAACACTAGCTACTTCCAAGGCGATGCAAATGCACTGCTAGAAGCGGTGTCGGCATGCATGAGAATATATGGAAAAGGGGCATATGCAGGGTTCTCTGGGGTGATTTGTTAGAGATAATGGAGAATATATTAGAATAGTGAGTTGTTTCATGAGACCTCAGGATAGGAATTAGTTTCCCTAAATTTATGATTGCTACATAATGTGTGATGTACATGGACAATGTAAATCTTTCTGCAGAGCCAGACTCTCCTGGTTCAGAATCTCTTTCGTAGAGTTGACCAGTGGGTTCTTTTTATTAATTCCAACATCACTTTTTAACATGGTATCAGAGCTACAGGACAAAGGAACCTGTACGCTGAGTGGAGGATTTGAAAGGCGCGACTGAGGCAAAATCGTCACGTGGTTTGGAGGGCTAATCGCACCGATCCCACTGTGATTATTTCACGCATTTTCATTTTACCGACCTTCACGAGTATGAACTGTACAATCGTGCCGATCTTTGCAAATCCGTGGTGCTAAATCACGCCGACTGTGCAAACAAGAAAAAGAAGGTTGTATCTTGGCAGTGATTGCCTAGAACAGGCTACGTGGAGGCCGAGATCTGCCGAGAGGAGGTCGTGGTGGAGGCTATGGTAGAGGCTGCAATGGAAGCCACGATGGTTTGCGTGTGCATTGCAAGATCATGCAGTATTGGAGGCCGTTTATCACAAACATTGTCTTTCATATAGATCTGGGGTAATTCTAACAATTTTTTTTTACCTGTCAAATATTTTTAAATCGCCAAGATGAACAATCAAATGATAGAAACATACTTGAATGAGCATAACAAGCTTGATGGCTCCAATTATGCGAATTGGAAATTCAATATGCAGACTCTGCTAGAAATGCAGAGTGCTTGGACGATTGCAAATGGGGATGAACAGAAGCCAGCAGTTGGATCAACATTGATCCCAGATTGGGAGAAGCGAGAAGGTAAAGCAAAGACACTGCTGAAGATGTTAGTGAAAGACTGCATCATACCACATATTAGAGAATGTAAATCTGCAAGCGAAATTTTGGGAATTTTGAAGGATTTGTATGAGATCAGGAATACAAATCGTCTTTTGTTCCTAAAGAGCAAGATCTTATCCCTGAAGATGGAGGAGAATGAAACAGTTGTTGCCTTCATATCAAGGATCAAAGATCTGAAGAACAAATTGGCAGACATTGTTGATACAGTTGCAGATACAGATCTAGTAACGATTACCATGAATGGTGTGACCGATGACTACCAAATGTTTATCATTGGGATAAATGCGAGAGAGAAGATCCCGAAGTTTGAAGAACTGACAGGAATATTAATGCAAGAAAAAGAAAGAAGATCGACTCTGAAGCCCCAGAGTGCCAATCTTGCATTGATAGCGAAAAAGAACTTCTTCAAAGGAAAAGGAAATCCGAAACAGTAAAATGGAGGAAACTCACATAAAAGATCAAATCAGACTCAAGGTATGCATCCGAATAGAAACAACTCTGTAATTAAATGTTTTTATTATGGAAAACTAGGTCATATAGCTAAGGAGTGCAGGAAGAAGATATATCATGAAAAATAGTAGAAGAAGAAATGACATGCCGGTCATCTCACGAATGATAATCATGAGCAGAACTTCAGATTGTTCATGGAAGACTATTATGAGAATGTTGATGCAGACATCTGGTATGTAGATTCAGGAGCATCAACACATATGACGGGGAACAAGCAATGGTTCGAAGATTTTAAAGAAATCAACGACGGAGCACAAATCTACCTTGGTGATGATAGAAGTCATCAGATCAAAGGGTGTGGAAAAATTTATGTCATTTTACCTAATGGTACTGTAAGACAAATTCATAATGTCATGTATGTGCCCGGTGTAACAAAGAACTTGATTTCTGTATCCATGATTACAGATCAAGATCTTAAAGTTGAATTTTTTAAATCTAACTGTTATATTAAATATCTGTTAGATGGCATGAAGACTATTGCTACAGGAATTCGAATAGGAGGTCTGTACAAATTGGATGTAAGACCAGTATTAGTTCGAGCTTTGACAACAACGAGTTTGACTACATAAAAGTTGTGGCATCATAGATTTGGTCATATCAACTACAATGATTTGTTGTTACTTTAGAAAAAGGAAATGGTAAGAGATCTTCTGATGTTAAAACAAGTGCATAATGATTGTGATGCTTGTACATTAGGAAAGATGCATAGAGAAGAATTCCCTGTTCGAGTAGAGAAGAAGCAGAGAGATATTTTTGAATTAGTGCACACAAATATTTGTGGACCCATGCAAACAAAGTCATTAGGAGGTGCACTGTATTTTTCACTGTTTATTGATGACTGCACAAAGTTTTCTTGGGTATATTTTTTGAGTAAGAAGAGTCACACATTCGAATACTTTAAGCAGTTCAGAAACATGATTGAAAAGCAAACAGGGAAGCATATAAAAATTCTCCACTCAGATCAAGGGGGAGAATACAGGAAGGATGAGCTTATCTAGTATTGTAAAGACCATGGGATATTACAACAATTCACAGTACCCCATACTCCTCAGCAAAATGGAGTAACAGAAAGAAAGAATAAAGCATTGGTGGAATGTGCTATGAGCATGTTGAAAGGTAAGGATCTTTCGAATGGTTTTTGGGCTGAAGCATTGAATGCTGTAGTTTATTTGAAAAATAGGAGTCCTACAAAAGGTCTTGAGTTTAAAACTTATTATGAAGCATTATATGGATTTAAGCCTGCAACAAAACATTTAAGAGTGTTTGGATTTAAAGCATTTTCCCATATTCCAAAGGAAGACAAAAGAAAACTAGATTCAAAAGCTATCAGATGTACCTTTATAGGGTATTCTTCACAATATAAAGCTTATAGGTTATTTAATCTCTTTACTCACAAGATTTTCGTTAGTAGAGATGTCATATTCCATGAGCAGGATCATGAACAATTTGATAAGCGCAATGAGAAATGGGATATCTCGTTCTTGGTGGAAGAAGAAAGCGAAGAAACAGGAAACAATCAGGATCAGTAGACAAAGGCAGAAGATGAGCAAACAGATGTAGCAGCAACAACAACAACAGCGACAACAACAGCAACAATAGCAAAAACACAAGCATGAAGGAAAAGAAGATGATGTAACTATCAAGCCAAGTCCAGAAAATGATGATCAAACAAGGTTTGAAGCTACCCCACCACTTAGGAGATCAGGTAGGAAAGCTCAATTGCCTGCAAGATATAGGGAAAATGCTTTTATAACTAGTATGATGAATGTTGTTGAAACTTCTAGTTATAAGGAAGAAAATGAATGTAGTGATTGGAAAACAACTATGGAACAAGAATATGAATCTATAATCAGGAACAACACTTGGGAACTGGTTGAACTTCCTAAAGGGAAACAAACCATAGGTTGTATAAACCCAAGATTAATGCAAATGGAACCATATATAAATTAAAAGATAGATTGGTAGCAAAGGGGTATTCACAAAAAGAAGGCATTGACTATGAAGAAACCTTTTCCCTTGTAGCTAAACTAAATACCATCAAAATGTTGATTGCTTTAGCTACTAAGAAACATTGGATGATTCACCAACTAGATGTAAAGTCTGCATTTTTAAATGGAGAATTGAAAGAGGAGGTTTATTTAGAGAAACTTGAGGGGTTTGTCCTAAAAGGGAAAGAAAATTTAGTCTATAGATTAAAGAAATCTCTTTATGGACTAAAGCAAGCACCTAGGTCCTGGTATGAAAAGATTGATTCATTTTTTCTGCAACTTGGCTACAACAGAAGTAAAAATGACCCTAATATGTATACCATGCAAGATGAAAAGGGGCGCATAGTGTTGATTTCTTTGTATGTAGATGATTTAATTATTATAGGTGATGCTATTGCTCTAATCAAATAAATCAAGCAACAAATGTCACAAGTGTTCGAAATGAAAGACCTTGGTGAATTAAGATATTGTTTGGGTCTTGAGATCTGGAGAGATTCAGGACAAACTTTTATGTCCCAGGGTAAGTATGTCAAAGGTCTACTGGAAAGATTCAGGATGGATCAGTGTAAGGTTGCAGCAGTACCATTACAACAGAACATTAAACTGTAGAGTGAGGATGGCTCTAAAGAGGTAGATGTGACACTTTATAGACAGCTGGTTGGGAGCTTAATCTACCTGACCACTACTAGACCAGATTTGGCTTATGCAATCAGTGTGTTAAGTCAATACATGTACAAGCCACTTGAGAGTCATTGGAATAAAACGAAATGTGTTTTGAGGTATCTACAAGGTACTGTAGGCTATGGTATTATTTATACTGATTCCTCTGATGTTAGAGTGACAGGATTTATAGATTCAAACTGGGCTGGAAATGTAGACGACCGCAGATCCATAACAGGCTATGCATTCAACATTGGATCCGGGGTGATTACATGAAGAAGCAAGAAACAGAACACAATTTCCTTGTCTTTAGTGGAAGCAGAGTATCAAGCCATGTGCGCAGCAACATGTGAGGCAGTTTGGTTGCGGAGATTTCTCTAGGATGTCGGGGAAGAACAGAAAGATGCAACAACAATCAGATGTGACAACCAGAGTTCAATCAAACTTGCTAATAATTTGGTGTTTCACAAGAACACTAAACACATTGATACACAATTCCACTTTGTCAGGGAGAAAGTGCAATCAAAAGAAATCCATCTAATATATTGTAATACATGTGATAATGTTGCAGAAATTTTCACTAAGCCTCTTGGCAGGATTAAGTTTGAAATGTTTAGGGAGATGTTAAGCATATTTGTGAATCCCTTCTCCATTAAGGGGGAGTGTTAGAGATAATCGAGAATATCTTAGAATAGTGAGTTAGTTCACGAGACCTCAGGATAGGAATTAGTTTCTATTTCTTAGGTTATGGTTCTAACTTCCCTAAATCTATGATTGCTATATAATGTGTGATGTACATGGACAATGTAGAGTGTTTTGCAGAGCCAAACTCTCCCGGTTCAAACTCACTTTCGTAGAGCTGACCAGTGGGTTCTTTTTATTAATTCTAACATCACTTTTTAACATGCTTCTGGTAGATAAAACGACTGGTGCAAGCTACAATGGCCATGGAATTAATGGGCGAGAGTTTTTGTTGCCTGCGATGTGGGATCCAGCAACCAGATCTTGCAAGGCATTGGTATAACCAGTTTTTGGTGCTTGAAGCCATACTTTTTGATCCCTCACACAAACAAACAGTGAAGGAGGAAGTAGACGTGAACACATCTAGACATAACAGTTTTTGGTGCTTGAAGCCATACTTCTTGATCCCTCACACAAACAAACAATGAAGGAGGAAGCGGCCGTGAACACATCTAGACACAAGTAATGCAGCATCAATTATGCTCGTGAACACATCTAGACACAAGCAACACAACATCAATTATGCCGATAGATGCTTCTTTGTATATATATTCTTTATTCTTTAATAATTATTCATGGTTTACATTATTATTAATTTTATTTTTTTAGATAAATTTATTTTTTATTAATTAAATTTCAAAATTTTACGTTTTTCTTTTATCGGTTAATACCTATATAATGTGACTTAATTTTCATGGCATTTTTCCATAAAAATATTTTTGTGAAGGGTTTATTTTCATCAACATCCACTAAAATTAGCTTTATCGAGGTTTTCATGACAGAAAAATGGTCTATATGGTTTATTGTTTAGCTTTGTAGGGTATGATAAGCTTAAATTTTTTTATGGAGTTGAAAGATTGTTATTAATTAGTTCAATGATAGTTACCGATGCCATATGCATACACTACATCTTATCTTATTATTGAGGAGATTAATTTTTTGAAACAGCCTTTTGACCATATCACTTGTTGATATATTTATATGGAAAGGAACACAGATAGGAACACATATGTTGATTCTTTATCTAAAAAAGGGCTTATGAGAATATGAGAATTTGGAAGATCTCTACGTTGATAAATGAACAAACATATGAATATTAGCATCAACTCTTCATAAAGGGTCTATATAATTTTGTTGCTTTTTGGTTGGGCACTCTTATATACGAATATGCACAAAACAATCTATCACTACATATATGGAAGATAGATACGCCAAAGCATAAGCTGGAGCAATATGGAAAAAAAAAGCTATTTTGCTAATAATTTGATTCAGGCAACTGAATTTTCATTTTTCATTATGAATATATACCCTACTACCGAGGCAAGCAATAACCAACTTGCTGCCAAGACTTTAATACACCTCTACACCATACTTGATATGGCCTTGCTATGAATGGTCATACATACCATGGTTAAGGGGTCTTTCAATTTTGTAGAAGTTCTTTTTTCTAGCCTTTTTTTGGGCAGGTTTGACTCAGTTCCACTATATGTATTCAATGCCAACGTCGTATGGAAAATTTCAAATTTCAAATTTTATCTCCTCGCCTTCAAACTAAAGGGTCGTGCACGAAATTTATGAAATGAAATAAGCCCACGACAGGATCAATCCATGTTGTTGTTGGCCATGTGATTGTCAACAATGAATAGATGGTTCTACCTCATACACCACCCTCAGAGTTGTATCAAGTTTCAATGTTGCATTCCTCCAATAGTTGAGATCTTTTCCACTATCGATTGAGTTATCAGTTATAGTTATTGACGCTTGGAATTCTCCTAAGAGCATTATAACAGATTCACCCAACATTTTTATTTTCCATTTCCAAGCGATGAAGGAGCATTCTCACGATTTTCAATTTTCCAGTTCTGTGTGGTAAAGGAGCATTATCATGGATTTTGATTTATTTTCCATGCAGCAGCTCCCACAATTTCCTATTTTCCAATTTCGTGAGGTGAAGAAGCGTTCTCAAGGATTTAAATTTATTTTCTGTGAAGCTCGTCGGTGACCAAACATTATGATGAGTTTCTATCTTTTTTGTTACTAGCACAACCACATTAGTGAATATGGTTAACATATGTCAAAGGCATCACTTTCCATCATTTATATGTCAATTAGTTATAAATAAGGTCAGTAACATAATTTAATATATTTATTAATATTAATATATTTATATTAAAAAATGTAATTTCGTTGATACTATCACAACCACATTAGTAAATGTGGTTGACATATGTCAAATGCATCATTTTCCATCATTTATATCCCACTCATTTATAAATGAGGCCAATAACACAATTTAATATATTTAATATTACTTTTTTCGGTAAAAAATAAGTACATGATCAACTATTTTTTTTTGCAATCAATCACAAAATTGGATTAGTGGACTAAGATATAGTGTTCTGGTTTAAATTTTAAATGCTTCCCTCCACTATAGAGTTTTCCATTGCAAACGTAAATATGGCTCCCCTTTGAAATTTCCAATTGACAATCTTAATAATAGAGTTATGGTTTAACCACTTATGTTTAGAGCAAAGGATAACCAGAGATTTGATACTAAGAAATTAATCTTAGAGAAATGATCATAGTAAAATAGTGAAAAGAGAAAAATAATATCATAGATAAGAAATTTTGGTGGAAAAGGCTTTTAAGCCTAATTATATATTCACAAAAAATAATGATACATCATTCTCTCACACATGAGGCCTCGTATTGTAGAATTGAGGTTCTCATAACAAATTACTAATTTGGCTAATTGGTTGAACCTTATCCTTAATTTTCTCCACAATATCTCCATGAATATATCTATACATATCTTAGCTGATTTTGTGTGATATTCATCCCTAACTTCTCTCATTATTCTCATCTTTGGTCATACATAGACTTCTAGAGTAAGCCTACTTTCATCATTAATAATTTCATTATTTTGTGAATAATTATTATTTAATTTGGACTTATTGATTGTTTATGTTCAAACCCCTGAGCTGATCCTCAATGAAGAACTACCTGAAAAACCACCAAAATTGGATGCTGAAAACTCCAATATGAAGAGAGTGAACAAAGAAAAGTGAAACAGCTACAAGTCTAATACATCCCTAAAAATGCTTGACAACTCAATCTAATCCCAAGGTGCAATGAAAAAGGATCCATCTATCCTTTTTTAGGCCTAATGATCGTCCAAGTGAACAAAAGGAATGTCCACAAATGTACTCTCAATCAACATCCTAATCCCTTGCCCATTGGCAAATTGTGTTGTTGTCGAAACTTTCATCTTGACAACTATCATCATCAGTTCAATTTCAATTTCTTCATCGATTCCCCCCTTTGTCAGCTAAAAGGAGAAACCATAACCATCTGCATTTGTTTTGAACTCCCCCCCTTAAGATGTAGGAGAGTTTCACTATTGTACTCCCCCTTTCAAGTGCATGAGAGTGCCATCTCCTTTTCATTGTTGGTTGCAATATTGTTAGCCTCACTCTCTTAAAAATCAATAATAAATCCAATTATTAAATTAAATAAATAAAATCATGAGAATTCCTCAAACCATGGATTCTAGTTTGGATGAGAGATTCTCTCCAACTAGCTCTCCTAAATTAGTGTGTAAGTTGAGAAATTGTCTCAACCAAGTGAGTCTAAGAGAAACACACTATCTTAAGACCACTTGATCATGTATTTAAATGTATTATTAAATTATTTGAATAAAAGGAAAGAATTACATGAACATGAGAGACCACAACACGAATAAGTTCAAATGACTTCTTATTACTTTTAAAGAACTCAACCGCTATTAATTATGCTTAATGACTAGCTTGGGTGTCGGGGTCAACCGAGAATGCACCCTTTTTGTTACAACACAAACATTTATTGTACTTTCAATGCATATTCACTAATGATTCTCAACTTGACTTGGACTCAAATTTAGACTTTTACATTTATTTTAACAAAATGTGGACTTCACTCAACTTGACAAAATTGAACTATTCATAACTTGAACTTGACTCAACTAACAAAATCACTTTTTAGACCCCCTAGATGTAAAAACATTACTTCTAACTACAACCTTATCACTCCAAATTTACAAAAAGAATTACACCTTATCACTCCAAAAAATATCTTCTTCTCATACACAATGCACTAATACATTTTTTTTTTAAATTTTATAGCATACTTTATCTTTTTAAAATATATTCTTATCACTCCACTACAAAATATAGCCTCATTATTACAAATCTTAAAAAAAAAAACTTTTATGACCGCTCTTATCCCTCCATAAAAACTCATTACCATATTAGCTCTCAAAAGATAAATGAAATCCACTTATTACTCCAAAAGAACAAATATGTCTTTTCCATGAACCATAAATATTTTTAAATATTCCACTCATTCTCCCCTTTAAATATACCAATTCAATTCAAATTTTCACACAAATAACAGTTTAACTTTTTGAATCTACTATATTCAACTCGGGTGCCCATTTTGAATGAAAAAATCTCATAAAGAGTTAATACCTTTTTCTTTTTGGAATCCCAATTGGATTCATGGGAGGTCGAATATTATAGCTGGAATATTTTGAGCTCAAATCAACCCTGTCGATGATTAGAATAGGTAGAGGATCAGATGATGCCCAACGACACACATTGGATTGAATGAAAATATTTTGAATGCATACATTGGATCGGATCAAAACTAGCCACTAGGTATCAAACCTTTTTTGTCCTGTGAGTAATTTACTTACAAGTACATATGAGAGACTTCAGAAGTACGATTAATTTATGGAGCATACATACCAGTGCTTACGATTCCATAATCTGAACAACCAACATATGCACTACCATGTTGTTTTAAGTTGTACAAGCTCAACACTATGCTCCACGACTGTTTTAAGTTGTACAAGCTCAACACTATGCTCCACGACTGTTTTTATAAATCAATGACAGTTCAATGGAGATATCAATCACATGTCTCAACATGTTTTTAATGCAGATCTCCAAAACAAGTTTCAATGCAAGTCCACATAGTGGTAGATTGCAGCAGCCACACCATGATTATATACAAAAGAAGTTGGTCCACCATATGGATAGGTAAATCCAACACATCTCAGTATGAAACAAATACAAACCCACAACTACAATGAATCCAAACACAGAACTTTAAATAAATTTTGCAGGGCTTCCAACACAGAGATCCACAGGGGACTTATGATGCTTCTCACGCCAAACAAGAATACGTATTTGGAACATCGATACAACTATTGCTGCAATAAAATAAATCCATCGATCTGTCCTCCGCGGGTGATTTATGGAGAGTTCACAAGAGGATCCATGCCTTAGATTCACCTCATATCCTCATTTCATTTTAAGATCTTGTAATACACCTCCATTCCTATCATGTCGGCAAAAGTTAGATTGAGTTGTGGCAAAAAATATAGGCCGGGGTCAAAATGGGGGTAAATATTTTATTACCAAATAGCTAAAGGGAATTTAAATGAAAAAAATGAGACACTTAGAGATAAGACTCTTGCCAAATGAAATCTCATTGGTGAATAGGAATGGTTAATTATTTCATGATAAGAATTCTATATCAAATTCTAGATAATCTTAATGGATGAGAGATAGTTGGAGAAAGATGTTAAGTTTGGAAAAAACATAAAATCCTCGTGAAAGAGAAAGGCGAGGTTTTATGGGAAAATCCTAGGCAAGTAGATAAAAAGATCCACAACGGCAGGTAGCTGCTAAAGGAAACCTTATCATGAATGAAGGGAATTAAATACCCATTGAATAGATCAACAAGAGGTTGTTGATCCTTGGGCAAGTATTCTCAGCTTGAGGTGAACTGTAGAAAGTCAGTTCTAGGTTGGGTAGAGGTGTTATGTTTTACAACTGACACCCTATCAGCTATTCGGTTGAATGGTTGGATGGAGGTGTTTTGTTTTCAAAGTGACACCCTATTGGCTATTCGGTTGAATGCAAGCATGGAGGAACCATTACTGGCATATATGAGCCCTATGCGCAGAGCCTCCATGTCTCGCCATGGAGAAAGTTTTCTCTTTAGCTTGCCGGAAGAAGAACCAGTGACTATGCTTCTGTCCCTTCCAAGCCCCTCTGCCCTAAGGAATTCAGGGGCTTGGAAAGAGAGGCTCGTATTCGGAAACGTCTTGTCTTTGGATAGCGGGGAGTCAAATTCATTGAAGGATGCAAGTCTAGAATTCGAACTAGAGTCAACGAAGAAGTCTTAGAGGAAGTCTGTGATAATAAGCCGTGAGACAAGTGAGTTCCATGACACAAAATGATTTGTTCGTCTTAAATGTAGTTGTTGACGATAGTAACAAATATTTAAAATAAATTGATCGATTACAGGATTCACATTTAAAAACGGGGGAGGAAGATTTTGTATAGTTCAAGAACTGCCCTTGCCATGTCGACAATGGGTAATGTGAGAGAAAGCCTTAAGAGGCCAGAGTTAGAATCGATTTCTTCTATCTTGAAGTAGGCTATTTTGGGGTTGTTGATATATCTTTTGTTCCCAATAGGCGTTTATTCGTTCATTAGGGATCATTTTGCAGGAAAAGAACCCAGTTCCATCCTTGATGCCTTTTATTTTTGCATTGTGATGATGTGCACGATTGGTTATGAAGATACTACTTCCACGAGAAAATAAAAATGTTGTTTTTGTGCTTGTTGTGTTTGTTGGTTTTGGGCTTACTAATATTCCGCTGAGTGGAATGGTATCATACATTGTGGGGTAAGAAGAAGAATTTCCTGCTCCAATCTATCGATGGAAGCTACCATGACATAGTGATGAATTGTTTTATTGATGTCAAGAAAAGAAGGATGCGCATCAGAAATGGAGGGTGCAAATTGCTCTCGATGTGATCATGTTGTGTATTTGTGTTGGGTGCAAGAGTGATGCACTGTGTGGAGAGATTGGGATGGATAGATTCTTTCTACTTGTCGATGATGTCAGTGATGATAGTTGGCTATGGAAACCATGCCTTCAGGACACTGACAGGCTCGTTGTTTGCAACGATCTAGCTTCTGGTAAGTACCCTTGTTGTTGCGCGATAATTTTTGCACTTGACAGAAGCAAGGATTGATAGTAGCTATTGTTTGCTTGCAAAATGGGTGTTGCAAAGAGATATGACAGTTCAGGATTTGAAGGCCGCAGATATTGACAACAATGGCTTGTTAGGTTCGCTTTCCCTTCTTTTCGTCCCCTTTAATTTAATGATTCGTGCAAGTCTATTTTTGGTTTATTTTCTAGTTTTTCTTCTTCTACAATCTGTATGACTTAAGAAAGAAGCATTACTTGTTATTAACAGAAATATAAAAACATATTTGTTCTTGAAAGCTTTTCCAATTTACGAGAAACCCAATTCAGGCAAGTAAATAATAGATTTTGGGGAAATAGTTAAATAATGATGCATAAAATTGTAATTCAACGGCTTGGGGTATATATATATATATATTCCCGTAATTGTCAAGAGAGAGAAGTAGAGCTATATCAGAATGTAGCTGAACATATGAGGCACTCTTATCGAAATTAGTGGGTCAATGCCTGGATCAATGCTTCCCCTAGAACCATCTCCTTGATCAATTTGTACATTATTGCAACATTTAACTCTGCGCAGCTTACATTGAACCTCAATATAATATTTGGGATAGTTCTAAGATGCACAAAATAAGGCATGAAAAGTATGGAGAAGTTTAGATTTGGTAAAGTAGCATAAGCTTCGAGCATGCTACATGGTGGAGAGGATGTAGTGAAAAACATCTTGAAAGATCTATTGCAAACACATGAAGCATTGGAGTTAAGCTTAGGTTTTTCTATAGCTTAACTTTTGACAGACAAATTTGGTAAGGCCCAACGTAGTGCAAATAATCTGACGCTCGAAGTTTAAGTGTGAAATTTTTCCCAAGTGATTCGTAATTCTGGTGAAAGTACAATCGGGGTTAAATATATGGGAATTTAGCCAGACTTAGAGGAGAGAGTACACAACGACATGACTATGTGAGGAAATGCGTTAAAAGCGTGTACTTGTTCTAGGGTAGGAAGGAATCCAAGAATTTGGTTGCATCATGTTAAATGGTTTGAAAACATCCTATTTGTTCTTCACACAGTCAATGTTTGGAGTCGGATTTTGGAGCTATTGGGGACTGGTATTAAAAAATGTGGGTTGGTGAAGTGGCACGCCGTAATGTTGCAATCAAAGAACAAGAATTGCCTGCAAGCGATGTGAGGTTAAAAAAGTTAAGTATCATTGCCCCTTCGTAATTTGAATAAATATGTCTCCTTAAAAGACTATAGGAGTTGAGAGTATTGGGTGATAGATGGCGCACGTAAACTGGAGAAATAAATAGGTTAGTAAAAGAGGACAGAAGATTCTCCACAATTACAAAGAACAGTAGTAAAGGAAGAGTATTACTAGTCCTTAGTTTTAACTCTAAATTGCCCTTACAACAACTATCAAAAATTGATATAATTGAGCAATCTATATATATATATATATATATATATACATATACATATACATATACATATGAGTATGAGAAGGGTCTTGAACTTGAGATGTGATAAGTGGTATCAGAGTTCCTAGGTTCAACACTTGGACCTTAAGAGCTCTATCAGAGAAGGGAATTTGATCAACTTAGGACAAAAGAAAAGAGAGACTTGGGGAGACAGATGACACCCAACATAGGCATTCTAAAGAAGATTGGTCGAAAAAAATAAATAATAGATATCATAAATTATAATGAAAAATTCTAGTTCCTTGTATGATAAATTCTCATTATGGTCAGGGAAGGGTACTGAAAGTGAAATTGTTGTCTAAGTAGTGTTTCGAGATAATAAGAACATGAAAGCTTAAAATTTTGTTCCTCAATTTTGTGTTTAAATGTAATTTTTCCCTACAGTCAAAAAATTTGAATACATTGTGTGGAGGACAGTGTGAGTAGGCTTTCTTAAGTCAGAATCTGGATTGCTAATATGCCCTAACATTAATTTTCAGTAATTAGCATGGATGAAAGGGCTAAATCACATATGGCTCTTGTTCCCTAACCTAAATCCTGAGCACTTTTTGCTGCAAAGATGGGGAGATCTTCCTAGTATGAAAAGGGTCATACCAAGAAATGGGCATGGACTAAAGAAGAAGACCACCTCCTCATCTCACATATTCGATTACATGGTGAAGGCGGCTAGAGCTCCGTTCCTAAGGCCGCAGGTCTATTGCCAAATTTCTGTTTTTCTTTAATGAAATTAATAACTGCTTGTAAACTGGTTTAATAAATTACAAATAGTGTTTCTTGATTTACCAGTGAATATATACAACAATTTTAGATCAAATCAAAGCCCATGATAATAGAGCAAGGAAAAATTTGTTATATACCTAGGGGGGATAACATGGGGTACAAAGGGAGGTATCCAAGGGAATAATGTAATAATGGGATGGGCCATAGTAATAAATAAGGTGGTTAACCCATATCACATAAGGGACCACAAGTAGTTAGTAATAATGTAATGGGCCCATGGTATTAGATAGAAGGTATTGAGGGAACCATGGTAATGACCCATGGTATTGTATGTATGAGGCCTATAAAGAGGCTAGAGACTCCACATTGAGGGATGTGAAAGATTATTGTATGAACAGGCATATGGCTTGTGGAGTGTTCTCCTTCCTTAAGGAGTGAATATATGGTGTTGTCTCACCTTAAGGGTTTGATCAATAAAGTGAATCATTTCTATTTATATTCAGATCTTGTTATTTCTTGGGTTTATTTTCATTGTCTTATATTTTCATATCAGATCTATAACAAGTGGTATCAGAGCACTTTCTTGGGCAAAAAAGTGGAGAATTTTTCTTATGTTTTGTAGGAAATTTTTGGGGCGGTGAGTTTCATATTAGATCTGTATGTTTTGGTGCAAGATATACAAAATATAATTGCATATCTAGATTCTATGTGAAAAAATACCCGATTTCAAAAAAAAAATGGGTCGAATCGGAGTCCGGATGAAGGAGATATCGCTGATTTAAAAATCAGTGGGGTTGCAGACAATTTTTCGGGAAAGCGAGTTTGCGGCATAGATCTAGATGTCCTAGTGCAAGATCTACAAAATATAATTGTAGATCTGAATTCTTTGTGAAAAATACTTGATTTAAAAAAAAAATCGGTCGAATAGGAGTCCGGATGAAGGAGATATCGTTGATCTAAAAATAAGTGGTGTTGCAGACAATTTTTTAGGGCAACGAGATTGCGGCACAGATCTGGACGTCCTAGTGAAAAATATACAAAATATAATTGCAGATCTGAATTTTTTGGGAAAAATTACCCAATTTCAAAAAAAAAATCAGTCGAATCAGAGTCCGGATAAGGGAGATATCGTTGATTTAAAATCAGCTCTTTTTTGCAGAAATTTTGGTGACGACGGGAGAGTTGTAGTGCAGATCTGAAATTCCAGTGCCTGGATCAGGATTTCTATCACATGGGTAGATGCAGAATGGTTGTTCCATTTCCAAAAACAGGTCATAATAGGGATTCTGAGCAATATTGACGAAATTGTGGCAATTTCAAATTTTCGCCAAGTAAGTGAATTTTTCCCAAACCCTCTTCATGGAAAATTTTACTGGAAAAGATGATAGCCCTACTATTAAAGAATACATAAAACAAACTAAGTCAGTATGGGCAAAAAATTGGAAGGATTCAGTGTGGCTTAATTTCAGAGATGAGGCTTACAAATGGTATTTCTCACTTGACGACAAGCAGTTGTCCAAACTTTCAGATGCAGAATTTGAAAGTGTCCTTTTAAACAAATGGTCTCGAACTAGAAGAAAGGAGAATGAGACATGTAAAGGGTTATTTTCTACGGGTGTCTCCTTATTGCAGGTTCATGGATTGATTCAGAAGGAGAAAATCGTTGTATCTATAAATCCTAGTTGCAAGCACAATTTTATGAATGTTAATTTGGTAAAAAAATTGCAAGTTCCAGCAAAACACATTGAAAACACACAAGTGGATGATGAGGATGTTCAAGTGTATAAGGATTTGAAGATTTCTATGGATAAGTATGTGTGGCATGGTGATTTTTATACTTTAGAGATGGACAATATGGATGTTGTTTTAGGATATCCTTGGATGGAATCCATGGGTACTATCAATATTAATGTGCAGAAGAAATTCTTGAAGCTCTGGTATAAAAAGAAGAAAATTACATTACAGGATATTTCCATCAATAAACAAGTAGAGTCCATGAAGGTTGACGTAGAAGATGTTCCAGGGACTGACATATCAGATGATGAGCCATTGATGATCAACTATCAAACACAAACAGAGGTTGAAGCAGAAAAGGATACAGGTGCTGATACATCAGATGAGGGCTCAGTGGTTGAAGTAATATTGGAAGATAAGACACCACAACAGGCACCACAGCAGGGTGAATTAAATAAAAAGACACCGTGGGTTAAAAATTCAACATATCATCACCCACATCACCCTGCAAGAAAACAACCAACAAAATGGCAACCAATTAGCCACAAGGACAACAACCCCCGCATGACAGATAGAGAGGAGCGAAGATCCACCTATTACACATCAACACAGAAGAGCTACCACGGTCAATTTCCATCTCAAGCGAGCGAGGCACCAGCAAGATCGAGGGTTCACCTTTCTCTTGGGTGGCTAGATGCACGTGCATGGTACCAGTGGACTACTCTTTTGAGTAGATTTTATTATTTGTGTTCTTCTCATGTTTCGGGGACGAAACATGTTAAGGGGGGTGGAATGTTATATACCTAGGGGGGATAACATGGGGTACAAAGGGAGGTATCCAAGGGAATAATGTAATAATGGGATGGGCCATAGTAATAAATAAGTTGGTTAACCCATATCATGTAAGGAACCACAAGTAGTTAGTAATAATGTAATGGGCCCATGGTATTAGATAGAAGGTATTGAGGGAACCATGGTAATGACCCATGGTATTGTATGTATGAGGCCTATAAAGAGGCTAGAGACTCCACATTGAGGGATGTGAAGAATTATTGTATGAACAAGCATATGGCTTGTGGAGTGTTCTCCTTCCTTAAGGAGTGAATATATGGTGTTGTCTCACCTTAAGGGTTTGATCAATAAAGTGAATCATTTCTATCTATATTCAGATCTTGTTATTTCTTGGGTTTATTTTCATTGTCTTATATTTTCATATCAGATCTATAACAAAATTTGCCTACAAAAGCAAGGGATATATACAAATGGCATGGGATATTCACCCTCGGGACTAATTCAATATTAGTAATATCAAAGAGCATTTATGGAAAACCAAATTTTCGGTTTCTTCTTTGGTGAAAGAAATTTATAAAGATTAGCAATGTTGATAGAATATATAATGCATTTTAGACGACTCGATGTCCACAGTTGTAAATCTATCAACGCTTTTGGAATTCAAGGATTTTTTTCTTTATCCTTTTTATTTAACTTAAATTAAAGCGAATGTATCCACCTGTATAAAAGTTAGACTGCTCTATTAATGGTGGTAACAATTGAACTATATATCAATTCTTGCATTGTTTTATATTATACCGATGTGCCTTATGTGAGAACTTCTGCCAACAAGGGATCGATATATCAGTATAGACTACAATGTCATCACTGGACACATAAGTGGACCCTCTCTAGAGTTCAGGCGAATAAATAAGTTTCATCATGGGAAGGGTGTCACCAGTCCATTTATTCCATTAGAGTCATATATATGACTAAAAAAATATAAATATAAATACAAATTTGTCATTAAGTAAGTTACCTAAATACAAGCCTTATTAGTCTCAATTAGGACGTAACAGTTAAGTAACTAGGTGGTTCCCAATTTTACAGTTGATCTGGTAAAGATATGTTAGAAGGGACGAATTCTTGTCCATCAAATTATACTAAATGTGTCCCTTGTCATGATTTAAAGTATATTAATACTTTTCCTTGGGGTACTACATCTAATACAAAAATGGGAACAAAACAAGAAATGGATCATGCATATTAGGTTCTTCCACTGTTAGATATGCATGTAATGAATCTATCCCCTTATGCCAATGTACATAATGATTTTTATCCAAGGTTTTTTCTATGAGGGTTACTTTAGGGGAATTTTGAGGTCTAAATGGGCCTCCTAAGAAAATTATAAAATAATAGTGGAAATAATAAAATAAGATTAGATTATATCATCAAATTTTAGAGGGAAAAAAAGAAAAAACTATTTTTTCAACTTGTATTTTCAATTTATCTCCCTATGGGTTAACTAAAATTTCGATAGGAAACACTCGTTGGATGCATTTTGATTCCTCATCCAACGAGTACCCATGTTTCATACTTTCAATGGACCCTAGTACAAAAAAACTGAGAAATACAAGAAAAACATGATTGCAATCACATGTTTTTATGTATTTCTCATTTTTCGTTCAGTAGAGTCCACCGAAAGTATGAAACATGGATACTCCTTGGATGAGGAATTGAATTTTGCATCCAACGAGTACTCTTGCTCGAAACCATAGGGAGATAAGTTCAAAATATGAGTCAAAAAAAGTAGTTTTATTATTTTATTATTTTTTAATCTTTTTACTTTTTTATTCCAAAAATAGTGAACCATCCCCTATGGTTGAAATAATAATCTTGAATCCTATTGGTTCTTATAAAATTTATTTTGGTTGTACATTTTTCTTAGGAGGCCCATTTTAGACCTCAAAATTCCCCTAATGACCAGAATTAGATGCATGAGTATGTGAGAAGATGGCTGAAACTAAGCACGCACTAAATTCAATTTTCCATATTAGCTTGTTAAATGGCTTCCTTGAGATTTAAAAGAGTGGTTGATACATTGAAAATACTTAAGGGAAATATGTACAAGCCATACTCCAAGCATTAGACTATCCAATATCTTTGTAAAATGTTTTTTTTAGTAGGCAATGTAGAGCTAGCACTAATGTTCTATAAAGCACATGACTGTGAAAGGACTCATCACCAATATTTTATGGAAGTTATTCATTATTTATACATATGTATATTTACAGATCTATATATAGTTTTGGAGTACATGTAAACTCCATTAGTTTGATGCATTTCTAAAACATAAATGGGTATGGCATCCATAGCAAGAAATCATTTCTCGCATGAAAAATGAAATCTTGAGAGGATTGATTATTTTCGTACCTTTAGTAGTAAATAACCAACCTAAATGCTACCCCTTGATAGAATATACTCAAAATTATTGTGGAAACTCTTGTAATTCTACTCCATTGGAAAAAAAAAATCTTGAATGGAAGTCATAGAGAAAAACATTATTGGTAGACAACTTCTTGCTATTTCAAAATTGTGTAATAATGGACAAGCACAAAGTAATTAGAGAAAGAATAACAAACTATGCAATAGCTAGTTGTTAATTCGATGAGATGCATCAACCATATTGGCTGGCTAAAAAAGAAGGGAGCTAAGTAGGTACTTATAATTGAGATTGTTGTGCACAAGGATAATTAATTTCGATAAAATGATATCTAGCAATCTATTAAAATTGATTTACAATCATACAATATGGAAGGCATATTTTGTACCACTATTTCCTACCAAGCAATATTGGAGAAGTTTTCCTGTCAGATTGCATTGATAGTACTATGAGGTTTTTAATATGGCAACATAACAACTGTTGCATAAACTATTTTGGCATTTATTTTAATGAAATTGATAATTGATCTTGTTTCCAAGGAATGAATTATATTCTTTTGTCTACCAGGTTGTGCTCTAATGTTTAAGGTGGGGTGGCAACATGTTGATGACCTAGGTTCAAACGCTAGTACGCAAAATGCCCTGGAAATTAAGTGGTTGTGGAGTTTGAGAATATTGTAACCTTTGTTTATGATTCATGTATAGGAGGTGTATGTACATGCATACTAATTGTTTGATTTGTTTTGGATATACAAACTGGATTATTCATGGCCCAACAATGCGTTAGAGTAGTGTTAGAAAGAGAAAACATGAATTCATGAAAAGAAACCAATTCAAGATAGTTAAGACAAAAGGGGGATGTCAAAATCATCTGGCATAACTCAACTATGTGTGATGTACTTTTGAGTACCAATCAATTATTTTCTCGGTTAAGGACAAGGTTAAGGTTGTCTTTAAACTTTAAATATAACATGGTAATCCATACTAGATTAACTATCATTGACAATGGTATGCTTTATGATTGGATGGAGGCCATGTTTCCTATGTTATTGAGACCTTGTCTTATGAAATATTCAATCTCAAAACCCAATTTAATTGGTATTGTACAATTGTATTATGCATGATTACCTCTATGTTATCATTTTCTCTTATAGTGTTGAATTTTCTCGCAAACATATATGACCAGAATTAGCCCATTAGAAGCACTTAAATCCTTTGATATGAATTTATTTAGTTAGGCTCTGGTTTCAGTCCATTATTTCTCTATTCTCCATTTGAAAAATCGAGCTTGGTTTGATTGGACCTGCCTAGATGTAGCTATGAATAAATAATTAAAAGGAACCTTTGGCGTTGACTTGATATTATGTTAATGATACTAACATTGTTTGAAAACATGTGGATAATGTGACTGATGCGAGGAGACTACAAGAAGCAAGTTTTCGGCAAGAATACAAATGCATTGGAATAAAATGCATTTCTTCATATTATTTAAATGAAATGAAATTGAAAATGAGGAATCATAGTTAAATGGCGGAAAAAATTTAACCCGTAGCTACTGAAATAGTAGTATTGTTATGTTGAAGTTATGATATTAACTATTGTAAACTAGAATTTAGAAGAAGGCATCTAAAGTCTCTCACAAAATTGATTGAAACAAATGTTACATGTAGCAATTGAAGGAGATTTGTTGGTAGAACTCCTTTGTATCCTATATCTGGGAAAGATCTGATTCAGGTGGCAATGCAATGGGAACCTTCAAATTTAGAAATAGCTACTGGAGAATGAGGAAATAAATTGTAAGATGCAAAAATGACTAGAGAATACACTGAGGATGGTATGAATTTAAGGTGGGGGAGGAATGTAATACCCGTCCATTGCTATCATGTCCAATAAAGTTGGACTGAGTTATGGAAAAAAATCTAGGTCTGGGGGTAAAAATGGGAGTAAATATTATATTACTAAATAGCTAAAGGGAATTTAAATGCCTGGAAAATGAGACAACTAGAGATGAGACTCTTGCCAAATGAAATCCCATTGGTGAATGGGAATGGATAATTATTTCATGATAATAATTCTAGATTAGCTTAATGGATGGGAGATAAATATCCATTAAGTTGCTTAGCTGGAGAAAGATGCTAAGTTTGGAAAAAACATAAAAGCCTTGTAGGAGAGAAAGGTGAGATTTTATGGGAAAATCCTAGGCAAGTGGATAAAAATATCCACATAAGCGGGACATCGCTAAAGGAAACCTTATCATAAACGAAGGGAATTAAATACCCATTGAAGAAATCAACAAGAGTTTGTTGATCCTTGGGAAATTATTCTCAGCTCGAGGTGAATTGTTGAAAGTTAGCTCTAGGTTGGGTGGAGGTGTTCTGTTCTCCAAGTGATACCCTTTCAGTTATTTAGTTGAATGTTTGGGTGGAGGTGTTCTGTTTTCCAAGTGATACCCTATCAACTATTCAGTTGAATGGTTGGGTGGAGGTGCTATGTTTTCCAAGTGACACCCTATCAACGATTCGATTGAATGCCGGCATGGAGGAACCATTACTAGTGTATATGAGCCCTTAAAAAAAATAGTCTCCTTAAAAGTCTAGAGGAGTTGAGAGTATTGGTTGATAGATGGCACATGTAAACTAGAGAAATAAATAGGTCAGTAAAAGAGGACAAAAGATTATCCACAATTACAAAGAATAGTAGTAAAGGAAGAGTATTACTAGTCCTTAGTTTTAACTCTAAATTACCCTTACAACAACTATCGAAAATTGATATAATTAAGTAATATATATATATCTATATATATATATATATATATATATATATATATATATATATATATATATATATATATATATATATATATATATGAGAAGGGTCTTGAACTGGAGATGTATCAAGTTGTATCAGAGTTCCTAGGTTCAACACTTGGACCTTAAGAGCTCTATCAGGGAAGGAAATTCGATCAACTTAGGACAAAAGTGAGGCTTGGGATCTGGTGGAGTTTCCGGCTGCAAGGAAACCCATTGGCAACAAATGGGTGTTCAAGAAGAATTCAAATGCAGAAGGAAAGGTGGAGAAATAAAAAGCTCGATTGGTAGCAAAAGGTTATTCCCAGGTGTCGGGAATTGATTTTGGTGATATTTTTTCTCCTGTTGCCAAGGTAACTTCTATTAGATTACTTTTATCTGTTGCTGCTGCTTTTGATTTTGAGGTAGAACAGATAGATGTGAAGACAACATTTCTTCACGGGGATCTGGAAGAGGAAATCTACATGAAGCAACCTGAAGGCTTTGCGGTGAAGGGTAAGGAAGAACTGGTATGCAAGTTAAAGAAGTCTTTGTATGGGTTAAAACAGTCACCAAGGATGTGGTATCAAAAATTTGATACATTTATACGGGGACTTGGCTTCACCAGAAGCAAAGCATATCACTGTGTGTATTTTAAATTAATTCATGACTGTGTTATTTATTTGGTCTTGTATGTGGATGATATGTTGCTAGTTAGAAATGACAAAGATATTATCCAGGGTTTGAAGACCTAATTGTCCTCCAAATTCGACATGAAAGATCTTGGTGCTGCAAACTATATTTTGGGCATGGAAATTGAAAGAGATCGGGCAAAGAGGAAGCTTTTGTTAAACCAGAGGAAGTATGTCGAGACAATATTGCAAAGATTTAATATGTAGGATAGTAAACTGGTGAAGGTTCCTATTCCTGTAGGTGTAAAGTTATCTGCTGAACAGTGTCCCAAGACACAAGAAGAGGAAGAGGACATGTCCCATGTTCCATATGCAAGTGCAGTTGGTAGCTTGATGTATGCAATGGTCTGTACTAGATCAGAAATTACACATGCAGTGGGAGTATTGAGCAAGTTTATGTCAAAACTAGGAAATGAGCATTGGATAACAGTGAAGCGGGTTTTTAGGTATTTGTGTGGCACTAGTGGTTATGGTTTGTGCTACTAAGGAAGACTAGGATTGGACAGAGTGTTGGATATTCGTGGCTTTGTTGATGCAGACTGGGCTGGAGATCTGGATCAAAGAAGATCTACAAGTGGGTATGTGTTTAACCTATTTGGAGGTGCAGTCAGTTGGATGAGAAAGAAACAGTTTGAAGTGGCACTATCAACTACAAAGGCAGAATACATAGCAGCCACTCATGCAAGCAAGGAAGTAGTTTGGTTGCAGAGATTGTGTTCAAGTATGGGGTTAGTACAGGGAGCTATAAGGATGGATTGTGACAGCCAAAGTGCAATTTTATTGGCAAAGAACACGGCATGTCATTCAAAGACAAAGCACATTGATGTTCAATATCACTTTGTGAGGGATATGATAGAAGACAAAAAGGTGTTGTTGGTAAAGGTGGACACTTTGAAGAATACTGCAGATGCATTGAAAAAATCTGTGAGCTCTGAGAAGTTCTCTTGGTGTAGAGAAACAATGGGCATTGCAGGGATGGATAAATGACTAAGCTCTCTTGTGGCCCCCTGTGGAAAGAAAACAAAAAGTGGGAGAATGTTGGGTTGTGTTATATTCTTTCCACGACTAGCCCACGTAGTTAACCGGGGGGTTAGAGGGCAGGCAGAGGCCCCCTTCGTTGTGCCGATTGTGTAGCGGGGGTGTCACAGGGTGTTTGAGGGGTGCAGGTAACACCACTCTATGGGGTCTAGGGCAACACCCCGGAAAATTTTGGTTTTGGAACCTATGTTAGGTTGGGCGGACCCACCTATGGTTTTGTGCATTAATTTTTAGTAATTAGCATGGATGAAAGGACTAAATCAAATATGGCTCTTGTTCCCTAACCTGAATCCTAAGCACTTTTCGCTACGAATATGGGGAGATCTTCTTCGTACGAAAAGGCTCATACTAAGAAAGGGGCATGGACTAAAGAAGAAGACCACCTCCTCATCTCACATAATCAATTGCATTGTGAAGGCGGCTAGAGCTCTGTTCCTAAGGCCGCAGGTTTATTGCCAAATTTTTATTTTTGTTTATTGAAATTAATAACTACTTGTAAACTAGTTTAATACATTACATATAATGTTTATTGATTTACCAGTGAATATATACAACAATTTTAGATCAAATCAAAGCCCATGATAATAGAGCAAGGTCAAATTTGCCTACAAAAGCAAGGGATATATACAAATGGCATGGGATATTCACCCTCGGGACTAATTCAATATTAAATATTAACATATTAGTAATATCAAAGAGCATTTATGGAAGCCCAAACTTTCGGTTTCGTCTTTGGTGAAAGACATTTATAATGATTAAAAATGTTGATAAAATATATAACGCATTTTAGACGACCGGATGTCCACAGTTGTAAATCTATCAATGCTTCTAGAATTCAGGGATTTTTTTTCTTTATCCTTTTGATTTAAATCAAATTAAAGCAAATGTATCTACCTGTATAAAAGTTAGACCGCTTTGTTAATGGTGGTAACAATTGAACTATCTATCGGTTCTTGCATTGTTTTATATTATACCGATGTGCCTTATGTAAGAACTTCTGCCAACAAGGGATCGATATATTAGTATAGACTACAATGTTGTCATTGGACACCTAAGTGGACCCTATCTACAATTCAGGTGAATAAATAAGTCTCATCATGGGAAGGGTGTCACCAGTCCATTTATTTCCATTAGAGTCATATATATGACTAAAAAAATATAAATATAAATATAAATTTGTCATTAAGTAAGTTACCTAAATACAAGCCTTATTAGTCTCAATTAGGACGTAACAGTTAAGTAACTAGGTGGTTCCCAATTTTACAGTTGATCTGGTAAAGATATGTTAGAAGGAACGAATTCTTGTCCATCAAATTATACTAAATGTGTCCCTTTTCATGATTTAAAGTATATCAATACTTTTCCTCGGGGTACTACATCCAATACAAAAATGGGAACAAAACAAGAAATGGGTCATGCATATTAGGTTCTTCCACTGCTAGATATGCATGTAATGAATCTATCCCCTTATGCCAATTTACATAATGATTTTTATCCAAGGTTTTTTCTATGAGGGTTACATTAGGGGAATTTTGAGGTCTAAAATGGGCCTCCTAAGAAAATTATAAAATAATAGTGGAAATAATAAAATAAGATTATATTACATCATCAAATTTTAGAGGGAAAAAAGAAAAAATAATTTTTTCAACTTGTATTTTCAACTTATCTCCCTATGGGTTAACTCAAATTTCGAGCAGAAACACTCGTTGGATGCAGTTTGATTCCTCATCCAACAAGTACCCATGTTGCATACTTTCAATGGACCCTACTACACAAAAACTGAGAAATACATGAAAAACATGATTGCAATCACGTGTTTTTATGTATTTCTCATTTTTCGTGTAGGAGAGTCCACAAAAAGTATGAAATATGGGTACTCCTTGGATGAGGAATTGAATTTTTCATCCAATGAGTACTCCTGCTCAAAATTTGAGTAAAACCATAGGGAGATAAGTTGAAAATACGAGTCGAAAAAAGTAGTTTTATTATTTTATTATTTTTATTATTTTTACTTTTTGATTCCAAAAATGGTGAATCATCCCCCATGGTTGACATCATAATCTTGAATCCTATTGGTTCTTATAAAATTTATTTAGCTTGTTAAATGGCCTCCTTGAGACTTAAAAGAGTGGTTGATGCATTGAAAATTCTTAAGGGAAATATGCACAAGCCATACTCCTAGCATTAGACTATCCAATATCTTTGTAAAATGTTTTTTTAGTAGACAATGTAGAGCTAGCACTAATATTCTGTGAAGCACGTGACTCGGAAAGGACTCATCTTTTGTGGAAGTTATTAATTATTTATACATATGTGTATTTACACATCTATATATTGTTTGGGAGTACATGTAAACTCCATTAGTTTTATGCATTTCCAAAACATAAATGGGTATGGCATCCATAGCAAGAAATCATTTCTCGCATGAAAAAAGAAATCTTGATAGGATTGATGATTTCCGTACCTTTAGTAGTAAACAACCAACCTAAATGCTACCCCTTGATGGAATATACTCAAAATTATTGTGGGAATTCATGTAATTCTACTCCATTGGAAAAACAAAAATCTTGAATGATAGTCATAGAGAAAAACATTATTGGTAGACAACTTCTTGCTATTTCAAAATTGTGTAATAATGGACAAGCACAAAGTAATTAGAGATAGAATAATAAACTATGCAACAACTAGTTGTCAATTGGATGAGATGCGTCAACCATATTGGCTGGCTAAAAAAAAAAGGGGAGCTAATTAGGTACTTATAATTGAGATTGTTGTGCACAAGGATAATTAATTTCGATAAAATGATATCTAGCAATCTATTAAAATTGATTTACAATCGTACAATATGGAAGGCATATTTTGTACCACTATTTCCTACCAAGCAATATTGGAGAAGTTTTCTTGTTAGATTGCATTTATAGTACTATGAGGTTTTTAATATGGCAACATAACAATTGTTGCATAAACTATTCTGGCATTTATTTTAATGAAATTGATAATTGATCTTGTTTCCAAGGAATGAATTATATTCTTTTGTCTACCAGGTTGTGCTCTAATGTTTAAGGTGGGGTGGCAACATGTTGATGACCTAGGTTCAAACCCTGGTACGCATAATGCCCTAGAAATTAAGTGGTTGTGGAGTTTGAGAATATTGTAACCTTTGTTTATGATTCATGTATAGGAGGTGTATGTACATGCATACTAATTGTTTGATTTGTTTTGGATATACACACTTGATTATTCATGGCCCAACAAGGCGTTAGAGTAGTGTTAGAAAGAGCAAACATGAATTCATGAAAAGAAACCAATGCAAGATAGTTAAAAAAAGGGGGATAAAATCATCTGGCATAACTCGACTATGTGTGATGTACTTTTGAGTACCAATCAATTATTTTCTCGGTTAAGGACAAGGTTAAGGTTGTCATTAAACTTCAAATATAACATGGTAATCCATACTAGATTAACTATCATTGACAATGGTATGCTTTATGATTGGATGGAGGCCATGTTTCCTATGTTATTGAGACCTTGTCTTATGAAATATTCAATCTCAAAACCCAATTTAATTGGTATTGTACAATTGTATTATGCGTGATTACCTCTATGTTATCATTTTCTCTCATTGTGTTGAATTTTCTTGCAAACATTTATGACCAGGATTAGCTCATTAGAAGCACTTAAATCCTTTGATATGAATTTATTTAGTTGGGCTCTGGTTTCGGTCCATTATTTCTCTATTCTCCATTTGAAAAACCGAGCTTGGTTTGATTGGACCTACCTAGATGTAGTTGTGAATAAATAATTAAAAGGAACCTTTGGCATTGACTTGATATTATGTTAATGATACTAACATTGTTTGAAAACATGTGGATAATGTGACTGATGCGGGGAGACTGCAGGAAGCAAGTGTTCGACAAGAATACGAATGCATTGGAATAAAATGCATTTCTTCATATTATTTAAATGCAATGAAATTGAAAATGAGGAATCATAGTTAAATGGCAGGAAACATTTAACCCGTAGCTACTCAAATAGTAGTATTGTTATATTGAAGTTATGATATTAACTGTTGTAAACTAGAATTTAGAAGAAGGCATCTAAAGTCTCTCACAAAATTGATTGAAACAAATGTTACATGTAGCAATTGAAGGAGATTTGCTAGTAGAACTCCTTTGTATCCTATATCTGGGAAAGATCTTATTCAGGTGGCAATGCAATGGGAACCTGCAATTTTAGAAACAGCTACCGGAGAATGAGGAAATAAATTGTAAGATGCAGAAATGACTAGAGAATACACCAAGAATGGTGTGAATTTAAGGGGGGAAGAATGTAATACCCCTCCATTGCTATCATGTCGAATAAAGTTAGACTGAGTTATAGCAGAAAAGCTAGGTCTGGGGGTAAAAATGGGAGTAAATATTTTATTACCAAATAGCTAAAGGGAATTTAAATGCTTGGAAAATGAGACACCTAGAGATGAGACTCTTGCCAAATGAAATCCCATTGGTGAATGGGAATCGATAATTATTTCATGATAAGAATTATAGATAAGCTTAATGGATGGGAGATAAATATCCATTAAGTTGCTTAGCTGGAGAAAGATGCTAAGTTTGGAAAAAACATAAAAGCCTCGCAGGAGAGAAAGGCGAGCTTTTATGGGAAAATCCTAGGCAAGTGGATAAAAATATCCACATAAGCGGGACGTTGCTAAAGGAAACCTTATCATGAACGAAGGGAATTAAATACCCATTGAAGAAATCAACAAGAGTTTGTTGATCCTTGGGAAAGTATTCTCAGCTCGGGGTGAATTGTTGAAAGTCAGCTCTAGGTTGGGTGGAGGTGTTTTGTTTTCCAAGTGATACCCTATTAGCTATTCAGTTGAATGGTTGGGTGGAGGTGTTATGTTTTCCAAGTGACACCCTATCAGCTATTCGATTGAATGCGAGAATGGAGGAACCATTACTGGCGTATATGAGCCCTATGCGCAGAGCCTCAATGTCTGGCCATGGAGAAAATTTGCTCTTCAGCTTGCTGAAAGACGAACAGGTGACGATGCTCATGTCCCTTCCAAGCCCCTCTGCCCTAAGGAGTACAGGGGTCTGGAAAGAGAGGCTTGTATTCTATTAGTGTCGGTCTTGAAAGCCCTCCATCAGTGATCAAAACTCCTTGCATTTGCATTAGTAGGTGTCTCATCAGTGTCAAAATTTGCATCCTGTTAGGCATGCCATAACCCTGATGGAGGAGCTAGTCTATTCATACCCCTCTTGGCTTTGCTGGATCAGGTCATATCAGGTCATTGAGTTTGTCAAGCTGCTCTTGTTTGGTCTTAATGTCAAAATTCCAGGTCTAGGGTTTTGGTCAGTTGTCTTAGCAAGGTCATGTCTCTGAAAGTCCTTGAGTGACCAGCAAGCCAGAGGGAGGATGTTAAACATGTTCCTTTCAAATTTTCATCATGTACAGTTCATTTTTAACCTTGGATTTAAAAACCCTATTTTTAAAGCCAAGGTCATGATAATCTTTGTAAAAAGAATAAATTTCCAAATTGTTTTCAGAAAGGCAGCAACAACCCTGGTCCCCTTGCCACAGTTCTTCAGATGATCTACCTGCAAAAAGAATCAGGTCAAAGCACTCAAAAGGTCAACTTCAGGATAAAGGAAACCAAGAAAATCAGTGTTTTTTAAAAGTGTCAAAATAGACTTTATAAAGTGGGTTTTTGAATGAAATTTTTTCAAAGTGAGATTATAAAAGGTAATTCTCCCTCCTTTCACTCTCATTGTGCATTTCGAGCTTCCAAGAGAGATTGTGAGAGAGTGAAAGGCGAAGGAGGCGAAAATACAAGCGTTTCGGGCAGTTTGCAGGTGCGCGACCCGTCCAGGCTCGTGCGCGACCTGTTGGGCGGTGCGCGACCCGTCCAGCAGTCTCCGGCAGTGCAAAAACATAACGGGCGCGACCCGTTGGGCTGTGCGCGACCCGTCCAGGGCTGTGCGCGACCCGTTCATCTGCCTGCTATCAAAACTTCAAAACAATTCCTTCATTCCTCTTCAAACTTGCTTGATCGGTCGAGGTAGGCTCCTAATCCATGGTTGATGGTATGGGTGATGAAAATAATGATGTATGCTATGGTTTTATCTTTTAAATTTGCAAATGAATGGATTAATGTGGCTGTTGCTAATGTTTGTAAAATGCTAGGGTTTTGTGACTGTTTCAAGTGTTTTTTGTCCCATTGATCCCTTCCTTTTTCCCTCTTTCATTCATAGTCATGCTTGCATCTCTGTCCCATTTGATTTGTACATAAAATGTTGATTTTTTCCCCCATCCCTAAGCTATAAACCCTACCCCTCTCACAAGCACTCAAAACCCTAATTCCCTCTACCATACACATGCAAAAAATAAAACAAAAAGGAAAAGATACATTTGTAAAGAAAGAAGAGAGTCATGTGAATTTAATGTGCTGTATATCTAAAGGCATGTACATAATCCCTATATACCCTTGACATCCCCTTGTACATGAACACTTTCCCTTGATGTGAAAATAATGTGTATGTACTCCTTAATGTGCATGTACTCCTTAAGAACAGAAAAAAGAGCAAAATTTGCCTTATGACACACATGAACTCCTACAAGCCAATTTGGTGTATGGTGTCCCTATGCCCCTATTGATATATGTATCCCCTTACATGTTCATTATCATACATGTTTTGTCCCATATGAGATGTTCTTTGCAAATGATTTCCCAATGTTAAAATTGTTCCTATATGCATGACAATTTGTAAAGTTTCCCTTGAAAATTCCCTGTTATTATCATATATTCCCATTCCTTGTTAAGAAGTTCCCTCCCCTAACATTCCCCTCATGTTTTTCCCCTTGAAACAGCATAGAGTTCAGTACTTTTGCAGGCAGAGGCAGCAGTTCAATTTGTCCTTCAGTTTGCCCACCTTGCTCCAAAACCATGTCAGATACCGAGACTTATGAGCAAGGTGATGACCATTCATCATCTACAGAGATTGAGGAACAGAGGAGGCCTCGTAGAGGGGGTAAGGGAGGTCACCATAAGAGGGAGGAGCCTACTTCATTGGCAGAGTTACAGGCTTGTCCTTTGGCACTGAGTTGTTTCCAGTACATGTCATGCTATCAGTTTTGTGAGAGGCTCTCTCAGATTCAGCATCATAGAGAGTTGGCCCGCTTGTTTGTCTTACACCTCCATGATGGACATGTCACTCTTGCAGGGGTGAATTTCATATTGACACCCGAGGTGATCTCAGAGGCTACAGGTATACCGAATGTGGGTGAGGTGTGGTCTAAGCGCAGACTACTTGATTTTGTTCACTTTGAGCCCTATGTCCGGCCATCATTTGTGAAACTGTTGGCAGGTGTTTTCCCATTCAGATTTCTTCGGAGTGAGTATGCTCCCCTCATGAGACTTATCATGCATTATTTTACATGTGAGGGTAGATTTTCACAGGTGTATTCATATCACATTCGCCTGTTGATGCATTTCACCCGGGTGAGGATGATGAACCTCCCGATCTTTCTGTTTCAGAACATTCAGAGGATGGTACCTATGTTGCAGAGGAAGACCCCGGCTCAGCAGTACAGGAGCCTTTGTCACTATGGTTTGATCCAGCTTATAGTTTCTTATCAGTTGACTCAGCAGGGTATCTCATGGGAGGAGTTCATCTCCCGTGAGTTTTTCACAGTGCCACCTCAGCCACATCAGGAGGCCATTCATGAGGAGGGGGGACCATCTCAGCAGCCTGATGCTCCCATCACCCGACATGTCAGCTCCACTCCTATGGTCACCTATCAGAAAGGCCCAAGGGCCTTATTTGCAGCAGCCAGGCGAGTGTTATCTCCACAGCAGGTGGAAGGGGTCTCGCCTTCATCTTCAGAGCAGCGAGTGTTATCTCCACAGCAGGTGGAAGGGGCCTCGCTTTCTTCACCAGCAGAGGTATTGCAGAGGGGCAAAGAGCCCATGGTTCATGAGGATCCAGTGATCGATCTTGAGGTCAGTTCTCCTAGCCAAGAGGCAAAGGAGATCATTCAGCAGCTTAGGGCCGAGAATGATACTTTGCAGCGGAAACTTGAGGGTGCTTAATGGACCATCACATATCTAGAGCAGCGGAACACACAGCTGGAGGAGGAGAAGGCACTTGATGAGATTTGGAGGATTTGTAGTGATCGAGTCCTCAACCGTAGGAGACCCGGTGATCCATTGCCTGTTGACCAGGAGTCTTTGCTTATTCAGGAAAATGCCCACTTGGAGAGACTATTGGCCAAGGCCAACCAAGACAAAAAGCTGCTAAGGAACATGAAAAACCACTATTGGGCGAGAATGCACGTTTGTAAAGCAAAGATGAAAGTGTTCCAAAGAAGATTGACCGAGGCACTTAAGAGGAAGAAGAAGGCCAACCCACTTCGCATCTTGGCCGAGGCTTCTCTCACTCATCATGACACTCACTAGCCTCTTCACAGCACCAAGTACAAAAATTTTTGGAAGTTTTGGCTCATTTTTGGCATTTTTGGGCAATTTACAGGTTTTGGCTTCTCAACGGGTCTCACCCCCGGTGAGACCCTTTGTCATCGTAGCTCCGTTTTGCGAAAACTCAGCATTGGTGGATTTTTCATGCAAAGTTACATATGCCCATGCATTACCTTGAGTTTTCATGGAGTTTTGGGCCTCCAAAAGGTCAAAATACAGCCAAATTTTGACTTTCTGCCCCTTTTTTGAGCTGCAGAAGTAGTCTTGGGAGAATTGACTTTTGACTGGGTAAATGACCTCCAAATCCAAAAATTCCGGTTGGGTTGGAAAGTAGACTCATATACCTTTCCAACAAGCTATCCTGAATCTCATTCTGACACCAGCAAGGCCTCCAAACAGGGCTCCAAAGTGCGTGACCCGTTGAGCTGGATGTGCGCGACCCGTTGAGGGAACTTTGCCAGATTTGACCAGTTCAGCCCAGAATTTGCAGTTTAGCTCCAGTTTGACTTGCTGAGGTCGATGGTGGTCCTTTTGACTGTACTTGTGGCACTTTTTGGATACTTTTACTCTTGTTTTACTCTTCTAGAAGTTTCTCTCATGTAAAAGGGTAAAATTGACTGTATGAACTGGTTTCCAAGTTTTTAGAGGCAAGTTGTTTTGACTGCCTATTTTGTAGTGCTTAGTTTAGAAGTTGTTCAAACAGCTCCTAGGATAGTGAGCTCGACCCATGGAGGCAAGGAAAGAGGTTAGATCATCTATATTATGTACTTTCATGCTCATTTTCATGGTTGGACTCTTGAGGGAGGAGCTATCATTGTATATTTCACTTGTATCTCTGCAATTTTTGGCTAAGGAAGACCAGGGTTTTGCAGTCATCATTGGGATTCTTGTGGACTCATTGTGTTGTTGGTGTATTTCTTCATGTTATTGTAAGCTTTGTTATGTGATTCATTTCCTTTCTATACTGCTGCATATTAAACAAATGAAGTGATAAAGTTAGAATTCATGCTTGCATGCTCTGCTTTCAAATTTGTTTAATTTCTATGTTTTCTGCTGTCTAAAGAGAATTCAAATCCATTGTTTGCTCTCTTTAGCCTTCTTTTCTTTCTTCCTAATCATCCACTTCAGCTAAAGACATCAATACAGGTTCCTACCTTGCCCCAAAGACCCCCCTGCAGAAACTGTGTCCAATCCCCGCACCCTAAATTGCAGCTCCTCAATTTGCCACCAAAAACCCAAAAAAACCCCAAATCAACCTTCAAATCAGTTTACTAGCCTAATATCAGTGTTACCTTGATTGGTCATCTCTTCCTATTGAAAATTTACCGAGATTGACCGGAGAGAGCCTTCTCCTGCCCCGTAGGGCTAGCTACGAGGCTGAATGGTTTGATGTAGCTTTGAGATTTGCCTTTTCAGCCTGAGGTGAAATTTCAAGCGTTAACATACTGGCGACCATACTGGGGAGAACATCAAATTGCTTGTTCATAGACGTGTTATTTCATAAGTCTTAGACGGAGCCTGAAGTTACGCCAGGTAGCCTTCGAAAACGCTCTTGTTTTACATCAGCGCAAGTAGATAAACGCTGCTTCAGTCAAACTCCGTGAGCTTGTGAATATAGCGCTGCTTTGACATCTTATCCCCATGTATTTGTTAACTCCGAGCCGTGGATGATAGGTTGAGAGTTTTCACAGGCTGAAACGCTTTTTCTTTCCTAGTTATTCTGAGAAAACAAGCTGGCTACAGATCCTAGACCCATTTTCAGATCTCATTCATGCCCAGCTATTTTTGAGTATCTTGAAGATTTAGATTTTGACGAAAGCTTTGAGTTGTCTCTGTTTAAAACTAAATCTGAAAGTGTACTTGCAACTCTAGTTCCTAATCCTGATTTTGCAGCTGCTATTGAATTTGAGAGCCATACTAAATTAGTTGAAAACTTCATTTTGAGGAATCTCCAGACACGTGTACAAGCTACTACTCTTGCTGATTTCCTTGAAAATATCTCTGGTCATATTGGATCTTCTATCACGGCGCATGAACAGACAAATCCTCCTTTTATTGTTATCTCTGCCATAGTTACTCATCCTCCATCTACAGTTGTTTCGCCTTCAGCTTCACATACTGTTTCTCCTCCTCTTACTCCTCATACCGCTACACCTACCCCACCTGCTACTCCAAGACCTACCTTACCTAGAAAAATGGCAGCCCGGTTTGCCCCACTTGCATTGCCTGTTAATCTCCATGATATGCCTGCTGATTACCAAAGTAAAATCCCCATGTTTGATGGCACTCCACAAAGTATTACAGCTCAGCAACATATCAATAAAATGTCCACTTTCTTTGATCTATATGAGTTAGATGAAGAAGATGTTACCATGCGGTTGTTCGTGCAAACATTTGTCGGAGAAGTAAGAAAATGGTTCAGAGGGTTGGCAGCTAAAAGCATCACTACCTTGGAAGCACTTCAGAATCAATTCTTAGATCGGTGGGAAATCAGAAAGGATCCGCTTCAAATCAATGCCGAATACAACAACCTCAAGCGTAATCCGGGTGAGTCAGTTCAAGATTATATAATCAGATTCAATTCAGTTTATAATGCTATTCCCGATGATTTGAGGCCATTGTTATAGACATTTTTGTGCCTTACAGCATGAAGCATGAAATGTCGATAATCTAAGGGATCCAAAGTCCCTAAACATGTTGTTCCTACCCCTAGAGGAACAAGGTCAGCAAACCACAGCACTAAAAATCAGTTCTCCACCTGAAAACACTCAAAAACAAGCTAATTCTGGATCATGTCAACTGCTCCACTGAGCATCTGCGCTGAATGTCAACTGCTCCACTCTGTACCTGCGCTGAATGTCAAATCTAATGAAGGCTACCTGCGCTGGGCGAGATTGGCCAAGTGGCACAGTCATTCTGCAAGGTGTTAAATGCCCAGGAAGCTTCCAAAATGACACTTGGATCAGAGAATTCGCCTTGTGATGAGTAAGAGGATCTAGATCTCCAAGTGGAAGCAAGAAACTCCAAGTGGACTCAAGAACTGAAGTATAACTGAAGTGGGAGAGGACACTAGTCAGCTTCATGCCAAACTCAAGCTGACTCATCCTTTCTCCAAATCTCCTATATATAGAGCTCTCTCATGAGGTCGAGGGAGGCTGGAATCTTTTGAATGTAAGGAAGTGTTGTTGGTTTGAGTATAGAACTATTGGGTGATTGCTTTGAAGGAGGTGAAGAGGAGATTTCTTTCTGCTGGGAGGTGTTGCTGGATTGGGCCTATTATGTTTGTAACATTCTCAGAACTTTACTTCTTCCATTAATAAAGCATTTGAGGTTCTTCTATATGCTTGTGTCTTTGTGGCGTATTGATGCTTGTATATTTGATTTATTCTAATCCTTGAATCAATTATGGATGTATGCTTCTTGTAGTTTCCCTTTCTTGTGCTTTTGCAGGATCTTTGTGTAGTTGGGCCAGTGAAAGAGCAAGGAGCTGGGAGCAAGCAGCAAGGAGAGAAGATTGGATCAAACATTAGCGGAAGACAACGGTTAGTGGATCTTTTTCTCCCCTCTCTCACATCTCATATAGAAGTAATCTTGAATAGCTTTGCATTCGGTTGTTGCTAAGGTACTATCACCCTTAGAGTGGGATAGGGTCATTCCATATTGGATACTTTTCCGAACAACAAATTGGCGACTCCACTGGGGATCGTATCTTGTTGGTTGTTTGTGTTTTTGCTATTCATTTCATAAACAAAGGGAGTACCGAATCGAACTGCATTTGGATCTTTCAAATGCAAAGTAGAGGGCAGCTACTCTAGCTCAATTTCTGAGCAAGTTTATGATTTGAAGAGCTGATCCACAAGGACTCTAATAAGCTCTTAGTGATAACTTTTCATCCTCCTTGTCATCCCTTAGTGTGTCCTTGACTGATAGCTTCTGATTTGGCCAAAAACTGTGAATTTTTGAGCAATCTGTGACCCGGAAACCAGGAGAAACGAAAGTTTCGTTCTTCAGTGCAACTGCTGTGAAGGCTGTCTGCATTTCAGCGCAGTTCTCGAAGGGGCTACCTGCGCTGAAGGTCAAACAGATAGTGTACCACCTGCGCTGGACCAGTCTTGCCTTGTGCTACTGGGGTTTCCTGTTGTTTCTTGCCCTGTTTTCACTCTTGCTTTTGCTGCCTGTTACCAGTCAATGTGCCTATCTGAAACCAACTTTCCTTGCCACTATTCCGCCTCGGTTGTATAAAGAAACTTTGTTTGTTCTTTGTGTATTTCTTGTATCATTTGCAGTTTCCCATAACGAAAGTGAACTAGTCTAGCTGTGGCCTCTTAGATCTAGACCTGTGATAAAGTGTCGTTATGATCTTAAGAGTTAGTTTGTTTGCTGTTCATAGCTGATTGAGCATTTGCTTTCGTCATATGGTTTGAATTTATATATTTCTAGTGTCGAAACAAGTAAATCTTAAGGTGTCTTTTGATTTTGGACAAGCTTGTTTGCTTTCACTTGAAATTGAATTCAAAGTTATACAGCAGCTTTCTTTTTGTGTCGCACAAACATTAAGAAAGAGAAAAGAAATACCTGCATTTTTTTGCATTTTGCATATAAGTTTGTATGTTGATTTAGGGAAAAGTGCATTAGCGAGTGCTCTTTGATCTGTGTGAAAATATTTTGTCTCTCTTTTCCCTCAGTAGTTAAGGTTTTCATAAGTCGAAAAGATTGAAAAAGCTTGCTTCTCATCTTAGACTGCATTTAGGAATTTGTATCAAAACATCTCGTGGTGAACCTTGAAAGGCAAACTTTAAAAAGATCAACTTAAAATATATTGAATGAACCTAACAACGCTTTGAAACATAACGCAAACATCTAGAGGTCTAAGCTAGAGACGTGTTCCGGCTTCGTTAAACGTAGTGACTGTCGATCTCAACGAAGGTGGGTGATTCCTCCTGAGAGTCGGTGGCACTAATACGGACTTGTGCTCCCATGTACCGTCGCGTATATATTGGGAGACCCCTATAGGCATATATATTTTATCCTTAGGAAGCCGTGTCGGCCGCCCTACTGATCGCAATGCAGTGAACACAGCATTCACGAAGATCGACCACCTGTACCGTAAAACGTATTCTGTGGTTTTGCGAAAGGTTTGGCACACCCTCTGCCTAGATCTCCAGAGCAGTTTCTTTTGGCCTTTTTCAAACTCTATAACTGAAAAAGTCCAACCGAGCATTTGTCACTTCGGGCTCGTTAATACATCGAAGGAGACTAGAGTCATCTTTAGCTTTTTCTCGACTCTTAAAAAGTGAAAAAGCAAGTTGTGTCTAAAAGCATCTAATAAAATTCATTCAATTCGGAAACACAAATTTCCCCTTTTAATATTTTAGTTGATCGAGTAATCTGCAATCGTGGAAGAAAGTCAATTGAAACCCCGTCGTTCGCGGAGGCTTACGAGTCAACCGTCTTTGTCTCCGGAATCGAAAACAGTACGGGCAAAGCGAACTCGTTTAACCGATTCAAAATCTCCTTTGAAAGTTAGAACAGGTGTTCCAACTACATCTGAGGTTCCGGTTACTCCTAACATTTCTGGAAACCCTGCCTCTATAGAAGAAGTTCAACAGCCACAAAAGGACAGTAATACTGATCCTAGTCTGGGGGCAAATACTTGTTTAACTGAACCAGTTCCATCTGTAACCGGTCCAGAGAGTTTTGTTCCTCAAACAACTGTCGCTGTCGAAACAACCACTTCTTCGGCACCAGAAATATTTTACGGACCTGACGGTCTTCCTCTTCCACTGGGTTTGATTGCGATAGAGGAAATTGCAGAGGATCCGCAAGCAAGTACTCCAACTCATTTTGGAGTCGGGGTCACTCTATTTCCTTCATCAGAAGTTAATCCACCACAAGTGGAAGTTCCTGTAGAATCGCTAGGCAGTCTATTGGATAGACTTAAGATGTCTGAACAACCGTCATCATCTAGGACTATGTCAAATGATACAACGACAACAGAAGTCCCTGCCGTCACTCCGACGATGTTTGCCGGCATACTAGCTGTCCCAACTAGCTCACAACAGCTAGAAGGAGTCCACCAAGGGACTATTTCGACAGTATGGTCTGTTCCAGTTTGTTCATCCGGAGTAATACCCGGTAATTCTTATGTTGAAACTCGCCAAATTGATCCATTTGGAGGTCAATCTGGGCAATCAATCCCCTTTAGTTTAGGATTGGTACCGTATGGGGGGCAGTATGCTCTTTCATTACCTCCTCCGGGAGGGTACCCATACGTGAGTTCACAACAATGTTCGGGTTATACTGGAATTGCGTCAAGTAGTTGGGTACCAATGCTACCTCAACAACCAAAGGTTGTATATTCTATGCAACAGTGTGTACCTATGACGGACATCCCAACCACACCGGCTATTGTAACCGTGTCACAAGTTCAAGCGATACCTGTTGCATGTCAACCTCAGATTTCTCAGGTTGTAATGCAACAGCCACTTGATCATGGGTCACAACCACAATCGCCAACTGGTGGGGCGACACAGGTCCAAACGGGTACAATTACACCACACCTTGGTCCAATGGTTAGCATGGCGCAACAGAACATGGCGTCAGAACCATGGCTTGTACAATACCAACAACCGCAATTCCAGCAAGTGTACCAAGGTTCTGAGCAGCAGATCTTTGCGAACAGTGGGCAACCGTATATCCAAAACGGTCAAAACCAACCACTTTACAGTGGTCAAGTCCACCAGCCGTATCAGTCATACCAACATCAATTACATTATGCTGGTATGCAAAGACCCACTGCTCAAGCGATTCCATCGTACCCTGGTTACGCTTCGCCTAACCTGAATCAACAGTTACCCTTCGTGGCAACTTTAGAGTTACCCGATTTACAACGTTTAACCAACGATCTGATTGCTTATGCCCCTTGGTGGCCAGCAATTCCTCATAAACTTCCATCTGACATTCCTAAATTCAATGGAAATCCAGGTGAAGACCCTTCGAATCACGTGATGACTTTTCATCTGTGGTGTTCGTCGAACACCCTTAACGACGATTCGATAAGACTTCGCCTTTTTCAGAGGACATTGACAGGTCCAGCGGCTAAATGGTATATTGAATTGCCAAGAGCCTCTTTCGACAATTTTAGTTCCCTAGCCACGACATTCTTAACCCATTTTCAATTACCGATAAGGTATGAAACGGGAATAGAAATATTAACCAACTTCAAACAGACAACTGCTACCCATATATCTGATCATATACATGAGTGGCGTCGTCGTCGTAGGATGGTGAAAATGTATGTTCCCGATCAGTTATTAGCTGAATGGTTTATAAAGTCGCTACTTCCGGCTATTACGAAAGATGTGGCCAAGGGGGGGGTCGTAACAGAGGAGCAAGTTATTGCTCGTGCACAATATTTGGACTTATTTTATACTCAGTCCGGCACACTCTATGACAAAATACCTGACGCCCCTAGACCAGAGTTTTCAATTCCTCCTCCTCCTAAATCAAATAGTGACTCTCATGCCGGTGATGGCGTGATTGGCACAGCAAACACGAAATCGATAAAGGCTTCGTCAAAGAAAGCCCGTAAGAATTCGGATCAAAATGCAAAAGAAGAAATTCTTGCTTCGGAAGTAAATGTCGTATCAGAAGATAAAGGCAAAGAAACCAATCAACCAGGAAGCAAGAAGAAACAAAACAAAGGGAAGAAGAAGAAACAAGGTGAGTCATCCCCTGGAAAAAATTCTTCAAACCCTCCTGGCAAAGGGAAACAAAATTATCCATGTCTAATATGTGATGATAAGGATCATACCACAAAGAATTACCCATTCAAAGCTGAGTTAAAGAGGTTCTTTAAAAGTTCCCAAACCTCAGCTGTGTTGACTGATCCGTTTCCCAACCCAGGTCAAAATCTGGTTGATAGTGGAAATGCTTCCCCGTCGCAAGTACTTATGTTGTCGGTTTCGAAACAGCAGAATGATTCTTTGATTTCGACAAGGAACAAAGATTATGGGAATCCTCAGCTGTCGAACGAAAAAGGTAAAGATCAACCAAGTAGTTCGACAACAACTTTGACAGAAGTTGTAATGCCCACCATCCCTGAATTAACAATAAAACCGCCAAAGGGTGTAGTACACAAGTCAACATTTAATCCTCGTGCGAGAGCGACGCAGCATTATAACGTAGTGGAAGATTTGGCCCAATCGCCATCTGCTATGTCGACTCTTGAAGTGCTACAAAATTGTCCAACCCAAAGGCAGGCGTTGTTATCGGCAATTGGTGGGGTTGATCCCAAGGATTCCAATCTTGTATCCTTTGATCACAAGGGATATGATCCTCAGTTACCAGCTCAGCTAGCTTTCCTTATTCAAGTGAAAGCACTCAACAAAACTGTTCACAGAACAATAATTGATGAGGGAGCCTCGACATGTATTATGTCGATGAGTTGCTGGAAAACTTTAGGATCTCCAACCTTGTCGCGATCTTCGACGACATTAAAAGCTTTCAACGGAAGGACTTATACCCTATACGGTATCCTTAATAACTTGAAAGTTGAACTAGGAGGAAAAACAGTAGAAATTGATGTAGAAGTCATTGATGGAAATCTTGACTATAACATCCTGCTGGGAAGACCATGGATTTATGCCATGGCAGCTGTCGTGTCGACTTATTTTAGGAAGATCGCATTCCCGTTTGAAGGAGGGATTACGATCGTCGACCAACAGAATTTCCTCCCTAATGGTTCGCAAGTTACAGGAAGCATTCCCATGATCCATGAGAGCAACCATTCAATTCAAGATATCGGAGTAGGATTATTGAAAGACCCCACATTGATGGGAACTTTCGCGCTACCACCTCCTATTTATACAGGAAATGTACCTTTTGTAGCAACCTGCAACATGATATCTTCCACGAAGGTCAACATGGATCATTAAATGGTTTTGCCCCCAAGCCCTTTAGAAATATTGTAGCAATCAATGTTTCAAGCATGGGAGGCATGCCCAAATCAACACTCGTCAAGCGTTTGGGTAGATAGGTCTAGAGAATATGGAACCCCATTAGATCCTTGGTCGAGAGTACATGGGACTGATGAAGGAATCTTACAATCAATGATGATTGAGGGGGCACCATGGAATGATCACCACCATCGTTCCCTTCTTCCGGAATATAAAGAAGATACTCAAAATGACCTTTCTCACCCTTCAGTATTTGAATTCCTAACGAATACTGTAAACACGGTGGATTCCGAGCGAAACCTATCCAATATTGAAGAGACTATAGCCATAAATATCTCGACTAAAACAGATGTTGTAGAGAATATTTATGTCGGCAAAGGTTGTTCCCCTTCAGAACTGGAAATATATAACGCTCTTTTTCGTGAATTTAGAGATGTCTTTGCTTGGTCATATGATGAGATGCTAGGCATTGACTCGAGTATCGTTGAACATGAAATTAAAATGTATCCTGATGTCAAACCAGTAAGACAACGGCTTCGGCAAGTGCACCCGAAGAAAGCCGTTGCCATTAAGGCAGAAGTTGAAAAACTTCTCCATGCTGGATTCATCTACCCGGTTCCTCTAACCGATTGGGTATCGAATATTGTCCCTGTTATGAAGAAACAAGGGACGATTAGAGTGTGTGTTGATTATAGGGATGTAAACCAAGCTTGTCCGAAGGACAACTACCCTACACCCTTCATCGACCAGATAATTGATGAATGCGCCGGATGTGAAATCTTTTCATTTATGGATGGATTTTCCAGGTATAATCAAATAAATATCCGCCCACAGGACCAGTCAAAGACTGCATTTATTTGTCCGTGGGGCACATTCGCTTATCGAAAATTACCCTTTGGTTTAAAGAATGCAGGGGCGACGTTTCAGAGGGCGATGAATTATGCCTTCCATGACATCAAGAACATTGTTCAACCTTATCTCGACGATCTTCCAGCTCATTCGCGAACGCGGACTGATCATCCGCATCATTTAAGAGCGATATTTCTACGTTGCCGACACTACAAGATAAGACTCAATCCGCACAAATGTGTATTTTGCGTCGGTTCTGGTCGTTTACTTGGCTTTGTAGTCTCTAAAGATGGGATTCGTCTCGACCCCTGTAAGGTTCAGGCAATCATTAATTTGCCTCCACCTTCAAATTTGCTTCAGATCCAGAAACTCCAAGGGAAAGCAAACTTTCTGAGGAGGTTCATTCCAAATTACGCAGAACTTGCTAAGGGTTATACTCGTCTTTTGAAAAAGGATGTACCTTTTGTCTGGGACCAGGTGGCGCAAGCTTCCTTTGATGCTCTGAAAGATTGTCTAGTAAAAGCATCATTAATGTACGCCCCGGACTATCAAAGAGATTTTAACTTGTATCTGGCTGCAGCGGATACGACCATTGCGATAGTTTTAGTTCAAGAAGTCGATGGAATAGAACATCCTATCTATTATTTAAGTAAAAACTTAAACGATACAGAAAGTAAATATTCTTATGTTGAAAAACTAGCGCTTGCAGCTGTTCAAGCGATTCAAAGGTTTCGACATTATGTCCTCTTTCGGAAAACTACCATCTTGTCAGATTGCAACCCCATGACTTATATACTGTCGCGACAGTTGCTGGGGGGCAAATATTCAAAATGGATAGCGATCCTTCAAGAGTTTGATCTGGAATTTGTGAAATCCAAATCAAAGAAAGCTCTAGTTTTCGCAGAATTATTGTGCGATCTCCCATCATCGTCCAACGATGAAACATCGGAAGAGTCAATCGTGGACGAAAGTTTGTTTCTGATATCTATAAGCGATGAGTGGTATGGAGAAATCATAGTTTATCTCCAAACCCAAAAGTTCAGGCCTAACACCTCTCGCTTCGAACAAAAACGTATACGATACCAGGAAAAAGACTACATGATCGTCGGTGATACACTTTACCGTCGTGGTGTCGATATAGTTCTGAGGAGGTGCCTTACCCATGGGAGGCCGAAAAAGCCCTGAATGATTGTCATTCAGGCCCGTGTGGGGGGCATCAGCCTGGATATGCAACAGCACAAAGGATCTTACGAGCAGGATACTTCTGGCCAACCATGTTCAAAGATTGCATAACCGCAGTCAGAAGTTGCCATGCTTGTCAAATCTTTGATAGCAAAACCAGACGACCACCCGCACCTTTACAGCCGATAGTTGCTGTTGGGCCCTTCGCCAAGTGGGGCATCGATTTCATGCAATGTAACCCCACCTCGACCGGGGGGCATGGGTATATTATAGTCGCTGTTGACTATTTTACCAAATGGGCCGAGGCGATGCCTACATTGGATAACACTGGTGAAACAGCTGCCCTTTTCTTTTTCAATCATGTAGTCGCCAGGTTCGGCGTACCTCAGGCTATAGTTACAGATCATGGGTCGCATTTTCGCAATCACATGATGGTCGAATTAGCTGCCAAGCTAGGGCTATCTCACGACAGCTCTACCCCATATTATCCGCAAGCCAACGGACAAGTTGAGGCAATCAACAAGGTCCTGAAGCGTATGTTGCAAAGGATGATTGGGGTTCATAAAAGAAGGTGGCACCTAATCCTGTACTCAGCCTTGTGGGCTTACCGAACGTCGGTAAAGAACGCGACCGGGTTCACACCTTTCCAACTGGTGTATGGCCTGGAAGCAGTCTTGCCAATCCAGTGCGAAATTTCGTCGCTTAAACTCGCAATTGATCTCCTCCCCGAAACTTCAGAAGAAGAGGCTCGTTTCTTGGAACTAATCCAATTGGATGAAACCTGTCGTGATGCCGCTTTGGCTAACGAAGCTCATAAGAAACGAGTCAAGGCTCAGTTCGACAAAAATGTCAAACCCCGTGTCTTCTCAGAAGGTGATTTGGTCTTGCTTTATGACCAAGAATCCGATAAATTGGGAGCAGGTAAATTCAAGTCCTTATGGATGGGCCCCTATATTGTTAAAAGGGTGTTAGCAAAAGGAGCCTACGAGTTAATGGATTACGATGGAATTCCACTGGCGCAGCCCCGCAACGGGTTGTACCTCAAGCGTTACTATGTTTAAATAGTAACCTGCATGCTTTTGTTGTATTTTGTTTTCGCTAAAGTGTTTGTCCTGGTTGAGTGATCCACCTTTTCATTTATTGCAGATGTCGAACCTTCTGGAGACATGTGTTGGATATGCCGACGGAGCGAGTCGTAGTTCACGGAACTTATCTTCCGCAGCCTGGGCCATTTTTGACCCAAGCGGCGAGTTAGTAAGTTTCAGAGGTGTATGTATTGGGCAATCAACGAATAACATCGCTGAGTATAGCACGTTGATAGAACTACTCTCTGATGCCATCACATGTGGCATACGCCGACTAATTGTCAGGCTAGACTCACAGCTCGTAATACTACAACTCAATGGTATATATTCTGTTCGCAATCCAGCTATTTATCGCATGTTCCTAAGGGTTAAGATCTTGGAAAGACGATTTGATTCAATTCAATATCAACATATTTCAAGAAACTTAAACACATTAACTGACTCATTAGCAAACTATGTGTTAGATAGACATTTGCAGCATTTATAAAAGGGACACATCATCAAAGATTGTACATATGGATCACATAAATCAACCAGAATAATACCCGAAAATCAAAATACATATAAGCTGTTTATATAAGTTCATACATAATGTTCTGTAACCAAGACAAAATCGGTCATATGACCCAAAAACTCAAAAAGATGCTAGGGGGAACCCTAGCCTAATGGTGCTCATGATAGTACGTCACGACCTGTGCAATCATGCGCAAGAGATGAGTCCATCGTCTAGGCACGCCAATAGTATGCCGCTGCAGCTGTAAAGGTAACTCGTCAATCTGTACATCCGGAAGACCGCGAGTAAGCCTCTCAACCTACTCCTGCACAGCTGTAAGGGTCTCAGTATCGTCAAGATCGCGAATAACAACTCTCCTAGTAGGCTCCACTGCCGGGGCAGCAACTGGCGATCTCGGACGAACTGCTGGACGAACAGGACCAATATCTGCATGCACCCAAGAGTACAATTAAAAGTCTTGATAGAATAAAGCACAGCAACATTATGAATAAGAACAGTAAACAGTAATATGGTCAAGGAGTTTACCAATGGCGCCCCACTGTTCGCCATCCGGTAGCACCAAATCCGGATCACCTCGGAAATCCATACCCACATATGGATACTCGGAAAACGCCATCTCCTGGCGCTCGAACCACCTAAAGAAGGCCTCGGTAAAAGTAATCTGAGGTTGACCAGCATGCCTAGACATGTGGTCGACCCACCTCTGCATGCGTGGCTCGGTCGGAGAAGGCAAGTCGAGTATGATGTACTAAGGCTGCATCAGTGGGATTTTCTCCAAGGCGAAGGCAGTCAGAATAGAACCAAATCCAAAGTTCTTCAGCTTCTCGTCCTTTACCTTGGTCAATTGACTTTTCATCTGAACAAGTACTGCATCACACCAGTTGAATACTTTCGGTTGGAGACACTCCAAGGCGTGCTGCATATAAGATCTATTGGCAACATGTAGAGCTGCACTGCCGGCCATCCTACCAATAGTGAACAGAATGGACCTGAGAGCCCGATCAGTAATCTCACGGATAACAATCTTGCCGTCTCTGCTCGGCTGAGAACCTTCCCTGCAATACTGGCGGACATAATCTCTGGTAGAATCAGTCCCCTGGGCCGTACCTGACAAGGAAATGGGGGCACCTCGCCTTGACAGTCCAGTCAAGAAGTACATGTCCTCTATGGTCAAGGGGATGGCCTTTCCCCTAATCTAGAACACTTGGTTAATAGGATCCCAAGCATCAAGCATGTACTGCAGCAAAGAAATATGTGCTCTCATACTAGAGATACGGAAGAACTTCAGCAAGCCACAGTTCCGCAGCGCGTTCACTGTGACAGGGTCATGGAGGGAAATCATGTCCTCTTCTTCATGTTCTCATTCTCGCCATGTAAGGGACATTTTGTTCAAAGTTCCCTGCAAAGCAAACAAGAGAAGGAGTAAGTTCCTGATTTTGATGAAAAACTGGCGAAAAAATCATCAAAAAATGACCTTAAAAACTCAGTTTTTGAGCCCAGCGCAGGCAGAGAGTCTCCCACTTGCGCTGAGGGTCAGGCTGCCTTAAGGCAGCTTGACCTTTAGCGCAGGTTTCGAAAGGGGAACCTGCGCTGATCCTAGGGCGCCCTGGCAAAACCCCAGGGGCTCAAAAATACTGGAAAACAGGCATGAAACAGGAAAAGGAAACCATGAAAAGAAAGAGCTAAGGTTTAGCTCCTACCTGGTCTAGACGGCGCCGAAAATCGTCCGCAGAATCTCCCGGAATCAGCTAGTGAAAATCAAGGGGGAAGAGGCACCTCCAGAGCTCCAACAAACCAAATGCAAATGAAATGGTAAATGAGAGGTAAAAACACCTTTTAATGGCTTTTTACACAGTTTAAAGTGAAATATTAGGGTTATAATCTCATTTTCATGCAAATATTATTCATTTCTAACAAAGTTTGTTGCAGCAATTGAAAAAGCAGTACTATATTTGAAAAGAGAAAAGCTAGTAATGGTAAAAAATCAAAATTTGACCATATAATCGAGCAGTTTTACCGCGGAATTTATGCTCGTTAAAAAATAGAAAAGCGAGATCCAAGCAGTTTTAGCACATAGTTCATGCTCGTTAAAAAATAAACATAAGATTGAGCAGTGTTTTGGCGCATTCAAGCTCTTTAAAAAATGAACCTAGTGCTGGTAAATAACCATTGTGATCGTAAATTTATTAGCCATGAAAAGCCTTGGTCATGTTTGCACCCGCTACCTCCATTCCATTTGGCCAATCGTTCACCTCCATATGATTGTTTACCTATTTTGAGGAACAGCTGCGAAGAGTGATTTCACCTAGCCATCCTTGTGACACTGCCGTGATTGGAAAATTCCAACCTGTACCTGGAATCTGCTGCTATCCCTGTTTATCACTCGTTCCTCAAAAGACGAGTCTTCTTTGAGCTCTTTTCATCTGACTCGTAAAATATGAAAAGTTTGCCGAGTTTTGGCCTTCCAGCTCGTTAAATTGACCGGAAGAGCTATCCCTCCTCTAGATTTTAATCTTTTTGGGCCGGAGGGATTATTACACAAAAAGGTCAAGCGCTTGTTTTATTCGGCTCGTTAAAGTTATCGAAAACTCATCCCTTCTGTATTTTTTTATACTTTTTCGGACTTAAGGGATTAGATGACGAAAAAGGAATTTTGGAGTTAACTTTCTGTACCTTTTCAGACTCTCTAAAATTGAAAAGGACCGAGTTTTCCTTGTCGTTAGACTCGCTAAAATGATTAAATAGCGACAAACTTGTCTTTAGACGAGAACGGGTTTCCCTATCGCTAAGCTCGTTAAAACATAGCGATGGGCTTGCCCGAAGGGCAGGTTATAGAACAAGCATATGTTATCCTCCTCAAGCTTGACAAAAATAAAGAGGTACTGGTCAGAAATGACTGGGAAAAAATTGGGAGAACCTCAAAGCTTTAATGGTAGCAAGTCGCTCTTGAACATGACACTTTGTCCTCCATATCACATCGGGTTGGGTTGTTTCATTCACCGGTCTCATCACCATGGTCCTCGCCAAACCATCCGCATTTGGGGTAATGCTACTGATCCATCACATCAGTGTCGTTATAAGTTCAAGAGATGTTGTTCAGAAAGAGTCAACCGTGTCCCATCCACTGCCATACATTATCCTTCATCCACCCATGATCGCCACCCTGAATCATATTTCACAGATTGTTTTCACCTCCACTAAAATCATTAGCTCCGTTCCGTGTCACTGATGTGGGATTCATTAAGGCCCTCCTTTGACGGATCGCTTCTTGTCGACTTCAGCTCATTATCCAAGAAGTTGATCTAGGAACAACCCCCTCAGTACTTTGAAGCTTGCATGCCTCAATGGCAAGTTTCTCACTTCCGGCGACAGGTATACATCAATGACCTTCGACCAGAAGATTTTGCGTGGTGTTCGACGCCAAGTCCTTTATTCACACCACGTGAATTGTACTGCAGTACCTTGAGGGTCATTGTCATTATTGGTGATTCCTCTCGCGCTTGTTAACGGTTTACATTATTGACCGGTAATCAAGCGATGTCTTTCCATGTTCGACTTCAGCGCAATTCTCACATGGATCGACTTGTACTTAGAGTGAAGATCGAACGAGTTTGAAGACCCCGGATCTAGTTTCATCCATCTGGGCTGCGATATATATTCAGGAAATATAAAGACATTTGATATGTACATCATTGCAGCAGATGATCATCCTACTCAAAGGATGATAATTTCAGCAGAGAATTATCAGTCTACCATCAGACGATCGTCTGTTCTATGTACCAAAATGAATTTATAAAGCTGGGCATGGGAATGCCCGCCTCAGCTAGATCATGAAAGCAGAATGAAAAATAATGTATTGTATTGTATTTTATTACAGGGCACCTCTCAGCGATTGAATGAACTTCGGATCCTCCTGATAAAGCATTTCACCCGATAAACGACCTCATACTTTAGGGGGCAACTGTTATAGACATTTTTGTGCCTTACAGCATGAAGCATGAAATGTCGATAATCTAAGGGATCCAAAGTCCCTAAACATGTTGTTCCTACCCCTAGAGGAACAAGGTCAGCAAACCACAACACTAAAAATCAGTTCTCCACCTGAAAACACTCAAAAACAAGCTAATTTTGGATCATGTCAACTGCTCCACTGAGCATCTGCGCTGAATGTCAACTGCTCCACTCTGTACCTGCGCTGAATGTCAAATCTAATGAAGGCTACCTGCGCTGGGCGAGATTGGCCAAGTGGCACAGTCATTCTGCAAGGTGTCAAATGCCCAGGAAGCTTCCAAAATGACACTTGGATCAGGGAATTCGCCTTGTGATGAGTAAGAGGATCTAGATCTCCAAGTGGAAGCAAGAAACTCCAAGTGGACTCAGGAACTGAAGTATAACTGAAGTGGGAGAGGACACTAGTCAGCTTCATGCCAAACTCAAGCTGACTCATCCTTTCTCCAAATCTCCTATATATAGATCTCTCTCATGAGGTCTAGGGAGGCTGGAATCTTGTGAATGTAAGGAAGTGTTGTTGGTTTGAGTATAGAACTATTGGGTGATTGCTTTGAAGGAGGTGAAGAGGAGATTTCTTTCTGCTGGGAGGTGTTGCTGGATTGGGCCTATTATGGTTGTAACATTCTCAGAACTTTACTTCTTCCATTAATAAAGCATTTGAGGTTCTTCTATATGCTTGTGTCTTTGTGGCGTATTGATGCTTGTATATTTGATTTATTCTAATCCTTGAATCAATTATGGATGTATGCTTCTTGTAGTTTCCCTTTCTTGTGCTTTTGCAGGATCTTTGTGTAGCTGGGCCAGTGAAAGAGCAAGGAGCTGGGAGCAAGCAGCAAGGAGAGAAGATTGGATCAAACATTAGCGGAAGACAACGGTTAGTGGATCTTTTTCTCCCCTCTCTCACATCTCATAAAGAAGTAATCTTGAATAGCTTTGCATTCGGTTGTTGCTGAGGTACTATCACCCTTAGAGTGGGATAGGGTCATTCTGTATTGGATACTTTTCCCAACAACAGCTATCTAGAAAATCAACACTTCTCAAGTTCCCAGATGGTTTTGATCCGGAGATGGCTTATTCACTGAGAGACCGAGATCCCCCTACCTTGGAGGATATGCAGAAAATTGTTGTCAGCGTTGAGGCAAATTTGAATGATAAAAGAGCACGAATGAAGGCAGAAAAGTGAGTTACAATCAAGGAGGAAGCATCCACATCAAATCAGGTTCTTCAGTCAGTTGAACAGGTGAAGAGGTTACTTGAAAGGGTCACAATTGACAAGCCGGAACCTCAGATTCGTAACCCAAATTTCAGATGTCAGCAACAACAATATAGGATCAAGCAGCGTGAAACAAAGGCACAAGACACAGCAGTTCAGCAGCAAATGAAACCGCCTTTTCAGCAGAACTTTGTTAGTCAAGAATCTGAAGATGAGGGTGATAATGTTGGTGAGGAAAATCATTTCTTTACCCCTGATGATATGCCTACATATATCACGGAAGAAGATGAGTTGGTGAGTAATTCCGTCTTTCCACAAGATGAGCATTATATTTTGTCAAATGATACGATACTTGAAGAAGAATCTAAAGAATATCAAAGAGGGTACTTGAATGCATTATCAGCTCAACAAGGACAGCAAAGGCAATTGAGAGGTCGGACTATTCCTATAAATCCTGTGCAGAAGAAGAAAGACATTGCAGCGAAAAATGATTCAGTTTCTTCAAAAGGTAAAGACATAGTTGGTCCCTCAACAATCCCATCATCATCAGCAGCTAAAGTGGACCAGCCATCAAATGCACCAAAGGATAAAGCTGAGAAGAGAGATAATCCGGCAAAGGAAGGTGAGAAGTTTCCAGTTTTCAGTTTGGAGAATGAAATTGCAAAGGTGAAGATACCTATTCCTTTAACGGAGGTTATGAAGAACGCTACTTACCGAGGCCAAATTTCAAAATTGCTGAATTTTGACCCAATGCTAGACATGGTGAATGTACAAGATGATCAGCCGGAGTTAATCTTTGGGCCAGCCTTGAATGGTGAGTCTCCTGAGAGTGACAGTCCTCCATTTTATATTAGTTTGCGATTGCATGAGTTTGTGCTGCATAATGCTATGTTTGACTCGAGAGCTTCACATAATTTGATGCCGAAAAAAATCATGGAGAAGCTGGGACTCGATATTACAAGGAAGTACCATGATTTGTATTCGTTTGATTCCAGCCGGGTAAGATGCATTGGTTTGATCAAAGACTTAGTGGTGAGTCTAGATCAAATTCCAGCGAAGAATGTTTTAATGGATGTGGTGGTGGCGGACATTCCTCCACGATTTGGCATGTTGTTGTCGAGATCATGGCGAGCCAAACTGAAAGGTACGATTCAGCTTGATTGTTCATATGCTTCAATTCCAGTTTTCGGTCAAATGAGGAAGTTATATCGGGAACAGAAGATGAAATACATGATCACTAGTAAGGAAAAGCCTGTGAATCATCCTGTAAATTATGTACAAACAGATTTAGAATCTTTTGTTTTGTTTGCGGAAAATTTCAATGAGGTAGATAGTCAGTTAGTTCAAGTAGAAGATATACCAGACATTTCAGAAAATTTCAAGGATGTTTTGAGAAAGGAAAGGGAAGAAAGGTCTGTTGTCATAAGGCCAATTGCAGAAATAAATAGGCAGCAAACAGAACATGAAACAAAATCAGACTTTCAGCACCTAGAAGATGATGAGGAGTGTCTTTGGACAATGGATTTTGATGGCGCAGTGGGCAGCGATGGTGCTGGTATAGGTGTGTGGATCCGAAGCCCATTCTCAGCTCAAGATCAAGTTCCAAACAAGGTACGGGTATGTTCTTACAAATTAGCATTTGATTGTTCGAATAATGAGGCAGAATATGAAGCTCTTATTGCTGGTTTGAAAATCCTTCTGAAGTTAAAGGCAAAGAAAATAGCAGTATATGGCGACTCCGAACTAGTTATCAAGCAAGTGAAAGGTGAATTTCAGGCCAAACATCCTCGCATGAGAGCTTATAGAAATGCTGTTTTAGATATCCTGAAAAAATTTTCTGAACATACCTTGACATGTGTGCCCCGGATTCAAAATGGTGTTGCGGATGCATTGGCTAAGGCAGCAAGTAATCTGAAAATACCCATGAATTCCAGCAATAAGTTTGAGATATATGTGAAGCAAGGATAATTTTAGGGGCGAATGTTCGCCCTTTGCCGAAATTAAGGGGTTTTAAATTTTTAGTGGGCGAATATTTTGTATCATAGTACATTTTTACAAATCACCTCAAATAGCCCACCTTATTTTAAGGGAGAGGGTAAAAAAGGTAAAATTAGCCCTTGAAATCAGGACTTAAAACCTTCCATTCGCCCATTTTCAAGAATAGGTTTTATTTAAGTGAATCCTATGGGCCAAATACCATATTTATAAAAGAGGTATGGTAAATTAATAAAAATATAAGTAAATGAGAGGTATGGTAAATAAATAAAACATTTTTTATATTTACTCCATAAGTCACCTTATATACATGTAAGAGTGTAAACAAATAAAAATATAAGTAAAGTGGAGGTATGGTAAATAAATAAAACGTCTTTTTATACTTACTCAAAAGGTATGGTAAATAAATAAAAATATAAATAAACTAGACGTATCGTAAATAAATAAAACCTCTTTTTATATTTAGTCCATAACCCTCGTTCTATTTATGAAGCCTCAAGAAAGAGGTTTTATTTAAGTGAATCCTATGGGCCAAATACCATATTTGTAAAAGAGGTATGGTAAATTAATAAAAAATATAAATAAACGAGAGGTATGGTAAACAAATAAAACATTTTTTTATATTTACTCCATAAGTCACCTTATATTTACGAACACTCAAAAAATGGGTTATATTTAGGTGAAAGCTATGGCCAAAATACTATGGGACAAATACCATGGACTAGATTGTTATTAATACCATGCAAAAAACCATTATTAACCCTAATATTAGAATTAATAAGAATAGAAATGGCACATGGTATTGACCCATGGTATTCACCAAAATGGCACATGGTATTGACCCATGGTATTCACCCAGAATGTAGCCTATTTAAATGAGGTAATTAAACCAGCATGTAGCCTATGCTAAGATTCACTAGGACTTTACAAAGTTTTATTATTTAGTGAAAGAGTCGCCAAGATCTTACAAGATTTTATAACTGAGTAAAATATTCGCCATGCCTGGTAAGAGATTCGCCAAAAAATTATATATACATATTATATTATTCATAAAATCGCCTTCCATTTTTCCTATATCCCATGGAGATTCGCCCATTTATTATATTTATAAATTTAGGGGGGGTTCTTAAAATTTTCCCTGTGTTTCATTTTGTTGATTAATTGAAGTCTTCCTCCTGGAAGTAATCTTTTGACATGTTCAAGCGGTTTACAGGGTCCCTTAAAACCCGTCAGAGCTAGCTAATCCAAATGAAAGCAGGTCTAATTGGGGCTTGCAATTGGGTTAGTTCCCCTTGTTGGCATAGTGTACATTAGCCATGTCAACACCACCACATCTCTCCTCCAAGATAAGCTACCATCATCCGAGATAGTTTATTTCCATTTTTGTTTGTAAGCATATTTCAATATTTTTACATTAATGAAATGAAGTATTATTTCTGCTCTATCTCTGTATTTATGGTTATCTCTGTAATTTTTTGCGTTTATGTTTAAATCGAAATCAGTGGTATCAAAGCGGTTTGCTCTTTCTCTTTTTTTCTTTGCATGTCCCCAACGAGGTCAGGATATAAGGAGTTAGGGCTTGAACTGGTCGAACCTCTGCAAAAACCAGCCTCGCAAATCCCGATGGCCTCCCATGGTGAATGAAAAGAAAGACGAGGGGGCAAGAGATCCTATCAAAATACTGCTCGAAGAGGCCCTCGAGCGATAAAGGAATGCGATGATGGACAACTTTGCCCATATCCTTCAGTGCTACCCAGGGGCGACACATGTACTTCCAGCAGCTACTCTGGAAGCATCACACCCTTTAAGGTACAAGTTAACTTTGACATTTCGATATTTGAGGGTCAGTTAGATGCAGACGATGTAGATAAATGATTAAATCTACTAGAAGGGTATTTTTCTGTTCATGACTTTTCCAGCCAGGAAAAGATTACATTCGCTCTTCTCAAAGCCACCCCCCACGTCAAGAACTGGTGGGAAACCTATTGCAAGCATAAGGATGAAAGTACAGCCTCACATTTTTCAGCCACACCCACTTGGAATTCATTCCGGAATGCCATCAAGGAGCAGTACTACCCTATCAAAAGCTATGAGAATAAATACATAAAGTGGACCACGTTTGCGGCAAGGAAGGGACCAAGACGTGTCGAAGTTTACCAATATTTTTCATACCCTTCGCACAAAGCTGGGTATCAAGGATTATGAGCTGCATTTGGTACTCAAATATTGCGGCTGCCTACACAAGTACATCCAGGACGAGATGGAGTTCCTGGACATCTCCTCGATCGGCACGGCATACTGATACACTGTCAAGATCGAGCAAAATTTTAAACAGAAGAAGCGAGACTTTGGATTTGCAAATCTGAAGCAAGGGAAACACACCCCTGAACCACTAAACAAAGGAAAAAGCCAAGGCGAGGTGGCACAGGACAACCCACCAAAGCCACAAGCAAAGAACAACACCACGAAGACGAAGAAGGACACGAGAAAGTGGTGTGAGTTCCATAAGAGCTCCACTCACAACACAAGTGAGTGTCAGGCCAAGCAGTCATTGGTGGCTGAGCTAAAGTATTCGAAATCAAATGCATGTTCAGAATCTGAGTCAGAAGCTGATAAGGGGAATGACAAAGGGAAGTAGATTATCGATGCAAAGCCCAATGCCACTGTTGCCACCACAAAGATCCAGAAGGAGGAACCCAAAGATCCAGAGGAGGAGGAGTGCCTCTTCCACTCCTAGACGTGGGTAAATGGCTCCCCACTACATTTAATTGTCGATAGCAGGAGCCAAAAGAACCTCATTTCAGCAGAGGTCGTGAAGCGGTTGGGCTTACCAACCACAACACATCCACAATCGTACACCAGCGGGTGGCTTCACCAAGGACGAGATCTTCGCATGAGATAGTAGTGTCACCTTCCATACAACATCAAGCCCTTCATGGATGAGGTATTGTGTGACGTTGCTCCCCTTGATGTTTGTGATGTATTATTAGGCCAACCATACTTGTGGAAGCGACATGTGTATATGAGTCAAGGCCTCGTGTTGTTATTGTTACTTTGGGAAATAAGTTGTACAGGATACCGGAGGTAGCACCACCTACCACCACCTCTTTGGTTACTGCAAAAAAATGCAGTAAGCTCATTTCCAAAACTGGGAAATTTGTTTTCCTGATGATATGCCCTCAAGGAAAAAAAAGATGGTGGCCACGAACTCCAGACAGGGCCCCTCCACACGACAACTACATATGGACAAGGTCATGGAGGAGTACAAGGACATGTTCACCTCCCCCACAGGGATTCCTATGCACTGTTAGGTCAAGCACTCCATCGACCTGACCCCAGGTGTGTCGCTGCCCAATGGACCAATATATCGGCACTCTGTTCTAGAGAACGATGAAATCAAGAGGTAGATTCAGGAGCTTCTGCATAAAGGTCACATCTGACCAAGTTCATCACCCTGTGGGAGCCCGATCGTGTTGGTACAGAAGAAGGATGGGACTTGGAGACTCTGTATTGACTATCAGGCACTGAACAAGATCACTGTCCAGAATAGGTACCCAATCCCATGGATTGATGACCTTTTGGACCAACTTAAGGGGGAAAAATATTTCAGCAAGATCAATTTGAATTCGGGATATCACCAAGTACCAATCGAACCCTCTGATATGTGGAAGACTACCTTCAAAGCCAAGGAGGGCCTTTTTGAATGGTTGGTTATGCCTTCCGGGTTGACGAATGCTCCTGCAACCTTCATGAGGCTAATGATGACATCTTGCAACCATTGACCAACTCATTTGTAGTGGTATACTTAGATGACATCCTAATCTTCATCTAGAGTTAGGAAGAGCACCTCCACCACATCAGATAGGTTCTCCAAACACTGCAACAACGCAAGTTATGTGCCAATTTGGAGAAATTCACTTTTGCATGACCCAAGTACTGTATCTTGGATACATTATTGATGAACAGGGGGTGCATGTGGATCCAACCAAGATCCAATTCATTCAAGATTAGCCATCTTCAAAAACTCTAACAAAGCTCTGCAGCTTTCTGGTCCTTTCCAACTTCTACCGCAGGTTCGTGTTGGGATTTTCTCATATCACTTGGCCCTTCAGTCAAGTCACCAAGGGAGGAGTGAAAGAAAAAATCTTTTGGTCTGAATCTCAACAGAAGGCATTCATAGAGTTGAAACATCACTTCTACTCAGCACCAATGCTCGCATTACCAGACTTGCTAATGAGCCTAGGTATTGCAACAAGAATGCTGCAACTCCCAGGGCTACCAGCTTTACTCATCAACCTGGGTTCGTACAAACTTGGAGGTGACGGTGCTATATACACAAGTAGAAGTGAAGGTACTGCCTATTATCACTGCTCATCTGGCAAGAGACCCCAGGGGTTCCAATACAGACTTCTATAGGGTAAGAAGAAGCTTGATTTTGATGGATGGAGAGAAAACCTATTCTAGGGGAGAGCTATTCTACTGCAGAAATGAAGAAAGAAATCATGTAATGCTAAACTCACACCAAACCCTAGCTAACCAATTAAACAACTAAGCTAAGTAGAATTACTAGATCAATCACTAATCTAATGCTAATTATTGAAGTTGCAAAACTAAAAGCATCAAAACTAGACTAAGGGGTAAACAATGGAAACTAAGCTAAGTCTGTGTCTAAGTGGAAGAAGCAGTCGGAGGTCAAATTGGTGAGAAGAGGATGTGAGGGAGCAACAGTGCCTGAGAACCATTGGATGAGGCAGGTGAAAGGAAAATGAACGGCTAAGATCGGATCTCAGGAGGGTACGTAGGTAGATGGGCAAACAGGGTTAACTATAGGATGAATGGTGGAGATTATATTGCGGGTGGTTGAGTGAATAGATGAAAGAACAGGGACAACCAGAGATGGACGACTAAGATTACATCACCCAGGGTGGAGTCAGGAGATGGACAGATATGATTAATTGGTAGATGGATGGTGGATATTAGATCACAGACAACAGAAACTTGTGAAAATGGTATCGGGTGATGCGATGGCCATTAGATCAGGAGACAGATCGACGGTGGAGATTGCAGTGCTTAAAGGAACGTGCAGAAATGAGGAAGCGGGTTTAGATGGCGGTAAGTAGTATTTCGTGTGCCCTCAAAGTTGTAAGCATTTTTCTCAAATTTCATGTGATTAGCATCCCTGGCCGACACGTAGCACAGAAACCCCATTTCATGTGCCCTCGGGCAGATAAAGATCGAACAGAAATCCATGCGATATGGCGTGATAGCCATCGAATCTAGTGAGGCAGATCAACGGTAGAGTTTGACCGAGCTGGTTGGTGAGCGGGTGCGTGATAGGGGTCGAATATAACAAGGCAAATCAATGGTTAGGATTTAAAGTGCACAAAGTCAAATGCTAAAAGTGAATTCGGGCAGTGATTGGTCGATTTTGTTGTGTGAGGCGATCTACAGGTAAAAACAATTTGAACATGGATTAACAGCTTCTGCTCAGCTTTTCATGATGAAGGAGAATGAAAGGGATGTGAGGGAGATCAAATGATGGGAAGAGAGCGAAGGAGCAGATGATCATAAAAGGAACATAGTAACAATGTAATGAACCCAGTGACTGCGTTAAACAACAAACTCCCTGTGAAAACCAAAATCCTGTGTTTTTGAAGTTGCTACATGGTTTCTTCCTCACATCATGGTCCCAGAGGGACGAGGTGAGGCCGAGACACCTGTGATCAACCTTGTGGATATTTTCTTTGCCAACCTACTAACTGAATGAAATCATAAATGATCTACTCTGCACTACTGTAATGAGACTGCAACTACTTAAACAAATGAATAGTTAAACAATAAACCTCTGTAATGGAAATGAACTACTTAATCAGATGAACATAAAACAAGAAACTATGCTACTTAAAAATACAATAAAGAGGAGCTTTGGTTGCTAGGGTCAAGCCCTAACCCAAGAGCTTTAGCCCTCTGAATTAACTCAGTGCTGGCTCAAAGCAAAACTCATCTTCATTATAAAAGAACATTGTATTACATCAAAATTGTTACAAGTCTGCATTTGGACACAAAGTAGAGTAAAAAGTATGAATACTTCTAATTCTTGCTAACTGACTAAACAAACTGAGGTCCTAAGCCTCTCTATTTATACATCTGAAGTCTCCAGCGAATTCCTTCAAAATTAGGGAGGCACAACTCTCAACTCAATGATAAACTCATGCTTTCCCTTTCACTAGCTCGGTTGCCTTCTAGTAGGGAGGCTGCTTGTCCTTCCACTTATTTGGCTGCCTTCTAGTACTCCTGATTTGGCTTGCTTTTCACTCTCACTTTCTTGGTTGCCTTCTAGTACTTCTAATTTGGCTGTTTGCACCTTCACTTGCTTGGTTGTTTGTACTTTTAGCTGATGAAGGGATATTCGAATGGAGGGGTGGCAAATGAGAAGGATTTATCTCCTATAATTCCTCTCCCTTGTCCCATTCAAGTTTTTACGAAGGTCTTTTACCATAGTTCCTTGCTTTTATCTTTTTATCCCTGCATTTTCCTTGCTTTTATCCTTTATTCTTGCATTACATGCACATTAGACCACAAAGCAAAATATCCAACTCTACTCATCTCATAAACAAAATATAATCAAAAGTATGCAATAAGTTGTGAGAATAGTTGGTTTGACTAAGCTAGGAGGTGAATTGAGATCAATTAAGGCCCATATAATTACTCAATGATGAGGCTCATCACTTGCAACAACCATTTAATATTGAGACAGATGCCTCTGAATATGCTATTGGAGCAGTCCTTGCTCAACATGGGCATCCAGTGGCATATCACAATGAGATACTTTCAGACACAGTCCAGAAGTATCCTACTTATGACAAAGAGATGTATTCCATTGTGCAGGCCTGCCAAAAATGGAAGCATTACATTTTGGGGAAGGAAACAGTCATCCACACAGACCGCCGGCCCCTGCAATTCATACAGACACAAGGGAAGTTACAAAATGATCGCCATCAGAAGTGGTCCACATACCTACAACAGTTCCATTTGAATATCAAGTATAAGAAGGGAAGCACCAATAATTTTGTAGATTGCCTCAGTTGATCACCGATCATGGCGTTAACCACCGTGCTCAACTCTTGTGGGTACGAGACTTCTGATTGGCCACTTCTCTACAAAAGTGACCCAGAATTTGGCCACACATACCAGACACTCTTGGAGGGTCAACATGTTCCACATTTTCACCTCTAGGATGCCCTGTTATGCCACCTAGGTCACCTTTGTGTTCCTTCAAGTGAGTGTGCCAAGATGATTTGGGAAGCACACTAGAGTCGAGTTGTTGGGAATTTCAGGGTCGATAAAATGGTGGCAGTACTGCAGAAGTATTTCTATTGGCCGAATCTTTGATAGGATGTCGGAAAGTACATCAGGTCCTGCATTGCCTGGGCCATTGCCAAACGGGCCATCAAGAATCAAGGCCTCTATACTCCATTTCCTACCCCTAGTCAACCTTGGGAATCCATCTCCATGGATTACATGTCGATACTTCCTTCTACTAAGCATGGAAATGACTATGTTTTTGTGGTCGTCAACAGGTTCTCAAAGATGGCCATTATGGCGGCCTGCAAGAAGAATATCATAGCAGAAGCCACTGCTAAACTCTTCTTTGAAAAAGTGTGGGTACACTTTTGGATCCCATAGTCTATCACCTCAAATCAGGATAGCAAGTTCCTCAGTACATTTTGGTCCAGTCTCTGGTCAATGCTAGACACCAAACTCACTAAGTCCACAGCCTTCCATCCCCAAACTGATGGCTAGACAGAGGTTGTCAACATGATGATCGTACACATTCTGCGCATGTACAAATCAAAGCATCCACGCACATGGGATGAGAGCCTCCCCTATGTTCAGCACAGATATAACCGGGCTCTCCACAACTCAACTGGCCACAACCCTTTTCAAGTGGGCTTGGGATTCCAGCCACTATGTCCCATTGATGTGGCCATGTCATTTGCAATTACTCAGGTAGATTTGGCTCATGTACAGTCCGAAACAGATAAGGCAAATAGCTTCATTGAGCAAATCTAACATATCCACCAGCAGGTCCATGACATTCTAGAGAAATCAAATGCCAAGTACGAGCAACGACATGATCAACATCGGGTGCCACACAATTTTTAGGTGGGCGACAAAGTCTGGTTGCATTTGTAAAAGGAACACCTTGCCAGAGCCTATCGGAAACTCAGACCACTCTAATATGGTACTTACACCATTACCAAGGCTGTGGGAGACAATGCATTTGAGCTCAGCATTCCCCCATTCCTTGGCCTGCACCCAATGTTCAATGTGGAATGCCTTCAGCCATACTTTCCACCATTACTACACACAACCGACATTGCAGAACAACTCACACCGGCAGAGTTAAATCCAGATTGCATGGAACAAGCTGCAACTGATCGAATCATGGACACATAGATCAAGCACACTCTCTAGTAGAAGATCCAATTGTATCAAGTTGTCAAAGCAAGCCAACTCCTTCACCAGGGAAAGTGGCTGACCAGGGACCAAGTTCAGCAGAAGTTTCCTCATCTCATGGAGGAACTCAACGGAATGGGGAACATTGCTTCCTAAGAGGGGAGGAATGATCTAGGTGGATATCGGTCGGCACCTGCCAATTCCACTTGGACCCCACCATTGTTTCTTTCAGTTTTTCAATTTCCTTATTTGTAGCACAATTTACTATTTTTGGCAGTTTTTCAGGTCCCGAACTTTTGAAGCTATTTTGAGGCCCTAAACGACGTTTTTTGGGAAAAATGGGAGCAACATCACTCTTTTTGTTGATGTTTCTCTTCCCAAATTTTTATTCCTCGAATAGATCTTTCTAACGAGGTATTGTGTGTGTCAAATGGAGATCGTATGCCAAAGTTACGACCCCGGGAAGTTGATGTACCAATTTACCCAAAACAGGGCCCATAGTTTGGCACTTCATCTCCTAGGGTTAGGGTTTTGGATGTTTAGGGTTTTTCATTATTTCTCAACAATAAATAGGCCTTCGAGCCTCATTATAAGACAGTTCATAGGCATGTAGCCGCCACATCTCTCCTCAGAGATAAGCTACCATTGCCCGAGCTAGTTTATTTCCATTTCTATTTGTAAGCATATTTCAGTATTTTTACATTAATGAAATGAAGTATTATTTATGTTGTATCTCTGTATTTATGGTTATCTCTATAATATAACCTATTTTCAATGTAGCCAGTCAAGTTGAAGGCTACTTGACTGAATTATGCTCACACTTTCCTTGAGAATGCAATAAAATTTAAGAAATGACAACTCAAAATCCAGCTGAAGCCAAATCACATGGTCCATAGACAAAAAAAAATCTACTTGCATTGATGTTTCCAATAAACTCGCAAAAGAATCTTCAAGAACATAAAAAATAAATAAATAAATAAATCTTGATAACTCAAAAGGAAAGGACATTCTTCATTTCCAACTGCTTCTTGTTTTATGTTCTGAAATTCAACACCATTCTCAAATTAAGAAATAACAATCTATTCACTCCTCCTATCACCCTTATTAGAAACAAGATTGGTATGGATTTGAAATCTTCAATTGAAATAGACACATCTTGTATGACATAAATATTCAGAAATACGTCTTCATATATTTCAACAAGAGTATTATCTTGACCTTTAAAAATTTATGAACTTGTGAATACCAAAGACGAAAAATCATGAATATTTTCTGCAACATTCAAGGGGTCTAAAAAAATCTACTTTTCTTCATTATTTTCTTTCAAATTTGGATGATTATCATCATGAATGATTTCAATGCATGCAATTTCATAGCTCTAATTTTCATAAGTTTCTTCATGAGACCAAAACTTAGAAAATGAATGACATGAAGAACAAACTAGTCTATTATCCTCCTCCCTTTCTTGTTCATTTGAAAACTGTTGAATATGTTCATCAAGCTTAAGATAACAAACCTGTTGTATTACTTCATCAATCTCAGGAGAATGAACATGAATATCTACATCGACTTCCTGGTCAGTTTCTTCTTCAGCTAAGGAATAAATCATTGCCTGTTGGGAATCCATCTGGATATCATGGAAACTGTCCTCTACCTTTTCCTTCTACTGTTGAAAAGGATTCTCATGAAAGGCCTCTATAATATCATCATCCATAAACTCATCATTTCCATAAAAATTTTCCAAATGTTGAATGAAATTCTCAAAATGATCACAACAATTTTGAACTAGTAGCAGAGAAGTGTAAGATCCTTTATAATTTTCAAAAAAGGGTGTATGAAAATGCTTCAAATAACATAAACTAACAACTGGTAATTTTCATACCATAACCTTGCTTTTCCTTCCAGAATGACCATGAACATCTTCATGAGACAATCTTCAGGAAATTGAACCCTCAGCTTGCGTATATGTATGTGAAATTTAACCAAGTGCAGAGCAACATCCTCTTCATCCTCGTCTTTGAACCTTGGTAATCTAGTTTGTGAATCTACACAAGGCATGCAGTTTAGAAATCCTGGAATGTGATATCATTGCATGGGAGCATACCTTTTGGATTGAGAATTCATCTTAAAACTACTGAAACTATTGATCTTTGAATACTGGAGTCACTAGGTGAATGGTTCAATCTTCCTGTGTCTAACTGATGTCGACCATCAGCAGTCAAATCTGAAATTTTGGATGATCTTGTCCATAGAAAATAAAACCTTCGCTCCCCGACAATGGTGCCACTATGTTAGCACTCTGTAATTCCTTCAAGATGAGGAGAGGAACCCAGAGGTAACCATAGACCTCTTTTGGTTGATAGACTGGTCTTCTTCAACCAAACGGGGCTCCCTCACTTAGGAAACTTAGAGATAAAAAATTTGAAGCACAAACTCTAGCAAAGACCAGATCTGAAAGTGTTTGATTTTTTTATTGAAGGGGGGTTGGTAAACGATTCTAAGAAAACTAATGCATGTGATTATGACCTCCCTGGTTCATCATGCTTATGCATTTCCCAACCAACTTCATATACAAAGGCTTGACTAGTAGAACTTTGAAATGAGAAAACCATTTGGAGTATAATGGAATATGAACATCAAGACATTCATCTAAAATAGTAGAACAAATGAAATTTTCATTACTGCAACTTGAATGAATGAATATCAAGAGAAAAAAGGGAAATCATTCAAAGGTATAAAAATTCCATTTGCAACTGAAATATTTCGGTTCAGTTAGACAAGAGCATGTGAAATGAATTCAAGTATAGTTGTTACATACACCTTTCAAGCAGACTAAGAAGAAAACATAAAGAAGATTACACATAAACTAGAGAATAACAATCTCGAAGCATTCATACCACAATAATATTTCCAATTTAACTAGAATCTCTTCAACATCAAATCATACTCATTAATACAAATCACAACATATGACTACAATAGCTCAGAGCAATATTGAAACCAAGAACACCCTGTTTCATATGTATTTATCAGTTTAAATAGACCACAAACAAAACATAACAAGTGAATAGATTCATTGTATCACTGATCCAAATAGTGGATTGATCCCAAACCAAAAAGAGGAAAGTTGCTGCTTTAAGTCCCTTTCCTAAAACAAAAAAACATGAAAGTGTCTTTGGCTTTATCTTAATACAAAAATTAAAACTTAGTAAAATCAATCATATCTTCAAAGACCATCATCATGAAATGAAATAACACAAAAAAGAGGAAAAGTTGACTTTTGACTGTGCAATGGCTCTGTAGCAGTTGCGCAGCACATATGATGACACTTTAAGCTTCCAAAGTTGGCACATGGATGGCTACTGAAGATCTAAGTTGGTTGCCACATCTGCTCCAAGTTCATACCTTTACACCATAAAAACTAGCTTCCTCCCAATATGTGTGCAGGTGTGAAGGCAAGGCATGCGCAACGACTACGTAGCACCTGTGTAGCGCATTTTCCAAAACTGCCTCTTAAGTGCCCTCCAGTCTTAACAAAACACAACCATGTTAATATAATCCACTCCGAACGAAATAAAATCGATAACCAATCACCTAAACCTCTGTGTTAACCAAGCAACATCCAAATTTTCAAAACCCAAATTTACAAATCGAATTTCCAAACAAATTTCAAAATTCTAGTAGCAGGAAATTGTGAAGATTGGGTCCCCAAGTGACACTTGTAATTCCCAAATCGTGACACTTGTCCATAAAATGAGATAGGTTTTTTTTATTTGTCCCATTATCGATGCAAACCTCCAGTTTTCGAAAATTCACTTCCATCTGTTAGAAAATTACGCCAAAAAACAATGGCTGAAACAAGAGGAAAATGAAAAATTTTAGTTTTTTTAAAACTAGGCCTTCAACAGTGTTAAATATCTCCAAAATAATAACACCTTTTCAGATAATGAGATAAGTTTTGTATATGAACTTTTTTTTGAGAGAAACCTCTCTCAGTTTCCTCAAATAATTCCCCAGAGCCTTAGAAACTGCTTTGCAAAACCATGACTAAAACGGAGTATTTGTGCAATCCGAAAAATAGGATTTGAAGATGCAACCAAATCTCCCAATCCACAACACCTGTGAAAAATATGGATGATTTTATTGTGCTTTGTTCTATGCTTGAGAAAAACGTCTTACGGTTTTCCAAAATTCTCCTCCATGTGGTTAAAAACCATTATGAAAAATGGTGACTAAAACAGTGAATTTTAGAGGAAATTGCATTGCAGAGTATAGAAGAATTCCATACTTGGCATGAGCGTAGGGAGTATGGGAAATGGTTAAGGTTTAGGGGTATGATGTGAATTATGTGAGCCATTAGGCGTGAGGGTGTACCATGGTGCTGAATGTAAGAAAGTGGTAGTGGTATTATGAGAATAGATTTAAAACGATGTATGTAAATGATATTTGAAGGGGTATGTATAAAGGGAAGTGGGGAAATAGGGTATGAAATAGGGAATCATGTGGTAGATATAAATAGGGAATAAAAGTATAGATTATAGGTAGTGGAAAATTTAAAGACTAGACCTCATGACCAACAAAACCTTGACTAAAACAAACTCATTTTGGACGATTCTCATCAGTGAAGACTGACACAAAACCTCTTTCAACTATGACTGGTTGTATAAACATGTGTGACCTCATGACTCCCACTGACTGAGACCTTTCACAAATCCAATAATGTCGGACAATAACTTTGAGGCTATGACAACGATAGTAGTCATAGGCTAAATTGTTGCTCAAAAACTGAAAATGAATGAATAAGGAAAATACATTTGACGTCAAAAATCATAAGACCCTAACATTAGCTCCAATGGGGATGGCAGCCTCCCCGTGAGATGCCAAGAACAAAATTGCAGACTAGTAGCCTATTTAGACCATTGGGCAATGGATTCAAACATGAAAAAAAGAAAAATCAATTGACTAACAAGACTGAAAATTTAACAATCGATTGACTAAACTTATGGTAGCAAATCACTGAGACCTTATGGCCTTCACCTCGAGCGTCAAATCTCAGTGTTGTGGTGAAGTAAAATTATTAGTGCAGACACAAACAAATTCCTCTAGCCCGATAATGGGTCTAGCCACAATAGATACATTCTATGGAATATTTCCTTAGATTAGAATCAATCAAGAGGGCCTACGACTTGGTCGCTTATCTTGCTTGATGATGTCCTTGCTTGCTCGCTCTAGCAATCTCTCACTTCCTTCTTCAAGCTCCTAAAACAAGTAAACAACAACAACACACAAACATAATGATAGACAATTTGCAATTCAACCTACTTAATGAGTCAATAAGCATCAAGACACGAATATGTAATATTACAAAACATGTAGGAAATCAATCGATAGTTTCATATATTAATATAAAAGAGAGATTACGACCATTTGTCTTGATGTCGCAGTCTTCCTCTAACAAGAACAGGTTCTCACACACTTCGCCGTCACACAACTAGATGGCTACAACTAGTAATAGCTTACTTGTCTAATCAAAATAGTATACTCACACTCAGCCAAAATTCTAACTGTGACTAGGACTAGTTTGTGCTTGGGAAGGAGGGAGGTTTATATAGGAAATATGGATGGGAGATGGATCCTCTTCTCATGGGAGAAGGACTTATCCCTTGAGGTAGTTCCATCATTATAGGGGAAAGGAGCCCAAACTGTCATCCTCGACCCCATCCAGCCAAAACATTTACGGACTTCCATTACGAAGCTTCTAGAGATGGAAGCTTTGGCTCTAATTTAAAAAAATTTCCATAACAGGACCGGTGCGACTGGAACACAGCTCAGTCACACCGGTCGGCGCAAGGGAGACAAAGGTCATTAGCATCAGCCTTGTAAACTGGGAAAAACAAAATTTTCAAGGGAAATGGTGCAAAAGGGAAACGATCTACTCATGAAGAGGGACATAATGGGAATTTCTTCATGAAGGCAAAGCATGCGGAGTTCACTATAGAGGTCCTCCAGGATCAAGGAACGGGGAGTACAGGGACAATGACAAAAAATTTTGTAACAAATGCCCCCTAAAGCGTGAAGGTCGAGCCAGAGTGAGGGATGAAATGCTTTATAAATCAGTGCGGGGAACCAGTTTGTCGTCGGAAAACCTGCAAGCAAGTATAGATACATATACATAAATTGAGATCTCTGTCAAATGATACATGAATCGTGGCATGGACATAGCCATCCAGAGAATGATCATGTAAATGGATCCAGGTATGGGCGCAGCCATCTGTTAAAGAGGATCATAATGAAACCAAGGTATGGTCGCAGCCATCCGATAATGAGAAGGATCACATATGATAACTCATGGTCTAGTCATAGTCAGCCATTTGAAAGAGACATGAATATCATCATAACCATGTCACATCACTTCACAACCTGGACTTGTGTGATCTGAGTCCAGGGTCTTGCACTCCAACATGACCCAATCAAAGTACAGATCCTAGCATGCGAATAGATGTGTTGACATCGAACATGCTAGAAAGTCGCTTGATTACCAGTCAATGATGTAAAAGATTAACAAGCGCGAGCGAAACCACCAATAATGACAATGGTCCTCAAGGTACTATCAGCACAATTCACGGAATGTGAATACAAGAACTGAAGTCAAACACCCGTGAAATCACTCGATCGAAAGCTAATGATGTGAACTTGTTGTCGAGTCTAAAGAACTTGCCATTAGGGCATGCAAGCTCTAAGGCACTGGAAGGGAGTCTCTCGGTCAACTTCCTAGATAATGAGTCGAAGTCGATGGAAAGCAACCGTGTCAAAAGAGGGCCATAATGAATCCCACATCATCGACGTGAGATGAGAGGATGTAAAATGATTTTGGATTATACAAAGAATCAGAGGTAAGTGTAATTGTAGAAGGACAACTCTTGAACATATCGGCAACACAACTAGAAGTTTGGCAGCTTTTGGATCCATGGGATCGGTGGTCATAATGACATAGCAAAGATCATATGGAAGGAAAAAATGAACAGCCCAAACCCAGGAAGGTCAATGATGTAAAGGAGGATGTCCCAACCCGACACGAATCAAAGAGTGTCATGTTCAAGAGTAAGCTTCCGACACGACTGATAGATTTACAAATTTCCCCCCAACATTTCTGGCAAGTACCCCAATTATTTTTTAACCGCAAGCTTGAAGGGGATAGCATATGCTTGCATTGTAGGTTCATCCGTCGAACGAATCTAACCTAGTAAGTTTAATGAGCCCTAGGAAGGAGAACTCGTGTTCATCATGGTGACGAATCCAATGTTGTTTAATAGTTTAACGAGTCTGACAAAGGTGTAACTCGATATCTTTTTCATGTTTAGAGAGTTTGAAAAGGACACATAAAAGAAAACTCCACATGGTCCCTTTTCATGCATTTGTGTCTCTCGAGCCCGAAAAGGTAGAAACAATACTTGAGATAACCACTTGACCATTTCATTCAAGGAGTACCTTTTTCATAAATAGTGCCTCCCAGCCCAAAAAAGGGTAAACTTATACTGGGTGCATGACATTTCACATCCATTAATAAGTTTGAAATGACAAGGGCTCGGCCATCTTTTCGCTTTTAAAGGGTCGGAAAAGAGCTAAAAGTGGACCCCCCATTTTTTGTCTCTTTAATGAGTCAAAAAGGGAAAATACTTGGCAATCTTTTTATGTTTTACGAGTCAGAAAAGAGATTTAAAGGTGACTTGTCCTAGAGGAATGAGTGGTATAAATGGTAGCAACTGGTTCCGGCAATGGAGGAACTGCTCAAAACATGTAATGGTCAAGGGGCTGGCTAATAAAACCACTCATCGTTGCAGTCCCTTGGGAAAGGAAAAACAACCAAGTGAAAGCATATGATCGGCCAAAGAGATGGTGGCAATGGAATGAAACAACCTAAACTCATCTAGCATAAATTAGCTAATAAAAATGACAATCACGAGATGTAAATTGGGCATGGGTTCATTTTTACACAAGCTTGAACCATGGAGAACTCTGCTTGGATTCAGTTTCATGTTTACACAAGCTTGCAATGAAAAACTATGCTTGCTATAAGTTCTCATTCCCCTAGCATAATGACTTAAATCAAGGTACATGCCCCCCAAGCTTCAATTCAGTCAACTAGGTGGACGAAATGAAGGTTCACTTTCGAGATCTTGGAAAGACTCGATTGGGATTTTACGAGATCTTAATCAAAGACTCGATTCGGAAAAGGGAGTTGTTTCATTTTTTAACGAGGTTGATACAGGAAAAACTATCCTCAGACATCTTGATTCATTTTTTAATGAGCTTGCCGCAAGACAAGGAACTATGCTCATCCCTTATTTCATTTCTTAATGAGGTTGACACAAGACAAGGAACCATCCTCATGACTCCTTGTTTCATTTTTTAACATGGTTGACATAGTAAAAGGACTATCCTCGGACCCTTTTTTCATTTTTTAACGAGCTTGACACAAGACAAAGAACTATGCTCATGACCCTTGTTTCATTTTTTAACGAGCTTGACACAAGACAAAGAACTATGCTCACAACTCCTTGTTTCATTTTTTAACAAGGTTGACACAAGACCAAGAACTATCCTCACTCATTTGTTCATAGACCATACGAGAACATGGATCCCAAGAGGTCTTTACTAGATGGAAGAACCACACTCTAGGAGGAATACATGTCATTTGGTACCAAAGGCAGATTGGGTTCTAATGCCCCCAATACACAATGTACTATACCATCTGAGTGATCATCAGAAAATGTGGAGATGGAACAGGTAGCCACATAATTGGTGGTGAGGAAGGTACTGCTTGCAAACAAGAGCCAATAGAGGATGATGGTTGCAAAGGAGGCTCCTGGTGACCAATGAATGACAATTGATCAATGATCACTATTCTCCCTTCATGCGAAAAATAAACCACATGGAAAAGAAAAGAAACAAGAGCTCCCATGACATAAACATAGTTGCATCCAAGGAGAAGATTGAAATCTAAGGGACCTTGGACTACCATCACGTCTATATAGACGACCTTTCCTCCCAAACTAATAGGGAACTTCGGAAGGATCCCCAAGGGCTAACTGGTTCCTCTGTTGAAAGCCAAAAAATTTTGGGTGATAGGCACAAGCTGTGGGGAACCCAAAGCTTTCCAAGTAGTAGAATACATGATGCTAACAGACGCACCTTCATCTAATAGAGTTCCACATACTACCATATTATAGGCTTGTACTATAATCTGGAAAGGCACATAAGATGGGAGGTGGAAAGTAGTCAATGGACCCCATTTGAAAGAGACGAAATAACTACTTAGTGGGGGTATCATATGATTCCCCCCATGCTATACAGGAATAGGAGAAGGACTCTCCTGAACAACAGGGATGGGAGGATCACTCTTCGATTCATGATAACCTTAGGAGATAAGAAGAACATGAGCAGTATGATCACCACTCTCTTCCGGAACAGAGTGAGCTACTGGTGGCGAAACCAAGTCAACACTCTTTTCGACCAATGGTTGGTCGGGAACAGATACAAGAGAGTCATTCTCAAAAAGAGCAGGATGGTCAAGAGATAAATCTAAGTCAATCTCTTTACCAACTGGGAGAGGGTCCGAAGAAAGCCTTTGATAATCAATAGGAAGTTGGGGTTGAGGAGCTGCAAGGTTTTCCAAAGCTTTGGAAGCTTTATCCATAAGAGGACAAAGGTGAAGAAGATTCTCTCCTTCACATAACCTACAGGGGAATCTAATCTTTCCCTTCTTCTTACCATCATTAGCTAAAGGTGTAGCATCGACATGATCTCAAAAGGTTGACAGGGATGGTCGGTTCAGGTCTTGAGACCATACCTCTAAGACTCTGGAATGCTAGGACAGTCTCGAAGGAGATGGTCACACTTACACATCTTGCAAGGGAATCTGACCTTCCGTGGATGATCAGAAGGTTTTTCGACGGGAAGTGCATTTGGAGTAATAGCTGCACAATTTGCCTCTTGCTTATTTAACTTCTTCTTCTTCGTCTTCTTCTTCTTCTTAGCCTCCTGGTTACTGGATTTCAAACTTTCACCAGGTGAAGTAGAAGGGGAAGATGAAGAAACAGGGGAAGAAGGTGAGAGTTCAACCTTAGAATCATCTTGACGTGATTCAAATGAAGGAGATGTTTGCATAGGAGTCAGGACACTCAGGACCACCGAGGTCGAAAATAACAAGATAGGTAAACCAATGGTTAACCTAGGAAGGGACAACGTCGCCATCTAAGAAGCACCAACATTTCCAAAAGAAGGAAAAGGACCAGGATTCCCATCTGAGGGGAACCCTTGACTGGTAGACTTTGGGAATGTTGCCATTGGAATCGACCCTAAAGAAACACTAAGGAAAATACATTTGACGAGGAATATTTCGTGGGTAGTTAATTTTAAGACATTGAAAAAAAACTTTGTCTTTTCATGTTTTAAGAGTCAAGAAAAGGGTAAAAGGTGACTCTAGTCGCTTTCAGAGTTAACGAGCTCGAAAGGACAAGTTCTTGATGATCTTTTCAAATTTAAATAGTTATTAAAGATCAAAAATGACTACTCAGGGTACTCTAGGCATAAAGGATTACCAGGTGACCGTGAACTGCAGAATACCTCCTGGCGAGCCAAGAAGTACGGGCAAGCACTCTCCCCGAATGCTGTGTTCGGTGTATCAACGTTTACAAGGCGACAGACTTGGCTTCCAATGGATAAAGGATTGCAAACCTAGTGGGGTATCCCTTTATATACACAACGGTATGGGGAGCACAAGTTTGTACTAGCATTGTCTAATGCCGAAGTGAACGACAACTGTTAGGTTTAAAGATGTCGGGACACGTCTCTAGCCTAGATCACTAAATGTGAGTGTTAAGTTTCAATGCTTCCTTAGGTTAATTTAATAAATTTTAATGGTTGATCTTGAATTAGGTTTCAATTTCAAGGCCCTACCGCTGTCATTTGACAAAACTCCTACATGCAACTATATGAGAAAAGAGATCTTTGTCTTCGATGAAAGTTAATAGTAATTGAGAGATAGGGAACACAAAATCAATGCAACAATAAAAGAATGAAATATTTCTCTAATACATGTCTTAAATGCACTTAATCTTCCCTTAACAACAAAAGAAGTTTCATTTAATTTCCAATGCTTATGATGATGCAATTCTAGTTTTCCAATGACACTACTAATGCAATATTTTCACTTAAGTAAACTAGAATGATGTTCTTCTTTTCATAAAATGCAAAATGAATCTTTCACATAAACCACTTTAAATGAAAATTTTCACAATTTTGAACAAACAAGCATCAATCAAATCCAAAGCATTATAAATGAAACTAAAAGCAACTTCTTCCCTGAATCGAACAAACCAAACACATAAATGCTTCAATAAAAAAAACCAAGCAATGTAATCTATGCTTGGAAAGAGAAAAGAGATACTCAAAATAAGAGAACAAACGAGACTCTTTTACTCATTCAATTGAAAACAAAGCATCCTAGTCACTTCTAGGTGGAAGAAGAGAGTCTGAGTGTCAAGACACACTGGCATTGGAATGGAAGAAATTCTGATTTTTCTTACCCATGAAACCGGAGCAACTTTTGGGCCAAAAGTAGCGCTAATCAGCACGACTAACCAGTACTACAACTAGCGTTGATGGTTGATCGGTGCGACTTTTTGGCCACAAAATAGCGCCGATTGAGGGATTCAAAGAAAAAATAAAAAGAACTTCACATACGGCCAGACTTAACACATCAGAGGGTGGGATAAACTAAGCAAGCACACAAAGAAAGCTAAATGAAGCTTTCTAGTCAGGGATAAAATGGTCCAAAAGGCTTACGAGGTCAGAATCACAAGAGCAGAACACACTGGCCAAGATTGGGGTCAAGCCCTAATCTTCACTTACAGGGATCAGCGCGACTGCCTAACTAGCAACAAGTGCCAAAGGTTGGTTGGTGCGACTGTTCCTCCGCAATTCGCGCTGGTCGGCATGACTGTCAGCCGATTAAACATGTTGTCCAAGGGAACTAAGGAAAAAAAAATCAAAACAGGGACTAGATCTGCTACTATGAATTTTAGACTTAGGCCAATGAGCAGTAGAAAAGAAACAAACCCAAAGGGAAAACGTGAAACTAGCAAAGTTCTCTCGAAATCATGAAATCCAAAACAAAAGATGGGATCTCCCCAGTGGAATCGCCAATTTGTAGTGAAGTAAAATTATGAGTGCGAAAATGAACGAATTCCTCTAGCCTGATAATGGGTCTAGCCACAACATATACATTCTATGGAAGAATTCCTTAGATTTAAATCAATCAAGAGGGCCTACCTCTTGGTCGCTTATCCTGCTTGATGATGTCCTCGCTTGCTCGCTCTAGTAATCTCTCACTTCCTTCTTCAAGCTCCTAAAACAAGTAAACAACAACAACACACAAACATAATAATAGACAAATTACAATTCAACCTATTTAATGAGTCAATAAGCATCAAGACACGAATATGTAATATTACAAAACATGTAGGAAATCAATCGATAGTTTCATATATTAATATCAAAGAGAGATTACAACCATTTGTCTTGACGTCGCAATCTTCCTCTGACAAGACCATGTTCCCACACACTTCTGCTAGCATGCCATGATGGCTTCAAACAACAATAGTTTAAAGGCTCTTCTCTTTAGACTTCACTCCAAACCAAACACACTTCTCTCTCACACAACTAGATGGCTACAACTAGTAATAGCTTGCTTGTCTAATCAAAATAGTATACTCACACTCAGCCAACACTCTAACTGTGACTAGGACTAGTTTATGCTTGGGAAGAAGGGAGGTTTATATAGGAAATATGGATGGGAGATGGATCCTCTTCTCATGGGAGAAGGACTTATCCATTGAGGTAGTTCCATCATTATAGGAGAAAGGAGCCCAAACTATCATCCTTGACCCCATCCAGCCAAACCATTTACCGGACTTCCGTTACAGAGCTTCTAGAGCTAGAAGCTTTGACTCTAATTTAAAAAACTTTCCATTAGAGGACTGACGCGACTGAAACATAGCTCAGTCACACCAGTCGACACGGGAATAGTGCTAATCTCTACACATCAGCGTGGGGAATAGTGCTAATCTCTTCACATCGGCGCGGGGGAGACAAAGGTCATTGGCGCTGGCCTTGTAAACTGGGCAAAACAAAAGTTTCAGGGGAAATGGTGCAAAAGGGAAATGATTTGCCCATGAAGAGGGACATAATGGGAATTTATTCATGAAGGCAAAACATGCGGGGTTCACTGTATAGGTCCTCTAGGATCAAGTAATGGGGAGTACAGGGACAATGACAAAATGTTGTGTAACAAGTGCCAACCACCCACACTTGCAATATTGAAAGTAAAACAGTATGTACAGTGGAATCTTACATATGTTGAAAGTATGTAAACTAGGTAATCACATCTTTCCAATGTATCCAATCAAGGAGAAGGCTACTTGACTGAATGCTACTAACACTTTCCTTGAACAGGGAATAAAATTTTAAAAATGGAAACTCAAAATGCAGCTGAAGCCAAATCCCATGGTCCATAGACAAAACAAAATCTGCTTGCACTAATGTTTCCAATAAACTGGGAAATAATCTTCAAGAACATAAAAACTATATTTTCTAGATAACTCAAAAGAAAAGGGAATTCTTCATTTCCAACTACTTCTTGTTCTATGTTATGGAATTCAACACCATTCTCAAATGAAGAAATAACACTCTGTTCACTCCTCCTATCATCCTTATTAGAAACAAGATTTGTATGGATTTGAAAATCTTCAATTGAAATAGACACATCTTATATGACAGGAATATTCAAAAACAAGTCTTCATATATTTCAACAAGATTATTATATCCATAAAAAGTTTCTGAATTTTGAATGAAATTCTCAAAATTATCACAACAAATTTGAACTAGTAGCAGATATGGGTAAGATACTTTATAAAAAAAAAAAAAAATTATGAAAATGCTTCAAAGAACATTAACTAGCAGTTGGTAATGTTTCATACCATAACCTTGCTTTTCCTTCTAGAGTGACCATGAACATATTCATGAGACAATATTCAGGAAATTGAACCCTCAACTTGTGTACATGTATGTGAAATTTAACCAAATGCAGAGCAGCATCCTCTCTATCATCGTCTTTGAACCTTGGTAAGCAAGTCTGCCAATCTACACAAACCATGCAGTTTGGAAATCCTGGAATGTGATCTCGATTCATGGGAGCATGCCTTCTGGATTGAGAATACTGGAACTATTGACCTTTGAATATTGGAGTCATCGGGTGAATAGTTTAGTCTTCCTGTGTCTTACTGTTGTCCACCATCAGCAACCAGATCTGAAAATTGGATGATCTTGTTGGGAGAAAATGAAACCTCCGCTCCCCGGAAATGACGCCACTATGTTAGCACTCTGTAATTCCTCCAGGCTGAGGAGAGGAACCCATATGTAACCACAAACCTCTTTTTGTTGATAGTCTGGTCTTCTTCAACCAGAGGGGGCTCCGTCACTTAAGAAACTTAAAGATAAAAACTTTGAAGCACAAACTCTAGCAGAGACTAGATCTGAAATAGTTTGATTTTTTGATTGAATAGGGGGTTGGTAAAGGATTCTAAGAAAACTAATGCATGTGATTATGACCTCCTTGGTTCATCATGCTTATGCATATCCCAACCAACTTCATATACAAAGGCTTGACTAGTACGACATCGAAATGAGAAAACCATTTGTAGTATAGTGGAATATGAACATCAAGACATTCATCTAAAATAGCAGAACAAATGAAATTTTCATTACTACAACTTGAATGAATGAATATCAAGAGGAAAAAGGCAAAGAATCCAAAGGTATAAACATTCCATTTGCAACTGAAATATTTTAGTTCACCTAGACAAGAGCATATGAAATGAATTCAAGTATAGTTGTTCCATACACCTTTAAAGCAGACTTAGAAGAAAACATAAAAAATATTACACATAAACTAGAGAATAAAAATCTCGAAGCATTCATACCACAATAATCTTTGCAATGTAACTGGAATCTCTTTAGCACCAAATCATACTCATTAATACAGATCACAGCATATGACTACAATAGCTCAGAGAAATCTTGAAACCAACAACAACTTGTTTCATATGTATTTACCTGTTTAAATAGACCATAAACAAAACATAACAAGTGTATAGATTCGTTGTATCACTGATCCAAATAGTGGACCGATCCAAAACCAAAAAGAGAAAAGCTTCTGCTTTAAGTCCCTTTCCTCCAAAAAAAAAAACATGAAAGTGTCTTTGGCTTTATCTTAATACAAAAACGAAAACTTAGTAAAAGTAATCCTATCTTCGAAGACCATCATCATGAAATGAAACAACACAAAAAAGAGGAAACTATGACTGCTGACTATGCAATGGCTGTGTAGCAGCTGCGTAACACATATGATGACACTTTAAGCTTTGAAAGTTGGCACGTGGTTGGCTACTGAAGATCTAATTTGGCTGCCGCTTCTAGTCCATGTTCATACCTTTACACCCTGACAATTGGCTTCCTCCAAATATGTGTGCAAGTGTGTAGCAGCACCTGCGCAGCGACTGTGTAACACCTACGTAGCATATTTTCCAAAACTTCCTCTTAAGTGCCCTCCAATATTAACAAAACACAACCATGCTAATATAAGCAGCTCCAAACAAAACAAAAAATCGACAACCAATCACCTAAACCTCTATGTTAACCCAACAACATCCAAAATTTCAAAATCGAAATTTACAAATTGAATTTCCAAACAAATTTCAAAATTTTGGTAGCAGGAAATTGTGAAGATTGTGTCCCCAAGTGACACCTATAATTCCCAAATCGTGACACTTGTGCATAAAATGAGATAAGTTTTTTTCTTTGGCCCATTATCGATGCAAACATCCTTCAATTTTTGAAAATTCACTTCCATCTGTTAGAAAAGTATGCCAAAAAAATGGCTAAAAAAGGAGGAAAATGAAAAATTTTAGTTTTTTAAAAAATAGGCCTTCAACAGCATTGAATAACTCCAAATTAATAACACCTTTTCATATAATGAGATAGGTTTTGTATATGAACTTTTATTTGAGAGAAACTTCTCTCAATTTCCTCAAATTATTCCCCAGAGCCTTGGAAACTGCTCTGCAAAACCATGATTAAAACAGATTATTTGTGCAGTCCAAAAAATAGGATTTGAAGATGCAATCAAATCTCTCGATCCACAGCACCTGTGCAAAATATGGAAGATTTAATTGTTCTTTTTTCTATTCTTGAGAAAAACTTCTTTCTGTTTTCCAAAATTCTCCTCCATGTGGTCAAAAACCATTCTGAAAAATGGCAACTAAAACAGTCAATTTCAGAGGACATTGCATTGCAGAGTGTAGAATACTTCCATGCTTGGCATGAGTGTAAGGAGTATGGGAAATGGTTAAGGTTTAGGGGTATGATGTGAATGATGTGATCCATTAGACATGAGGGTGTACCATGGTGGTGAATGTAAGAAAGTGGTAATGGTATTATGAGAATAGATTTAAAACGATGTATGTAAATGATATTTGAAGGGGTACGTATAAATAGAAGTGGGGAAATAGGGTATGAAATAGGGAAGCATGGGGTAGATATAAATAGGGAATAAAAGTATAGATTATAGGCGGTGGAAAATTTAAAGACTAGACCTCATGACCAACAAAACCTTGACTGAAACAAACTCATTTTGGATGATTCTAATCAATGAAGACTGACACAAAACCCCTTTCAACTATGACTGACTGTATAAACATGTGTGACCTCATGACTCCCACTGACTGAGACCCTTCACAACTCCAATGATGTCAGACAATAACTTTGAGGCTATGACAACAACAGTAGTCATAGGCTAAATTGTTGCTCAAAAAATGAAAATGAATGAATAAGGAAAATACATTTGATGTCAAAAATCATAAGACCCTAACAAGTGACTTGTTTTAATATTTTGGGAAAAAAAAACTACAACTAGGGGAAAACAAATTAGGACTTGGGTTTTGGGAGACTTTTTTTCTATATAAACCTTTCTGGAAATAAGATTTTTCGAGTCAGATAGGGTTGAAGTTGTTTGTTGAGAAGTGTCTGGCTGAGTATGTGGTCTTCTAGGAGCTAGGATTGTTGTTAATAATTCCCCACTTGGTGAGAAAATTCAGCCAATACACTTTCTTTGCTCACCAAACAAAGAAATGGTTTCAAAGAAAAACCCAAGGAACAACAACTTTGTTCTTCATTCCCCGACAATGGTGCTAAAAGATGTTGTTACCCTAGGGACAACCTCTCGCTGAAAGGAGGCAAGTGCCTAGGACATCTATGCAAAATAGGTAAAAGGTCTTTGCTTCATCATTTTATACATGGTTACTCGAAGATGTTTCTTAAAACTGTAATGTATTTATAACTCTTGGAGAAAGGACCAAACCCTCCCAAAATGGCCAAGCTATCTGTGGAATGACTTATTGAAGTTGTTGTATGATTAGAAAGAAAATAAAGAAGAAGATTCAATGTATAAGGTTACAAGAACATAATCTTTTACAACAAATCTTAGTTGAAATCATGGCAGACTACATAAATGAAATGATGGAAAAGGTGGAGCATATTTTAAGGTTACTTTAATAAATATGCACAAGTATTATTAACTATTTAAAGTAGAAGCAAAAATGTTGAATTAAATAGAACCAACAACTTCATTACACATTTTCCAAAGAAGAATTGCACACAAATGACTTACAAGAAGGTAGACAAAAACATTTCATATAACACAGATAGTTGGAATCATCTTGAAATTTTACATTACTTCTTTGAGAAAATATTTTACATTACACAAAAAAAAAATGTCTCTTGCCGAGGCCAAAATTCAGAACCATAAAATTGGTCCCTTGATGTCCTTTTAAATGAATTATTACATAGAAAACAATTATGAAAATTGTTAACTATCAAAACTATTTCTTAGTTATTCGGTCCTCATGAAAATTAAAAGAATAAACTATTTCTAATTCTCAAATTATAAAAATGAGATATTTTCCAAAAATTGAAAATAAGTAAACATAACCATTCAATGAATTGGGACTCTTGTGCAGCTTCAAGCTCGCTTAACGAAAATCTAGGCTTCACAACTCAAACCTTTGATGGTGAAATCAAACTCTTGCATTTCTTCCACAAATTCAAGTTAGGAACTGGGAACTGCATCATTCTATTGTATGCCATTCTTAAATTGGTTACCTTGGTGTATGTTGCATTCTCATTGAACAAAATTTTGGCTAGCCATAGCAATTGGAAATCCCTCTACAAATAATTTACAGTTATTGCTCCTTTTAAAATTGGTGTTCTCTCATGAGAAGAATTAATTTTACTCTCTGTCTCCACCAACAATGTTTCATATTGTTCCCAAGAAAGGAGGTTTCATTACTGATCCTAACATGAATGCAACCCTGCTCGAACTCTTTTGTCAAAATTAGAATTATATGTTTCCACTGATTCTCTAACCTCCAACATCTTGCTCTCTGCCTGCTTCCTCTACATCTTTTTCTAAACCATCTTGGTGATCTATGACACCATAGTTGTCCTATCAATAATATCCACTACCCTTATTTCTTATGAAGATTTGAAATTTAGATAATCAATCATCTTTTTGGCCAATTATGCACTTTCCTAAGATTCACTTTTATTAGTGTAAATAATGGATTCAGTGACCCTAACCATTTCCTTTTCTTCAACCATGACCAACATATGATCCCAAACGGCTTTGAATTGTTGAATAGTGTCATTCCAGATGATCTCACTTGCTTGAATAAGAGACATGTTCCCCTTTAGTTTTCCTTTCAACTCCTTAATTTCATCACATGCTGGCTATTAAATTTTATGATGTTGAGTTTCATTTTCTCTAGTCATATTTAGTTGTCTCTCCTTACACTTTAATTACTATTTGTATCATCTAGAATCTTCTGTAATTTCTTCAACTCATCCTCCAAAATCTTCAGCTCTGTCATGACTCTAGTGAATTTTTTAGTTGGATCTTCTGAGTTTGGTTGCACCACAATTGTGCAAACATGGTTGTCTATTTTTTGTTGTAAATCTGCATTGAGTTCCTTGAGATCTGCTACCTCCTTATTTCTTTCCATTAGCTCATGAGTTAAGATTACTTTTTCTTTCTTGACTTGAGCCAACTATGGAATGTGAACATGTTTTGTGACAGACAACTTCAATTTTCTTCTTAAAGACTAAATCTCAAATTTTGCAATCTAGACCAAGGCTTGAACAATTGCTTTATCCTAATTTTTGTTTTAAAGAAGGAATAGAGTGGTTAAGTCATTTAAATACCTGGTAATTTTAGAGGCAATTGGTGATGAAATTGAAATTATCCTTGAGAGCAATAGCTGCAATGAAACTGGCAGGTAAAGTAAACGAAATGAGCGAAATCCGGGTTTTTATAGCAAAAGGGTGAAATAATTTGAAATTAAGATAATGGAGACAAATGAGTAAGGAAAGGTGACTTGGCAGCCAGTGTACTAGGTGACGTGAAAAAAGGGTGGGTGAGGTGGAGTGGGAAGGGGTGATGTGGAGATGGCATGGAACTATTGATGTGTAATCCATCTCACTTGATCTTGCTCGCTTGTCATAGCATTTTTGTATAAGAGGAAACCACTTACCACCCTCAGGGGCACCTTGGGCAGTAAGTCATTTCCTTGGGGAGTGTTGTCGGGGTTGATCACAGTCATCGATCACCCCGATGGTTGATTTTCCAAAACTGCCCTCGGGGGCACCTTGTCATATAACCCTTGAACTGTTTGTGGTGTTCGGTTTGACGTGCGCACGACCTAGATCTACACAACGAAATCACACCCTGAGAGTTGTACGCCCTCTAACTCTTCCTCTACTTTTCATTAGTGAGGCTAGCTGACTTGATATATATATATATATATATATATATATATATATATATATATATATATATATATATATATATATATATATATATATATATATATAATCTGAAACTTTGGACCTACACCATTTCTCATAGCAAAACATCAAACTCCAAAACATATGTACAAAAGTCCCTTTATCTATATTTTCTCTTTTTGCTTTTTTTGTTTCCTTTTCATATATCTATATATATATATATATTTTTTTTTTCCTTTTTTTTTTTCTTCTTTTTATTATTAAAAAAAAAAAAAAAAAAAAAAAAAAAAAAAAACTGACTGCAACATCCACTATTTTCCAAAAATTTAAAATGAATGAAATCTACTAATGAAGCTATCAAACTGATGGAAAAACATTGGTGGGAACTACAAATAGGGTGGCCATAGAAGGAGGGTGAGCATTGGTGCTTGAATGAGTGATTGGAAGCATAAAACGAAATGTGATAATGAAATTTGGTTTAGTAATGTTTTTTTAACCCTATCTTTGTGTGCCCAACAATAATATGCAATTGCTAATTATTAAGTAACAAAACACATCAATACATGTTTTTTTTCAAGCAAAAGAAAAAATGGAACTTCTATTTATGAGTAATAAATAGTTACATAAGTATATGTCTATAGCATTTTTCTATCCCTAGGCCTTTCAAATATTGCAAAAATTTCAACAATCGACAAAAAACCCCTTTTTTGGTACTTACAAAAAACAATATAATTATAATCTGCTATGTAAAAAAGTCTACTACATGTGCTAGTGCTAGGAAAAAATGAAAGAAATTGTTCAAAATTCACCCACAATGGGAAATCATTGTGATGAGAAATAGTCCACTGGTAAAATATTCTATGTACATGAGTACAGTAGACAGTCAAATAGGATCTATAATTAATTAGACCCAAGGGTCAAGAAGAATTTTTTGTCGGTTAGCCTCTTTAACTTCAATGATTGAGCATGTGCCTCGGTCCATATCCAATCCAATTTTTGGCAGGTGATCCACTTCCTCATTTATTTTCTTTTAAATATGATCAAAGGATATAAGTGAGAAAAATGTTAGATTTTGTTTGAGTTTTTGAAAAAAAGGAAGCAATGCGATGTTCTTGATGACTATTGTTCCTTTCATCCATCTTATAACATTTTGGGAATCACCATAGATATGAATAAAATGAACTCCATATTTATGAGTTGGGAGAATAATGATATATAAGGTAAAGAGTTCAGCATAACTTTTTGTAGCAGGTCCAATGTTTGTAGAGAAGGAGAGAAAATGTGAGGTAGAAATTTATATAATTCCTACCACCCCTCCCAGAGGAGGGATGCCCTAACAACTACATCGAAAAAAACCCAAGAATAATTGGTTTGTGTTTCAATTGGTGGGCATGTGTTTATGGATCCATTTGAGGAATGCCAAGAAAAATTAGATGCAATAGCTAGACTGGTTGTGGACACCTTGGTCGAGTTTGGAGGGTGGTTTTCAAAAATAGCAACATTTTTTTCCAACAATATCCCCCAACAAATGCACAAAGGAAGTGATTTTATGTTGTCCATGAGCTTTTGGGAAATCCGAAATTTGAGACGACTGTTTATATTTTCTTCTTGCTAGGGGATAGATAAACTCCCAATTTTCTTGGTGTGTGCCTCAACCAATTGAGAAAAAGGACAAGTGATGAAGAGATGAGAGATGGTTTATGGGTCTATCCAATATAAGGGGAAAATAATGAGGCATTGAAAATTCCCTTTTTGTAGGTTATCCCAAGTGGGTACTTTGTTCCAAAGAATTAGCCACATGAGTATCTTTTCTTTTGGGGGGAATTTGAGTTTCCATAATTTTTCCCCCAACATGGGGGATTTTCAGATCATTGCAGTAGATAAAGGTAACCAAACTTTGGAGCATATGACCCAATCAGACTGAGAGCTAGATGAGCTGATATTTAGAGTCTAAATTAGAAACATTTGTAAATTTAAGTGCTTTGATATATTGATCCCATGCTAATTCCCCTTCACCTTCTAAATGAAGGTCATTGGAAGAAATCTAGGATTGAGAGAAATGAGGAAAATGTGGATGGGAGACCTCATTGAGAGTGGAAAAATATGCATTATATAGTTGTTGGATAAGCAAGTCAATAAGATGGAACTATTGATGACTACCTATGTAGCGGTATTTCCCAAGAATAATATTTGTGCCCTTCCCAACTTTCTACCACATATGTTTTTTTATGATAGATAAGGCTTTCAAAATTCTTTTTGATGATGTTAGGTCCCTATAATACTAGTGTTCTCCCTCATTTTTATTAGTGTATCCCCCTTATTATTATTGTTGTGCCCCATAGAAGCCCACTATTGTTATTGTTGTTCCCTTACATTATTATTGTCATGTCGGCTCTGATTATATTGTGACCCCTTAGACTCCTATACATAGAAAGGAGTTTTTTCATTTGAATCATCCAAGAATTATTCATATGTGTAATATAAAGGAGGTTTCCCCATGGAAGAGGCTTATTTTGAAGTTTTCTATCTATCTCTTCTTCTATTTTTTGAGTTGGTTGCATAACATTTGGTATTAAAGCTTTGGATTCTAGGGTTTCGCTGCTTTAAACAGGCCATCGTGGAATTTTCTCTATAACGATTTCTACAAAGATTTAGACGGTGAAATTAAAACCCATTTGAGCTGAAATCTTGATGAACCAGGTGACCAAATTTAAGACCTTTTGTCACTACATTTTCAGAGATAAGAACTAAGTAATTGAGGATTTTTGGAGGCTCTGGAATTCGATCTCAAACAGGTTACCTTGGGAACATCATCATAACTTTCCCTTTGAGAATCAGATTGAAATTTTGTAATAAGTGACAGAAATAGGACAGACTAAAGTTTCTTGGGTATCATTTTTAGGGCCGAAGGTCGAAACAGTGACATGTTGCACATCATACAAGTTCGCTCTACTGAACAAGTCTATAATCATGCCATCGTGGGATATTTTCCATAACTCTTTCTTGGAGAATCAAATATCTATCAGACTTGTGGGGTTAGAAAGAGGGCAGGGAGGGCTACAATAGGACTAAATTTCAGACCTTCAAAATTACAAAGATACAACAAATTCAATATCGAGCTCCTACAAAGAGAAAACGAAAAAGGTGTGTAGTCTTTTTAAAAATTTGCATAAGTTTTGTTTCAAAAATTAGTTTGAAGTGATTCAAAGGGAATAATGAAGCATAATTATCATTAATTTTTGCTCCAAATAAAGAAAATGGAAACAGCTAGTAAGCAACCCAAAAACTCTACTATGACTCATGAAGAAGAGGAAGAAATGCAACATGATATATCAAAATTACGTGACCAAGTGCAACAAATTTCTCTCTCACAAAAAGTAACAGAAGCTAAGTTGGATGGTTTGAAGAATGGAATGGAAGCTAAGATGGATGACTTTAAGAATGGTTTAAAAGAAGACATGGAAGAAATGATGAATGTCAAGATAGATGGGTTGAAGGAAGGTTTGGAAAAGTTGCTAGAAGAAAGGCGTCCGAGTGGTGACAAGGCAATCCATGAAAATCACGATGAAGACAAAAGGAATATCAATTACGATTTTAAATACTCCAATGGGGGTTTTAAGAACCACCATATTCCAAATATAGATATGGGGAAGTTTTATGGCAGGGATCCGGTAACTTGGATACTACATATGGAGAAATATTTTGACATGATTTGCATCCCTCACAAAAGGTACATATTGCATATATATATATATATTTAGAACCCAATCAGTTTGTATGGTATAGATGGATTTTTTCTCGTAAACCACTTGTCACCTGGTCAATTTTTACGGAGGAAATGATAGCACATTATGAAGATACAAAGAGAAACACCTTCTTTAGCCAATTAATAAATCTCAAACAAAAGGGTTCAATGGCAGAGCACATTAAAGACTTCCAAAAATTGAATATTAGGATAACCGATATTCCAGAAGGGCATAGGATTGATTTCTTCATAGGGAATTTAAAAGATAACATCCAACATGAGGTTCATCTTTGGGAACCTGATTCATTGGAGAAGGGATTCAGGGTGGCAAGAAAAGTTGAAAGCAAAATTATGGAAACAAGGAAGTCCACCAATCACAACTATAAAGATGGAAGTATTGCTTCTCCTAGTGTTCCACAACCTACAAGGTTTACACCACAACAATTGGAGGAAAAAAGAGAAAAAGGGCTTTGTTACAATTGTGATAGAAAATACACTAAAGGTCATAAGTGTGCTGAGAAGAAATTATTCTACATAGATTGTGAAGAGGAGGAAGAAAAGGAACAAGAAACATCAAAAGAGGAGGATATATACCAAGAACTATTATCACCCCAAGAAACTCACCTAGGTTTCATATCGGTGATGCTCGGGAACATTACAAATTCAACAAATATGTTGGATAAATGATGGATGAATGAAACAAATGTTGCATATTCAAGCCAGATAACCACTTCTACTATGATTGACCCCAGACATGGGTGAACACCCCCAGACTACAAGGCTTTTAACCACCAACTACTCACAGTTTGAGGATAAGGTGATAATGGAGAACACTGACCACACCAGCAGATGCACAGGACCCTGTGATGGCCGGCTGCAACCAGTTAAAAGGTCTGTAAATCTAGTTTCTAATACACAGACAGGATGGCAGCTCTCTATGCATTAAACAACAGAAACCTGCATACATGTTCAATGATACATGCTAAATCCTAACACAGAGGTGGGATGAAAGCCCCTCTAATGCTAAGCATTAACAGAACATGAACAAATGCAAAACAGGCACAGCCTGGAACAAGAAGAAGAAGTGGAAAGTAAGCAATTGACAGCAAAAGAAGCTTGTATTAGTTGGAAATGAAGACCAGATGCTGTAGGTTACAAATTAGTTACAGTCTCCAGAAGTTGAACCTTACAACAGATTCACCTTCATCTAACACTCATCAACCTGATTGCATCTGTGTTCTCAGTATATATGGTGTTACAATACAAAATATCTCTGCTAAACAATGCGTGGAGGAGCCCATAAATGGCCACCAACCACATTTACACTTAGAAATGGGCCTCTGATACAAATCCGACTGTGTTTTAAATGGATTTGACCTTCTCTGGTGCTCTGAGGTCCTCCTTGGGCAGGTGGAGTGAAATACGGGTGAAACCCATAACCATTGAATGCTCTGACTTGATCGGCGGTGTCCTGCTTCCTCCTCAGCCATACTGTTGATTAAATGGAGTCGCCGAACAATAAAATGGCTCAATCATGACCGTTTTTCTTATAAATAGTGAAAACGCTGCCAAACTGAGTATTCCCGCCCATTACTGCTTCAATTTGGACTTAAAAAGGTTCAGGCATGGTTCAATCATCTATCGGGTCCGCCTTTCGGGTCGCAATGCATATCTTAACCGCCCAATCCTCTGTTTCTTTATATTTGAAAATACACATAAAACCGCTGCAAAATCATGAAAAATGGCTTTGGCAGACTTGAACAATATATATATTTTACTTCCGAACCCTTTCGGATCCGAGACTCATCGCAATTGGCACCTGCCCAGGCTTCCTTTGTATTTTCTTATATTTTGTTATATAAAGAAAATGCGCCCAAAACCATTGAAAACGGCTTTAGCGTGGATTTTGAAATTTTAACAGAAATCATTCATAATGCCATCGGGTCCGACCCATCGAATCGCAAATATATATGTTCGAAAGACCCTGCCCCCTTTGAAAGCGTCGATGCGATACGCCGATGTGATATCGGCGATCGCTCATCGCAAAATATAAAAGCCCAGACCTCTTTGTAAGTCCTCCATTACGACTCGCCGATGCGATATCAGCGATCGCTCATCGGCGATGTCTTGTGCCCCGATCCTTGGTGAAGCGCCGATGCCATATCCACCGATGAGATCTGGACCGTTGATCGGCCAGATCAAACGGTTGTGGTTCATTTGGACATTTAAGCTTGTAATTCGGGTTTTTTGCATGGTTTTGGAGTGTCTTTGCCTCCCGATAGCATATTTTTGCTTTCCCAAGGGCTTTTCTTTTGCAACCAATTCGATCGATGGACGGCTTTTAATCAAAATTTGAAGATTTCAACAGCAACAATGGATCCTTTGGCATGATTTTAAGTGTATTTGCAGCCTTTGAGAGTGTTTTGAATCCATTTTTTATCCTTTTGCATAGCAGAGCTAACACTGGCTCCTTCTGGGGATGAGATCCTCCCTGTGAGGTCTCAAGAACCTGCAGATCAATGCCTTTCCAGCAACAAACAAATTAGCCAAAATTCCTAGTGTTCCATTGGGCATGGAGTCTACTATAACTATACTAAAAACTGATAAAAGCACAATATTTACAGCTTTAAGGCCAAAGACCTTAAATCACATAGTTTTTCAAAAACCGCCCATTAACTGGGCCATCAAAAATTGGTTCTTCTTCCATACTTTTCAGTATGAAGGTATTGTTCCCTTGAATCTGTGAAATGGTGAAAGGGCCTGTCCAAAGAGCATCAAATTTCCCATGATTGCCTTTTTTTTCTTTAAACGCATCCCATTTTAGAACCAAATCCCCAACCTGCAAATTATTTCTTTTTTCCTTCTTGTCAAAGACTTCCTTGATCTTTTTCTGATGTGCTGTATCTTTTTCAATCAACTGCTCTCTGATCTGATACAATTCTGTTAAATCAGTGATTCTATTGGCCATATCATCTTCTTCATTCTGCGCTGTTTGGAGCAACTTTGCCACAGGGAGGGTAAGTTGAATTGGAAAAACAGCATCGGTACCATATACTAGCTTGAAAGGAGAGCAACCTGTAGATCTCTTGATGGTCACTCTGTCTGCCCAAAGCGCATACTTGAGCTTGGCATCCCAATTCTTCTTATTTTCCTCTAACAACTTCTTAATTATCCTGATCAGACTTTTATTAGAGGATTCTGCTAGACCATTCCCTTGGGGGTAATAGGAGGTGGAATGAACAAGTTTAATGCCCATTGAATCACACATTTCCACCAACTCTTTTTCCCTGAAGGCTGCTGCATTATCTGTTATAAGCTTATGTGGGCAACCAAATCTGCTGAAAATGTTTTCTGATAAGAATTTCATGACCACATTATGATCAGCCTTCCTTGTTGGGATTGCTTCAATCCATTTTGTAAAATAATCAGTGGCAACTAATATCCACCTGTGCTGGCCACTGGAGTGTGGGTTGATTTCACCAATGAAATCCAAGCCCCACTGCTGAAAAGGTCCTTTTGCAATTATTGGCTTTAGGGGCAGGGATTTTAACTGTTGCTTACCTTCAAATCTTTGGCACCTGTCACAAGATTTAACAAAAGCAAATGCATCAGAAAATAAAGAGGGCCAATAGTACCCAGCTCTGAGAATCTTATGGGTTGTAGCTCTCCAATAATGATGTCCTCCACACATGTTGTTATGGAATTGCTGCATAACTTTTATTGAGTGTTCTTTGTCTAGGCATCTTAAAAGCACTCCAGATGGATCCCTCCAATAAAGCAAGCTATCATTGATGCAATATTTCTTTGCCTTGAGCTTTAACGTTCTTGCTTGACTTTGAGAAAATTCTGAAGGGACTACTAGCTTTAGAAGGAAATTAATTATTGCAGCATACCAGCTACATGAAGCTAGGTTCTCGGCCACTAACTGTTCTCTCTGCGATTCAGTTGTTTCATGCTTTTCTATTTGACCATTTTCTACTACAGTGAACAAGAAATCAATGTCCAAAGACCTGCAATTTTCTTCAGACAACAATTTAGCAAGCCCCTGACCTCTTAATAGCTTGGAGGGCTTCAGCTCTACGTTGAATTCTATCATTTTTGCAATCCATTTCGCTCTTTTTCCATCAGCATCAGGCTGAGTTAAGACATCCTTTATGGCAGCAGAAGGCACGTATACAACTATCTTGGAATGCAAGATATACACTCTGAAAGCTTTTAAATATTTGATAAGAGCATAAGCCTGCTTTTCAATAATATCATACCTTAGTTCAACATCCCTCAGATTCTTGTTGAAAAAGGCCACTGGATGCTCTTGACCTGCTTCATCTTGCTGCAATAGGACAGCTGCAATGGTATCCTTAGAGGCGAATGAAAATAGGTGAAACTCCTTGCTATAGTCAGGGCTTATCAGCGTGGGAGCTTCCACAATAGCCATCTTAATGGACTCAAAAGATTTTCTGGCCGCATCAGTCCACTTTACCTCTGCTCCCTTTTTCAACATGGAGGTTATGTGCTTGACTAGCTCTGCAAAATTAGGAATGAACCTCCTTACAAAGTTAATTTTGCCAAGAAAAGACTATATATCTTTCTTTGATCTTGGAAGAGTCAAAGCCTGAATTTCTTTGACTCTTTCTGGGTCAATTTGAACACCTGCAGCAGACACTACATGCCCCAACAGCTTGCCTTCTTCCAAAGAAAATTGGGATTTTTTGGGATTGACTGAAATTCCAAACCTCCTGCACTTCAAAAACACCCTTTTCAAATGCTGTAAATGATAATGATGGCTGCTGGAATAAACAGTTATGTCATCAAGGTAGATTAACACAAATTTATCCTTCTCCCGCACAAAAGCTATATCCATAGCTCGCTGAAAGGTGGCTCCAGCATTCATCAGCCCAAATGGAATTTTGGCATACATGAACGTGCCCCAAGGCGTGGTAAATGCAATCTTCTCTTGATCATCTGGGTGCACAGCGTTTTGATTAAAGCCTAAAAATCCATCTATAAAAGACATTACTTTGGCACCTGAGACTTGTTGCAACAAATGCTCCATTTTTGGTAGAGGATAATTATCCTTTTTGGAACATTTATTTAGATTCCTGAAATCAAAACACAGTCTGATTCCTCCACTCTTCTTCCTCACAACAACCAGATTGGCCACCCATTTAGAATATCTGATAGGCACTATAATCTTAGCAGCCAGCAACTTTTTAATTTCTTTCTCAACCAAAGGAAGGAGCATAGGATTCATTGGTCTCAGCTTCTGTTTGAAAGGAATAATGTCTTTCTCAAGCGGAATTTTATGTTGAATTATATTCTTGTCATATGTTTTCAGATCACTGTACTCCCAAGTGAACACATCAGCAAATTGCCTCAATAACTTGCAGTATTCGGCATTCTGATCAGCAGATAGATTAATGGACAGATTTATGAATTTGGGATGACCTGGACTTCCTATATCATGCTTACAAATTGCAGATTGATCTTCTTTTTGGGCAGCTTTGTAAGGCACATCATTGTGATCAAACAATCTCTCAAGAGGAATTAGACCCTTAGGGATATGGTTACTAGGAAGCTGGACTATGCTATTCTTGCCAATCTTATTTCTAAGCTGGGACTTGGGATCTTCTAACAAAGCATCATTATTTTGGTCAATTTTCATTTCAGAGAACTCATCAATGACTTGAAGGAAACTATTTAACTCATCATCATCATCAAAAAGCTTCCAATGGTGGACATTATCAGGCAAGGAGGGTCTATACTTCATTTGTACCTCATAAACTAGTTTGGGAGGCGATGGAGGGATGAACAAACTAGCTGAAACAGCAAGGGAGTCAGCAAGCTGATTTTGGGCTCTAGGAATGTATGAAATGCAAAAAAATTGAAAGAACTCTTTGACTCTCCATACCTCATCTCTGTAAGCTCTCAGCCTTGGGTGCTTTGCTTGGAATGTTTTATTTACTTGCTGAATTATCAGATCAGCATCTCCAAACACCTTCAGATTTTTTATTCCTCTATCTTTGGCCGCATGAAGGCCCAACAACAGTGCTTCATATTCTGCTATGTTGTTTGTCACCTGAAAAACCAACTTTAGAGACAATTGAACTGTTTCTTGTTGTGGAGATACTAGCACCACCCCTGCTCCTGCAGTCTCCTTGGTACATGCTCCATCAAAGAACATCTCCCAAATCTGACCTCCTGTATCATGCTTAGCCTGAGCTGTTGGTTTCCTGATATGCAATGTAGCCTTCTGCGATTCTTCTATTTGGAGAATGCAAGCTCCAAAATTAATGTCCACTGCATATATGGGATGGTTTGTAGGATTCTTCTCATCACTAATGATATATGCCAGCTATGCTTCTCTATATAACCTCCTTCTTTCTCCTCCAAACACTGGAACAGTTGCATAAGATAGATCATTCTGCAATGTCCCACCTAGTCTCTTAATCCACCCTCTAGACAACAGCATACGAAACTTCGGAGGAACATCGGCCACCACTATATCCATCATCATACTTTTCATGGGCAGCTGGGTTAAGGTAATGGCCAGATCCTTAATTAATCCAAGGCATTTTACCTTTCTTGAATCAAAAGAGAACAAATCATGATAAGGTCTGGTGATATCAAGGCCCAACTCTTCCATGACAGTTTTAGGCAATATATTGTGGCTGGCCCCTCTGTCTAGCAGGCAATTGTGGAGGATTTTATCATGGATAGTTAATGAAACATAGAAAGATGGAGAACTATTATCAGCAGGTTCAATCATAGGGCTAAGCACAATAGCAAGCTTGTCATCTTGAAAATTGACAGAGTCAATGGAGGTTTGTTTAGATTCTAGTTCAAGGGCCTCAAGGATGGGTTTTCTAAATAATTCACTCTTCACCAACTCAGCCAGAGGTATGGATATTTTCAATTTCTGAACTTTTGACTCAAAACTAAAAGAAGAGAATACTTTATCAGCAGTTTTTACCTCTTGAACTGGAGCTTTGAGGGTGACAGGATCAGTTGTTGGTCTTCTTTGCCTGCTATTCTGTGGCGTTGTTTGAGCAGCTGCTTCCTGTGCAACATTTTCTTTGACATTCTTTGCATTGGACCTTAGAATATATTTTTGCTGCTGCTCACCAGATTGCAGAACAGCACCACTGTCCCACCTCTGACTGTTTTGCTCTTGCAGTAATGACTCTTCATATTCGGCCAATGTTAAAAATGCAGCGCTGCCTTTATCTTCTAAGCAGTGAATTTCATCCTCATCTTCTTCAAATTGTTCCCCCTCCATCACTACATTTTGAAAGGCAACTTTAACTTTATGATCTTCTTTTATTTCTTCAACCCTTTGCATAATTTGTAACTGCTCATTTGCTTTCCTGAATAGGTTTGGATTTCTTGGAGCAAATGTGTTTTGTTGCCTTGTTTTCCCTGAAGTCTGCTCAACCTTTAGCTTAGAAATTTCAGCAGCCAATAACTCTATCATCTTAGTCATTTTGTCTAACTTAGGCTCTGAGGTTGAAGCATGGGAAGAAGAAGCCTCCCCTCTCATCTTTCTTCTCTCAATTTGACTTTTTAACTTCTCTACTGCCATAATATTGGATTCTACCTCCAGGGCTGCTTCTTGCATATCACCCAAAGTAGCACATCGTCTTTCTCTCAACAATAAGCAGAAATCAGGATCAAAAGCATTGGCATATGTGAGTTTGGCGGTGGTGGGAGTAGGCTTTACCTCAGCTGGTATTTTACTATACATTTTATTAAATCTTTTATTGAAGTCAGACAAAGACTCACCCTTTTCTCTTTTCAAGTTTCCAAACTCTGTATGATAATACAGCAAGTCCTTCTTATCTCCCCATTGCTTCAAAAATGCATCATCCAATGCTTCAATATCTGTTATAGATCTTTGGGGTAATTCTCTAAACCACTTCCTAGCCTCTCCATCAAGGCTCTGGACAAAAACTCTCATCCATACATCATTCTCATTTATATCTAAATTATCAGCATAACTGTAAAAGGCTTCAAGATGTTCTTCTGCTGTCACTCCCTTTGTTCCAGTAAATTTAGGCATATATTTTTGATATTCTCCCACAGGCATAGGATTTAGAGGCACAGGCAATACCAAAGGTCCATATCTAGCAGTAACAATCCTCTCAATCCTAGTAGGTGCTTGCTGTCCTACCATGTTTGGAATATGTGGAAGAACACTAGCAGATGGAGAAATATGAAATAATGCGATGGATGGTAGAGATATTGGGATGTTTTGGACAGTATGGGAAGCTTTCTTTGGACTGAGATTCAAAGGGGAACAAACTGCACAAGGAGCTAAACTGATCTCTGAAGGAATTTCTTTATTAATAGTGTTGGGCTCTGAGACTTCAAGTTGTAATTCTTCAGTTATGAATTCATCTTCCAAAGACAAATCAGAGTTTTTAGGCTTACCTGATCCTGATGCCCCTTTCTGTGATGATTTCTTCGATTTAACAATTTTCTCAGGGTCATGCAACGGTTCAGCTGGAGACTTCTACGGATTTCTTCTAGTATGCCTCACAAACTGAGCCAGAACTTCAAAGTGGAGTGGCCAAAGGATGGTCTTCCACCAATGGAGTCGCCAGACAGAAGATTACAACCAATACTGTGTTCAAACCTTGTCTGTCATCAAAGCTTGAAAATATGTCATTCTCCCAGGGAAGCTTGAGCTCTGATTCTCCTCTCCCCTGCAACGGCGCCAATCAATGTTATTACCCCAAGAAACTCACCTAGGTTGCATATCGGTGATGCTCAGGAACATTACAAATTCAACAAATATGTTGGATAAATGATGGATGAATGAAACAAATGCTGCATATTCAAGCCAAATAACCACTTCTACTATGATTGACCCCAGACATGAGTGAACACCCATAGACTACAAGGCTTTTAACCACCAACTACTCACAGTTTGAGGATAAGGTGATAATGGAGAACACTGACCACACTAGCAGATGCACAGGACCCTGTGATGGCCGGCTGCAACCAGTTAAAAGGTCTGTAAATCTAGTTTCTAATACACAGACAGGATGACAGCTCTCTATGAATTAAACAATAGAAACCTGCATACATGTTCAATGATACATGCTAAATCCTAACACAGAGGTGGGATGACAGCCCCTCTAATGCTAAACATTAACAGAACATGAACAAATGCAAAACAGGCACAACCTGGAACAAGAAGAAGAAGTGGAAAGTAAGCAATTGACAGCAAAAGAAGCTTGTATTAGTTGGAAATGAAGACCAGACGCTGCAGGTTACAAAGTAGTTACAGTCTCCAAAGTTGACCTTACAACAGAGTCACTTTCATCTAACACTCATCAACCTAATTACATCTGTGTTCTCAGTATATATGGTGTTACAATACAAAATATCTCTGCTAAACAATGCGTGGAGGAGCCCATAAATGGCCACCAACCACATTTACACTTAGAAATGGGCCTCTGATACAAATCCGACTGTGTTTTAAATGGATTTGACCTTCTCTGGCGCTCTGAGGTCCTCCTTGGGCAGGTGGAGTGAAATATGGGTGAAACCCATAACCATTGAATGCTCTGACTTGATCGGCGATGTCCTGCTTCCTCCTCAGCCATACTGTTGATTAAATGCAGTGGCCGAACAATAAAATGGCTCAATCATGACCGTTTTGCTTATAAACAGTGAAAACACTGCCAAACTGAGTATTCCCGCTCATTACTGCTTCAACTTGGACTTAAAAAGGTTCAGGCATGGTTCAATCATCTATCGGGTCCGCCTTTCGGGTCGTAATGCATATCTTAACCGGCCAATCCTCTGTTTCTTTATATTTGAAAATACACATAAAACTGCTACAAAATCATGAAAAATGGCTTTGGCGGACTTGAACAATATATATATTTTACTTCCGAACCCTTTCGGATCCAAGACTCATCGCAATCGACACCTGCCTAGGCTTCCTTTGTATTTTCTTATATTTCGTTATATAAAGAAAATGCGCCTAAAACCATTGAAAACGGCTTTAGTGCGGATTTTGAAATTTTAACAGAAATCATTCATAATGCCATCGGGTCCGACCCATCGGATCGCAAATATATATGTGCGAAAGGCCTGACCCCTTTGAAAGCGCCGATGCGATACGCCGATGCAATATCGGCGATCGCTCATCGCGAAATATAAAAGCCCAGACCTCTTTGTAAGTCCTCCATTGCAACTCGTCGATGCGATATTGGCGATCGCTCATCGGCGATGTCTTGTGCCCCGATCCTTGGTCAAGCGCCGATGCCATATCCGCCGATGAGATCTGAACCATTGATCAGCTAGATCAAACGGTTGCGGTTCATTTGGACCTTTAAGCCTGTAATTTGGGTTTTTTGCATGGTTTTGGAGTGTCTTTGCCTCCCGATAACGTATTTTTGCTTTCCCAAGGGCTTTTCTTTTGCAACCAATTCGATTAGTGGACGACTTTTAATCAAAATTTGAAGATTTCAATAGCAACAATGGATCCTTCGGCATGATTTTAAGTGTATTTGCAGCCTTTGAGAGTGTTTTGAATCCATTTTGATCCTTTTGCATAGCAGAGCTAACAAGAACCAACCCCATAGAAAGAAGAAATGAATCCGACCATATCTTCTAATGCATTGGCAGGAATTACCACTCCCCAAACTCTCAAGATAGAAGGATATATCAAGAATAAAAAGGTAATAGTGTTGATTGATTCAGGTAGTACCCATAATTTTATTCATTGTAAGATAGCCAAGGAATTGAATTGCTTCCTATATGCAGCACCAGAGTGTCAAGTGAAAATGGAGGATATATAAATTTCTCTAGAAAGTGTCATTAATATCAAATTAACCATGGGGGGATATGTATGCAATAGTCCAATGCTTTCCATTCCAATGGGTGGTGATGATGTTGTACTAGGAGTAAATTGGTTACAATCTTTAGGGATGATAGCTTTCAATTTTCAAGAACTTTTCTTGAATTTATTTTTTGAAGGAAAGGAAGTTGAATTAAGGGGTATCGCAAAGAAACCAGAAAAGATAATTAGCTCTAATAGCGTGACAAAGCTTATATAGAAATAAAAATGAGGCATAATTGCACAATTATGTTCATTAGGGATTCAAACATCAAAATCATCTATTTCTCCAGATCTCCAAAAAGTCCTGGACAATCATTCCAAGGTGTTTGAGACTCCCACAAGCCTCCCACCTATTCATGATCATGATCATGCTATTCATTTGATTGTAGGAAGTATTCCTCCAAACATCAGGCCTTACAGATATCCCTATGCCCAAAAGAGTGAAATTGAACGTATGGTTGTAGAAATGCTAGAGGCTGGTATAATTCAACCTAGTCAAAGTTCTTTCTCTGCTCCAATAGTATTGGTGGAAAAGAAGGATGGATCATGGTGCATGTGTCCGGATTATAGGGAGCTCAACAAGCTCACTATTAAAGATAAATTTCCCATTCCTATCATTGATGAATTATTAGATGAATTAAATGGAGCAATTTACTTCACCAAGTTGGATCTTCATTCAAGATATCATCAAATAAGAATGAAGATCGAAGATGTTCTGAAAACAACATTTAGAAATCATGAAGGTCATTATGAATTTTTGGTCATTCCTTTGGCCTTACCAATGCACCTTCTACATTTCAAGGTTTGATGAATTCCATTTTCAAACCCTTCCTTAGAAAATTTGTGTTAGTATTTTTTGATGATATACTAATCTACAACAAGTTTTGGAAGGATCATGTTGATCATCTTGAAATGGTGCTCAAGCTAATGGAGGAGAAACAATTATATGCAAAAGCCTCCAAATATTTCTTTGGAGTACATGAGGTGGAATATCTGGGTCATATTATATCTCATGAGGGTGTTAAGGTAGACCCTAACAAAATTAATTCCATTAAGGAATCGAAAATTCCCACATCCATAAAGCATCTGCGGGGATTTCTCGGGTTGACAAGGTATTATCGCAAGTTTGTTAAGAATTATGGGAGAATAGCATCATTTCTAACAACATTACTGAAGAAAGATGCATTTTCTTAGATTCCAGAAGAAACTAAGGCCTTTGAGCATCTTAAAGAGGCAATGTTCCAAGCACTGGCCTTAGCTACGCCAGACTTCACAAAAACCTTTATTATGGAATGCAATGCCTTAGGAAATCGAATTGGTGTTGTTTTAATGTAAGAAGGAAGATCCATTGACTTTGAAAGTTGTCCAATCAAAGGAAAGTATTTACACAAAGTTATTTATGAGAAGGAAATGTTGGCAATACTACATGCACTTAAGAAATGGCGAACTTACCTAATGGGAAGGCACTTCAAGGTAAAAACAGATCATGATAGTCTTAAATACTTTTTAGAACAAAGATTATCTTCAGAAGAACAACAAAAATGGGTCAAAAAGATGTTGGGTTATGGCTTTGAAATCATCTACAAAAAAGGGAAGCAAAAATTTGTTGCAAATGCACTCTCAAGAAAGGATGAGGATGTGGAAGCATTGCTTTGTGCCATTTCTATTATCCAACCAGATTGGATAACTAAAGCAAGGGATGAATGGAAGAAAAACGAAGAAGTATGGGCACTAATTCAAAAGTTGCAGCAAGATCCTAGTACATCTGATACATTTAGCTGGAATAATGATTCATTATGGTACAAAGATCGCTTATACCTTTGTAAGAATTCCTAAGTCAAACAAAAGATTCTTATGGAATTGCACACCTCTCCCTCAGGATGGCACTCAGGATTTTTAGAAACTTACCACAAGGTTAGGAAGGAATTTTTTTGGGATGGCCTTAAATCTGATATTCAAAAGTTTGTGGCAAAATTTTTGGTTTTCCAGCAAAATAAAGTTGAGACAATTAAGACCCTGGGTCTATTACATCCTTTATCCATTCCAAGTCAACATTGAGAGGAAGTTTCAATGGAGTTTATCACAGGTTTACCCAATTCGGAAGGAAAGAGTGTCATCATGGTGGTAGTTGATATACTTACCAAGTATGCACATTTTTGTGCATTATCTCATCCATTTAAATCGAGTACAGTTGTTACTGCATTTATGGAAACAATGTATAAGCTACATGGAAACCCAAATATTATTGTAAGTGATAGAGATCCTATTTTCACTGGAAATTTTTGGACGAAATTATTTTCTTGTCTGGGTACTCAATTAACTCATAGCTCATCTTATCATCCTCAATCGGATGGGCAAACTAAGATAGTGAACAAATGTTTGGAATGATATCTTCATTTCTTTGTATCTAATAAACACACATAATGGGTCAAGTGGTTACCTCTATATGAATGGTGGTATAAAACTTCCTTTGTAATGTTCCAAACTAGGAAAAATAGTGCTATGCAAAGAAAATAATAAAAACAACACCATAAAATTGAAACATTCAATCCACACCCATAAAAAGTCCAGGAATATCCAACAACTGAACCATTTTATTATAATCTAGGAGAAAAGTACAATAATGTGGAAGTGGTGCATCTGGGCTTGCCTCAATGGCAAGCGTGATCAAACCCAGGTGGTAATATGTCAAGCCCAGATGGCACAATAATTGTTGCAATGATGCCCTATGCGACCCCTATGAAATTGTGTTATCTACTGCAAGGATGCTACTAGAAACCCCACCTCCGGTGCTCAGACAATTATGGAAAATTAACCTCGGCCTCTCCACAAAATACCCAAAATAACCACGAAGGAATTGGCCAAATGTTGACCTCAAAATTTTGGCCCAAATTCCATTTAGCTCCTCTAATTGCTGGATGAATTGGGACCCCTATTTGATCCCTTAGATCAGACCAGAAAATCTATAAAATTAGGAGTGTGATCCTTGCCAAAACCCCAGAAAAACCCAGAAATGGTTTCCCTTGGTTCCAACCTTCAAAAATTGACCCTTCAAAGCTTGGCCTCCTCCAATTTCGAATTTTGTTGTTGTGACCGATCCTGTCAATCTCTGCTCTCCCAACTCCATCAATCCTCCTCAAATGGCCCTCCAATTGATCTCCTACTTCTCCCGGCTAGCTCCGTATCTACAATTCCTTCCTCTGACTCCCATGTGAGCCCAGTGATGGCTCTTTAAGCAAGCCTAGGTGACTGTAAATCGAACTGCTCCAGTGCAGCAACCTCCTACTCCAAAACTCTCCCGGAAGGTTGATCCTCCATTGTAGCTAAAATGCCCAAACTCCCCCGGAAGTTTATCCCCAGATGAACCCACAAGAAACACCTGCATGTTCCCCTTCTGCGTCCTCCAGAAACACACACTGGTTGATACAAATGCTAAATGATATGACTGTGAAACTCCACTATCTCTCCTCCAAGGTAGTATGAATTTCCTTCCTAGGGTGGAACTCAAAGTCCACCGAAGCAAGGGTTGATATCTCCGCTCGGAGACACTCGTGTGCTAAACAACACAGTAACCCAGCTAAGCATCTCAAGCAACTCAAGTTGAGTTCAATATGTCAAAAGATAAGATATCCAAATGAGGAGAGTTGCCTTCTAGATTTCATGGAGCACTTTTCCCTCCATCGTGGGTCCCTCACCTAACCATCGATTTCCCCTCCATGCAAATTAAACTAGGAATGTTTATTCCCCTAGTATGGGTTGCCTCCACGTATACTTAACCACAAAAAATTAACTTCTACTAAGTCTAGCCTCCTAATAAAATCGGATGGGCACCATCACCTCCAAAATTGGCCCCAAGATGTAGAAATTAATACTATTCCAAAATAATTTAGGAAGGGACATGAAAGTCCTCCCCTCCCAAATGTTGCTTGTCCCTAAGCAACTTCATTGTTGGATGCTGAAGTATGTGCTCACCCTCCCAACTAGCATTCTCAACCGGCAAGCTCCTCCAATGCACCAAAAATCGCTTGTCCTCAAGCAATCCCTAAAAAATCTCTTGTCCTCAAGCAATGCCTAAACGAGAATCCTCTCTAACAGTTGCTCCCCACTGTCACTGCAACATGTGCCAGGGTTACAGATGTGCCACTGAATCATCCCTGACCTCATTACTATTCTGATATGAAAGAATCCTTCAATACTAGGATCCCAGGCCATCCTATCCAACATGAAGCTCCCCTCGCTCCACTCACTATCCTGCCCAGTGCAAGTACTAGAAGTCTTATCCTCCATCAATGACTTGCTAAAGCCCAATGGAAGATTTGTATGATCTCCCCCCACAGTAGTTGGTGCATCCCTAAAGGTTATTGAGTTGTGAAGAGCTAGGATGCCCTAGTTCCCTATTAGTCCCAGAGTGGTGCCACCATGCTGATGTTGTGCTACTCTGACTATGTCATACTCCCCATCGTGCACAGTCAGTGTCCTCCTCTCCTGGAACTTGATGGTGGAATACTGAAAGAGGCGAGACACATCCTGCCTAGGAATCTCCATGGTGCCAATGCCTACCCATCCAAATCTAACTTTGAACATGTGCAGCAAAAGAGAATGTTTGCCTCCCCATATGATGAAACCCTTTGTGAACCCCCATGTGTCATCCCAAAAGTGAAATATATCACTCTCTGCCATGAATCCACTCATCACGAGTGATCTATCAATCAACTAAATCCCTCCATCCCATAGCCAGACCTGCTGCGACATAGCCCTGACAACCGATGAAATCCCTCTGGCCTTCATCTCTAGTCCCTGCATGCCACTCATATATAGGCTCCATGACACAGTGATTTGCTTTGCTTTTGGTGAAGCCAAGTCCCCGTATAAATGTATCAAATTTTTGAGACCACATCCTTGGTGACTATTTTAACCCATACAGAGAATTCTTTAACTTGCATACCAGTTCTTTCTTACCCTTCACCGCAAAGCCTTCAAGTTGCTTCATGTAGATTTCCTCTTCCAAATCCCCGTGAATAAATGTTGTCTTCACATCCATTTATTCTACGTCAAAATCAAAAGCAGCAGCAACAGATAAAAGTAATCTAATAGAAGTTACATTGGCAACAGGAGAAAAAATATCACCAAAATCAATTCCCGGCACCTGGGAATAACCTTTTGCTACCAACCGAGCTTTGTGTTTCTCCACCTTTCCTTCTGCATTTGTCTTCTTCTTGAACACCCATTTGTTGCCAATGGGTTTCCTTCCAGCCGACAACTCTGCCAGATCCCAAGCCTCATTTTTGTGCAAAGATGCCATTTCATCAACCATGGCCTCTTTCCAGAGTTTTCCATCCTCTGAATCTACTACTTCCTTCACAGTTCTAGGATCATCATTAGTAATAGATAAAGAAAAATTTGAACAGAAAGCAGATGGACTATACCTTTTTGGCTGCCTTCTTTCTTGAATTGATCTTCGCACACCCGGAGTTTGCGGCTCTTCATCTTTTGATTCCTCCTCTGCTGTAGAGTCTGATTCTTCCTCCTTTAGCTCAAACTCTATCTTCTCAGGTTCCTTTGGTTGAACTTCATGTTTAATAACATATTTCACCTCTCTGAACACTACATCTCGATTGTACACAACCTTCCTTGTTACTGGGTTCCAAAGCTTATAACCCTTTAAACCATCCTTATACCCAATAAAGATGCACTTTTCAGATTTACTATCCAACTTGGTTCATTTCTCCTTTGGAACACGTACATATGCATCACATCCAAATACCCTCAAATGTGAAAGAGAGGGTTTCTTACCAGTCCATACCTCTTATGGAGTTTTATCCTCCAATGTTGATGAAGGTGATCTGTTGACCAAGTAACATGCTGTCTCCACCGCCTCTGCCCAGAATTCCTGTCCTAACCCAGCACCATTGAGCATGCTTCTTGCCCTTTCCATCAACGTCTTGTTCATTCTTTCTGCAACTCCATTTTACTGAGGTGTATATGGAGTAGTCTTCTGCCATGCTATACCACACTTCTTACAGAATTCTTCAAATTCCTTACGCAAAACTCTCAACTGTTATCTGTCCTCACACCTTTATCTTCTTCTCTATCTGGTTTTCCACCAAAGCCTTGAATTCTTTAAACCTGTCAAAGACTTCAGATTTCTTCTCAAGGAAATATATCCATGTATTCCTTGAGAAGTCATCTATAAATGATACATAGTACACAGACTTACCTAGTGATGGAACCTTCACAGGTCCAGACACATCACTATGCACAAGCTCTAGTATATGTTTCGCCCTCTTACCACCAAAGGGGAAACTCACCCGATTCTGCTTCCAATATACACAATTTTCACAGAAATCAAAATCCAGAGAGCTATTACTCTTATATTCTACCATACCTTTACCATGAAGTATTCAAAGGCCTTTCTCTCCAATATGTCCAAGCCTTTGATGCCACAGCACGGTCTTCTCTCCAGAGACCACTAGATTTTTTGCTCCACTTTAAGGAACCACAGAACTGTTGCACCCATCAAAAACCATGCTACCTTGCAGCTTGTACAGAGTTCCAATCCGAACTCCCCGCATCAATACCAGTGCTCCCCGAACCATCTTGTAGGTATCCTTCTCAAACACTATTTTTACACCTGCATCATCCAACTTGCTTACAAAAATCAGATTTCTAGCCAATGCAGGAATATGCAGAACACCCGGAAGTGTTCGAACCCTTCCACCTTGCAACTTCAACTTTACCTTTCCACGACCAACGATTCTAGCCTTCCTATCATCCCCTAAGAATACATCACCACCATCATATTTCTCATACTCGCAGAACCATTATCTATGGGGAGTGAAGTGAAAGGATGCACCTGAGTCAATCAACCATGCCTCATGATCTACATGTGTACTTGAAGAAGCCAAGTACACATCCCCACCTTCATCTGAGGTGGTTTTCACCTCTGCAAAAGGAGCATCATTAGATCCCTTTCCTTTATCAGTACCTTTAGATTTACAGTCCCTTTTGTAGTGCCCTTCCTTTCCACATTTCCAACACACCACCTTTAGAGGTTTTCCTGGATTTAGATCTCCCTCTAGATTTAGATCTCCCACTCGATGACTTATTTTTTTTTCTGTTCTAGGACCGTCCTCATACAGACAAGGCATCACCATTCTGGCTCTCCATAATTTTCTGTCTCATCTCCTCTGTCAGCAAGGATGAGACTATTTCATCAAACTACAAGGCTATTGCGTTGCTACCTATTGCAATAACCAAACTATCCCACGAATCTGGTAGAGAACACAACAAACTAATGCACTTATCTTCATCTGAAATTTTAATATAAATAGATGCTAACTGACTTACCACAGTATTAAATGCATTCAGATGCTCTGTCACTGAGTTCCATCTTTCATCCTCAGGTTATATAGCTTTTTTCTGTAGGAACAGTTTATTCACCAGAGACTTAGATTGGTACAAAGTCCCTAACTTGTCCCACAAAGCCTTCGCCGTAGCGTCCCCTGATACATTCAGCAATACTAAATCTAAGACACACAATCGTATTGTGCTCTTTTCTTTCTGATCCAACTTCTTCCATTCTTCATCAAACACTCCCGTTGGTTTAGTACCCAGATCTACCGCGATCCACTAATCTTTATCCACCAATAGATCCTCCATCTTGAGTTTCCACAACTCAAAACTCTCACCATTAAATTTCTCGATCTCTATCTTTCCACTGCTCGCCATCTTCTTTCACCACCAGAATCTATCTCGCAGATCTCCCACTAAACAGGGTCTACCACAGGCTCGAGCGAAACCTCTCAGCAACAAAGGCGTCCCCTTGAAGCCAAAATGGCTCTGATACCAAATGTAGGTTTTAACCCCGTATAGAAATTACCTGCATACGAATTCTAAAACACAGAAAATAAACAATGCGAGAGCATAACACATAAAACACATATACACTGAGATTTTCCCCTGGATCCCAAAACTAGGACTACCAACTTGATTTTTCATTATGTTCCTTTCAATGTTGTAATACATATTTATACATGCCGAAGCATCCAATACCATGGACCAAAAACCATCACATCCAATACCATGGACTGAAAACCATCACACCCGAAAAACATGTGTGAAAATCATGCACAAAACCATAAGTGGGTCCACCCAACCTAACATAGGTTCCAAAACCAAAATTTTCTGACCCCATAAAGTGGGGTTACATACACCCCTCAAACCCCCTTGTGAACCCCCCCACTACGCAATCGGCCCAATGAAGGGGAGGCTCCGCCCCCCCTCTAACCCCCTGGTTAACCATGTGGGCTAGTCGTGGAAAGAATATAACACAACCCAACACATCATACATCATGAACTAATTTGAGGCATGATAAATTATCCTATGCATGCCATTGTGTAGTATTGATCACCATTGGAAACCACGTGTGCCAAATATATACCCCCCAAATGCAACCAATTGATTGGTATCTTATACATGTAATCGACTCAGTGTATGCGGATCCATCCTGCTCCTGCCAACCATCGCCACTGGTTCGGTTACCCTCCCTCTAGAGAATGTGTTGATACAATGTCGGGAATCCAGATACATATTGGACAATTGTCTCAATCATACATGGTATCCTCTGCTCATGCATGATCCAAGAATTCCCTATGGAAAGAGTGACACATGTCTCCCCTCTGACCAGCTCCCCAAGCATAAGAACAGTGATGAACGATATGTCATCCTTGTCGGTGATCACCTCATCCCTCAACTTGTGGCTGTCAACTCGCGCACTAACCCAATGCCCCTACTGAGAAGCCTCTCCTCTATCACAGCAAAATTCATCCAAATATCTTGGGTGAGCTCCCTGTGCCCTGCTTCTCATGCCCAGAGTTTCAAAGGACAACAACTAGATCGCTCATTCCTATAAGTGATGTAGAAGAGGGTTAGGTGTGTGAGTCCCCGCGAATACCTTTAAGTATCACTCATCTATGTCCCCATTGATATTGGGTGAGCTACACCCAAAAGTATGCCAAGGGTATCCATCCATGGGTGTCCCTGGAGGCAACACTCCAAGACCTTTTCGTGCAACACCATATGCCCCTGAATAGCACTGATCATCCCAGTACTCCTAGACATGCCACTGTACACCACGGCCTACTCCTATACAATGTTGGATACCCTCGACTACAACTATGCCATCTTGTACCATCCTACTTCCTGCCTGTGTAGCTGCACATGTCACTCCCCGCATGTACTCAAAGTGATGTGAGGCACTCCCACTCCACAACGCAGTCCAACACACTACAACACACCACCATGCATCTCCATGCCTACCTGTAGACCACTGCTCAATTCTAGATGCTCCCACACATCCCTGAATGTGATGGCCTAGCGCTACGTCTCTATGTGTCAAGCCACACCTAATCAGTATCATCACCTCCACCATCGCATCACTATACCAACCGATGAGTAGATCTCCTCTCCAAATCCCCTCTAAGGGATCCGAGAAGTGACTCTCCCTATGTGTCAGCAGTGATGCCACCATTTCTCTGCTCCTCTGCATCTCTGTGCCCCACTCAAAAGTGAAGAGTCCCCAGCTCCATGCAAGGCACCGTCTGGTGGCCTGCCATGCCACCTCCTCCGACAAACTCCTTCCAAAGTATGTTGATCACCCAGTGATCCCGTGTACAAATGCCATACCAAGAAAACCGAAAGATCTTGTCCATAAGTTAGTCGACCACTGATGTTGATCGAGACTCCCCTAGCAAATTTGCATGCTCACCTACTAGGTCAAATGTACCATCTTGGGTGTAGTCAACCGACATACCTGGGAAATGATAGGTAGTCCCGCTGAGAACCCATTGCCAGTCTACGCTGCCGGTATCCCCAGTGCCTGGAAGCTCCTGTTGAGCTACACCCAGTTCCACCATCATCTCCATAGCCCACTCCATAGGGTACCAACTCAGAAACTCTCACCATCCAACCCCAAGAGAGGGATCGAATGCACAAACTCCTGAACATAGAACAAACCCATCATGTGGGTGTTGCACCCTATGCAAATCAGGTTGTCCCATCTCGCTATCCTAGTCAATACATGAAATCTGACTAGGTAGCTCTGTCTCTCTCTATCTAATGGGCCAAGGTAACCTAACAAGACTGCCAACCTCATCTATGTATGCCCGATGAGGGTTTCTCTCATGCCCCAACGTGCACTCTAACTACACTAGTAGGGAATCCAACTACTCCCCAACATGAGTCAATTTTCTCATGGACTTGGAATAAATTGATCTCATGCCCTCCAGCTCCTCTTTCTATTGCAGAATAGCCTCACGCACTAACACAACCTTCCTTTGTAATGCTAGAAGGTTGGCCTGAAACTGGTGGAACTATCGTGGGCATCTATCACCTGTAAACTCAGTCACAGCTCTAGATACCTCAGCAATTGTTGGCATCTCATCCATGGGAGGCACCCCCTCAATAGATGGCTCTATGTGTGTAGGCTCTATCCTCTCCACCAAGGTGTCAACTGTGGCTATCAAATAGGTCTCTAATAAAGGTGAATCTTGTGCCACATCGAGTATATCGATGTGATCCTCATCATCCTATGGGCTCTCAGCATAATGCTCAACCTCCTCCTCAGGTTCCTGATATCTAAAGCCAGGTCTCCACCAGAAAAAGTACTCCCTGGTCTCACCCTCTAACTGTCTTTGTCCTGCCTGCTCCTTTTCAGGAGATCTGGTGCCCTAATCTCGTCAGCTTTCCCCACATGATGTAGATGATTGCACCCCCACAGCCTGCTCACCTCTAACGTCTATGTTGTAAGGGTGAGTATGGGTTTGGTTTGTCACCCTCCTCATCTGGGCCAACCTCTCATCATACCAATGAATTCTACCCAAAAATTTCTGCATATTGGATCTCCCTTGAGCCATGGGTTTGTCTCTAGTTTCACCCATCACTGTGCACTCATACCCAAATCTTTGATGATCTTCTAGCTAATTTCCCACAACTGGGTCAAGATCATGCTATGATACCATTGTAATGTTCCAAACTAGGAAAAATAGTGCTATGCAAAGTAAATAATAAAAACAACACCATAAAATTGAAACATTCAATGCACACCCATAAAAATTCTAGGAATATCCAACAGTTGAGCCATTTTATTATAACCTAGGAGAAAAGTAAAATAATGTGGAAGAGGTGCACCTAGGCTTTCCCCAATGGCAAGCGTGATCAAACCCAGGTGGTAACATGTCAAGCCCAGATGGCACAATAACTGTTGCAATGATGCCCTGCGCTACCCCTGTGAAACTATGTTATCTACTGCAAGGATGTTGTTGGAAACCCCACCTCCTATGCTCAGAAAATTACGGAAAATTAACCCCGACCTCTCCACCAAATACCTAGAATAACCCACGAAGGAATTGGCCAAATGTTGACCTCAGAATTTTGGCCCAAATTCCCCTTAGCTCCTCTAGTTGCTAGCTGAGTTGGGACCCCTATTTGATCCCTTACATCTACCTAGAAAATTCTATAAAATTAGGAGTGTGATCCTTTTCAAAACACAAGAAAACCTAGAAAGGGTTTCCATTGGTTCCAACCTTCAAAAATTGACCCTTCACAACTTCGCCCTCCTCCAATTTCGAATTTTGTTGCTGTGACTGATCTTGTCAATATCTGCTCTCCCAACTCTAGCAATTATCCTCAAATGACCCTTCAAGTGATCTCCTACTTCTCCCGGTCCACTCCAGCTCTATAATTCCTTCCTACAACTCCCACGTGAGCCCAGTGATGGCTCTCTGCGCAGGCCCAGGTGATTGTAAATTGAACTGCTTGAATGCAGCAACCTCCTGCTCCAAAACTCTCCCGAAAGGTTGATCCTCCACTGTACCTTGAATTCCCAAACTCCCCCTGGCAATTGCTGCCCAGATGAACCCACAAGCAACACCTGTGTGTTCCCCTTCTACATCCTCCAGAAACACACACTGGCTGAGACAAATGTTGAATGATATAAATGTGAAACTCCACCAGCTCTCCTCCAAGGTAGTACGAATTCCCTTCCTAGGGTGGCACTCGAAGTCCACTGAAGCAAGGGTTGAGATCTCCGCTCGGAGACACTCATGTGCTAAACAACACAGTAACCTAGCTAAGAAACTCAAGCAACTAAGGTTGAGTTCAATATGTCAAAAGATAAGATATCCAAATGAGGAGAGCTGCCATCTTTATATAGATTTCATGGAGCACTTTTCCCTCCATCGTGGTTCCCCCACCTAACCATCGAATTCTCCTACATGCAAATCGAACTAAGGAATGTGTATTCCCCTAGTATGGGTCGCCCCCACACATACTTAACCACAATGAATTAACTTCTATTAAGTCTAGCCTCCTAATAAAATCAAATGGGCCCCATCACCTCCAAAATTGGCCCCATAATGTAGAAATTAATGTTGTTCCAAAATAATTTAAGAAGGGACATGACATCCTTCCATACTGTAGAAAAAATGACCCCATTTATGGAACTTTATGGATATCATCCACCATCCATCACATCATCTTTAAGAGAAAATTCTAAGGTTGAAGTAGTGGAAGATCACATAGAGCATCAACAACAAGTTCTCCAAATCCTAAAGGATAACCTCACTTTGGCGTAGAATAGAATAAAACAATAGGTATATCAACATCGTAGCGAAAGAAGTTTTGATGTAGGCGACTAGGTTTTTTTACGGCTAAAACCATACAAAAAAATGTCCCTCAAGCAAGCTAAGAAGGATAATAAATTATCACCAAATTATTATGGTCCTTACAAGGTGTTGCAAAAGATTGGTAGTATGGCATACAAATTGGAGCTTCCTACATCTTCCCAAGTGCACTTAGTTTTCCATGTTTCATGCTTAAAGAAGGTTATAGGTGACAAGCTCCCAATTCAAACAATATTGCAAAAACTTGATGAGGAAGGAAAAATCATATTGGAACTTGAAGCAGTCACAGAAATAAGAACTCGACAGCTACGAAATCGATCAATTTCAGAGTATCTCATCAAGTGGAAGAACTTACCTGCGGAAGATCCCACATGGGAGGATGAGAATTTTATATAGAAGCATCCAGAACTACTCAAGCATTGAGGACAACTATTTTTTGAAGTAAAGGGGCATGTTAGGTCCCTATAATATTAGTGTATTCCCTCATTGTTATTAGTGTATACCCCCTTATTGTTATTGTTGTGCCCTTACATTGTTATTGTCATGTCGGATCTGATTATATTGTGACCCCTTAGACTCCTATATATAGAAAGGAGGTTTTTTCATTTGAATCATCTAAGAATGATTCATTTGTGTAATATAAAGGAGGCTCCCCCCTCAAAGAGGCTTATTTTGAAGTCGTTTATCTATCTCTTCTTCTATTTTGTGAGTTGGTTGCATAACAGATTGAGGGCCTAGATGTGCTGATATTTAGAGTCTAAATTAGAAAAATTAGTGAATTTAAGTGCTTTGATATATTGATCCCATGCTAATTTCCCTTCACCTTCTAAATGAAGGTCATTGGAAGAAATCTAGGATTGAGAGAAAGGAGGAAAATGTGGATGGGAGACCTCATTAAGAGTGGAAAAATATGCATTAGATAGTTGTTGGATGAGCAATTCAAGAAGATGGAACTAGTGTTGACTAAATATGTAGGGGTATTTACCGAGAATAATATTTGTGCCCTTTCCAACTTTCTAGCATAGATTATTTTTTATGATAGATAAGACTTTCAAAATTCCTTTCCAAACAACAAATGCATTTTTATAGGATTTTTGAGGATATTTGATCCATTCAAGAGTATATAAGGGCCTTATGTAGTTTTGTTGTATCACATAAGACCAAAGAGCTTATCCTTGAATAATTTTCCACGTTCGTTTAGCTGTCACAACCTTTGCAAACATAGGAAAACATTTTAATCCCCATCCACCATGATATTTTGGAAGAGAAATACACTGCCAGCCTATAAGGGAAAAAATTATTTTTTCATATTTTATGAGCCAAAGAAAGAAAAGGGATAGGTTTCTTTTCCCCTGAAGTATACCCAAGGGAATCCATGCCATTGAGGCCCAATAAACGAGCATGGCCTTGATCACTGACTCACATAAAACCAATCACCATGCTCTAAATGGCCATCTATTTGTCTAGATTCTGTGTCCTTTTTCAACTTTCTCTAATAACCAAGACTGATTTGAGATTTTGTAGTTACGGGGCTTGAGAATGAAGCCCATATATTTAAATCCTTAATCAATTCCTTTTATTGGGGAGGATAAAATGCCTTCTATTTCTCTTTTTTCATTTCCAAAGATTCTCCAACCTATAATAGAATACTTTTAAGGGTTTACTTGCATTCTTATAACTTGAATGAAGGTGTCCAAAATGTCCTTTAAAATTTTGAGATGCGGGAAAAGACCATAAGAGAAGATGAGGACATCATCATTGAAGAGGAAATGTGTAAGGGAACAATTAGGGGAGATTTTTACCAATTTGAATATGCCTCTTTGGAATTGTATTAGAAATGAGTTTGCTTAATCTATCAAGCACTATGAGAAAGAGAAGGGGAGAGGGTGGGAAGTTCTATCTTACTCCTCTCTCACCATGAAAAAAAAAAGGAGAATATGCCCCATTGATCAAAATAACGAAGGAGGATGTGCTAATATAGTTCATCATCCATGTCAAAAAGGAATGATAGAAACCCAAGTGGATCAGAAGAAGTAGGAGGTATAACCAACTCGCTTGGTCATATGATTTTGAGAGGTAAACCTTATATATTATAGCTTTTTTGTGCTTTATATGAATAGAGTAAATCCCTTCTTGAGTGAGAGATAGAAACCCAAAATTGTTCAAAAGAGATATTTGTAGAAAGGATATCCTTTAATATGAGGGAAATGAGTTTGGAAATGATTTTATAAATGTAATTATAAGGGGATATAGGTCTAAAATGGTCAAAGGAATCCACATTATTGGTTTTGGGAATAAGGACAATGAAAGTGGAGTTAAAAGGGGTCAGGATGAGACCAAAGGTTCTACAATATTCAATGACTGAGAGAAGGTATTCACTAGTTAAATCAAAACATCTAGTATAGAATTCATTAGGGATGTCATCTAGCCTAGGACTCTTACCTTTTTGAAAGCTATGGAGAACTCTCTCAAGTTCTTTTTTAGAGACCTCTACCATTAGAACATCATTTCCTTCTTGATCCACAAAGCTAGGAAAAAGCCTTGCCACTTCTAGAATTTGTTGTATAGTGGCACGATTGTCTTGGCAGAATATGTTTCTATAATATGAAAAACCTCGTTATGTGATTTCTAAGAAAGATGTGGCAAGGGAGATATTAGAGCCTTTGATTTCCCAGATAGTATTTATAGATTTCTTATGGTTTTCCATCCTAGGGAATTATTTTTTGTTGTCATCTCCAACTTGTAGCTAGAGCACGCGAATTTTCATCCTCCATTCCTTCTCTTGATCAAGGAGGATTTACTTTCTAAACTTTTCAAGATTTGGAATTTTGTATTTCCAATTTTTCGGTACTTTTGAAGAAGTTTCCAGTACCAATAGGGCATGTGATTGGGAATCAATATTTGGGAGGGCTTTAAAGTCTAATTCTCTTTTTTATTTATCTAGTTCGATAATAATTCTCGTTGAGCATTTGAGATTCCTTTGGACATAAATGACTAGGGATTCATGATGCTCTCAAGATAAATGTATCCAAGAGAGTTTGAGGAGATCCATAAGTGAGGGGTATTATAACCAGGATGGGTTGAGCTTGAAATGATTGGGGGGTTTTGCAGGAAATGGAACTAATTAGGGGAGTGTTTTGAGTAACCCCCCATCGAGGTCCATTATCAAATTTTAATGTTTGTATCAAGAAGGGTGTACAAGATGTGGAAGCGATCCAATCTTTTAGAAAATTTGGTTGATCCTGATATGTTGTTTTTCCATGTTGGCAATAGCTTAGGAGGTTGGACATCACTAAATTCTAAATTGTTCAGAAGGGATATTAGAAAGTCTAGGAGGGGATTTTTTCTAGCAGAAGGGCCTGTTAACGGTGCTGGACCCACCAACATGTCACAAGATCTCCCCAGTAAGAAGTCCCAACTAGACCTCAGGTCTTTTGGTGTAGGAGTCCCAGCAGTGGGTCATACGGTATAGCCTTGATGGCAGTTGCGTGCAGAGGCATGTAAGATGTCCCTGTTGGTATCAAGGGTGTGACATGTGCAGTGAGCCAAGGAAGGTGCATGAATGGTTCTAACACATGGAAAGTGGGGTGAGTGCGCCCCTTGGAAACCTGTGAAAGGACATGGCTTGGAAGGGAACACACAAGGGAAGATGCATCACAAACTGGAAAGCAAGTAAGCTAACAATCCAAAGTGATGGTTAAACCAACAACACATCTCAGTAAGATTCATACCTACTTATAGAAAAAGAGTCCATACATGCATGTGTAAGCAAACATATACATAGATCATTAAAGTAACCAAGATAGCTGAAACACAATAACAACATATGCATGAAACGTGTTGGCTCTGTTATATTAAGAATTGAAATTTCCAATCATGTAGTCACAGGGGCTTCACTAGGGGAGAAATGTCATACCACATGGGTTCATATTGGGGGAATATTTATTGAGGAAAAAATGATATAATATATTGGGGGTTATATAGGAGGTAGAGGATTTATATATTGGAAGGTATAAAAAATAGAGCCCAAAGTTAATAAAAAAATATAAAGGGGTACAAAAAATTATAACGAAAAAATGGATACCTACAATATCTAGTGAAAGTAGGGGTTTTTAAATTGGGAGGGTATACTGGGTTCATATTGTAGGGGGTTAAATAAAGAGATTTTTAGAGGTATTTTCCAATATGTAGTCAAATTAAGGGTATTGTTTAATATGCCACAAACGAACGTGATATGTCAGAGGTTCATTGAGTGAAGCCCCTGTGCATGCAGTACAACCATGACCAACCACTAGTCCCGATAGTGGAACGTTACAGTCACTGCCACCTGCTCCTCCAAAGAGATGTACTAGCTCTGCACTATGGAGAAGCTAAGGCTTGTTACAATACTCTCCAAGCTTTCTCTAAGATAATCCTATCGAAAGCTTGGATGACCAAAAGCCTCTACAATGACTTATGAGGTACTATAAATAGAAAAGGGTGGGGTGACCCTTGACATTCCCCTTTGTGACTGTTCACCTACCCTCATGACTCTTCAACTACTCTATGATTGTTACATTCAACTATCAACACTTGAAATTCCACTTTACAAGATGTTACATACACTCTACACATGTACCCATGTAAGACAAAATAGGCTTGAGCAAGCCATGCAAGACAACACTAAGACTCGGACAACTTTGGGAAGACCAACTCTTCGACATCCTCACGATGGTCAATGGCGGTGAACTGATGCCAATATTGGTCGTCTATGATGGTGTTCATGCGTTCAATGGTGACATCTTGCTGAATGCGAACTCTTTCCTCCGTTGCATCCAGGTACACTGATATGGCTCCTCTATCCAACAAGTCTGATAACATGTGCATCATCACCTTGAGTGCTACTGGACTAGCAACATACTGATGCATAGTGTGTGTGTTGATCTCCCAGTGTGTGTTGGTGATCATGCGCATCAACTTGTCGAAATACATGTTCAGCTCCAATCAGAATTTCTTCTTGTCGTCACCTTAGTGAGTGTGCCGAATGGGTGGGATCACATGCATGCACACAATTACATCCATGATCCTGAATACCCTTGCATATGATCGACAACACTTCTCACCCTGTCTGCTCCATGCCAATTGTTGGATGGGTGCAGTTTCATCAGTCTGTGCATGTTGTGCCTCCTGTTATGCCTATTCCCGCTACAACTCTTTTTGTTGTCTGTGCAGCTCCTGTTCTTCCTTGAGTTGTCGTTTTAGCACCTATAACTCCTCTGTTTCTCTCTCTTCCTTCGCGCGATCCTCTTGTCACCTCGTTGCCTCATAGCCTTAATCTCCAAAGTTGATTTCATCACAAGTGGATCTGCTTGAGCTTGCAACTTTGTTTCGCCTATGCGCTTTCAACAACCTTCCTCTTGCATTTGCCGCATGCAGGTGTGCTACCTTCTACTGCTATTGATGGTGCTACTCACTGTGAAATCATTTCCATTTCATCTTGATATCCTTGTCCATGAACAACTTGATGTCTTCATAGATTGGCAAGTTCATGGACACTTGATCAACTGCATTCTCAGTTGTGCTATGAATGTGTCTTCGACCCTGAAGCCATTGTACCTATGTTGTTGAGAGGCAGATGAACACCTGTGATACCTAGGGACATAGAAACACTCTTGACAAGAAATTTGTCAGTCGAAAACCAAAACAAACTGGAGGACTGACATGCAACATACCTGTGTGTCTGTCTATGAAGATTGCGCAATTTTCACCAAGAGGCTGGGAGACTGACTACCAAAACTACGCAAGGCAGAGTCTGGGCTGTCAAGAGGTTGACTGACTACTGGAACAGTGCAATGCATAGTCCAGCATGGATTGTTGAGGACTGAAACTATGCAATGCACAATTTTAGTCAACAGTGACATGCAAATCAGCAAATTGCATTGCATAGTTTCTGGGGCCAGCGTGGCACTTCCTCCCATAATTGCGCAATGCAAGCCTGCAGGTCAGTGTTGGGCCGTATTTGTGCAATTTCTGGAGGGAATGTAGACCCTTCACTTCCAGAAATGCGCAATACTAGCCAGGCAAGGCAAGGTTCGAGTTAAGGCAGCCCAGACCCGCCGACAGGATACTGCAAACATGAAAAGCTTGAATGCATGGTGATACTGAGTGTAATCAGGAGTGAATGATCATGTATGGAAACAATAAGTGCAAGATTCAGAGAAGGGGAAAGCATGCATGTGTGTGAAGCGAGTCGCCGCAACAGTGATTATCGGTGCAAAAATAATGTCATGCATGCGACAACAATGAGATGAAAATGAAAACTAAAACGGTGCGTCTATAAGCTAACATACATTAAAATGACAACAAGCGCTCATTAAAATCAAGCAGACATCACTCACACAAAGCAAAACACAAAAAGTGACAGAAACACAGCACAAGACATGAAAAGCAGACTTACCCTTAAACAACTAAGCTAAAAGTGCTGAAGACTCCTCGATGCAATGTGGGATGTCAGAGCTACAAGGTCGAAGTTAGGAATGAGCTTTGCAGTGTTTGGTTCATGAGTTCTGATGAGATCGAGGTTATGACGCGCATGCCACAAATCTAGGAAAAGGCGACACTTGGAAAGAGGATTCTAAAATGACTGCATATAACCTCTAGCTGCTAAAAATAGATCCCTAGATCTAGGGATGTCTTTTGTATGCTTCCTTTTGTTATTTCAGGAAGAGAAACCCATGCATGAAAATCATTTTCTCTCAATCCCGGAGGGAACAGATCAACCTGAAGGCACATGCAACAACCTGCTTGATTGAGAGAGGGATTTGCGCAATTTCTAAGAGGAACTAGGCTGGCTGTCCCAGAGGGATTGCACAATTCTTGGGAGGATCAGGTGACTGCTGCCCAAAATTGCAAAATTTCTGGGTTGAGCTATAGTACTAGGCCATATTGCGCAATTTTCCCAAGGAATATTGTTTGATTTCATTGAGCAATTTCTGAGCCCAATAGGCTGCCCAATGGATTTGTACAATTTCTGGGCTGAGCTGTAGTGTTGGGTCAGATTCCGCAGTTTTTCCAAGGAAGCCTGTTTGACTGTTCTACGTAATTTTGGAGCTCAGCAGTCTGTCCAACATATTTGCACAATTTCTTGGGGGGGAGGTTGGTTCCCCTCTAGAATTGCGCAATTTTCTGAGGGAGCTGCTCATCCAGCAACTAGCCTAAGTCCAGAATGGCAACTTGTGAGGGGAGTGAAGCAAACTGACATTCACAGGCTGGAAAGCTACTAAGAAATCAATGAAGCCTATGTACTTGACAGTGCAAGACATGCTGCTAAGGATGGTTGGTAGGGAGGCTCCACAATGAAGCTAAGGCAAAATTTTGCAAGGTGGTTGTAGCCGCTACAACACTTGGCGAGACACTGGTAGAACTCTAGCTCTCTAAATGGACCTTGTTCGTGAAAAGCAAGTCTAACACCTTTGGAAGTATTTTTCAGTTCTTTGTTCGTCTTAGTTTCCACACTTGCTTGATTGTAAGATGTAGCATTTGCCAAGCTCTTGGTTAGTCGACACACACTCCAAGCCAAGGCAACATAGTTGTTTCGATTAGGGATGAGGGGTATATTGGTGCACAAGCTTTATGGTCATCAAAGTTTTAGTTTCATCTCTGGTGTTGTTCCACTGCTAGCAGGCCTGGACAGTACCCTGACGGAGTCACGCAGGAACATAAGCATCACTCCGCTGCCAGCGAGCCTGGTCAGTACCCCGACGGAGTTACTTGTATCACCTCTCTACACAGGAAGGTTTTCTCTTCTTTCGCCTTATTCATTTTTCATTTTTTCGAAATTTTTGAACATTTTCATTTTTTTCATTTTCATTTTCATAATTGTGCATAACACTTATTCATTTTAGAGGCGGAAGAGGAATCTTGACTTATTGAGAGCAGAAGAGGTTGTTCCTTCAGAGAAGTAGTTTGTATATACCTCTGATGTGCTTGTTAAGATTTTCCCCCTCACCTTACTCTACTTGATTGAGATGACAAGGATTAACCCAAAAACAACCGACTAGAGTAGGTGACACTAGTTGGCACGCAAGTGTTGTGTTTTCACCGAGGTTCACTTCAAACAGTACGTATTTTCCATTGATGTATCATGGATTGAAGACAACAAGTTCTTCATACAGAGGCAAAACAACAAATAACCAAGTATTGATAACCGCACAACTCCTCTTGTAGTTTACCCAACTTGTTTCAAAAGTTGTGCACAGTTTCATGCGAAACTAACCTACAGATGTAAACAAGAAAACAAACAACAAAGCAAAGCAAAAGCATAAGTAAATGCGCAAGCAAAGCGAGTAAGCAAACATGCAAAGTAAGAATCAAATACACATGCAAGCAAACAAACCAAAAGCAAACATTACTCCTACTCCTAAGCTAACGGTGCATGGGTCTGCTTCTGTAAAGTGATACTTCCAATGCAGCCACTAGCATTGGTCGACCCATGTTGGTGAAGGCATGGTTCGTGAACATCACAGCCATGCGAACCAACAAACATGAAAGATATAACAATGAAGACAAACACACTCTGAGTTTAAATGCGTCCACAGAACAAAAACGAATTCAAGTGCATGACATGCAATCCGTGGACTTACCATAGTGTTGTGTGACACTGCATGCAGATGTTAAGAATACGCACACTCTGGGTTGTGAAATGCAAGCGAATGAGAGAAAGAAAGACAACTTGTGTCACGCACGTGTGCTTGTTGTGTAAGATTCCTCCGAATGCATGAGTAATGGGATCATGTAGTTCGAGTAGAGGAAGTGAAATCTAAGCGTGGGATTGATCTTCAATGCATATAGATGAGTGATGAGGAGCCTTGGGTGCTTGAACAACTTCCTGATTGGGAGTGAAACCAACCTCGGGACAATGAGGGCCTAACATAACTATCAACTTGAGCTGAAGTGCCTTGACAGTCTACAGGTTTCGATTTTGTCGACAGATAGATCATCGTAGACCATTGTCTGAAACAGATTAACAACAATTGAATCAACATCGTGATCAGATGAAGTAGAGAGAGCACGACACCCAAGATCATAAAATTCAGGATGTTTGACGGTACTCATGATTTGATGAATCACACAGAGGGGTAGATGAGAAGCAAGAATGTTCACCCTCTACGTTCTCGGAAAAAGCAGATGAAGAATCAAGTATATGTTCAATGAATGATTTATCCTCGCTGTTGTCGGATGATGGACTGACATCAGTGTGTTTTGCGAATGATCAACAATGGGTGCATCCGTAGACGGAGATACACATGCAAAATCAAGGATGGTAGAATCACCAAAGATATCAGGAAAGAACAGAGGAGGCTCAGACAAAAGGGAGTAATCCTTTGCCAAGGGTTGATGCTCAAGCTCCCAGTCATACTCTTCATGAATGACAACACAAGTTGGTTGTGCAACGCCAACTCCGTTAATGGCTTGATCCTCATTAACAATAGGTGTAGAGTCTGGAACGAAAGAACACAAGACAGTGCCATCCAGAGGATCATTAGAATATGAAGACGGAGGTTGAGGTACAAAATACATGTGACAACCCATGGGATTCACAACCAAATATGCACGAAAATTGTGAGAAGTGATGTTGGGAGGATGTGATAGTTGAACGGATGTGTGTGTGTGTTCTCCCACATCACTCTGTAGTTGTGGAGTTGTTTGATGAGGGGATGGCGGACAATCACTTGCGACAGCAACCGTGTCCGTTTGTGATTGTGCAACTCCATCACCGAAGTATGTTGAGCAGGGTTTGAGCTTGAACTTCTTCTTGGGATTAACAGGTTTGATAAGGCAATATTCAAATCTGTCCATGAGATATTGAAATTTCATCTTACTTTTCGGGGCTTCAAACATGAATAGACATAAGCTGTCTGAAAACTCCATAGGTGATTCATGTGGTGCCTTCTGTTTTTTTAACAATTTTTTATCGAGTACTTCAGGATAAAAATGGTGGAAAACAGATTCAATTATATCGCTGAACTGCTTGATTGAGTGCACGGAGTTATGAGGTGGTGTGCCACAACATTACAATAAGTGGTCACGAAGTGTGTGTGCGAGCAACGAACAAACCTTTGTTTTACTAAAATCTTAGTTCCATAAATAAGACTAAATACTACCCCAATTATAGTTTAACTCTCATCTAAATGGAATTAATGCAATAATTTTATCCAAATAAATTAATCAAAATATAAAAATAATTATCATTATAAAAAAATATTTAATATTGTAATTGGTCATAGAAATTTTATTTAAAAACAAAAAGCAAAGTTTGCATATCAACAACACAGAAATTAAGCACTAGCATATATCATATTAATTCATTGTATTTAATTTAACAAAATGGTGTGTTATGTAAACATATGTATGGATGAGTGTTTTTTAAATTATTTTATTTTTATGATTAGTTAAGTAAGACAACACATGGATTTTAAATCAATAAACCTAAACTTAACATCAAAGAGTACCTTAATGGTACACTGAATCACTGTAGTGACCAATAAAGTAACATATAAATATTCCAGATTGTTGCGATTACTCCTATGTAATCCACAATAATTAAAGACATAACATCGACTGATGCATCTTTTTTAAACAAAGACTAGGTAAATATATTATCAAAAATGGTTGGAGTAAAGTTGGCGACACTGGTTATACATACATATGTCCTCGTGATTCAAGCTGTTTACACTCGTCCAAAACATAAAACAGGAGTTTACCAATGTCCTTTGGCAAGAATATCTAAATTTCTGTACTTTTATAAGTCCTATAAAAGATTTCAAAGATATTGACTACTCTATAAAAAAACATAAAGTAAAGAAATGTGTGATGACTTGCTTCCTCCAGATTTTATTTAATATTCAATTAAATAAAATATTACATAGAGAAAAGAACTATATTTTAAACCCAAAACAAAATTAACTCAGTACAATAAAGACAAGTAAGGAAGAAACCAAACCTTAAAAAAAATGGTGTGAAGTCCCTATAAATGCCTCTTTCCAACTTCTAGCGTTTATATATATATATATATAAAAGTTAAAAACAATATACATCCATTTCGAGCGTTTATATTATATAATTTAATTTAAAAATAATATACATTGAGATAAAGCTATTTTAAACATAGATTTAATATGAATTTAGAGAATGCAAAATTTTTTTAGAGTGAAAAATATAATGTGTAATTTTTTTTTGTTTAAATTGTATTTTTGAATACTATATAGAGTACATAATTTATACTTATAAGTAAAAAAAATTGTCGAATTTTGATAAATAAATAAATATATATATATATATATATATATATATATATATATATATATATATATATATATCTAAAAAAAGACCAAACTGTAAAACACTGAGACCAATTCAAATATTGTAACTATAATTTTTTTTAGCCAACATTGTTTTTCTATTTAGAGAATATTTTATTTTTATTTTAAAAGGGACACATGTCAATTCCACATTGAATACAGGTAGAATTACACATCCCTGTCATATTGGGGCTTCGAATGAACCTTTGACTCAATAATGAGAAATAGTGGTAGAGATTTAATTTCATGGAATATTGGCAAGGTTGAGATGTATTTCAAAGGTAGTTATTCTCTTTTTGCACTAAGAAGCTCTCTACAACCCAATATAAGATAAATATGTAGGCATTAGATGTTAGATGTAATTTATTTTTTTTCATTAATCAAATTATGAACAATTTCTAGATAAAAGAAAATCATAATATACATATCACATTCAAATATATAATATATATAAATAGTAGTTATAAATTAACATCTATTTTACCATATAAATTAAAATAATGATTTTATAACCATATTTAAATTTAATTAATAAGCATATAAAATTTAATATTTACAGTATAACAAGATTGTTTTTTTTTTTACTTTAACGGTTATGTTTTTTATTGAATGGCGGCAAAACAGCTACCGCGTGCTAGTTACATTGAAAAGGATCCTCAAAATTCTTGACCCTCAGAATTCTTGTTACCTGGTGAATCCATGGACCTGCTTTGTTTCTTAAACGTCTTTTAGGGAAAAAACGCCGAGTCTCTGCCTGAAAGTTCTGGACATCAATAAAGGAGCGATTTTCCACACAATCAATGGCTGTTACCTGTTGCCCCTGGGAGATTGCAGAAATTTGAGATGCTGACCTCTAACTCGGCTGCCAGTGAGACAGTTCGGAACTGAGTTTCTTCAATCTGGCAAATGAAATGTCGATTTCCCTCTCTAATCATCAATCACATGTATTCCTCAGGACATTTTTGAAGAATTGTAATGCAATTTCCTTGGGCAAACAACTTGCGGTCTCTGACTATTTAATCCGATGCTTTATGAGTCTCGATGTTTAGATCAGCTTGCTCTAATACTTGAATCAAAATTCCCTTTGCAGAAGACCGGACGGTGGAGCCGATGGAGATGGAACAAACAGTCACAAGATCCTCTTTCTGGAGTTAATCTAAGTTCTGGAAAGGAATGCGTTGCTAACAGACTCAACAAGCTTGAGAGTTGACAGGCAGAGGAAGGATCCGAATTTTGCTGCCATTCTTGGCTTTCTTCCGACAAGTGGATGGGGAACCAGAAAAGACTCTTTTAGTTCTTCCAGAAGCTCACCTGTACCGTGCATTCAACCAAACAGACACACAACGTCCAAGACAGAGCAGGATTCTGCTGGAAACAGAGCATAAGAGTCTGCTAGATACAGAGATTCCAAAGTAACAAACTTATCATGAATTCCTGCCCTTGGAGCTTGGTATAGTTGAAACCTGGAAGCTAGAACAGCAAAACCTGATGGGAATCCAAGATTGTTGTCTCAGAAGCTGATCCCGTAAACATCAAATATCAATTTCCTAGGAAAGCCTATTGAGGGATGAAACAGAGAGAATCAACCGAGATGACTGAAAGGGTTCTTTGGTTTTGGGCTGAGCCTAGAATCTGGAATCAATCTTGGATTGTCGGATTACAAAATTGATTGAACAGGGAGCCCCTATTTCAGATAGGAAAGGAGGATCGAGCTGGAGATTTAAGGAATGGAGCAAGAAGATTCTGATGAGTTAATTACCAGGGATCTTCGGGAACAGAGGACACCAAGGTTGGCCTCAGTATCAGCTTGGGAGTTGAGGTTCCTTAAGATATGAAAGAAGGATATTTTGATAAATTTGGGCAGCAGAAGTCTGATTTTCCTGATGATGGAGGCTAACTGAACCTGGTGAGAGTTCTTAGGACGAAGCATGGCCTGGATGATGTGTCTTGAGTCCCCGAAGACTGAGAGAGAAAGGATATTTCTTTTGATCGCCTGTGTCAGCCCTTGCCACAATACCAGAGCCTCCGCTCTATTGTTAGTTTCAGTTCCTAGACCCCAATGGAATCTAAGTTCCGGAAAGCCTCCAGGGCTCAATAGAACTCCCCCGCTGCCAGCAACCCCAGGGTTTCCTTTAGAAGCCCCATCGAAGAATAAACAGTGATCTTCCAAGGCCGATCTCCACTTGATAAACTCTTGTTCTTCCAGCCTAATCTCCCAACTGGAATGAACGGGAACAGATTGAGGGGGCCTTTCCTTCAACTTTGGAACTAATTCTTTGAACCAATTCTCTTCTTCTATGAGCAGTCTCGTTTCGTTCCTTGATGAAGTGTTGGCTTCCAGTGCCTCGCCCAACAATGCTTTTATTTTAGAGATAACTCTTATTGTAGTGCAACTTTCTTCTCGAAAAATTATGTTGTTTCTTTCCAACCATAATTTCCAGCAAATAAACTTAGGGATCCACATCCAGCTGGTTTTAAGGAGACTTTTATTTTTAAGGCAGAAGGGAGATAAGCTGGCCCAAGTTCTGAATAGGGCAGGGATGTTGTCTGGAAGAGCAAGGAAGGGCTCTAACCACAGCACTCCCCTCCAGACTTCTTGAGCAAAGGGGCATAGCAGCAACAGGTGATTGGTAGTTTCTTCATCAGACCTACAAAGGGGACATCTGGAAGGTCCTTCCATTCCTCTTCTTCTCAAGTTATCTCTGGTGAGGATGCTTTGGTGTGCCACGGTCCAACAGAAGAAGTCTATTTTTGGGAGAGCTGGAAAGTCCCATATAAATTTCCATTGGGCCGGATTTGGAGGAACATGAGGAACAGCCGTAATTCTTTTATAACCTTCAGAAACAGTATATTGGCCAGAGATGAACCCCCAGCCTCTTTTGTCTTTGGCAGTGGCCTTTGAAGGAGATTTTCCTTGGAGCATATCTAGAAGTAAAGAGGCTTCCCCCTGCAGCATTATGGGGACCTCCCCCAGATTCCACCCATCCCAGGTTCTATCAGGAGCTTCTTTCCAGTTCGAAATGTCCCACAATGTGTGCAGATTGTGAGACTGAAGCCAATCTTTGATGTTTGCGAGACCATTCACATGCTTCATTGGCTGGTCACCCAAGATCGGATCAGCCCAGATATTGATTTTCCTTCCATTACCAGGGATCCAATATAGGTGTTGGCTGAATTGCTCCCTAGCAGCATTGCAAAGATTAAATATTGGTGAACCTTTTAGAGTTCTTGGAGGTTTATCCAGGCATCTCAAACGCTGCCCATGGAAGTATTTCTTCCAAATGACTCTTTTACTCCAGCTAGTATTTCCAGAGACTAAATTCCAAAGGATCTTGGATCCCAAAGCAAGGTTTTGAGCCGCCAAATTGCGCAGCTGGAGGCCTCCTTCCTGAAAGGGACTCTTGAGGATTTCCCAGCTCACTAAATGGATTCTTCTATCATTGTTATTCCCACCTTCCCACAGAAATCTTCTCAACAGGCTATCTAACTTACTAAGAAAGGTTTTTGGGGCAAGGAGGATTGAGTTTTGGAATAGAGGCATGCTTATTAGGACCGATTTCATGAGGATGACTTTCCCTGCATTGTTCAGCCATGAGGCACCCCAGGCTTGGATTCTATTCTTTATTTTGTCAAGCAGAGGCAGCCAGTGAGCAACTTTAGGCTTTGTTTTGAAGATTGGGATCCCGAGATATTTAAATGACTCCCAATTTCGGATTCCTTCCATTTCTAAAAGTCTTGCTATGTTAGACAGTTCTTTAGTCGAGCAATTCCAGCCATAGATAGAGCATTTTCTATAATTGATTTTGTTGCCCGAGATCAGCCTGTAAATGTCCAGTTCCCTCTTGAAATGTCTGGCAGAGATCAAGCTGGCTCCTCCAAGCAGCAGAGTGTCGTCAGCAAATTGGGCATGATTAATGTCTTTCACCTTGTGGGTAGTTCTGAGGCCAGGCAGTGTTTGAATTTGCTGATTATGATCTAGTTGGAAACTCAACACCGAGGCTTGGACAGCATATAGGAGCGGAGACAACGGGCATCCCTGTCTCAGGCCCCTAGAAGCTTGGAAGAAATCAGTAGAACGGCCATTAACCAAAGGCGCAATCCAAGGCGAGGCAATACAGGCTTTCACCCAGTTGATGAAGTTTGTTGAAAAGCCTAGCTTCTTCATCAAGGCAAACATAAATTCATGTCTCACCCTGTCAAATGCGTTAGCCAAGTCGAGCTTAATCACCATGCCTTTCTCCTTTCTTTGGCAACTAGAGTGGACTGCTTCTTGGACCAGCACAATGTTATCCAAAATCTTTCTGCCTTTTATGAAACCGCCTTGATTTTCAGGGATGATGTCTGGCAAGATGTTTTTCAGCCTGTTGGCTATTATTTTGGAGACCAACTTATAGCTGGAATTGCACAAAGATATTGGCCTAAATCTACTAAAGTCAGAGGCGCCTTTCTCTTTTGGGATCAGAGCTAGGAAGGCTGAGTTGATGCCACCACCTATCTTTACACAATTCTGGGATTTTCTGACCATCCTCAGTAGATCTTTTTTTATTATTGACCAGCAAGTCAAAAAGAACCTGACAGAGAACCCATCTGGCCCTGGGGCTTTATCAGGCTCCATGTTGTTCAGTGCCTCCTCAAGCTCTTCCATACTAATCGGAGCTGTCAGCATATCATTGTCCGAGTCCTTGACACAATTGGGTATTAAATTGATCGGATAAGAGTGGGGATCAATAGCTGGTTCTTCAGGAGCCGAATACAGATCTTGGAAGAAGGAGTATGCAGCTCTCTTGATGCCTTCGAAATCCTTAATCACTGTATTTTGGTGTTGAATCTCTGAGACTGATTTGAAGTTCTTTCGGGCTTCCGCTTGCTTATGAAAGAAGCTGGTGTTCTTATCGCCGGATTTCAGCCAGAGAATCCTAGACTTCTGCCGCCAAAATTCTTCCTCCTCCCTGCTAGATCTATGAACCTCTTTTTGGAGCTCGACTTCTTTTAGTAGCATACTTGGAGAAACAGGATTATGCTCCATTTCTAGTTGATGAGCAGCAAGCCTATTTATATTTTCTTTTCTTTTGGATGTTGGGGTTTGCAGTCTTTTAGCCCAGTCTTTAAGATTTCTTTTTAGAACCCTGATTTTCTCTTCCCACACAAAGAAAGGAGAACCATGGATGGGCCTATTCCAAGAGTCGGAGACCACATCTTGAAAGCCTTCTTGCTGGATCCACAGAGGGCTGAACCGAAAAGGGATGGGGCCAAGATTGCAATCAAGGGAAAGCTCGAGAAGAATGGGCTTATGATCAGAGGTGAGATTTGGGAGAATTTTAGAGGATGCCATAAGACCGCTGGTTAGGAAAGAAGAGTGGACAAGAAATCTGTCTAGACGGGCAACAATATGGTTGGGGGCTGTTCTTTTGTTGGACCAAGTGAATTTTCCTGAAGAAGGTTTAATATCCTCCAGGTCCCAGCCCAGCATTATGTCTTCAACCCATTCTCTGGCAGGATCCCTGACAATGGAACCTCCCTTTTTCTCATTAATATCAAGGGTGACATTAAGGTCACCTGCAATTATGATATTCTCGGGGTTTTTCTCTAAAAGAAATGAATGAAGCGAGTTCCAGCAGATTTTTTTCTCACTTGGCAAAACAGGAGCATACACATTAAACATACTTACTTGCTGACCAGAATCCTTGTGGAGTAGCTGAGTGAAGAGCCAGTGAGCGCTGCTTTTTTCTTGAATAAAGTCATATATAGTGCTGTTCCAGAAGGTGGCTATTCCACCAGAGGCACCTCTTGCACTAACCGCTTTTCCATGACCTTTGTTCCAAAAAACTTTACTAGAATGGAGGAGAGAAAGATCCTCCAACTTTGTCTCCTGGATGAGGAGGATTTCAGGCGAGTATATTCTCACTAAATCTTTCAGGGCTTCCTCTTTCGACCTGCTGCCTAAACCTCTGCAGTTCCAGGAGACGTATTTCATTATTTACTTTTGTGGGGAGAGGAGGCTCCCATTGGAGCCTTGTTGCTTTTGCGCCTAGATCTGGTATTCATCATTGATTTGAGAGTTTTTTGGGATCCCTGGAGGACATCTTTGTAAGTTTCTTCCTCTCTCTGTTTCTTCTTTGATTTCCGCCCTCTAGTCGTCTTGATTGGAGTGGCTAACGAATTGTCAGATTCAGAATCTCTCTCTTTTGAATCGCCTTCAGAGTCTGAGGCTAGACTAATGTGTTCTTCATTGCCTTCATTTCCTCTCTGACATTCCTCGGGTGAGGGGACTGTTGATTCTGCTTCATTTGTTTTTCCTTTTTTCTCCATATTTCCGGTTTCTTCTTGGTTCTCCTTATCATCCATCTTTTCTCCAGAGGGAGATCCATCTTTAGAAGCAGCAGCGGCTTTTGGATTGGTGTGAGGCTTTCCCGATGGGGCGGTAGTTTTCTGTCCGGGAGGCTTTGGAATAGCCTTTCCCTTTCTGATTTCTTTCCATCCTTCTTCTTCAACTGTGTTCCCTGTTGGGGCTTTTGGGCAGTTTCTCTGGAAGTGTCCATGCTCATGACAAGTTCGACATTTGAAAGGCAGTTGCTCGTAGTCCAATTTCTGGTAGTGCTGCCATTCTCCAACTTTGAGTTTAATCGCTTCTGGAAGCCCGGCTTCCAGATCGACTTCTACGCAGATTCTAGCACAAGTATATTGGCCCTTGTGATCAGCTTTGTCAATGAATCGACCCAGCCCATTACCAATCTTCTGCAGAGATTGATAGCTCCAACAGTGAAGAGGGAGATTGGGTAAACGAACCCAGACCGGCGCCTCCTTGGGGACATCAACGGATGGATCAAAATCAGGACTCCATTTATTGAGATACAGTCCCTGATTTCCCATAAAGTACGGCCCGTTTCTGAAAACCAGGTCGCGATCTTCCTTGGTGGTAAATTCAAAGATGAAATAGCCTCGCCCTACAGCATAACAAATCACATTATTTTCCAGCTGCGGTCTCCAGTTTCGTTGTATCCAATCGTCTGTGGTCTTAGTGGACGGCCATCGGCCCATAAACTGCCCTACCAGGCCTCTGTCAGACAACGCAAGAGCGATTTTAATCGATTGCTCCTCTGGGAGTGCTATCTCTGGTATTTCGTCGAGCTTTTTAATGAATTTCGGCACTTCAACGTGCTGATGCTTCTTCCCTTTCTGCGATAACAGTCTTCTGAAGGCATCTGCAGAGGATAATGGAGGGGTGGGAGCGGACTCCCCACCCCCGGGACCGCTCATGGCAGCGTCCAAGAGCTTGGCGGCGGCAAACCTACAGTCTGCTTCAGAACAGCAGCGCGCGCGCGATTTATGGTTGCACTAACAAGATTGTTAATCATGAATATTCATCCTATTTTACCATGGATATTATTAACTTCTAAATATGATTTCTTACAATACCATGGCATATCAATACCACATACCCAAAAACCATAACTCATTTCAAAAAAAAAAATTTCACAAATATTTTATTTTAATTTTATAACATTTTTAAATTAAACTGGGGTGAGAGATGTTGTAATGGCCTCCGTGGGATCTGAGCCAAGGACACTGCATTTATGAAGGCTATAATGAGGTGGTTGAATGATGACCATCATTTACCCTCTTGCACGCTAAAGGTGGCATTGAACATGGTAAGTTACCTAGGGAGGTGGGGGTGTAGACGATCAAACTTGGCTCTGAGGTTCTGCGTCATAATTGTTGTTAGCTCGTTGGTCAGGGTTAAGCACTTTATCCAGGCTTCAAGAGCAGCAATAGACGAGAGGCTCCCTCGCATCTTTGACCTCCAGCTAGCAAGTGATCGGTTCAGGTATATTTTTTTTTAAATCCTAATTGCATCCTCTCAGGTTTGGTTATTTGTCTCTACTTGAACATTATCATGGCTGTTTCTAAATTGAGGAGTTTGGAAATTTTAGAGGAATTATGGGTTGTTTTTGAAGCAAATATTGTGAAATGTGAACCCAGACTTGTGCTCCTTGCCAATCTTTCAGTGCTCTATGGAATTCTTATCTCCTTGATGGCTTCACATTTTGTAACCATTGTTAAGACTCTATCTATTATCTTGAGTGTATGGGTTTATGAACAAGTTGTCTTCTTAACGATATATCAGTTTCTTTGAGCGACATGAGTTAATTGGGCAAAAAACAACTATGTTTGGTGGATAACTCTGTTTCGATGGGTTCCTGAACTTTGAAGGCAAACAACTACAACCCATTTGGTCGCCGCAGGGTTAAAGCTGTAGAGGTTTCTGGGTTCTCTGAATATATTGCTTATTATTACTTTGTATCATGTTCTCTTATATTTTGAGGTATATACCACTATCGACTTACTAAAGCTCCTATGTCGCTTTGTTTCTCTATGGCTCGGGTGTTTGCTTGGTGGATATTGGCATTCTCTGGTTCTGGCTTAAGGTATCTCAGTGTGGTTTGCAAGTAAGGTTAATGGCCTGACTTGCCTCTCACAAAAGGAACTTTGGCTGGGGAGGCCATGCTCAAGTTCATAGTAGGGGTCGAGGGCGTGGTGAAGGGCAAGCTCAGCGTTCGCCTCCCAGGGGTAAAAGGCATTGTGGTATTGCAGGTAAGACATGGGAAGCCACTCAAGCTTACCACTGTAACACTCCTCCTCTTGTCTGTCAGTTAATATCGAGTTGGGAAACAAAATTAAAGCAACAAGTTGAAAATAGTGATTTGGACTTGGAAGAATGGCAATCCTTAGTTCAGGATCCTGGCCATACTCGTGTAAGATACTCCCAATTCCAATAGTCGGTTTATCTATACTGGCATATGAAGCATATCGTGGCCAAATCAATTATGTCCAGTGCTGCAGGGCCATCCAAACCAAATTCTGATCTCTAAGAAATTCACAGTGAATTTCAATTGATTCAGCGTCAAATCCAACTTCAAAATGTTCGTCTCAGCCAGATTGAGAACCACATCCCTTGTCTTCCACAAACAAAGCTGTTGGGTTCCAGCACCAAAGATCTGGTACCTATTGATTCTTCAGATGAGTAATTGGCTAATTAGCACGGTTATGTTTTTTGAAAATTTTGAGTAGTGTATCAAATGGCTTCACAATTTTTTAGTTTATGTCTTAGACATATAGTTATTAAGAGTATTAAGGACATATATACTTACATTGCACTGCTAGACAATCTAAAAACCTTTAAATAATGGCTTATCATGCAGTTAGATGACCAACATATCCGGTTTCCTAGTGGGTGGGTTGAGGCCATCTAACACTTGTTGGATGTATATGTACCTTCTGCTTTTTGAAATGAAATAGAAAGGATCTGCAAATCTTACAAAAAAATAAAAACTAAATACTTACATTAAATATACATTACAACAAGATTTTCAACCATGGATATTCACCTCCATTTTACCATGGATATTATTAACTTGTAAATTGGCATTGTTACAATACCATGGACCAATATCATGGCTTATCAATACCACTTACCCAAAAACCATAATTCATATTTGATTTCAGACTTTTGCTATCCATATTTATTTTGGTAGGTAGAATGTTTGATGGATATTTCGAACTTATGAAATGAACCTCATTAGTAGGTTGGAAATGTCCATTAAACATAGATGATGTGATTTATGTGAAAGCTAGCTACAAAAACCATAATTCATTTCAAAATCAAAATATTTTAGAAATATTTTATTTTATAACAGTTTTTAAATTAAATCTAAAAGTAAAAAACTACAAGGAGATCTTGTAATGATGTAAATATTTGTAAACATTTACATGTGGGTTCAATTAAAAAATTAAAAAATGATAAAAGTAATTGCCTAGAGAATCTAGTCCAGTATATAAAGATGTAAAGTGTTTTTTTTGTATTCAAGCTTCTAAGATTCATAATGAATTAAGCAAAGTCTTTCGGTAGAAATCACACGAGAAATTTTTGGCCGACTTGTTTTGAACCAATTACATAAAACTAAAAATAAAATAAAGTATAACATATAAAACTAATAATTATAATATAATTAATAATAAAACCAGCCTAGATCCATTTTAAGGCTGGATCTATCAAGCATTGAGAGAGATCAAATCTCTTGAGATGCAGACCTCTTTTAGAATAAACTGAGGGGGAATCTCTTGAGATGCAAACCTCTTTTAGAGTGAAAAGAGATTTATCCCTCTAGTGGCTTGATAGATCCCTAGTTAACATGGATGATTTTAATATTTTTTTACTACATATATAGATTCAACACAAAGCCCTTGGAGCACTTCGATTATACAAAGTTCCCTAATTAAACTTATGAATTCAATAAATCCCCAGAGAATTCTAAAAAAAATAAATCCAATTTTTTTTTTTTAAATCACACTTAAAAACCTCTAATTCTTAATATTTATTAACATTTAATAATCATATAATTTATATAACTATATTAACAATTTAATAAATTCAAATATCAAATTTAAATTATCCGAAAAAACACTACATATTATCCAAAATCCACTAACATAATTGCCATAAAACTTGGGATTCCTTCCTTGACATTCAATATGCCTTGAGGGGATGAAGTCCATTTTCTTTTCTAGATCTATGGATGTTCATGTTGACTTAACTGCCTTGCACAAGCTCCCAAAAAAACATTGAACCGAGACACTTTTCCGCTGGGTTTTGATATTCAGGCGGATTTGTGCAAAAACCCTTTCAACAAAATAAACTCCAATTTATAGTCAATACACATCCGTCCAGATAGAGTACTGTTTCATCCTTATCCCTTTGACACGTTAGAACGATCGCATTGGCTGGCATTATAATTAAAGTCAGCCGCAGAACGATCCAATTCTCGGCCGCAAGTTTTGAGTGAAAATGGCGACTGTGAGGGCAAAAATGCAGAAGAGAGCGGACGATTATTTCAGATCTCGCGATGTGAAAAAGGGGATCGAGCGTCTGGATAGGAGATCGGCCAGCGGCATCGACGGTTCGCCAAAGAAGGGAGGCAATGGCGGGAAGTTTACCTGGGGCGGGATTCGATCCTCTGACCTCCCTTACTCTCAGCCTGCCCTTGACAAGAAGGACCCCAACTACGTGGATAGGGATGATGATGAGGAAGAAGAAGCCCAATGAATGAGTTATCGGTTCGATTCTCAGCGTGTGGGTGTGTTTCCCAGCCTGATCTGTACATATCTCAGCGTGTGGGTGTGTTTCCCAGCCTGATCTGTACATATTTTTCTGTAAATCTCTGAAATTTTTGTTTTCTGTTTGGGGGTTGAATACGGAGAGGGAAACAAGTGTGATGTTTCCTTTGTGGTGTTTATGTAAATCTGTGACTGAATTGGAATAAAATGTCATTTTATTTGTACAGCATATGAATTTGTTGGTTTGGTCTGGTGAATTTATTTGTTTTCCATGGCTGGAATGCATGTGTAGAGAGGTTAAAGTGTGATCCCTAAATGTAGGATTTGAATTTCCTGTGAACAGGATGGTTGATCATCATTATCTTTTTCTTTGTTGAGTAATTTGTGATTCAAAGTAATTTGTGATTCAATGGTAAAGAGAAGAAAATCATCAAAGCATAATTTTTTGTCGTTGTTAATTTGGATAACTATGGATGATTATTTTATTTTTGGTTTGAGAAACTGCCAGCCAGAAACATTTAAATAGTCAAAATTACTTAGCATCCGAATTATGCAACACCATTGTTTAACATAACTTGATTACATGTACAACACCAATCCTTAACATAATTAAAATTTTAAACAACTTCATAAAGTAACTTAACAGTAATAAAAGATAAATTTTTATTAAAAATTTATATATATAGATAAATTTTTATTAAAAATATATATATATATATATATATAATGTAAGAGAAATTTATTAAAATAATCAGTTATATATATAAATTTTATACCATTTGAGGACATTTTCATTATAAACAATTTTTAAACCATAAAAAATTTGATCTCACCAAAATGTTTCACTGATTCCAATAAAAAAAACTCTTAATATTTCGACAACGCCTAGTTATTCTAAGTTTATTTTGATTTTTTTTTAAAATTTTTCATTATCATTTTTGAAAATAGGAGGGGCTAATTCCCTTAAGAAGCATATACTAGCAATTGTCCCAAAAGGTACAAAGAGAGGCCGATAGGATTATTAATTTGGAATTGTAAAATTTAGTATCAAATATTGCAGAGGGAAATCCTATGATATTACAGAATGAAATCCCATCCTATTACAAGTAAAACTGAGAAATTTCATATACCACAATACAAGTAAAACTGAAACCAATCTTGTAGAGTAAATCCCATCATATTACAAAATGAAATCTCATTATATAGGATTTATTAGGGTCATTACAGAGAAAATTAGGATAAGTGGAGAGCTGATTCAGAAGGTATGACATGGACTCTGTAGAGTGAATCCCCTAATCTTGTAGAGTGAATCCCATCATATTACAGAATGAAATAGAAGTCTAAAGGATTTATCAGAGACATTACAAAGAACGCTATCACAGTGGAGAGTTGCTTCACAAGGCAGGACATGGATTCTACGTATTCACCACAGAAACTCTTGTTGTTGAAGATGAGAAGCAGCACAAAAGTAAGTCATTCCACAACTACTACAAACTTACAACAATATTAACATCCTGCAAATATTCTCATCTATGAGGAGCTTTGGGGGCCTATAGATTACAAGAGAATAGCAGAAATTCTTCACTAAACATGTTAGTAGTGTACTGATCATCTAAGATTTGGTAATAATAAAAAATGTCAACAATCAGGCTTGTGATTCTCTTATTTCTTTATTATATATTCATCTATTCGAGAAAACACAGAGATACAGAGCATGAGATGTGCAATAAACCCCTAAGAGGGAATGGAGATGGCTAAATACCGGCTGTGTTTGCAATGTACATAAACCACCAAGAACAAACATCTAAACATCTTCAAGAACAAACTTCATTAATTCTGAAATAAATATAGACCCAATTTAACAATAGTATATAACAATTTGTTTTGAACAACACCAATTGGTATTGAGGCACCATTAATATCCCATTCTCTGTTAAAAAGCTATTAGATCATATTTGAAGAGCGTGATCGTGAGGAAGAATCATGCAAAATGCACATAAACTGTAGCTTCTGCAAGAGGTATTGAGACTCAGCGGAAGGTATCCAAGAAGTTGATGCAGTGAAATAAAACAAGCAGACAACAAACTATGTAAAAGTGGATAAAACGTTTATCGTCACCACAGGACCATAGGAATCCATATAAACTGAGAAATTCAATGAAAAGAAAAACAGGGGGCAAAAAACAAACTTCGTATAAGGGCATATAGCTTACTTGGATCTTGAGTAGTCACAATTGCATTGCCATCAAAGTCACAAGTACCAGGGGCCATGCCATTCTTCTTGTAGTAGCTGTCAAAAGCATAGCAAGCATGAAAAAAAACAGTATCTGGGTTATAGCACGTGCCACTTTGTTGAATTGTTGTACAGTCTGCACCTCCAAGCCCGCAAGCATAGTCCAGAGCACCCTGCAAGCTTGAATCAGGGGTACCAGGGTTTGCTACACACCAACTTTGGCTTGAGCTGGTTGTCGGTGTTGTTGTGGTAGGTGTTGAGGGAGGGGTGTAAGGGGTAACTGTTGGGGTGGTAGGGGTTGTGATTGGGGTAGTAGGGGTTGTTGGTGTGATTGTTGTTGGAGGAGGAGTTATTCCTAACGCACAGGAAAATGCAAAAGACAGCTAAAATAAATATTTGAATGAAGGTTAGCAAGAAGATGAGAATGAGATACCATTATTTTAAAACAGTTTTATTATCAAGGCCCACATCTCCATAGTTGTCAATTACACTATTTGATGATTGATCCATCCAAACAACAACATCCAGACCCAAGAAGATGAGCATGGCTTTGAATACAAGATGGATTTTAATAACAGTGATAATGATATACTTTGTTTGCTTGAATACCAAGAAGCTCCTAGAAGAAATCTGCTACACTATATCATTTATTGGATTTTAATTGATACAGGCATTTAGGTCTTCAGAACTGGCTGCTGCTAGCATTTTTGCTTCTACCAACAATGTTCCAACACACAGGAAGATGCAACTGAAATAAGTAGCTGTTGCCACATAGTGCTCACACCTCAGACACTCCTGAGGTAGGACAACTGCAGAGCTATTATGCTGCCAAAGTTTGTTAATTAAATTCTTAATTCCGAAAACTAAGGAGTATAGCATGAAATCAGGACGCTGCAGAAAATGGACAATTGTTTGCTCTTGTAAAGCTTTTACTTGATAGTGAACTAAAAAATGTGGAACCAATTTGTCCCAGTGAAACCTGTATACCAACTATATTTAACCTCTCTTTCCTACAAAGTGAAAGAATTACCTGAACTGCACTGGTGTACCCATTTTCAAAGTCTCTCCTAGCGTTCCCCCCATTACATCAAAAGAAATGTTGGGACAAATGGGATCGAACTCTGGAGAGTTTTTCCTGTACATCCTCTAGCTCTCTGTCTACACTAGCTATTCCAACTAAAACATCTTGATGTTTCTCCTCGATTCACCCAATAGAGATCGATATCATCTAAAGTTGTTTTCTGGACCATCATAGATACAATCAAAGAAAACAAAGCAAAGAAAACAGGAACACAGAAGAATATGGATGTTGCATCACCATTATTGCCCGATGTTGGTGGAATACTAGTACCACCCAAGCCACCAGATGCAGGTATGCTTGTATTAAGAAGTGATGAACTGCTACTGCTGCATGTAATTTGGAAAAATCAGAATGCTACAAAACTATAAGCTGAGATATAACATAAAATATATCAAAAATCCAGTAAATCTTGATTCTCAATTCTGTATGAAAACTTGAAAAAGTACTTGTTGTATAACAGAAAAATGAACAAAAGATAGGAGGAGGAATGCGGTTCCTTAGTATATACCTTTGTGGAAATGTGCATGTCCCAGTACCTGTCATCACAAAATCCATAAAGGAAGATTTGCATGAGTGCAATGCATTCTCCAATCTCACACAATTTCAAGCCTCAATTTGTATATCATGTTAACCCATGAAGGGAAGATTTTCGAAAATGTATAATGTCAAGCATATTAATCACAGTGAAATATCTTGAATCTAGCAGAACCAAAACGGTGCACAAAAAACAAAAACGTCTTTTATATTCATATAAACTGGAACAGTAAAATTTGCAGAAGACAGAGTGGGTATAAATGAAACTTAGTATGCATACCCTTAGCTTCTCATAACAAAATCAATAAAGAAAAAAATAATATGCAATATATCCAGGCATAAATGAAAGTTATGTTGTATGCAGAAGAGCAGATTGCCTACAAATATAACTCTCTCTTAATACATCACACAGTTCCATCATTAAACCAAAAGGAAATATCCTGAACAATACAAGTTATCCATAACGAGTGTTTACATTTGAAGGTTGCATCCAGTTTTAAGACAGACAACAGGCAGGAAATGGGTCTATAATCATGTCACTTACTTATCATGATGGAACCTACAATTGGAAAATGTATATCAGTGGAGGATGTCTTTGCATTCAGATGAGCTCAACCAGGGATGGAAGTGGGTAGATGAATCATAAGCATGCAACTCAACTATCATCTAACACAATGGAAAGATGAGACTCAGCGGAAGGTATCCAAGAAGTTGACGCACTGAAACAAAACAAGCAGAGAACAAACTATGTAAAAGTGGATAAAACGTTTATCGTCACCACATGGCCATAGAAATCCATATAAACTGAGAAATTCAATGAAAAGAAAAACAGGGGGCAAAAAACAAACTTCGCATAAGGGCATATAGCTTACTTGGATCTTGAGTAGTCACAATTGCATTGCCAGCAAAGTCACAAGTACCAGGGGCCATGCCATTCTTCTTGTAGTAGCTGTCAAAAGCATAGCAAGCATGAAAAAAAACAGTATTTGGGTTACAGCACGTGCCACTTTGTTGAATTGCTGTACAGTCTGCACCTCCAAGACCGCAAGCATAGTCCAGAGCAACCTGCAAGCTTGAATAAGGGGTACCAGGCTTTTAGCTCAAATCCGACATGTTGGTTGCCCATCTTTTAGCTCCTCCTGCTGGGCCTTCAATGTTGTAAGCATAAGAAGCCACAGTTGAACCTTCACAATCCTGCGCCCGATCCATTCTCATGGTCCTCTGCAACACTATGAGACTCAAAAATGTAGAAAAGCTATTCCCCTCAAATGTATCAGCCTGCAGGCATACTTCATAATCAATTGCAGATTGAATGAGATAGGGATACTTTGAGTAGATATCCAGCACACCCAGTTTCTTCTTTTCGTAAGGGGCTAAGAAGTCACTCCATCCCTCTAACAGCACCCTGTCCTCTAAAAGATCGTCGGCAACAGCCAGATAAACAACAGAGGGCTTCTCCAGTCCAGGATTGTGAGCAACCCTCTTCATTATTTCCTCCTTACTACTGCAAAATTTCAAGTCCTTGCCATTTCTAGCTCTGGACCTCATCTCAAGCTTCTTGCAATGGATCATCCAGTCTTTCTCAATTCTCATATGAACCGCCACATATTTGGGTTGAAATATGAATGGGCTCATTCTGATTTTATTCTGATCAATTCCAGTTAGAGAGCTTAAGTTTTTTAACTTGGATATCAATTCCAGTTAGAGAGCTTAAGTTCTTTAGCTTGGATACAACTCTGGAGACTTCGGCGGACAAATTATCAACAAGAACCAGGCATTCAAAGACTCTGGCATAATCAAGAACAGGCCAATGGTCGTGCCAAAGAAAAGGGTGTTTACCCTCCAATTTAATAACGGTATGCCGATCGCTTTCAGGGGTATTGCATTGTTCCAGCTGTGCCATATCCCTTTCCACTGTCCACCGCCGCCCACTCCCCTTAGCCACAACGAAAACATCGGAAAAATTACGGGAATTCAGGCTGCTTATGCGAACGAAGCCGTTGCAGAGGGAATTGAAACGATGGAGCGAGAAGAGGCGATCGACCAGGTGTCAGCATAAGAAAAGCCTGAACAAATACTAAGCAAATTGCCCAGTCTGCCAGGTGTCAGCGTGAGAATCAAAAGGACGACGAAAGTCCCTTTCAAAGGAAGGCCTATCGGCCTAATTAACCCTCTTTTTGTACATATATACATGTTAGAACAAGCTGACAACTCACATCTTTTTTAATTTTTTCCATTACCATTGCCAAATATAAATGCAGTGAAGCAGTTTTTGTTGAATGACAGCATAATCTCTTTTGAAATGAATGTATAATCTTCTGTGAAAACATTATTTTTAATGGGTTTAATATAAAAATGATCCTAACACTTTGACGAAACCCTTATAGTTGATGAACCATTAAAAATTATGCTTTTAATATTATTCCGATCTCCTTACTTTATAATATGGGACATGTTAACATGTGATATCTATAGTATCATCTATTTGATTATATAATTTGTCATTTCCTAAAGAAAAAACTAATATCTTAATATTAAAAATAAATATGAAAAAAATAAAATATATATTCGAATGATAAGATTTTTTATTTTACTTTATTACAGCCTCTTTACAAATAAGACATTTGATACGAAAGAAAATGGTTAAATGCATGATTCAATAGTACGGATGAAAGAGAATCGAATATATATACTGATGAACTGCGCGACCCAATTGTAAGGATTTCATCTTTTCCTCGTGAATGCTGTCACCACTTCTCAAATAAGATGCTTGATAGGATTGGTATGTAGATTTTGTTGAGAATAAAGTCAACTTTGTATTTATTTTTTTATATTATCAATAAATTAATTTTAATTTATAATTATTGAGTTGATAGATTTATTTTACAATTTATTATGAAGGAATATGTATGTATGTCTATGTTCAATTTGAAGTTGACATGTGTCTTTAAAAAAATATAATTTAAATAGAAAAATAATGTCATTATATTGCTAAAAAATTGAATATGTTATCATGTAAAATAATTTCTTGTAAAATAGTTAGAAGTAAAAAATATATGCTATGTTTAACTTTTTCTACAATGGGATGTGTAAGTATGTCCATACACAATTTGGAGTTGACAGGTGGCTTAAAAATAAAGTACATTCTAAATAGAAAAATAATGTCATTATAATAAAAATAATTGAATATGCTATAATGTAAAATAATTTCCTCTAAAGTAATTAGAAGTAAAAAATATGTGAGTAATATGTTTAAATCTTATTCTACAATCCATTATGAGGGGATGTATAAGTATGTCCATACTCAACTTGGAGGACAAATGTCCCTCTTAAAAATAAAAATAAAATACAATCTAAATAGAAAAATAATGTCACTATAATAAAAAAAGAAGTGTATATGCTATCATATAAATAATTTCCCGTAAAGTAGTTAGAAGTAAAAAATATGTGAGTAATATGTTTAAACTTTATAGAGCCGAGAGGCTCATTCTACAATCCAGTATGAAGGGATGTTGAAGTATGCTTGAGTTGACAAGTGTCCCTTTTAGAAATAAAAATAAAATACACTCTAAATAGAAAAATAATGTCATTATAATAAAAAAATTGAATATGCTATAATGTAAAATAATTTCCTCTAAAGTAATTAGAAGTAAAAAATACGTGTGAGTAATATGTTTGAACTTTTATTCTACAATCTAGTATGAGGGGATGTGTGAGTATGCCCATACTCAATTTGGAGTTGACACCTGTCCTTCTTAAAAATAAAAATAATATACAATCTAAATAGAAAAGTAATGTTACTATAATAAAAAAATATTGAATATTCTATCATGTAAAATAATTTCCTCTAAAGTAATTAAAAGTAAAATATATGCGTGAGTAATATCTTTAAACTTTATACTTTTTAAAAATATTTGAATATGAGATTTAAATAAATTTGATCTCAATATTTTACAGTTCGGCCTTCTATATAATCTATATAGTATTCAAAAATATAATTTAAACAATGAAAAATTACCCATTGTATTTTGCACTCTAAAGAAGTTTGCATGTGAAGAAATTTGAACCCTCTAGACTCATATTAGATCTTTACTAATTGTAGTTATATATATAATAATATATAACAAAATTTAATATATATGGTTAATTCAGTGTTTTCCATCAATTTTTTTAGTTTATCTATGAATCCCTAGATTAATTCCTTGCCATCATCCTTTACTCAATTAACTAGATAATTGTTAATATGTTGCCATGAGGACGTTATAAACTTTACTTAGTTGACATGATCATTGACCTTCCCTTGCCACATGTTTACCTACATGTATGACTTGGCTAATGAATAGATATCCATGCTTAGTCTATTTGTGGCCTGCTCCAACTCATGGTTCCTTCTCCAGCTCAGTGCAACTTGTCTTGACGAGCAACTTGTCTTGACGATGAACCACACTCGTTGGTTCGAAATGCATCGACAAATACATTCTAATGTGATTTATGCCGAAAAATCTTCAAAAAAACTAGAAGTATATAGTCGAAATTACTTATTCAAAAAGATGAAAAGTACATAAGGTTAACAATTTACCTTAAAATTCCTTCCTTATGCATAATTTTGTGGGTAATAGGTCTTGTAGTAAGTATGAGATGAAAAATGAAGTAAAAGTCATGATAAGATAAGAGTTTTTAAGGAAAATTTTGGGGAAAAAAGGTGACCAAATGTTGAAAGTTGGATCCCAATATCCGCCCATGTATAAAGTCTTGCAAGCCCTTATGCAACAAAATGTCTCATTCTTCCTCAAAGACGTGTTTTTTTGAAAAAACTTAGAATTCTACTATCATCACTTGTCATTTTCATCTGTAGCATCAAAGAGAATGTCCAAGCCAGAAGTCTTGGTCTTCTTTTTTGTTTTTGTATGCTATGCTTGATTTTAAGTCTCCAGTTTCTCATTTTGGTTTTTTCACTCTTCTTGTGCCACTTTTTAGAAGGTATTGCAAGTTTTTATACAAAAAAAAGGTCTCACTCTTCCTCCAAAAATGTTTTCGTTTGCAAAAACTTAGAATTGTACTATTATCACTGGTCATTTTCAACATGCTCTGTAGCATCAAAGAGAATGTCCTAGCTAGAAGTCTTGGTCTTCTTTTTCTGTTTTTGTATGCTAAGTTTGATTTTAAGTTTTTAGTTTCTCATTTTGGTTTCTTAAATCTTCGTGTACCACTTCTTAGGTTGCTTTGCTAGTAATTTTCTCTTTGCCTTTAATTATTCTTTCTCTTTTTGCAACTTAATAGGAGTCTCGAGTTTGTCATTTTCACCTTTAATAAATATATCTAAAAATTCAAGTTCTTGAGTTTTGTTTTTACTTTTAATCTTACTTACCACCTGAATTATGTATGTAGAAGGGTAAATAGTCCATCTCTTTTAAAGGTATTCAATTTACACATTCCCATGGATTTTTCATCCACAAAATTATCTTCAAACTGTAGAATTATAGAAGTTATAGGTTTTGTACTTTGATTTTCTTTATTTCTCACCATCTTGCACAATTGAGATTCTAATAGAGTTTTTGGAGGAGATTTTTGTCTAGAAATGTTAATCGAGCTTTTTAAAAATGTTCTTCTAGTAAGTCCTCAATTTCTATTACTAGTTTCCCATGAACCACTTCAGCAGTTTTATGGCATTCTTGATTTATTGCCATGCTTCTAGTAGTCATTCTCAAAGCGATTATCCCAAAAGAATCTCCTTCTGTTTCAATTGTTCTCCTTCTGTTTCAATTGTTTGTTTTTTTTGCATGGTAGGGTTTCATCCTAGAAGAATCTCTTTTCTTTTAAACCATTTGTTTTCTTGCATCCTGGGGTTTTGAACCCTTGGTCTTTCCTTTATTTGTGATTTTTTCTGCAAATATTTAATTCTCGAGGTCCTTGGAACTTTCTTTTCCTTTGATAAACTTGATTCATTCTTAGATATTTCTGCACTTTTTCTTTTTCGCCCCTGGTTTCTTTCTTTCTGGTTCTTGAACCCTCAGTTTTGTCGAAGCTAGGTATTTTAGTTTGTTTCCCTACCTCCATTGGGGTTCACACGAACCTGTTTTTGTTCAAAAATTCATCCTAGGTCTTGTTCTTTATTTGCAGCTCATCAATGACCAGAATTTTAACTAACCCAAAATGGTATAGACTCCATTTTAGGTTTCAAGGGTTCTTTTGAATTCCCTTCACCATTTTATTAATATTATTCAACAAGTGAAAAGGTAGATTGATGCTTTTATTAGCTTAAAAAATGCATCAACAGTCTTAAATGGTAGGAAAAAAATAATTTGTACCTTCCCTCACAATTGATATATTTTTGGATAATGAACAAAATCTCTCGCCATTTCTTCTTGAGCATTTTCCTCGAAATTTCCCTTGTAGAATTAACAGTTTCTCTTAGAATTTTTAACAACTTCCAACTGGATCTTCCTTTAGCTTATAGTTTTTGAACTATTTTTCTCCATTTAGAGTAAAACCAATAGCTCTGGCTATAGAGCTCTCTGATGCCTATAACTTCAAATCACCCACATATGCTCAGATACCGTTAAAAGACTTTGCAAAATCCATAGTCGTTGTATTATTTCTCATGTGAACTTCTAAATGAAAGGAAACCATCCCACTTTTTGAAACCTTCTTCTGCTGCATTACCACTCGACCCATTACTCAACCTAATTTGTAAGTGGATATACTCGAACTTCACACGATACACTCACTTTCATAACTAACTACAACAACTTATGGAATAAACACAACAATTTATAGAAAAAACATACAATTCTGCAAAGTTTGTGGGTTAATAATGAAATGGTTAATTCCATTAGACTACATTAATTTGATAGTTTATGGTCAATGTCATATTTCACAATGATCTTAGTTAAATTAGCATGATTACCATGATATGTGATAAAACACCCTGATCGAGTTAAGTCATAATGACAAGATATAAAGTGTAGAATTCAAATGATATGATAGAGGAATATATGCAAAGTAAAAGAAGTAGTTTATAATTGGTATTATATGGAAGTTTGAGATATACATCATGAAAGAAAGAGGGGGTTTGCTTTTACTTTATAGAAATTTCTAACTTTGAGAGTAGCAATTAGATAAAAAGACATTATCTCAAATCTTTTGATGCTAACTTGAAGTTATAACTTTTTGGAGCTGCAAAATTATTGAACAAAGCGTAATTGTTCATGTTGCTTCTAGATACCCTCTGTTGTTGATGATACCTTGCTTAAAATATTATTTTTAATGATGAATAATTTCATGACAAAAATGCATGAAATTCTTTGAAAAATGATTTTTCCCCCGTTTTGATACCGGACTTCCGATAGCTATAGAAATGTTGATTTGTAAAATTTTGGATATGATAGCCTTCATAATAATTATGAATATTTTGTATCTTGAATTAGAATACTAGAGGTGACTCTACAAACTGATATTTTTATGTAATAGTAAGAAAATGAAATTATGCTGACCTCTACGATATTTATTAAGTTGCTAAAAATGAAGTTTTGATTAATCTTCAACACTAGAAAGATTATGTCACTATTCTAAATTTTTCTTTCCCCGGTTTTCAAGTAAAGTTCTTGTGCAATTGCACTAGAAAGTTGGTTTTCATAATTGAAAATATATATTTTTCACTAGAAAAGGAAAATCAATTTGATACAGGACTACGAGGAACTCTCTTACTTACGATCTCTACTTTAGATTGTTGTAGCAAATTGTTGATGAAAAGTTCCCCAGTTACATGATTTTAATATAACCTTAGCCTATGGCCATTTACCATGAAAGTGACTCCTTCTCCATCAATGACATTGATTTTCATTGACTAGTTATCAAAAACCTCTACAATTTCATAAGGTCATAGCTAATAGGTAGCAAATTTTCCTTTACATTATTTGAACTTGCAATAAAAAAGAAGATCCCAATCACCTATTTGGAATTGATTTGTCTTTATAAAATTGTCATGGCATTCCATTCTTTTTTGTTTTATGAGTGTAGTATGTTGAATGGCTTCTTTTCACATCTCATCCAACCCATTGAGTTGAATTATTCCCTACTATTATGCCTTTGGAAAGACTCAAACCAAGTTTTGTTGCTATTCAAAAGGTCTTTATCTCAAACTCAATAGGAAGAAAAAATTATTTTCCATACACCAATTAATAGGGTGAAAATCCAATTGTATTATCTTATATTGACGTAGAGCCAACAGGAGAAGATTAGACATAAAATGAAAAAATTAAATTTTATTAAATTAATTTCTCCAAAACTTGAGTTTGCAAATGAATTACATGACTATTTATTCCGAAGGAGGAAAACTCTTGAATTCGTCAAAGAGATAACTCCTTCCTAGATATTTGGAGGAAGTTGAGAGAAATCCTCTCAATTATAGGAATCTATCCTAACTACTTAATCTCTAAAAAATCCTAGAAGTCTCCACAAAATGTAGAATTTTCTAAGATTATCCAAATTAAATAAATACAAAATAGGAGATGCTCCTGCATCATACTACCTGGAAGGAAAAGATACATTCATATGTTTTTCTTCTAGAGTTCTTCAATACTGGTACCTGTTGTAGCGGCTACAACCACCCTCCAAAATTTTTCCTTAGCTTTGTTTTGGAGCCTCCCTACCAACCATCCTTAGCAACATGTTTTGCAATGTCAAGTACATAGGTTTCATTTGATTTTCAATGGCTTGCCAACCTGTGCATGTCAGTTTGCTTCACTCCCTTCATAGGTTGTCATTCTGGACTTAAGCTAGTTGCTTGTTGCGCAGCTCCCTCAGAAAATTCGCAATTCTGGAGGGGAACCAACCTTCCCTCCAAAAATTGAGCAAATTTGTTGTGTAGCTTGCTGGGCTCCAAAATTGCGCACAAAAGTTAGACAGACTTCCTTGAGAAAAGTGCGCAATTTGGCCCAACACTGCAGCTCAACCCAGAAATTGCACAATTTTGGGAAGTAGTCCCCTGCTGACCCCAAAAATTATGCAATTTCTCAAGGACAGCGAGCCCAGCTCAACAGAGAAATTGCTCAAATCCCTCTCCCAGTCTTGCAGGCTGTTGCATGTGCCTTCAAGTTGACCTGTTACCTCCGGGACCAAGCAAACTTGATATGCATGCATGGGCTTCTTTTCCCGAAATAGTGAAAAGAAACATGCAAAAAGTATCCCTAGGTTTTAGGGATCTATTTTTAGCATTTGGAGATTACATGCAAAGATCGTTTTAGAAACTTCCCTCCAAGTGTTGCTTTTTCCTAGATTTGTGGCAGGCACGTCATGAGATTCAAACTTATTTATTCGATGCTATAGAGCTCATTCTTCACGTCAATCTTGGAGATTTGGCATCCCACAACACATCTAGGAGTCTTCGACACATCTAGCTCAACGATTTCCGGGTAAGTCCGCTTTACTTGTCTTTTGCAACATTTCTGTCGCTTTTTGTGTTTTGGCTTGTGTGAGTGTTGTCTGCTTGATTTCTGTGACATTTGTTGTCGATTGCATGCATGTTAGCCTGTACAAACACTGTTTCAGTTTTCGTATGCATCTCACTGTTGTTGCATGCATGACACTATTTTGCACTCACGGTCGTCGATTCAATGACCCGTTTCACACACATGCATGTTTTCCTGTTTTCTAAATCTTTCATTTGATGTTTGCATGCATGATCATTCACTATTGCTTACACTCAGTTTCGACATGCATTCAGACCTTCATATGTTTTCAATCGCCTGTCAGCGGGTCTAGGCAACCTTGGCTCGGGCCCTGCCTTGCCCGGACAACATTGCGCATTTATGAGAGGGAAGGCTCTGCCTTCCTCCCAGAAAATGCGCAAAAACTAGCTAGACATTGTGCTCTAGGTTCACTTTGTGCAATTATGAGAGGCAGTGCTTTGTTGGCCGAGAAAATTCCGCAATGCAGTCCCTAGGCATGCATGCATTGCTGACTAAAATTGCACATTGCACAATCTAAACACCTAGCAGGTCAGCCTAGATTGTGCATTGCGCAATTCCAGCAGTCAACCAGCCTCCCAACAGTCCGGACTGCCTTTTTCGTAGTTTTGACAGTCAATCTCCCTACCTCCCAGTGAAAAGCGATCCTTGCCATTAGTCTCCCAGGTATGCGCATGTCAATCCTCAAGTTTGCTTTGGTTTCAACTGGCAAATTTCTTGCCATGCATGTCACAATGTCTCTAGGTAATAGCAGGTGTCTGCCCATCTCTCAGCAGTTCAGGTTCAATGGTCTCCAAGAGAGCAGGGTCAAAGGACACAGATGGAAGCGCAATGGGAGATGTAGTTGAGAAAGTGTTTATGATTTTTCCGATTTACGAAGACACCAAGCTGATCATAAACAAAGACATGAAGTTGAAATGGTAGGACATCAATGATACATTCTCAGGCACATTTGGGGAAGATCTGGAAGACCGCAGGGTCTATGTGAATATTCACAAGTCTAGCCTGTATCAAATTGCATGCAGGTATCCCACGTTTCCATGCGCGGACATGATACATTGGATCGTCTCACACACTGATCCCGAGATGATGGTGTTAAGCAGTGTCAGTAGGACAGATATTGCTACCTTCAGGGCACAAGACTACCAGTAGATGTACCACTTGCCGAAGCCAATGATCATAATGGAGACACCCTTCAACATACCCAACAACAGTGCAAACTCTAGGGATATCTTGAAGAGTTGGGTGAAGGAGCCAACCAAGTTTAGGATGACACCCAACCACATTTACAAGACGAAGATACTGCGGAAGGCATATCAACACTTGGTCATCTTTGCATGTGTCTTGTACGACCAAGAAAACATGGAGACCTTCTCGCAGAGTTGGGTGACCCCGTTGGACCAACTGGCCAGTGAAGGAAAACCTTGCAACGGGTCCGACATGTTGGCTCACATGCTGAAGGAAAAAGTAACAAGATCTCGACATCCTCCCAAAGGTCAACAAGCAGAGATCTACATGTCCGCATACATTCTGGATGCAATCTGTACCGGTCAGGAGTTCCTAGGCTTGAAATGGGCATGGACATTAGCGGAAACCTCTGTACATACTTATTGCAAACTGTTCTCCGAATGCAACTTCTGCAGAGTCATCACACAGTTGTCAGACCATTTTGTCACCGCAGTGTACAAGATGATTTTTGAGAAGGATCCACCTTGCATGTTGAAGGCAACAATGGAGGCATTGATCAACATAGTAGATTGGTATGCCGCACCTTTGGGCACCTTCATACGAATGTACAACGTGGAGAAGCCTTCGCATGTTTTGCTGAAGTTTGCCATGGAAAAGATCGTCATGCAAGAAGTGTCATACCACATCTCGACAGGACTGTTAGCTAGACTGCATTGGAAGAAGAAGGCACCCTCCCACTCTTCTGTTGCAGATTGGGTTGCATGAGATACAAAATATCAAGGATGATGATGCCGAGACAGAAGAGGTCAAAATATTTACTTTCGGCACCAGAAGATTCAATCCTTATGACCCACATTACTTTGTAAAGGATCACTGTGTGAGAGTGCAATTTCCTTGGATCCATGGGGCGTGTCATTGGGCTGAGGAAGACCCATGGAGATATTATCATAGCTTCTCTAGGCCCAATGAACTGGTTGGCATCGCTATGGAATGGTTAGAGAAGCAACATCTAGGAAATCACCATCATCAACAATAGCAGAGGGTAACATACTTGCGCATGACAAAGGCAAGAGAAATATTTTTGACAACGCAGAGGCATAACAAAGCTGCAAGTTCAAAGAAGATCCACTGGTAGAGAAAGAATCTTTGGAGATAGAGGCGAAGAGGCAGCATCGCAACAAGAGGAATGCGTAAAGGTAGAGAGATAAACAAAGGATGGATGAAATAGTGAAGGAGTTGCAAGAGTTGAAGCAACAACTCCGGGAAGAACAAGAGATGCACAGATGGGAGAAGGAAGCATAGCACAAAAAAACACAACAGGAGGCGTAGCATGCAGAGACTGATGAAACTACGCCCATACAGGTGGTAGACTCATCCAAGCAGCTGACACAAAGCAGACAGGGTAAGCAATCGCAGGAGCAGGACTTCGCTCAAGAGATTGAACAGATACTTGGACATATGGATATGGAGATGGAGCAGCCAGAGTTAGAACAAGACATCGACCACATGCCTTACAACCAAGAGGTCAACCCATTGGTTTCACCAAATTTTGAAGCAGAGCAAGTCCTAAGCGACCAAGGAGATATTGAGATCCTTGGAGATAATCCGGAAGTAGAGATGCACAACATATCATTTGACGAGTCGCAACATAGAGTTATGCAATCGCGCAGAGTGGCTACTTCGAATGTCCATATATCTCCTACGTAGTTCAAAGAGCGAGTGATCGTATCTAACATGCGCAAGCATCTAGCAGCATTGGCTAATGCTACTAGAGCATATGTTGAAGCCACTAGCTCAAGTGTTCGCTTCTTGATAGCAGAGAACGAGCGAATGGCTAAGGAGTTAGAGACGGCCAAGAAAGGACGAGAACAACTTACAATATCTGCCAGAGTAGAGTTGAAGAAGGCGATACTCGATGAAGTATCGTCCCTTGAGACAGTCATGTAGATGTTGTATTCCAGATTTGGTACCATGCATAAGGAAGTTGTCCATATCAACGGTTGGCAACAGTGTTGTGCTAGGAGAGCATGTATCCTGTCAAATCTACATACTGTTGTTGACCGCATGGAAACATGGAGAATGAGATACAAGGGAGCCCCATTACACTTTCCCAAGTTGATGAAGCCCAAGGTCGTTGAGTTCAAGGCACTCATCCAGTGTCAGATCCAGAACTATGAGGAACTCTTGCAGCTTATCACAAGTTTGTAGGCTTCCCATGCATGGGTGTTCAGAAGCATGGATGTTGTTGTGCACGCCCATGCGATCCCATCTATTGGGACGCTCACCGAGGAAAAGACAAAGAATCAAGTCCGACTGGAGTTGGACACGTACTTTGACGAGTTGATGAGCATAACCAACAACGTAGACTTGGAAATCAGTGCACACACTATGCATCAGTATGTCGCTGGTCTAGCCGCACTCAAGACAATGATGTGCATGTTATTAGATGAGTTAGACATAGGATCCAAATCAGTGTACCCGAATGCAACAGAGACAAGAGTTCGTTTCCATAAATATGTCACCACAGAGTACATAGACACCATCGCGGACTACCAAGCTTGGCATCAGTTCACCACCGTCGACCATCATGAGGATGTCAAAGAGTTGGTCTTCCCACAATTGTCTGAGTCCTAGTGTTGTCTTGCATGGCTTGCTCAAGCCATTTTGTCTCACATGGGTACATGTGCAGATTGTATGTAACACCTTGTAAAGTGGAAGTCCAAGTGTCGATAGTTGAATGTAACAGTCATAGAGTAGTTGAAGAGTCATGAGGGTAGGTGAACAGTCACAAAGGGGAATGTCAAGGGTCACCCCACCCTTTTCTATTTATAGAACTTCATAACTCATTGTATAGGCTTTTGGGTAGTCAAGCTTCTGGTAGGAGTATCTTAGAGAAATCTTGGAGAGTATTGTAATGAGCCTTGGTTTCTCTACAGTGCAGAGCTAGTACATCTCTTTGGAGCAACAGGCGGCAGTGACTGTAACGTTTCGTTATCGAGACTAGTGGTTGGTCATGGTTGTATTGTATGATTGGAACTTTCACTTCTTAATATAACAGAGCTAACATGTTTCATGCATGTGTTGTTATTGTATTTGAGTTAACTTGGTTACTCTGATGATATATGTATCTGTTTGCTTACGCATGTATGTATAGACTCTTTATGTATATGTATGTATGAATCTTATTGAGATGTGATGTTGGTTTAACCATCACTTTGGATTTTTGGTTCACCTGCCTTCCAATTCGTGATGCATCTTTGCTTGTGTGTTCCCTTCCAAGATGCATGTTTACACAGGTTTCCAAGGGGTGCACTCATTGCACCTTTTGTGTGTTAGAACCATTCATGCACCTTCCTTGGCTTGCTGCGCATGTCACACCCTTGCTACCAACAAGGTCATCTTACTTACCTTTGCGTGGAACCGTAGTCAAGGAGATACCATACGACTCACTGCTGGGACTCATACACCAAACGGTCTAAGGTCTAGTTGGGACTTCTTACCAGGGAGATCCCCTGACATGTTGGTGGGTCTAGCACCATCAACATTTTTGGCGCTAGAAGGAGGGCAAGATAACAAGCTGTGTCCTCTCATCCTGTTTTGAATCTTCGCACACATCTATCATGGATACTATCAGATTCGTCCCTCCGCTATGTTTTTGGCATGCCGAACCTCTCAACATCATGAGGGAGTTTTGTGATCTCTTGTCCGAATTCATGTATGATGGTGAAGGTGAAGTGGCCTAGCCTGTGTACTTACAAGACTTCTATGCATTTCTTGATGATGCAAATGACTTCTCTGATGAAGAGGCCAACATGCTACTTGCATACACACTTCGCGAATCCCCACAATAGTGGTGCTAGAGTCTGCCACCTGATAGTGTGCACTCACTAGAGCAGTTCTGTTATCTCATTGAATCTACTTTCCATCATTTTGATCCAGAACCTCTTGACAAAAAACTGTTAAAACAACGGAAGACCCCGCAATAATCGCCTATGGATTTTTGGGACCGCTTCTGTGTATTGTAGTTTCAAGCTCCGAAAAGTCAGATGAAATTCTAGTATCTTATGGACAGATTTGAATATTTTCTTACCAAATCTGTCAATCCCACTAAGAAGTTCAAGCTCAAGCCCTGCTCAACATACTTCGGTGATGCAGCTGCACAATCACAAATGGACACGGTCACTGTCACAAGTGACTGTCGGCCATCCCATCATCAAACAGCTCCACCACCATAGAGTGATGTGGGAGAGCATGCACACACATCCGTTAAACTGTCACATCCTCCCAACATCAATTCTCTCAATTTTTGCACAGATTTGGTTGCGAAGCCCATGGGTTGTCACATGCATGTCTTACCTCAACCTCCATATTCGTGTTCTGTTGATCCTCCGAATTACACTGTCTTATGTTCTTCAATTCCAGACTCTACACCTGTTGTGAACGAGGATCAAGATATCGACGGGGTTGGTGTTGCACAACCAACCTGCACTGTCATTCATGAAGAGTATGACTCAGAGCCTAAGCATCAACCCGCATCGAAGGATGATTCCCTTCTGTCCGTGCCTCCTCTGTTTTTTCCTGACATCCTTTGTGATTCTTCCATCCCTGATTTCACATGTCTATCCCCATCTACGGATGCGCCCATTGTTGATCATTTGTAGAACACACCGGTTGCCCGTCCATAATCCGACAACGGAGAGGACAAATTATTCTTTGAAAATCCACTTGATTTCTCATCTACCTTTTCTGGAAACATCGAGGGTGAACTTTTCTGCTTCTCATCTACCCCTCTGTTTGATTCATCAGATCATGAGAATGTCACTGAAATCATTGATTTTTCTGATCATAGCTGTCGTGATCTATTTATCCCGTATTCGATCACGATGATGATTCTATTGCAGTTGGTTTTTCAAAGCCACTTGTTTATGATGATCTATCTGTCAACGAAGTCGAAACCCCACAAACTATTGAGGCACTTCAGCCCGAGCGATGGTTATGTCAGGTCCTTGCTATCTTAGGTTTATTTCACTTCCGATCAGGAAATTGTTGAAACATATGAGGCTCCTCATCACTCATCTGTATGCATTGAAGATCAATCTCACACACATATTATGCTTCCTACACTCGAAATACACGATCCCATCGCTAATGCATTGGAGGAATCTTACACAACAAGCACACGTGCACGACGCAAGTTGTCTTTGTTTCTTTCATTTGCTTACATGTCACAATCAAGAGTATGCGTATGATTAACATCTGCATGCAGTGTCGAACAACATCATGGTAAGTCCACGGATTGCATGTCATGCATTTGCACTCACTTATGTTCCGTGGATGCTTTTAAACTTAGAGTGTATTTCTCTTCATTTTTATATATTTCTTGTTTGCTGGTTCACACAATTGTGTTGTTCATGAACCATGCCTTCACCAACATGGGTCGACCAATGTGCCGATGGCTGCATTGGAAGTATCACTTCACGTGAGTAGACCCATGCACCGTTAACTTAGGAGTAGGAGTAGTGTTTGATTTTGGTTTGCATGCATGTTTGCTTCTTACCTTGCATGTTTGTTTGTTTGCATGCTTGTTTGTTTACTCGCTTTACTTACACATTTACTTCTGCTTTTGCTTTGTTTTATTGTTTGTTTGCTTGTTTACATCCGTAGGTTAGTTTCACATGAAACCGTGTGCGACTCTTGAAACAAGCTGGGTAAAGTATAAGAGGACTTATGCAGTTATCAATACTTGGTTATCTGTCGTCCTGCCTCTGTATGAAGAACTTGTTGTCTTCAGTCCATGATACATCAATGGAAAATGCGTGTTGTTCGCAGTGAAGCTTGGTTAATCCTTGTCAGCTCAGTCAAGTAGAGTAAGGTGAGGGGGAAAACCTTAACAAGCAGATCATAGGTATATACAAACTACTTCTCTGAAGGAACAACATTTTCTTCTCTCAATAAGCTGGGATACCTCTTCTGCCTCTAAAATGAATAAGTGCTATGCACAGTTACGAAAATGAAAATGAAAAAAAATGAAAATGTGAAAAGTTTCGAAAAATATGAAAATGAATAAGGCGAAAGAAGAGAAAGGATTCCTACGCAAAGAGGTGATGCAAGTAACTCTGCCGGGGTACTGACCAGAATCGCTGGGAGTAGAGCGATGCTTGTGTTGTTGCTTGACTCCGCCGGGGTACTGTCCAGGCCTGCTGCTAGCAGAGCAACACCATAGATGAAACTAAAACTCTGACGACCATAAGGCTTGTACACCAACACACCTCTCATCCCCAATCAAAAAAACTGTGTTGGCTTGGCTTAATGTGTGCCAATCGACCAAGAGGTTGGCAGATGCTACATCTTACAATCAAGAAAGTGTGGAAACCAAGATGAACATAGAATTGAACAATACTTCCGGAGGTGTTAGACTTGCTTTTCACGAACAAGGTCCATTCAAAGAGCTGGAGTTATACTAGTGTGTCGCCAAGTATTGTAGTGGCTACAACCACCCTCCAAAATTTTGCATTAGCTTTGTTTTGGAGCCTCTTTACCAACCATCCTTAGCAGCATGTCTTGCACTGTCAAGTACATAGGCTTCATTTGATTTCCAGTGGCTTTCCAGCCTGTGCATGTTAGTTTGCTTCACTCCCTTCACAGGTTTCCATTCCCGACTTAAGCTAGTTGCTGGCTAAGCAGCTCCCTCAGAAAATTGCTCAATTCTGGAGGGGAACCAACCTTCCCTCTAGAAATTGTGCAAATCTGTTAGGCTCCAAAATTGCGTAGAATAGTCAAACAAGATTCCTTGAGGAAACTACGCAATCTGGCCCAACACTGTAGCTCAGCCCATAAATTGTGCAATTCTGGGAAGTAGTCACCTGCTGACCCTAGAAATTCTGCAATCCCTCAGGGATAGCCAACCCAACTCAACTTAGAAACTACACAAATCCCTCTCCCAGTCTTGCAGGCTATTGCATGTGCCTTCAGGTTGACCGGATCCTTCCGGGACCCAACAAACTTGATTTGAATGCATTGGATGCTTTTCTTGAAATAGAAAAAATAAACATGCAAAAAGCATCCCTAGCTTTTAGGGATCTATTTTTAACAGCTCGAGGTTACATGCAAAGATCATTTCAGAAACTTCCCTCCAAGTGTCGCTTTTTCCTAGATTTGCGGCATGCATGTCATGAGCTTCAACCTTATTTATTCGATGCTACAGAGCTCATTCTTCACATCAATCTTGGAGATCTGACATCCCACAACACATATAGGAGTCTTCACACACACAACTAAGATATATCCAGGTAAGTCCTCTTTACTTGTCTTTTGCAAAATTTCTGTCGCTTTTTGTGTTTTGGCTTGTGTGAGTGTTGTCTGCTTGATTTATGTGAACGCTTGCTACCGTTTACATGCATGTTAGACTATACAAGAACCATTTCAGTTTTACAGTGACAGTCGTCGATTCAGAAACTCGTTTCACACACATGCATGTTTTCCCATTTTTTGAATATTACACTCGTTGTTTGCATGCATGATCATTCACTCACTCTTACACTCAATTTCGTCATGCATTCAGATCTTCATATGTTTTCAGTCGCCCGTCGACGAGTTTGGGCAACCTTGGCCCGAGCCCTGCCTTGCCTGGACAACATTGCACATTTATGAGAGGGAAGGTTCTTCCTTCCTCCCAGAAAATGTGCAAAAACTGGCCAGAAAATTTCCTCTAGGCTTGCTTTGCACAATTCTAAGAGGCAGTGCTCTGCTGGCCTACAAAATTGCGCAATGTAGTCCCTGAGCCTGCATGCCTTACTAACTGAAATTGCACATTGCACAATCTCAACACCCAGGAGGTCAACATGGATTGCACATTGTGCAATTCCAACAATCAACCAGCCTCCCGAAAGTCCAGACTGCGTTTTGCGCAGTTCCGACTGTCAATATCCCAGCCTCCAGGTGAAAATTGTGCAATCCTTGTCATCAGTCTCCCAGGTATGTCGCATGTCAGTCCTCAAGTTTTCTTTGGTTTCAACTGACAGATTACTTGCCATGAATGTCACAATGTCTCTAGGTAATAGCATGTGTTCGTCTGTCTCTCAATAGTTCAGGTTCAATGGCCTCCAAGAGAGCAGGGTCAAAGGACACCGATGGAAGCACAATTGGAGATGCAGTTGATAAAGTGTCTATGAGTTTGCTGATTTATGAAGACACCAAGCTAATCGTAGACAAAGACATCAAGTTGAAATGGAAGGACATCAATGATACATTCTCAAGCACATTTGGGGAAGATGTGGAAGATCACAGGGTCTATGTGAATATTCACAAGTTTGGCCTGTATCGGATTGCATGCAGGTATCCCACGTTTCCATGCGCGAACATCATACATTGGATCGTCTTGCACACTGATCCCAAGATGATGGTGTTAAGAAGTGTCAGCGGGACAAAGAATTCCGCCTTCAGGGCACAAGACTATCAGCATATGTACCACGTGCTGAAGCATGTGATCATAATGGAGACACCCTTCAACATACCCAGCAGCAGTGTGAACTCCAGGGATATCTTGAAGAGCTGGGTGAAGGAGCCAACCAAGTTTAGGATGACACCCAACCACCTTTGCAAGACGAAGATACTACGGAAGGCATATCAGTACTTGGTCATCTTTGCATGCTGCTTGTACGACTAAGAGAGCACAGATACCTTCCTGCAGAGTTGGGTGATCGTGTTGGACCAACTAGCCAGTGAAGGCAAACCTTACAACTGGTCCGACATGTTGGCTCATAGGTTAAAAGAACACGTAACAGGAGCTCGGAAATCGCCCAAAGGTCAACAAGCAGAGATCTACATGTCCGCATACGTTCTGGATGCAATCTATGCTGGTCAGGAGTTCCCGGGCTTGAAATGGGCATGGACATCAGCGGAAACATCTGTACATACTTATTGCAAACTGTTCTCCAAATGCAGCTTCCAAGGAGTCATAACACAGTTTTCAGACCATTTTGTCACCTTGGTGTACAAGATGATATTTGAGCAGGATCCACCTTGCATGTTGAAGGCAACAATGGAGGCATTGATCGACATAGCAGATTGGTATGCCTCACCTTTTGGCACCTTCATACGGATGTACAACACAGAGAAACCTCCGCATGTTTTGCCGAAGTTTTCCATGGACAAGCTCATCATGCAAGAAGTGTCGTACCACATCTCGGTAGGACAATCATCTATATTGCATCGGAAGAAGAAGGCACCGTAGCCCACTCTTCCATTGTGAATCGGGTTGTACGAGATACGAAATCTAAAGCATGTTGATGTTGAGACAGAAGAGTTCAAAGATTTAATTTCGGTACCAGAAGCTTCAATCCGTACAACTCACATTGCTTTGTAAAGGATCACTGCCCGAGAGTGAAATTTACTTGGATCCACGAGGCGTGTCATTGGGCTGAGGAAGACCCATGGAGACATTGTCACAGCTTCTCCAAGCCCAATGAACTAGTCAACGTTGTTGTGGAATGGTTAGCGAAGCAGCATCTAGGAGAGCACCATCATCATCAGCAGCAGAGGGTAACATAATTGCGCGTGACAAAGGAAAGAGAGAGATTTTTGACAAAATTGCAAGTTCAAAGCAGATCCACTTGTGGAGAAAGCAACTTTGGAGATAGAGGTGACGTCATGACAAGAGGAACGCGTAAAGGCATAGAGATAAATAGAGGATGGAGGAAACAGTGAAGGAGTTGCAAGAGTTGAAGAAGCAACTCCGGGAAGAACAAGATTTGCACAGACGGGAGAAGGAAGCGCAACAAGGACAAACACAACATGTGCAGATTGATGAAACTGCACCCATACAAGTGTAGACTCATTCAAATAGCTGACACAAAGTAGGTAGGGTGAGAAGTCGCAGGAGCAGGACTTCGCTCAAGAGATTGAACAGATACTTGAACATATGGATACGGAGATGGAGCAACCAGAGTTAGAACAAGACATCGAACTCATGCCTTACAACCAAGAGGTCGACCCACTGGCTTCACTAGATTTGGAAGCATAGCAAGTCCTGAGTGACCAAGGAGATACTAAGATCCTTGGATACAATCCAAAAGCAGAGATGCACAACATATCATTTGACAAGTTGCAACATAGAGTTGTGTAATCACGTAGAGTGGCTACTCCGGATGTCCACACATCTCCTGCATAGTTTGAAGAGCGAGTGATCATATCTGATGTGCGCAAGCATCCAACAACATAGGCCGATGCTACCAGAGCATATGTCGAAACCACCAGCTCTAGTGTTCGCTTCTTGATAGAGGAGAACGAGCGAATGGCTAAGGAGTTACATAAAACCAAGAAAGGAGGAGAATAGGTTATAGCATTCGTCAGAGTAGAGTTAAAGAAGGCGATACTGGATGAAGTATCGTCCCTTGAGATAATCATGCAGATGTTGTATTCTAGATTTGGTACCGTGCATAAGGGAGTTTTCCATATCAACGGTTGGTAGTAGCGCTATGCTAGGAGAGCATGTATCGTTGTCAAATCTGCATACTGCTGTCGACCGCATGCAAACATGGAAAATGAGATACAATGGAGCACCATTACACTTGCCCAAGTTGATGAAGCCCAAGGCGGTTGAGTTGAAGGCACGCATCCAGAGTCAGATCCGGAACTATGAGAAACTCTCGCAGTTCATCACCAATTTGCAAGCTTCCCATGCACGGGTGTTTAGAAGCATGGATGGTGTTGTGTGTGCACATGCGATCCCATCTATTGGGACACTAACCAAGGCAAAGATAAAGAATCAATTCCAACTGGAGCTGGACACGTACTTTGACAAGTTGATGTGCATAACCACCAGCGAATACTTAGCGATCAACGCAGACACTATGCATCAGTATGTCATTGGTCCGGTCGCACTCAAGACAATCATGCACATGTTATCAGACGAGTTGGACAAAGGAGAAAAATCAGTGTACCCGGATGCAACAGAAGTAAGAGTTCATTTCCAGAAAGATGTCACCACAGAGTACACGGACACCATCACGGACTACCAAGCTTGGCATTAATTTGCCACCATCGACAATCATGAGGATGTTGAAGAGTTGGTCTTCCCACAGTTGTCCGAGTCTTAGTGATGTCTTGCATGGCTTGCTCAAGACATTTTTTCTCACATGGGTACATGTGCAGATTGTATGTAACACCTTGTAAAGTGGAAGTCCATGTGTCGATAGTTGAAAGTAATAGTCATAGAGTAGTTGAAGAGTCATGAGGGTAGGTGAAAAGTCATGAAGGTGAATGTCAAGGATCACCCCACCCTTTTCTATTTGTAGAACCTCATAACTCATTATATAGGCTTTTGGGCAGCCAAGCTTTTGAACCGAGTATCTTAGAGAAAGCTTGGAGAGTATTGTAACGAGCCTTGGCTTCTCTACAGGGCAGAGCTAGTACATCTCTTTGGAGGAGCAGATGACAGTGACTGTAATGTTTTATTCTCGTGACTAGCAGTTGGTCATGGTTGTAGAGCTTTCACTTCTTAATATAACATAGCCAACACGTTTCATACATATCTTGTTATTGTATTTCAGTGAACTTGGTTACTCTAATGATATATGTATCTGTTTGCTTACGCATGTATGTATAGACTCTTTTTGTATATGTATGTATGAATCTTACTGAGGTGTGATTTTGGTTTAACCATCACTTTGGATTGTTGGTTCGCCTACCTTCTAGTTCGTGATGCATCTTTGCTCATGTGTTACCTTCCACGCTGTGTGTTTGCGCAAGTTTCCAAGGGGTGCACTCATTCCACCTTCCGTGTGTTAGAACCATTCGTGCACCTTCCTTGGCTTTCTGTGCATGTCACACCCTTTCTACCAACAAGGACATCTTACTTACCTCTACGCGCAACCATAGTCAAGGCGATACCGTATGACCCACTGTTGGGACTCCTACACCAAACAGTCTGAGGTCTAGTTGGGACTTCTTACCAGGGAGATCCCCTGACATGTTGGCAGATCCAACATCATCAACAGTACCATATTTTGAAATCTTTTCTTCTGTCATCCATGTAGCATCTTCGACTGGTTGATTCTTCCATTTAACCAAGTATTGAAAAGACTCTTTATTCCTGGTCCTTTTAGCCACCCTTTTGTCGATGATTGATTCAATCTGCTTTGCTGGTTTTGAAGGTAGATGCTTCTCCCACTTAAATTTATCACTAACAGGTGCATCTGTATAATATTTTATTGGTTCCTTAAATGGGTAGAGATCTGAAACATTAAATTTTGGCGAGATGCCAAAGCCTTTGGGTAGTTCTATTTCATAAGCATTAGAGGAACTTTTCTCAAAATTTTGCATGGTCCGATCTTTTTCAGTTTTAACTTATTATATTCCCCTTTAGGAAATCTTTCTTTCCGAAGATGTGCCATAACCAAGTCCCCAAATTCAAAATCCAATTGTCTTCTTTTGGAATCTACTCTTCGTTTATACTTGTTGTTGCTTTCTTGTAATTGTTGCTTGACTCGGTCCTGTATTTCCTGCATACTAGCTGCAAAATCTTCACCATATGCACTTCTAAATTCTTGTTTTCCAAGGTTCCTTAACTCATAAATTCCTCTTGGATGCATTCCATAAACAATTTGGAATGGACTTAATCCTATGCTTTTGTTAGGTGAGTCGTTATATGCAAATTATGCCTGAGCAAGTACCTGGTCCCATTGTTTTTGATGTTCACTTACCAAACTCCTCAAGATATTTCCAAGACTTCTATTTACCACCTTTGTATGACCATCAATCTGGGGATGATATTTGAACTAAATTTGAGATTGGTTCCTAACGTTTTCCATAAAGTTCTCCAAAAATGACCCACAAACATGGTGTCTCCTTGAGAAACAATACTATTTAGGTAATTCAAATGATATGATAGAGGAATATATTCAAGGTAAAAGAAGTAGTTTATAATTTGTATGATATGGAAGTTTGAGATATAAATCATGAAAGAAATAGGGGGTTTTATTTTACTTTATAGAAATTTCTAACTTTGAGAGTAGCAATTAGATAAAAAGACATTATCTCAAATCTTTTGATGCTAACTTGAAGTTATAACTTTTTGGAGCTGCAAAATTATTGAACAAAGTGTTGTTGTTCATGTTGCTTCTAGATACCCTCTATTGTTGATGATACCTTGCTTAAAATATTATTTTTAATGATCAATAATTTCATGACAAAAATGCATGAAATTCTTTGAAAAATGATTTTTTCCCCGTTTTGATACCAGACTTCCGATAGCTATAGAAATGTTGATTTGTAAAATTTTGGATATGATAGCCTTCATAATAATTATGAATATTTTGTATCTTGAAATTAGAATACGAGAGGTGACTCTACAAACTGATATTTTTATGTAATAGTAAGAAAACGAAATTATGCTGACCTCTATGATATTTATTAAGCTGCTAAAAATGAAGTTTTGATTAATCTTCAACACTAGAAAGATTATGTCACTATTCTAATTTATTTATTTATTTTTTATTTATTTTTATTTTCTTTCCGATAACCCGGTTTTCAAGTAAATTTCTTGTGCAATTTCACTAGAAAGTTGGTTTTCATAATTGAAAAATATATATTTTGCACTAGAAAAGGAAAATCAATTTGATACAGGAGTAGGAGGAACTCTCTTACTTACGATCTCTACTTCAGATTGTTGTAGCAGATTGTTGATGAACAATTCCCCAGTTAAATGATTTTAATATAACCTTAGCCTATGGCCATTTACCAACAAAGCGACTCCTCCTGCATCAATGACATTGATTTTCATTGACTTGTTATCAAAAACCTCTACAATGTCGTAAGGTCATAGCTAATAGGTAGTGAATTTCCTTTACATTTTTTGAAGTTGCAATAAAAAATAAGATTCCAATCACCTATTTGGAAGTGATTTGTCTTTATAAAATTGTCACGGCATTCCATTCTTTTTTGTTTTATGAGTGTAGTATGTTGAATGGCTTCTTTTCACATCTCATCCAAACCATTGAGTTGAATTATTCCCTACTATTATGCCTTTTGAAAGACTCAAACCAAGTTTTGTTGCTATTCAAAAGGTCTTTATCTCAAACTCAATAGGAAGAAAAAAATATTTTCCATACACCAATTAATAGGGTGAAAATCCAATTGTATTATCCTATATTGACGTAGAGCCAACAGGAGAAGATTAGACATGAAATGAAAACATTAAATTTTATTAAATTAATTTGTTCAAAACTTGGTTTGCAAATGAATTACATGGCTATTTAATCCGAAGGAGGAAAAATCTTGAATTCGTCAAAGAGATAACTCATTCCTAGATATTTGGAGGAAGTTGAGAGAAATCATCTCAATTATAGGAATCTATCCTAACTATTTAATCTAAAAAATCCTAGAAGTCTCCACAAAATGTAGAATTTTCTAAGATTATCCAAATTAAATGAATACAAAATAGGAGATGCTCTTGCATCATACTACATCGGAGGAAAATATACATTCATATGTTTTTCTTCTGGAGTTCTTCAATACTGGTACTTGTTGTAACGACTACAACCACCCTCCAAAATTTTTCCTTAGCTTCGTTTTGGAGCCTCCCTACCAACCATCCTTATCCAATACTGGTACTTGTTGTAGTGGCTACAACCACCCTCCAAAATTTTGCCTTAGCTTCTTTTTGGAGCCTCCCTACCAACCATCCTTAGCAACATGTCTTGCACTGTCAAGTACATAGGTTTCATTTGATTTTCAATGGCTTGCCAACCTGTGCATGTCAGTTTGCTTCACTCCCTTCATAGGCTATCATTCCGGACTTAAGCTAGTTGCTGGTTGAGAAACTCCCTCAGAAAATTGCGCAATTATGGAGGGGAACCAACCCTCCCTCCAGAAATTGAGAAAATTTGTTGGGCAGCTTGTTGGGCTCCAAAATTGCGCAAAACAGTCAGACATGCTTTCTTGAGAAAACTATGTAATCTGGTCTGGCACTACAGCTCAGCCCAGAAATTGCGTAATTCTGGGAAGCAGTCACCTACTAACCCTAGAAATTGTGCAATCTCTCAGGGACAACCAGCCCAACTCAACTCAGAAACTGCTCAAATCCCTCTCCCAGTCTTGCAGGCTGTTGCATGTGCCTTCAGGTTGACCTGTTCCCTCCGGGACCGAGCAAACTTGATATGCATGCATGGGCTTCTTTTCCAAAAATAGCAAAAAGAAACATGCAAAAAGTATCCCTAGATTTTAGGGATCTATTTTTAGCAGTTGGAGGTTACATGCAAAGATCATTTTAGAAACTTCCCTCCAAGTGTCACTTTTTCCTAGATTTGTGGAAGGCATGTCATGAGCTTCAAACTTATTTATTCAATGCTACAGAGCTCATTCTTCACATCGAACTTGGAGCTATGACATCCCACAACACATCTAGGAGTCTTCGACACATCCAACTCAGCTATTTCCGGGTAAATCCTCTTTACTTGTCTTTTGCAACATTTTTGTGGCTTTCTGTGTTTTGGCTTGTGTGAGTGTTGTCTACTTGATTTCTATGAATGTTTGTTGTCGATTGCATGCATGTTAGCCTATACAAACACCGTTTCTGTTTTCATTTGCATCTCAATGTTGTCGCAATCATGACATAGTTTTGCACTCACGGTCGTCAATTCGATGACCTGTTTCACACACATGCATGTTTTCCTGTTTTCTGAATCTTGCATTTGATGTTTGCATGCATGATCATTCACTATTGATTACACTCAGTTTCGACATGCATTCAGATCTTCATATGTTTTCAGTCGCCTGTCAGCGGGTCTGGGCAACCTTGGCCCGGGCCCTGCCTTGCCCAGACAACATTGTGCACTTCTGAGAGGGAAGGCTTTTCCTTCCTCCCAAAAAATGTGCAAAAACTAGCTAGACATTGTGCTTCAGGTTCGCTTTACGTAATTATGAGAGGTAGTGCTTTTTTGGCCCAGAAAATTACGCAATGCAGTCCCTGGGCATGCATGCCTTGCTGACTGAAATTACGCATTATGCAATATCAACACCTAGCAGGTTAGCCTGGATTGTGCATTTTGCAATTCCAGTAGTCAACCAGCCTCCCAGTAGTCCGAACTGCCTTTTTCGCAGTTCTGACAGTCAATCTCCCAACCTCCCATTGAAAATTGTGCGATCCTTGCCATCAGTCTCCCAGGTATGCGCATGTCAGTCCTAACGTTTTCTTTGGTTTCAACTGACAAATTTATTGCCATGCATGTCACAATGTCTCTAGGTAATAGCAGGTGTTCATCTGTCTCTCAGCAGTTCAGGTTCAATGGCCTCCAAGAGAGCAGGGTCGAAGGACACATATGGAAGTGCAATGGGAGATGTAGTTGAGAAAGTGTCTATGATTTTGCCGATTTAGAAAGAAACCAAGCTGATTGTAGACAAAGACATCAAGTTGAAATGGCAAGACATTAATGATACATTCTCAGGCACATTTGGGGAAGATCTAGAAGACCGCAGGGTCTATGTGAATATTCACAAGTCTAGCCTCTATCAGATTGCATGCAGGTATCCCATGTTTCCATGCGTGGACATGATACATTGGATCGTATCGCACACTGATCCCGAGATGATGGTGTTAAATAGTGCCAGTGGGACAGAGATTGCTACCTTTAGGGAACAAGACTACCAACAGATGTACCACTTGTCGAAGCCAATGATTATAATGGAGACACCCTTCAGCATACCCAACATCAGTGCAAACTCTAGGGATATCTTGAAGAGTTGGGTGAAGGAGCCAACCAAGTTTAGGATGACACCCAACCACATTTATAAGATGAAGATACTGTGGAAGGAATATTAGCACTTGGTCATCTTTGCATGTCGCTTGTACGACCAAGAGAGCACAGAGACCTTCTCGCAGAGTTTGGTGACCGCGTTGGACTCACTGGCCAGTGAAGGAAAACCTTGCAACTGGTCCGACATGTTGGCTCACATGCTGAGGAACAAGTAACAAGAGCTCAACATCCTCCTAAAGGTCAACAAGTAGAGATCTACATGTCCGCATACATACTGGATGCAATCTGTACTGGTCAGGAGTTCCTAAGCTTGAAATGGGCATGGACATTAGCGGAAACCTTCATACATACTTATTGCAAATTGTTCTCCGAATGCAACGTCTGTGAAGTCATCACACAGTTGTCAGACCATTTTGTCACCGTGGTGTACAAGATGATATTTGAGAAGGATCCACCTTGCATGTTGAAGGCAACAATGGAGGCATTGACCGACATAGTAGTTTGGTATGCCTCACCTTTTGGCACCTTCATACGGATGTACAACACGGAGAGGCCTTCACATGTTTTGCTGAAGTTTTCCATGGACAAGATCTTCATGCAAGAAGTATCATACCACATCTCGACAGGACGGTTAGCTAGACTGCATCGGAAGAAGTAGGCACCCTCCCACTCTTCCGTTGCAGATTGGGTTGCACGAGATACAAAATATCAAGGATGATGATGCCGAGATAGAAGAGTTCAAAATATTTACTTTCGGCACCAGAAGCTTCAATCTGTACGACCCACATTTCTTTGTAAAGGATCACTGCGTGAGAGTGCAATTTCCTTGGATCCATGGGGCATGTCATTGGGCTGAGGAAGACCCATGGAGATATTATCATAGCTTCTCCAGGCCTAATGAACCGGTCGACATTGTTGTGGAATGGTTAGAGAAGCAACATCTAGGAGAGCACCATCATCAACAACAACAGAGGGTAACATACTTGCACGTGACAAAGGCAAGAGAAATATTTTTGACAACGCAGAGGCAGAAAAAAGTTGCAAGTTCAAAGAAGATCCACTGGTAAAGAAAGCAGCTTTGGAGATAGAGGCGAAGAGGCGACATCGCAACAAGAGGAATGCACAAAGGTAGAGAGATAAATAGAGGATGGAGGAAATAATGAAGGAGTTTCAAGAGTTGAAGCAACAACTCCAAGAAGAACAAGAGATGCACAGATGGGAGAAGGAAACATAGCACGAAAAAACACAACAGGAGGCGTAGCATGAATAGATTGATAAAACTATGCCCATACAGGTGGTATACTCATCCGAGCAGCTGACACAAAGTAGACGGGGTAAGGAGTCGGAGGAGCAGGACTTCGCTCAAGAGATTGAACAGATACTTGAACATATGGATATGGAGATGGAGCAGCTAGAGTTACAACAAGGCATCGACCTCATGCCTTACAACCAAGAGGTCGACCCATCAATTTCACCAGATTTGGAAGCAGAGCAAGTCTTGAGCGACCAAGGAGATATTGAGATCCTTGGAGACAATATGGAAGAAGATATGCACAACATATCATTTGACGAGTCGCAACATAGAGTTGTGCAATCGCGCAGAGTGGCTACTTCGGATGTCCATACATCTCCTACGTAGTTGGAAGAGTGAGTGATCGTATCTAACATACGCAACCATCTAGCAACATTGGCCAATGCTACCAGAGCATATGTCGAAGCCACCAGCATGAGTGTTCACTTCTTGAAAGCAAAGAATGAGCAAATGGCTAAGGAGTTACAGACGACCAAGAAAGGACGAGAACAACTTACAATATCCGCCAGAGTAGAGTTGAAGAAGGCGATACTCAATGAAGTATCGTCCTTTGAGACAGTCATGTAGATGTTGTATTGCAGAGTTGGTACCGTTCATAAGGAAGTTGTCCATGTCAATGGTTGGTAGCAGTGTTATGCTAGGAGAGCACGTATCTTGTCAAATATACATACTGTTGTCGACCGCATGGAAACATGGACAATGAGATACAAGGGAGCCTCGTTACACTTTCCCAAGTTGATGAAGCCCAAGATCGTTGAGGTAAAGGCACTCATCCGGAGTTAGATCCAGAATTATGAGGAACTCTTGCAGCTTATCACAAGTTTGCAGGCTTCCCATGCACAGGTGTTCAGAAGCATGGATGTTGTTGTGCGCGCCCATGCGATCCCATCTATTGGGACACTCACTGAGGAAAAGACAAAGAATCAAGTTCGACTGGAGTTGGACACATACTTTGCGAGTTGATGGGCATAGCCAACAACGTAGACTTGGCGATCATCGCACACACTATGCATCAGTATGTCGCTGGTCCAGCTGCACTCAAGATAATGATGTGCATGTTATCAGATGAGTTAGACATAGGATCCAAGTCAGTGTACCCGGATGCAACAAAGACAAGAGTTTGTTTCCAGAAAGATGTCACCATAGAGTACATAGACACCATCGCAGACTACCAAGCTTGGCATCAGTTCGCCCGCATCGACCATCATGAGGATGCCGAAGAGTTGGTCTTTCCACAATTGTCTGAGTCTTAGTGTTGTCTTGCATGGCTTTCTTAAGCCATTTTGTCTCACATGGGTACATGTGCAGATTGTATGTAACACCTTGTAAAGTGGAAGTCCAAGTGTCAATAATTGAATGTACCAGTCATAGAGTAGTTGAAGAGTCATGAGGATAGGTGAACAGTCACAAAGGGGAATGTCAAGGGTCACCCCACCCTTTTCTATTTATAGAACCTCATAACTCATTGTATAGACTTTTGGGCAGCCAAGCTTCCGATAGGAGTATCTTAGAGAAATCTTGGAGAGTATTGTAATGAGCCTTGGCTTCTCTACAGTGCAGAGCTAGTACATCTCTTTAGAGGAGCAGGCGACAATGAATGTAACGTTTCGTTATCGGGACTAGTGGTTGGTCATGGTTGTATTCTATGATTGGAACTTTCACTTATTAATATAACAGAGCTAACATGTTTCATGCATATGTTGTTATTGTATTTGAGTTAACTTGGTTACTCTAATGATATATGTATTTGTTTTCTTACGCATGTATGTATAGACTCTTTATGTATATGTATGTATGAATCTTATTGAGATGCTCTGTTGGTTTAACCATCACTTTGGATTTTTGGTTCACCTGACTTCCAGTTCATGATGCATCTTTGCTTGTGTGTTCCCTTCCAAGATGCATGTTTACACAGGTTTCCAAGGGGCACACTCATTCCACCTTCCATGTGTTAGAACCACTCATGCACCTTCCTTGTCTTGTTGCACATGTCACACCCTTGCTACAAACAAGGTCATCTTACTTACCTTTTGGCGCAACCGGAGTCAAGGAGATACCATACGACTCACTGCTGGGACTCATACACGAACAGTTTGAGGTCTAATTGGGACTTTTTACCTGGGAGATCCCCTGAGATGTTGGGGGGTCCAACACCATCAACATTTTTGGTTCTAGAAGGAGGGCTGGATAACAAGCTATGTCCTATCTTCCCGTTTTGAATCTTCGCACATCTATCATGGATACTATCAGACTCGTCCCTCCGCTATGTTTTTTGCATGCCGAACCTCTCGACATCATGAGGGAGTTTTGTGATCTATTGTCCGAATTCATGTATGATGGTGAAGGTGAAGTGGCCTAGCCTGTGTACTTACAAGACTTCTATGCATTTCTTGATGATGCAAATGACTTCTCTGATGAAGAGGCTAGCCTGTTGCTTGCATACGCACTTTGTGAATCCCCATAACAGTGGTGCTAGAGTCTGCCACCCGACAGCGTGCACTCACTTTAGCAGTGCTGTTATCTCATTGAATCTACTTTCCATCATTTTAATCCAGAAACTCTTGACAAAAAACTGTTAAAACAATGGAAGACACCACAATAATCGCCTATGGACTTTTGGGACTGCTTCTGTGTATTACAGTTTCAAGATCTGAAAAGTTAGATGAAATTCCAGTATCTCATGGATAGATTTGAATATTTTCTTACCAAATCTGTCAATCCCAAGAAGAAGTTCAAGCTTAGGCCCTGCTCAGCATACTTCGGTGATGGAGCTGCATAATCACAGACGGACACAGTCGCTATCACAAGTCACTGTCCACCATCCCCTCATCAAATAGCTCCACCACCGTAGATTGATGTGGGAGAACATGCACACACATCCATTAAACTGTCACATCCTCCCAACATCACTTCTCTCAATTTTCGTGCAAATTTGGTTGCGAAGCCCATGGGTTGTCACATGCATGTCTTACCTCAACCTCCATTTTCGTGTTCTGTTGATCCTCCGGATTGCATTGTCTTATGTTCTTCCATTCTGGAATCTACACATATTTTGAACGAGGATCAAGATATCGACGAGGTTGGTGTTGCACAACCAACCTACACTGTCATGCATGAATAGTATGACTCGGAGCCTAAGCATCAACCGTCGTCAAAGGATGATTCCCTTCTATCCGTGCCTCCTCCGTTTTTTCCTGACATCTTTTGTGATTCTTCCATCCTTGATTTCGCATGTGTATCCCCATCTACGGATGTGTCCATTGTTGATCATTTGTAGAACACACTGGCTGTTCGTCCATCATCCGACAATAGAGAGGACAAATTATTCTTTGAAAATCCACTTGATTTCTCATCTACCTTTTCTGGAAATGCTGAGGGTGAACTTTTCCGCTTCTCATCTACCCCTTTGTTTGATTCATCAGATCATGAGGATGTCGATGAAATCATTGATTTTGCTGATCATAGCTATCATGATCTATTTACCCCCATATTTAATCACGATGATGATTATATCATAGTTGATTTTTCAAAGCCACTTGTTTATGATGATATATCTGTTGACGAAGTCAAAACCTCGCAGATTGTCGAGGCACTTCAGCCCGAGCGATGGTTATGTTGGGTCCTCGTTGTCCTGAGGTTGGTTTCACTTCCGATTAGTAAATTATTGAAACATCCTAGGCTCCTCATCACTCATGTGTATGCATTGAAGATCAATCTCACACACAGATTATGCTTCCTACACTCTAACTACACGACCCCATCGCTAATGCATTGGAGGAATCTTACATAACAAGCACACATGCATGACACAAGTTGTCTTTGTTTCTTTCGTTTGCTTACATGTCACAATCAAGAGTATGCGTATGATTAACATCTATACGCAGTGTCGCACAACATCATGGTAAATCCACGGATTGCATGTCATGCACTTGCACTCACTTATGTTCTGTGGATGCTTTTAAACTCAGAGTGTATTTGTCTTCATTGTTATATATTTTTTGTTTTTTGGTTCACACAGCTGTGTTGTTCATGAACCATGCCTTCACCAACATGGGTCGACCAATGCACCGATGGCTGCATTGGAAGTATCACTTCATGTGAGCAGACCCATGCACCGTTAACTTAGGAGTAGGAGTAGTGTTTGCTTTTGGTTTGCATGCATGTTTGCTTCTTACCTTGCATGTTTGTTTGTTTGCATGCTTTTATGTCGCATGTCAATCCTCAAGTTTGCTTTGGTTTCAATTGACATATTTCTTTCCATGAATGTCACAATGTCTCCAGGTAATAGCATGTGTTCTTCCATCTCTCAATAGTTCAGGTTCAATGGCCTCCAAGAGAGTGGGGTCAAAGGACACTGATGGAAGCACAACTGGAGATGCAGTTGAGAAAGTGTCTATGAGTTTGCCGATTTATGAAGACACCAAGCTGATCGTAGACAAAGACATCAAGTTGAAATGGAAGGACATCAATGATACATTCTCAGGCACATTTGGGGAAGATCTGGAAGATTGCAAGGTTTATGTGAATATTCACAAGTTTGGCCTGTACCGGATTGCATGCAGGTATCCCACGTTTCCATGCATGAACATGATACATTGGATCGTCTCGCAGAGTGTTCCCGAGACGATAGTGTTAAGCAGTGTTAGCGAGACAAAGATTTCCACCTTCAGGGCACATGAATATCAGCATATGTACCACGTGCTGAAGCCAGTGATCATAATGGAGACACCCTTCAGCATACCCAGCAGTAGTGCGAACTCCAGGGATATCTTGAAGAGCTGGGTGAAGGAGCCAACCAAGTTTAGGATGACACCCAACCTCATTTACAAGACGAAGATACTGTGGAAGGCATATCAGTACTTGGTCATCTTGCATGCCGCTTGTACGACCAAGAGAGCACGGATACCTTCTTGCAGAGTTGGGTGATTGAATTGGACAAACTGGCGAGTGAAGGCAAACCTTGCAACTGGTCTAACATCTTGGCTCATAAGCTGAAGGAACAGGTAACAGGAGCTCGACAACTGCCCAAAGGTCAACAAGTAGAGATCTACATGTCCGCATACATTCTAGATGCAATCTACGCTGGTCAGGAGTTCCCAGGCTTGAAATGGGCATGGACATCAACGAAAACATCTGTACATACTTATTGCAAACTGTTCTCCAAATGCAGCTTCCATGGAGTCATCACATAGTTTTCAGACCATTTTGTCACCTCGGTGTACAAGATGATATTTGAGAAGGATCCACCTTGCATGTTGAAGGAAACAATGGAGGCATTGATCGACATAGCAGATTGGTAAGCCTCACCTTTTGGCACCTTCAAACAGATGTATAGCACAAAGAACCCTCCGCATGTTTTGCCGAAGTTTGCCATGGACAAGCTCATCATGCAAGAAGTGTCGTACCACATCTCGGTAGGACAATCATCTAGATTGCATCGGAAGAAGAAGGCACCCCAACCCACTCTTCCATTGTGGATCGGGTTGTACGAGATAAAAAATCTAAGGCATGTTGGTGTTGAGATAGAAGAGTTCAAAAGATTTACTTTCGATACCATAAGCTTCAATCCGTACGACCCGCATTTCTTTGTAAAGGATCACTGCGCGAGAGTGAAATTTACTTGGATCCACGAGGCGTGTCATTGGGTTGAGGAATACCCATGGAGATATTGTCATAGCTTCTCCAGGCCCAATGAACCGGTCAGTATCGCTGTGGAATGGTTAGTGAAGCAGCATCTAGGAGAGCACCATCATCAACAACAATAGAGGGTAACATACTTGCGTGTGACAAAGGAAAGAGAAAGATTGTTGACAAAATTGCAAGTTCAAAGAAGATCCACTGGTGGAGAAAGCAACTTTGGAGATAGAGGCGACATCACGACAAGAGGAACACGTAAAGGCATAGAGATAAATAGAGGATGGAGGAAACAATGAAGGAGTTGCAAGAGTTGAAGAAGCAACTCCGGGAAGAACAAGAGTTGCGCAGACAGGAGAAGCAAGTGCAACAGGGACAAACACAACATGCGCAAATTGATGAAACTACACCCATACAAGTGGTAGACTCATTCGAAAAGTTGACACAAAGCAGATAGGGTGAGAAGTCACAGGAGCAGGACTTCGCTCAAGAGATTGAACAGATACTTGAACATATGGATACAGAGATGGAGCAACTAGAGTTAGAACAAGACATCGAACACATGCCCTACAACCAAGAGGTCGACCCACTGGCTTCACCAGATCCGGAAGCATAGCAAGTCCTAAGCGACCAAGGAGATACTAAGATCCTTAGATACAATCCGGAAGCAGAGATGCACAACATATCATTTGACGAGTCGCAACATAGAGTTGTGCAATCATGTAAAGTGGCTACTCTGGATGTCCACACATCTCCTGCGCAGTTCGAAGAGAGAGTGATCATATTTGATGTGCGCAAGCATCTAACAACATAGGCCGATGCTACCAGAGCACATGTTGAAGCCACCAGCTCTAATGTTCGATTCTTGATAGAGGAGAACGAGCGAATGGCTAAGGAGTTACAGAAAACCGAGAAAGGAGGAGAATAGGTTACAACATCTGCCAGAGCGGAGTTAAATAAGGCGATATTGGATGAAGTATCGTCCCTTGAGATAATCAAGCAGATGTTGTATTCTAGATTTGGTACCGTGCATAAGGGAGTTGTCCATCTCAATGGTTGGCAGCAGCGCTATGCTAGGAGAGCACGTATCCTTGTCAAATTTGCATACTGCTGTCGACTACATGCAAACATGGACAATGAGATACAATGGAGCCCTGTTACACTTGCCCAAGTTGAGGAAGCCCAAGGCGGTTGAGTTGAAGGCACGCATCCAGAGTCAGATCCAGAACTATGAGTAACTCCCACAGCTCATCACCAATTTGCAGGCTTCCCATGCATGGGTGTTCAGAAGAATGGATGGTGTTGTGTGTGCACATGCAATCCCATCTATTGGGACACTAACCAAGGGAATGAACTAAGGGAAAGATAAATAATCAATTTCAACTGGAGCTGGACACGTACTTTGATGAGTTGATGCGCATAGCCACCAACGAAGACTTGGCGATCAACGTAGACACTATGCATCAGTATATCATTGGTTCAGCCACACTCAAGACAATGATGCACATGATATCAGATGAGTTGGATAGAGGAGAAAAATCAGTGTACCTGGATGCAACAGAGGCAAGAGTTCGTTTCCAAAAAGATGTCACCACAGAGTACACAGACACCATCGCGGACTACCAAGCTTGGCATCAGTTCGCCACCACCGACCATCATGAGGATGTTGAAGAGTTGGTCTTCCCACAGTCGTCCAAGTCTTAGTGATGTCTTGCATGGTTTGCTCAAGCCATTTTTCCTCACATGAGTACATGTGCAGATTATATGTAACACCTTGTAAAGTGGAAGTCCAAGTGTTGATAGTTGAATGTAACAGTCATAGAGTAGATGAAGAGTTCTGAGGGTAGGTGAACAGTCACAAAGGTGAATGTCAAGGGTCACCCCACACTTTTCTATTTATAGAACCTCATAACTCATTATAGGCTTTTGGGTGGCCAAGCTTCTGATAGGAGTATCTTAGAGAAAGCTTGGAGAGTATTGTAACGAGCCTTGGATTCTCTACAATGTAGAGCTAGTACATCTCTTTGGAGGAGCAGATGGCAGTGACTGTAACATTCTATTATCGTGACTAGCAATTGGTCATGGTTGTAATATATGATTGGAGCTTTCACTTCTTAATATAACATAACCAACACGTTTCATACATATCTTGTTATTGTATTTCAGTGAACTTGGTTACTCTAATGATATATGTATCTGTTTGCTTACGCATGTATGTATAGACTCTTTTTGTATATGTATGTATGAATCTTACTAAGATGTGATGTTGGTTTAACCATCACTTTGGACTGTTGGTTCGCCTGCCTTCTAGTTCGTGATGCATCTTTGCTCATGTGTTACCTTCCAAGATGTGTGTTGACACAGTTTTCCAAGGGGTGCACTCATTCCACCTTCTGTGTGTTAGAACCATTCATGCACCTTCCTTGGCTTTCGGCACATGTCACACCCTTTCTACCAACAAGGACATCTTACTTACCTCTGTGCGCAACCACAGTTAAGGCGATACCGTACGACCCACTGTTGGGAGTCCTACACCAAACGATCTGAGGTCTAGTTGGGACTTCTTATTAGGGAGATCCCCTAACATGTTGGCGGGTCCAACACTATCAACAGTACCATATTTTGAAATCTTTGTTGCTGTCATCCAAGTAGCATCTTCGACTGGTTGATTCTTCCATTTAACCAAGTATTGAAAATACTCTTTATTCCTGGTCCTTTTAGCCACCCTTTTGTCGATGATTGATTCAATCTGCTTTGCTGGTTCTGAAGGTAGATGCTTCTCCCACTTAACTTTATCACTAACAGGTGCATCTATATAATATTTTATTGGTTCCTTAAATGGGTAGAGATCTGAAACATTAAATTTTGGCGAGATGCTAAAGCCTTTGGGTAGTTCTATTTCATAAGCATTAGAGGAACTTTTCTCAAAATTTTGCATGGTCCGATCTTTTTCAGTTTTAACTTATTATATTCCCCTTTAGGAAATATTTCTTGCCGAAGATGTTGCATAACCAAGTCCCCAACTTCAAAATCCAATTGTCTTCTTTTTGAATCTACTCTTCGTTTATACTTGATGTTGCTTTCTTGTAATTGTTTCTTTACTCGGTCCTGTATTTCTTGCATACTAGCTGCAAAATCTTCACCATTTGCACTTCTAAATTCTTGTTTTCCAAGGTTCCTTAACTCATAAATTCCTCTTGGATGCATTCCATAAACAATTTGGAATGGACTTAATCCTGTGCTTTTGTTAGGTGAGTTGTTATATGCAAATTATGCCTGAGCAAGTACCTGGTCCCATTGTTTTGGATGTTCACTTACCAAACTCCTCAAGATATTTCCAAGACTTCTATTTACCACCTTTGTATGACCATCAGTCTGGGGATGATATGTTGAACTAAAGTTGAGATTGGTTCCTAACGTTTTCCATAAAGTTCTCCAAAAATGACCCACAAACATGGTGTCTCCTTGAGAAACAATACTTGTAGGTAATCCATGCAATCTAACTATTTCCTTGAAGAAAAAATTTGTTATGTTAGTTGCATCATTTGTCTTTTTATAGGCTATAAAGTGTGCCATTTTTGAGAATTTGTCAAGAACAACAAATTTTAAGTCACTTGCTTTTTGTGTTTTGGGAAATCCTAGTACAAAATCCATGCTTGTAGAGTCCCATGGTCGATTTGGTATTTGTAAGGGTTGATATAATCCAGTGTTTTGACTTATTCCTTTTGAATATTGATAGATCCTACATCTTTCAACAAATCTTCTTACATCTGCTTGCATGCGAGGCCAATAGTAAAATGCTTGTAATTGTGCTAGAGTTTTATCTTGCCCAAAATGACCTGCTAAACCTCCATTATGTTTTTCTTTTAACAAATTTTCTCTCATCGAACATCTTGGAATGCATAATTGTCTTCCTTTGAACATAAGTCCTTCATGTATCATGTAATCTAACCATGGAGTTCTATCTCTACTTACAGGATTTTTGCAAGTTGCATAAGCTTCTTTGAAATATGGATCATCTTTATACATATCTTTTAGCTCATCAAATCCTAGGACATTCACTTGGAATTCTTGCAGAATTAAATTGATCTTGCTGAGTGCATCTGCTACTTTATTTGATTGCCCACTTTTATTCTTGATAACAAATGTAAAATTTTGTAAGAATTCAATCCATTTAACATGTCTTTGACTCAATTTTGTCTGATTGTTGATATATTGTAAAGCATGATTATCTGTGTAAAGGATGAACTCTTTTGGCATAAGATAATGTCTCCATTTTTTTAAAGTTTGTATGATGGCATAGAATTATTTATCATAAGAAGAGTATTTTTTCTTGGCTTCATTGATTTTTTCACTGTAGTAGGTGACTGGTCTTCCTTCTTAACTTAGAACAACTCCTATTGCAGTTTCACTAGCATCGATCTCAACTTAAAACAACTTGTTGAAATTTGGCAATGCTAAAATAGGTTATTCTATAATCTTTTTATTTAATAATTTGAAACTTTATTAGCTGCTTCTGTCCAATGGAATGGTTGATTTCTTTATTTAATGGTTTCTACAATTGGAGCACATATACCACTGAAATTTTTGATAAATTTTCTGTAAAAACTTGCCAATCCATGAAAACTTCTTACCTCTGAAATGCTTCTTGGGGTTGGCCAATTGATTATGGCCTTCACTTTCTCCTGATCCATCTTTAAGCCTTCCTTTGAAATCACAAAACCCAAGTACAATAATTATGTTTTCATGAAACTACACTTCTTTAAATTGATTAACAATTTTTCTTGTTGTAACTTCTTCAAAACCATCTTAAGATGTCTTAGGTGCTCTTCTTTTCACTGACTGTAAATTAGGATATCATCAAGATAAAATATAACAAATTTTCCAATGAATTATTTTAAAACCTCATTCATTTATATCATAAAGGTACTGGGAGCATTGGTAAGTCCAAAAGGCATTACTAACCATTCATATAAGCCATTATTAATTCTAAATGTTGTTTTCCATTCATCACCTTCTCTCATTCTGATATGATGATATGCACTTTTAAAATCTATTTTAGAAAATTTTGCAACACCACTTAAAAAATCAATGAGATCATCAATACGAGGTAATGGAAACCTATACCTGATTGTGATTTTGTTGATTGCTCGAGAATTTGTACACATTCTCCATCCACCATCCTTCTTTGGAGTTAACACTATTGGAACATCACACATAATTAAGCTTTCACAGACGAGGCCCTTATCCAACAATTCCGGCACTTGATTTTTAATCTCTTCATTCTCACTTGGGGTCATTCTGTAGGCTGCTTTGTTTTGAAGGTTGGCACCTAGAATGATATCAATATGATGGTTGATACTTCTAATGGGAGGCAAATTATCAGGCAAGTCATCCACTACAATATCAATAAATTCATTCAACATATTTTTAATTTCTTCTGGAAGATCATTCAAATTTGTGCTTGTGAGGACTACCTTTGGCTTACCAATCAAAGAAAAATTTATCTCCTCATGCTTGATTTCTTGAAGGAACTCTTTTCCACTAAGTAACATTACCTTGGATTGGTATTCTTCTGGTGCTTTTTCATTCTTCAAAGGCAAGAGTACATGCTTTTCTCCATCCTTTTCAAAAGTATAGGTGTTTCTCCTTCCATCGTGTATTGTTTTCCTATCATATTGCCATGGTCTTCCAAGAAAAATATGACACACATCCATAGGCATAACATCACAAAGAACTTTATCTTTATAACATCCTATCTGAAACTCCACTTCACATTGCTCATTAACTAGTATATGATGTCCCTTTTGCAACCACGAGACTTTGTAGGGAGTAGGATGTTTAGTTTTCCTTAAATTTAAATTTTCTACCATTTCTATGGATACTAGATTATCAATACTCCCACTATCAATAATGACTTTACAACATTTTCCTCCTGATTTATAGACAATTTTGAATAATGTTTTCCTTTGTGTAGGTTCCTTTACTTCTTTAGGAGACTTTAATAAAGTTATTTTCATCATTAAGGATTCACTAGTTTCAGGTGCATTTTCATGTGTAGAGGATTGTACACTTTCTGTATTAGTTTGTGCCATATGTATGCTACCTTGACTAGAAGATATTTCTGGACATTCATCATATTTATGGCCAACTTTATTACATGTATAACATCTTACCACAAAAGATCTACCTCTACCTCTTTGATATGGTCTTCGTCCTCTGAAATCTCTTCTTGATGACGATCCTGCGTGATGTGAACTACCTTCTTCTTCTTTTTGAATGGGAAATCTTCTACTTGAATATCCTCTATTTGATTGTCCTCTACTTGGTGGTCCTCTGCTCCTTACTATACTTCGTCCTCTTCATCTTTGACTTTGCTTCCTCGCCAATTTCTCTTTTATCTTAAGGGCTATCTGGTAAGCTTCTTCAACAATTTTCAAAGATAAAATATCCAATTCATCTTGTATTTCAAATCTTAGGCCATTAATATATCTAGCTAGTTTTTCATCATTCACTTCCACATGACCAGACCTTATACTTAATCTATAAAATTCTTCTGTATATTCTTTTACAGACATGGATTTTTGCTTAAGATTTTGCATCTATCGAAAAAGATTTAACTGATAGTCTTGAGGAAAAAAATTACCTTTGAGCTTGGCTACCATTCGATTCCAACTAGTGATCTTCCATTTTATTTTATTTCTCCGTTCAACTTGCACATTGTCCCACAATGGTGTAGCATATTATTTTAATCTGGTCACTGTGAACTTGACTTTCTTATCTTTAGCTACATTTTCATAGTCAAAATATGTATCCATGGTGCTAATCTAGTCGATCAGTTCTCTAGGATTTAAGTTTCCTTCGTACATAGGCACTTCTAATCTCAGCATGCTACTTAATCCTGTGATCAGCTTGACCATTTTCTCTTCTGGAGTTTCTTCTTCAACTTATTCTTCTGAGGTTGCTTTTGCTTCATTGATATCACCAGTTTCTAGGTCTCTTCTGTGTGTTGTGTCCAATTCATCTTATCTTGTTCGAATATGTCTTACTTCATCAAGTAAGACTTGATTGGAAACTGGTCTTCCTTGACCAATTCTAACTCCCCTGGCTCCTCTATCTCTATGTGCCATCTTTATCATTTAATTAAAATAAGGAAAAATAATCCTTTATTCACAAATTCAAATTCTTTGCTTTAGGTCTCTTTTAAGAAGGGACCAAAACACCTTCCTTTTTTATTGTAAATACTTCACCTTGGAATGAATATTCTATGACTTCAAAATAATAATAAAATATTACAAAGTGCTTTTTATGGTCCACCTTTTTAAAAAGATATTAAATATATAACACCTTTCCATATAAACACATGCACGTACCTTCTTTACCCTTAGAAACAATTATATGTAATATTTATTAGATGGTGACAATTGTTTTTATTTTTTTATCTTCAAATGGCTTTTCGTTTTTAACATTGATTCCTCCTTTGTGATGGCTCCTTAAGTCTCAACACCCTTGCAGCAACTCCAGTGCAATCTTTAAGTACTTGGTCGGTATTAAATGGCGTATTTGCAGGCTGCTCCACGATGCAAATCAAAATCTGTCTCCAGTGACCTCTAAGGGCAACAAACTTTACTAACTACAATTTGACAGAGTGCAACAAACTTTACTAATTCCAATTTTACAAAAACATAAACATCAGGTGCACTCCTCTATATGCAACAGGTATGCTGGAATTTAAATCTCACTGCAAGGGCGACCAAATTGTGATAACCACACCAATGGCTCTGATACCAAAATTCGACGCAGAGCCGATAGGAGAAGATTAGACATAAAATGAAAAAAATAAAATTTATTAAATTAATTTCTCCAAAGCTTGGGTTTTCAAATGAATTACTGGCTATTTATTTTGAAGGAGGAAAACTCTGGAATTCCTCAAAGAGATAGCTCTTTCTTAGATATTTGGAGGAAGTTGAGAGAAATCCTCTCAATTCTAGGAATTTATCCTATCTACTTAATCTCCAGATAATTTTAGAAGTCTCCACAAAATCTAGAATTTTCTAAGATTTTCCAAATTAAATAAATACAAAATAGGAGATGCTCCTGCGTCATATATGTCCACAATGCTTCTCGAAGCTTATTTGCCTAATCTTTGTAATGAGGTTGAGTCGTTTTGGTAAGAATAACTTCTGGAACCTTATTGGTTGACTCCACTTTCCCATTGACTAGTGGTTGATATGGGAATATTTTCAATGTTTGATTTAGTACTGTGGCATAATATTTTACATAAGCTTTGATGTGAATTGAGCACCTTAACCTATTATAGTTCCCTGAGGTACAACAAAATACACAAATATTCCTTCAAATAAAAAGTCTACAATTGTTTTTTAAATAGCTCTAAGGAGAGGTTTAGGATCTACCCATTTAGTTATATGGTACATATATGCCAAAATATACCTTTTCTTTCTTCGAGTAATAGGTTCCACAAAGTCTAAAGCCCATTTTTCAAAAGGCTCTATAAGTTTTAGTCCTCGATTTTAGTGAAAAAGAGCCATGATAAAAATCCTCACTCCAACCAAAATAAACTCATCACGTGCTTCTTTTACCATCTTTTGTATCCATTTTGACTAATACAACCAATCAAAAAGTATTTTTATTATTTCCTTTAATTTTTGAATTTTAACGAATTTTATGCATTGTTAATTCATTTTTACTAGATTTTATAGAAAACTAGGAGTTTTGGTAATTTCTCCTTTGTTGCGATATATGTAGGAGAGCCAGGAAAAAATGAAAACATTGATTTTGTTCCTTATTTTCCCTATATGGATCATGTCCTATTGGTTCAAAAAAAAATTGTTGCACATTCCTGGTAACGCATAGTGAACTTAATCAATTAGTAGAAAAATATGTTTTTTTAAGCAAGGGAAACCACCTAGAATTTGTAAGCTCACAATTTTACACATTTTTTTGCCATTCTAGAGGTCTAATATTATCTACATTGTAATACCTCCACTTGTTTTGATGATGTAAATACATGTACTTTTTTTTATTAGGTTGGCGAGCCAGAAGTGCTTTGTTGGCCTATGTGCCCATGTAATGTTGGGAAAAACACTTGGGGGTGGCAGGTGAATCGGTATTTTCAAATCATTAAATTTTTCAATTTCATATCCATATTTCTATACGCAAATTTATTGAAGGGAACCCACGTATGTACGCGATTTTTATTCAGACAACTAGTTTATACCTGTGAACCTACTTTTCAATTAATTCATCATTTGTTTATCTTGAGCGAGTGCATTAGTACTTCATTAAACACAAAATAAATAGTAACCATGTGCAGTAAGAACAAAATAAATCATCACACATAAGCAACACATCAACACACATGAACACGAAAATTTTGAGGTGGAAACCCAATGTGGGAAAAAACCATGTTGTTGTCGTCTCTGTCTTCAGCTTTTATTATAATGAAAAATTCTTACAATCTTGTATTGGTGCAGAATCATACGAGAACACAGGAACCCACCTATTGAAGGCTACAACCTTCACTCGTTCTCCAACACCCACTGGAAGGAAGCTTCGACCCCCTAATCTCATTTACTAGCACCCACTGGAAGGGAGCTCCAACCCCCTGTTCTGATTTACCATATACCACTGCAAGAAAGCTTCATTGAAGGCTCCAAAACTCAACACCTCCATGGAAAACGTTTCATAAATTTTCATACTGGATCCACCTTGTACAAAACATTACAACTATAGGCCACGTTTCATCAAATTTTCAGACTTGACCCAGTACCATCATTTAAGCCCAAAATCAAACATCAAAGATTAAACAGATCACTACAACAAATCACTCAATCATCAACTGAAACAACCAATCTCTGAATCAACTGAATCAACCAATCACTGAATCAAATGAAACCCAACTCAATCAACTTATTCTCAAACAACCAGAACAGTTAGATCACTGTAAATAGAGTACTAATACTGAACCCAAACACTACATCATCTTACTGAATCAACTGAAAGCCTTGATCAATAAGCTATCATAATATATACACTACTTTGTTGTAGCAAACGTGCGTGTATACACGACTTCCTTGAAGCATATCCATGTACAGATCTCAAAACATTGAACCCTGAAACTAAACCACTGTCACTATGAAATAAATATTGAATCATACATAGAACCACTGCATCATTCTGACGTAATCACAAAACCATCCATGATATTCAATTACAAATAGCTAACAGCTTCATCATTCTTCAATGAATTAATCTGTAATCAAAACATCATTATTAAGCCTAGATCATCAAGTAAGACTTCATTGAGAGACAACAGAAACACAACAAGACTGATTAAACCGACCAGACATCTTTTTCAGCAAAACCCTATTTTATATATGTGCTTTCCTCAAATTATTTCTGCGTTTATACGCGCTTCTCCAGAATTAAACCCGCGTATAGATCTGAATATATACACTACTTAACAGTATTAAACTCGCTTGTGTACGTGCTTTTCAGGTCATCAAAACTGCATACAAATATGCAATTACTAGCACAAACCTTTGCTGCATAACAAAACTTCAGACATACCCAGATTGTGACATACACAGAAAAAATAACACGTCAAGACACTATCATTACTGATCAAATCAACCGATAATGAACATTGTCATTTCAGATCTATTGGACGTGATCCATCATAAAATTTCAGGTGTATACTTAGCTTTTAGATCAAACAAATCAATAATAGCCTATTACATGCACACTTGCTTCAGATCTAACTATTCATGAAATATTCATCACTTTCACCAAACCGGCGTATACTTATGCAAACTTCATCTTTATCATTCCTCTGTCTCTAAACTGATAATCCTTTTTTGTCACATGTAGACATATCCTGTTGAAATATTCATCAAGTAGGGTTCCATCAAAGGAAAAATCATCAAGTAGGTTGCCATCAAGGACAACACATTAGTCATAATGCCAACAATCTCCCTCTTTGGAATTGATGACAACCACTTTGGTGTTTGGTCACCACCACTTGTAGATATCTGTAAAACACACCAAGCTAAGCATCAAGCTTTTCAAACCCCAAGTTACTCTCCCCCTTTGACATCAAGGGCAAAGGGCTGACCAATGCTTGAATGAAGATTGCAAATATGATCTGAATGAGTGTGAACACTGAATACTGACCATGCTTCCCCAAAGCACATGCTGTAATGACTTTATGACTCAATCATACATAACATTTCCTATCACCAAGGAATCAGCTTACATCAAACACCCAATCACAATGGGTTTACATATTTGAATTTAACCACCCAATCACAGTGGTGTTACAAATTGCATCATATGCCCAAAAGACTTGACCACAATAGTCCATATATGACTGAATTTGACAATGATTACATCATAGGTCTTTACATGACCTTTACATCAAATGAAAGATATGACATGTATAACCAAGACCAAAGACCACTATAGTGAGGTATCAATACTAATATAGTCTTCAACAACCATCATATACTATGTAGGATATGCACCATAAGCATCTGTCAGCAACAACCTGGACATTTTCATCATCAATTTGCAAGATAAGTCAATGTAGCTTTAATACCATCAACTTGTGACGAAGTATGCAACATCATAAGATTTTTTCATAGAGATCAACTATCAACTCATCCTCTTGAAGAGCCTCAATCCATGTTCATCAAATCATATATTTTCATGCATCAACCAAGCATATGCCATGTCTCCAAGTATCATCAAGATATCTGTAACCATATCTTCACAAAGCCATTTGCATCATATCATGTACATGTAGCTTGTGTAAGCACCATAGGCATCTTCCATGAGAACAACATCATCATCAAATAATCATAGCAAGGTCTACATGTTCTTTCCACAACACTCCCCAACATATGTATAATCACTATAGATTTTCCTATCCCACATATGATAAGCATCAATCCATAATTAGAAACTCATGCATCAATCAAGAATATCAACATAAGGTAAGATAGGGTAAAGTGTAGACTTGGTTTGCGCTAACCCAGGTTCGATCTATACTTCGCGCCAACAAAATCCTCAATCACTAGCCCTTTCTGTAATGACCTGCAAGCAGATCATAGTCTCACCCGAAGTGACTATTGGAGGATGTGGAACTAGGTTTCTCCAGCCTTGAAGGATTAGGAGATCTGGTATTATTATGTTATCCTATTCTTAACATTTATCAATCACTTCGAAGAATTAGATTAATCACTTAAACATGCCCTATAAAATCATAAACCATCACTGTGATGAAATAAATTACAACTGTCATAACTACTAGTCTACAACAGATAATAAGAAAATATACACGTCAAAACACCAATGTAACGTGGTTCACCCTAGTGTAGGGCTATGTCCACAAGAAATGTTGCTTAATGTAATAAATCTTTGAACACAAAACAGTTCTTGTCCTGCGCACTCAATTGCAGACTCAGGCCTCTGCGCACTCAAATGCAGACTCGGGCCTCTGCACACTCAGCTGCAGAGCCTCACCTTCTCTACCGAATTACAGATCACAATAATTCAACCATAACACTGATCTGGATCTAATTCGATTTATTCTCTTCCTATTATTTTACCCTATATATACTATTACATCAAAGGGTTACACCATCAAAATACCATGGGATTCCCAAAACAAGAAAATATGGTCCCAAAACCATTGATCCCTTACAAAATAGCGCATTTTTACAAAAAGGAGGGGCTTCAACACACCCCGAAGCCCTTACACTGCGTGGTATATTCCAAGTGCTCCACTGCGTAGTCCACTTCACGTTCTGCTGCTCTACTGCACGCTCCACTGCGCGCTTCGATGTACGCTCCACTGCGCACTCCGCTCTACAAAATCCGGAGTCTTTGCCAAAATATAGGCCAAGTTGGGCTACGCCCAACAAGCCCCCAACACTCACATGTAACTCGTCCTGAGTCGCTCAGCCGATTTACCTCTTATCTTCGTTGCAATTTTGTTGTAGGTTCTATTGAACTGTTGTAGAATGTCTGTTACCTACTTCTCTTCGTTGCACACTTCCTCTAGTAGTGCCTCTGTCACAGGTTCTGTAGCCTTCTGCATCATTTCTGTCTCCCTCTTTTGAAGCTCTTGAAGCTTCTCATCCACTGCTTGGGATAGTTGGAGAGCTTCATCCTTCCATGGCTGAGTTCTCTCTGTCAGAATCTGCTCTTCCTTCCTCAGCTCCTCTATCTTATTCTGGGGGGATTGCCCTCATTGATCTTGGTGATATTCTACGAGATTGGTACGGTCTTCACATTTGTCCGAATCTCTTCCAGTTGTTGCTCCTTCTGTTGAATGTCTTCTTGAAGTTTCTGCACATTTAGAACTTCTTGCAACGAAGTCCAAATCTATAAGCTCTCATCCAAAATCTTCCCACAATCTGCCACTACTGCGGAGATGCTGACCATTGCATCCTTCAGGTTGGTCTCCCTTTGCTCCCACACTTCTTGTGGTGTGGTTGGTTGTAGCTTCATTTGTAGCTCACTGATCTTCATCTCATATGAAAATTGTACTTCAGTGATCTTATCCTTATAACCTTTTACTGCAAGGCCGATCTTCACGACCTTGTCCTCCACTGGTTCCTCTTCTCAGGCATCAAGGTTTGGAACCTCACGACACATTGCTTCAACCACCTCCTTCATCTTCTACTGCTGTTGTACTACCTGATCCCTCTCCTGGATCACATGGTCGAGCTTCTGTTGTAGTGAAGCTTTCTCTCTTTCTACCTGAATGTTCAAATGCGAAGTGTGTTGTTTGCGCAACTTCAACTCATTTATGATCTCCAGATGCATATTGTGTAATCTTTGCAACGGTACTACTATTATGTTCATATTCACATACTTCCACTCTTTGGCCTACTGTTGTACCACGACAGAGTCAAACTGCAGGGCTCTGAAAAGTATTGGTGCTATCCGTACTGCAAGTGTAGGCTCTATTGATCATTCCTCTCTACGCATTTCCTCTTCCTGCATTAGTTGTCTGATGTCTATGCTAATATCTTTAGTTATGCAATGCACTCCTCGACACCGATTAGAAGTGCACCGTAGTTATCTTCTAACATGTTCCATGATTCCGCCATTGCTTCCTGAATTTTATCTCTAATCTGATCCAAGTCCCCATCAGTGAGGACCACCCTTGTTATGCCCTTTGTCTTGTCTACCTTCTGCTTATTTTTGCCCACTTGTGGAAGCTTCGGCTCCTGCCTCCCTCTTCTCTGTGACAGCATAGTCTGTCTCTTTCTTTTCAGACTCTTTGTTATGCTTGTTTGGTCTAAAATGCAGATGCAAATTAGAGTTTCATTTACTATCAATTCGGGTAAGTAAACTTCGAGGATCATCCAATATATATGGACTTAGAGACAAACTAAACTAAGCTAGGTGAAGAAATTCCAAAGCTTCCTTACATGAGGTATTTCATTGGGATCTCCAACACCTATTTAGTCATTTAACAAAATGAAATTTAAAGACATTGTGACAAGTGTAAGAAATATTAAAGCTCCCTTCAAGAGACTGCTCATTAATATTTCTAATCATCTTAATCAACAAACTATTTAAACTAATGAAATTAAACATTAAATAACAAATCAGATTCATTGAAAGAAACATTAATACTTTCTTATGGGAGGTCATTCACTAATATTTCAAATATATGAACCTAATGAAATTTACAAACAAACATAAAATGAAAGCTTACCAAAAAAAAGTGTACTTGCTAGACAATGGGGGCCCTTCCAAGGATTCACAAGCACATCGAAAGAGAAGTCAAATGTAGAATATCAAAGAAGCTCCATTTTATTTATCTTCAATTGCAATTTGCAATTACAAGTTCTACATTCCAAGAGGTTCTAAAATCTCCATTACAATGATTCCAAATTCTAACTTCTCATTACAAACTTATAAGATCCTAAGGTACTAAATTCTAACTTCTCAATTCTAAATTCTAAATTCCAAAGTTACAAATGAAGGAGATAACACTCCTATTTATACAAAAGTTATGATAACAAACTCATAAATGTGGATCCACTATTCCCTCTTCAAATCCACATATCTCTCAACCAATGGTGACACATAACCCTATCCTCCATGATCTTCTCCATGAGGTCCATGATCTTATCCATGAGGTCCATGATCTCCTCAAATTCGAATTTGAACATAGAGTGCCACATAAGGGTGCCTTAGAAGCTTCCTTTGTACCTACACATGTCAACAAACTCATTATAATTGTTAGGTATAAGTATATGGATATTATTTTCTAAAGTTTAACCATAAATTCACTTAAAAATACTAAGAATTAATAATGTTTTGGAAAACACAATGGTAACCCATTTAATGATGAAAGTGAAGCTGATGTGGTGACATGGTGGTGGAATAGAGGTGAGAAAATGTGTGAATGGAGTGAAAGTGAATGTATTTTAAGGATAATTCTTAGGCCCAACAATTCTCATCACATTCAGGAGGATCCTAATGACCCTCATCGTTTTTCTCATCGTGTTTTGATTCTAGCTCATCCTTATCCTTCCCACTAGCTTCCCTGTGCTGCGATGTGTCCTCCTCTATCGAACTATCTTGTGTCTTTTTCTCGAACATAGTCATCCACTCCACGGGCCACTGCTGTATCTAAGCTAGGAGATCATCTTATGTCACTAAATATAGCAGGGGATGCCATTTCTTCCTTGTTTCCCTGCAATTATGTATGTAAATTTTGTAGAAGTTAGCCTTAAACTTCGCGACAATGCTATATTGCTGGTATAGGCTTGGGGAAAGGCGAGTGTGTTGGCTCACCAACATATGTAAGTCCATATGGTATAATACAAAAAACATTTTTTCTCCCGTGCTTGCATCAGTTTAGTGGTATACCACAGCGAGGCATATGTGTGGATTCATAAACATCCGAGGGTATCGAAGGGAACTGCAAATTTTCCAGCTCTCTCCATGCAAGCATAGAAATTATCAAAATTAACCATGCGCAATGAAATGCAGTAACTTTCTCCTGAGCCTCGCAACAGTCGTCCATAAACTCTTGGCATAGATATGTGGCCTAGTTGTGTTGAACCCCATTAGCACACTGCATAGCTAATGAAACTATTGATGCAGGGACCTCATTAGCCTGACACTTCCTCATGATTTTTCCAGCCAATATGTGTGCTATGAGGCGAACTACCTAGTCACTGATCGAGTTGATATCATAATGTCGCTTCCCTTTTGTCATTCTGAACTTCTTCTTCATGTTGGTTATTTCCTTTTCCTAATATTTCCCAACAAATTCTTCTTCAGGGTTCCGCCCTTGATACGACAGTCTTGTAATTATCCATATCAACATTGGTTCGATAGGTATCCTCTTCCCTATCCATAGGCATCCATCGTGCACCAACACCAGCAGTTTTCTTACATAGGGCGTGCTCCCTGGACTTCTGCCGAAGTGCGACACATTCAACATGTTCATCAACCCCAACTGTGCTAATCTGACTGCCCACTGTTGTGGTTCTAACCTTGTCACACCACTCTCATGGTAGTGAAATTGTTTTAAATATCTGTCTGGTGCGAACTGCGGATATTTCTTTCTATCATTGAAATCATAGTCCACAAACTTTAGCTGCAGAATCTTCCCAAGGGATTCTCCAGTGAATCACACTGACTCCAACAATAAAGGTGTGAAGGTGCCATACTTCGCGTACTTCGACTCTTCTACTAGTTTTGAATTCGATTTTCTTGGTGGAATATACGGTGGGAGAGGCGATGGAAACGCTATGCCATCCATTTCCATTTGCACTCGCTCTGCTTCTTCTTCACTATCTCTCACTTGTTCGAGCTGCTCAACAGGTCTCTTGTCCTATTTCTTCTTCATTCTCTCCACTTTGGTCATTTCCTTTCGTGGGGATCTCTGCTATGTGCATGATGATGCCGCTGCGGGAGATGTTGTTGCGGGAATATCAGCTACAACTTCAGATGCTGCTTCCTTAACTCCATCTAATCCCTTCTCGTTAAACATATGTATAAATTCTTCAGTCGACAAGATATTCATACAAAAATTTCTGCAACTTCTTTGGAATAGCAATATTTGAATTCTCAATTGAGAAAAGTGCCAAATATGGGTGGGACGTAGATTTCTATAACAAATCTGAATTTCTAACCCCATCATTAGCTCAGATTGTGTTCATTAATTGCATATCTATCCCTAGATCTGGTCAATCTATCCTCATAAATGCATCTTTCCGTGTATTTTAATGTTAACTTTCCCTTTTAACAGTCATATTTTTCTGGCAAACTTCGACATATCCCATATTGTAGCGAATAACCCCTATTACATCGAGGCTCCTACAGACTTCAACATAATTCAGATTGTAGTGAAGTAACTTCCTACATCGAGCTCTCTCTACAACGTAGTTTATAGTCCAGTGCCCACTTTCAACTATAGGTGACACTAAGACTCTTCTCCTTTCTTTAGAGCGAAGTTGTAGGGGAAAGGTTGTCCCATTACAACTTCAACCTACTGACATTTACTCTTCCTTGAACCAATTCTCCATTTAATGTTTCTAACTGAACTGCACCTCCATTAGTAATATGGTTGATAATGTATCGACCCAACCAATGCATCTTGAATTTTCCTGGAAATTTTACAAACTTATTGTCATAAAGTAGAACAAGGTCTCCTACCTAGAAATTCTTCTACGTAATATGTCTTTATGCCAAGCCTTTTCTCTTTCTTTCTGTACCCGCTGATGAAATCTTGCTATAAATCTATCTTCCTCCAAACCAATAAACTGCAATATTCTTTCCTCCATTATATCAGGGTCTTCCATATCTGTAAAAGCTACAATCCTCAAGCTACGCATGATGTACTCCATGGGAATCATAGCTTATTTCCCATAAAATAACCAGAATGGTGTCTGACCTATCAAATTTTTACATGTGGTCCTATAAGCCCATAAAATTGTTGGAATTATAAGGTCCCAGTCATCTCTATTCACATTGCATACCTAGTAAGTGCATTTTCTAGAATCTTATTAAATGCTTCTAATGTTCCATTCGCCTGAGGGTGATAAGGGGTACTCTTCTGATGATAAACTTGGAACTCCTCAATCGATGCTTCAATAGTCTTATTTAGGAAGTGTGAACCTTGGTCACTTATCAAAATCTTCGGACATCCAAATCTAGACAATTTGTACTCAAAAATAAACTTCGTAGCAGTCTCTGCGCTGCAATCCCTTACTAGTTGTGCTTCGACCCATCTTTTCAAGTAATCAGTCACTATAATTATGTACCTTGCAACAATCCTCTTTCCAGGTGGGTTGATGGGTCCAACAAAATCAATGACCTACTTATCAAAGGCATGCAATAAGGCATGCAGTGTAACTTGTGGTACTAATGGAATCTCATCTCTTCTGGAAGGATTCCCTATTCTTTGACACACATCACATGCTTAACAGTATTCCTTTGCATCTTTATGTAGTGTAGGCCACCAGAATTCTGCTCTCAAAATTTTTTCCGCAGTAGCTTTTCCTGCATAGTGTCCACCAGCTATGCCCCCATGAGACTTTGCTATAATCATTTGTCTTTCATGTTCAGGAACATTATCTGTGCAATATCTCATATGGTCCCATCTTATATAACAATCCTGTTATTAATGAAAAGTCGGCTGCCTTAACCACTAATTCTTTCTTTTGCTGCGTAATATACTCTGAAGGAGACATTCCTGTGGTGAAAAATTGAATGATATCTATGAAATGGTCATATGCAACTCTGATTGCAAATAATTGTGCATGAGAGAGATTATCCTCTATACTGGTTGGTTCTCCCCTTGTTTCTATTCTTGACAGATGGTCAGGTCCTTCATCCAGTCTCCCTGGTTTAACAATGATCTCAAATTCATATTCCTGGAATAACAATAACCATATGCAAATATTTCCTCCTAATACAGGTTTATTAACCAAATACTTCAGTGCAAAATGATTTGTAAACATTTTAAAGTCTGACCCCAACAAATAGTGTCTAAACTTTTGCAAAAGCATACATCGTGGCCAGTCCTTCTCTTTATGTAGTGGTGTAATTATTTTTTTCTTTAGATAACCTTCTAATTGCAAAAGTTATAGGATAATCAATCTCTTTTGCACCAAGTTTTGCCAGTACCACTCCCAAAGTTATACAAGAGGCATCAACATGGACATGGAATTCCTTATTCTAATCAGGGAACACTAGTATAGGTGCAAATACCATTTTTTCTTTCAATATGTCGAGGCTCTTTTGACATTCTTCATTCCATTGAAAAGTTACATCCTTCTTCAACAATTTCTCCATAGGCACAGTGATTTAAGCATACCCCTTGATGAAATTCTTGTCATACCCAGTATGTCCCAATGTAGTGCCAAGTTGTCTTACTATCTTAGGTGGAGACAAGCTCACAGTGATAACAATCTTAGCAAGGTTCACCATTAGTCCTTTCTTACAGACAATATGTCCCAACAATATTCCAAACGATACACAAAATATGCACTTCTTTAGGTTCAAAGAGATCTGATATTGTCTACATGTGTCAAGCATAAGTCTTAAACTTCCAACATATTTGCTCAACAATCCAAATTCTGTCCAATCATCAAAATATACCTCTAAAAATTTGTGGATGTATTCCTTAAAATCCGCAAGTACCACCCTATAAAATATAGCAGGCGCATTTTTCAATCCAAAAGGAATTATTGTGTATAGATATGAGCTCCATTCTATAGCAAATGTGGTCTTATGCCGATCTTCAGGTGCAATCCTAATCTTATGATAACCTGAAAATCCATCTGTAAATGAGTAAACTTCCTAACCTCCTACATTGTCTAGCACTTCATCTGTGAAAGGGGTAGGGAAGGGATCATGTAAACATGCATCATTCAACTTTCTCAAATCAACACAGATCCTAATTTATCCTTGACTATTCTTCTCTTGCATAACCATAGGACTCACCCATTCTCATTCTTCTACTAGTTCAATAATTCCTGCTACTATCATCTTATCAAGCTCTACTTTCACTTTCTCCTTATACTTCGGGTTCAACTTGTAAGGTCTTTGTTTGACTAGCTTCACATCAGGCTTAAGGGGAATCTTCATAACTCCTAGATCTCCTATTATACCCTTCATCTCTGAAAACTTGGTGGGAAATAGTTCTTGATATTCATGAAGTAACTCTGTAACTTTACTGACTATCTCTTCATCCCAGTAGTCTCATATTGTTGCAAACTTGGATTCCTTTTTTGATCCTATGTTCACCTTCTTGGTCTTTAGTGGCTTCATTATGTCTGGTATCTCTGGCTTAGGTCCCGTTACTTCGCGATATCCTTCTAACTATGCTATGTCGATGTTGCAAGGATATTCTTCTTCATCTATTGTAAGGTTATAGCACTCTAGTGCATTTTCTATCTGCGTAGCCCAATCAGGTTGCCTCCATGTCAGTGGGATTACATTCTCAAAGATCCTCTTCTTAGATGTCTGAAGGGCCAAATCTATGTATGGACAATCATCCTCAAAGATGAATATTAATATGAAACCATCAAACATGTCTGCCCAATTCACGGTACCATGCCGAAGCTCCATTTCTAGGTACCAGTTCTTAGGGATTGTCTCTAATGTATGAATGAATCCATGTGCCCATTCTTGCTATGGAATCTCCTTCCATGCTATAGTGCATAGCTGGATATGCTTCCTAAGATTAGTTTCACCATCATATTTTATCTCTATCTCTATATCTATCTATCCAAACCTTATCCCCATCAATATTTGACATTCCTTCCAACCTCCTATATTATTATTGTGTGCATTCCATCATCTAGTAGGGGTAGATTTCAGGGCTATATCCAAGGTTGACAACCTTTGATTTTCTGGAACTTGTTCTTCATAATCATTAAGAAAAGTATTTACATCACCTAAGCCATCATAAGAAGGCAGGTTACATACCTCATATATCATACAACGAGCTGATTTGGTAATTCTTGCACAACACCTTGTGGATACTTAATGCAACCTGTTATTCCAATTTTCCAACTCTTATTCAGAGTCCGAGGTATAAGAACTATCATGATCCCAACTCAACTTGCCTTCTATAGTAGGGTTAAAACAATCCTATTCCTTCACTGTCATATGATAGATATTGTCTATGTCAGCGACACAATATTCTTATTTGACTAGTTCTGTCTATCTTACTCCTTCTGATGGATCCAAGGGAACAATTACTCTCATATTGTTTCCTTCAAATATCATCTGTCTCTTCTTCAGATTAATTATGGCCATATTTTCAAATTCCCAATCAATTCCAAGCAATTCAGGATAAGGGTTACTGTCATCGATGATCTATATTACTTCAAAATCAGTATTAGTGAAAACTCCTTCAATATCCATTGTGACACCTGAGAGTCTTCCCATAGGGAAGATGTTTTGTTGATTTTCCATCCTTAACTAAATAGGTGACCATTGTAGCTTTGGCTTACCCATTAATTCCCATGTCTACTTCGTCAAGACATTAGCATCAGATCCCAGATCCAGGATAATTTGATCCATCTCATACTCTCCTATCTATGCACTAAGCCTCATCTCTCTTCTAGTTCTCTTCTGTCAATGAAAATTATTGACTGTGCGCATCTCACTTCACGATGTTTCTTTGGATGCACAGGAATCTATCAACTCCTGAATCCCTTCTACAACCTTTTGATATCTTAACAATTTCATACAAGTCTGCAGAAAAGACTTTAAAATACCTACTTGATTTTCTGAATCCTGATCTTGTGTCGAAGCTTGATCTTGTGTCGGAGCTCGGTCCTGTGTTGAAGTTGATGACATGTCGCAGTTACTTTTTTGATCAGGCTTTGGATGTGCACTACAGGTCAAAGCTCCAACATCCATAAAATTTCATTTTCCTTCCATAAATAATTATTTTTCTTTTTGAATATCGAAAGCATGAACTTTCTCAGCAGTCTTTCTGACCCATGAACTTTCAAATTCTTTCTTTTCATCCATTTTATCACTACTGATCGCAACTACACTCCTAGTGGTAATACTAATTGGAGGTTCATCGGTCCTCCATTCAACAGTCATCATTTGAATATTTTGTGTCAGTTTCTCATTCATTTTTTCTTGCATCTTCGCCATAAGTATAAGACATTCTTCAATTACATGGTCAAAGGATTTACAATACTTACATGTTGTTGTGGGATTCTAACAGTCTCTCACAAAATGACCTACCTAGCCACAGTAATATAAAATGATATGTCCACGTCCTCGACCAGCTCCACCACCTCGACCTCTTCCTTGGTAACCTCCTTGACCACTGCACTGTCCATTGTCCTCATGTCCGTGCTCTTCTTCTTTCATTCTATAAGTGTCAACACCATGCTCAATCATTAGTTCATAATCCCAATAATTATTCTCATCGTGTCCTACTAATTTGCATAATTTGCAATATAGATTCGTTAGAGTTTGTAAATATTTCTGTAACAAGTAATAGTCTTCTGAATGATGTTGACCTCTAGTCTTACATATTTCGCACCACAGGCTGGATCCTACATTCAAGGGATCCGGTGCCCCACTAGCCATGTAATTCCTGAAGATAGGGCACTGTTATTTAGAATGGCCCTTCGATTTGCACTTCGTACACCATACTTCTTCTCTAACTTCTTTGCTTTTCTTAATGTGTTGTATATGTATGGTTTGGTTCGTTAGATGAATCTGAATCTGTTGCATTCCTGCATTAGTGTCTCCTATAGGCAAAGCTTCCAATTTCATTGCAATATGTAGAGATTCATCTTGACTTTCTCTATTTTGTTGCATTAATGGAAATCTGATATGCATAGCAACACAACTATAAACACAAAGTGGCTTTATTCCTTAACATCACTCGTATGCTATATATCCAAGTATCATTTAGCAGATGTCTTCATGAAATTAGAAGTATCATTCTCTTGGCCCATTTTCTTCATGCAAGAAGAGTTCTCACACCAACACTACTTCATCAACATGTAGCTTAAGTAATCATCCATAAGATCCTTATCGATAATTCACTCATAAATGATATCCCGTCACATAGAGATAGTAGTATGTATCTAGCTTCTCATTAATGAGAAAATTAAAACCATGAGCTCACCATCATTTATCAAACTTTATTAGTAACTCATCTCCTTGATACCATCAAGAGCAACAATTCTCAAACAATATACCATGTGTAGCATATCATGTATAAGTGGGAACCAAGTACTATAGGCATCATAATCCATAATTATACCATATGCAACTTATGCATCCTTATAGGCACAATGACAACAACATAAAATTAATGAGTGACACTCATCATCATCAAGGTTTGTTTATCTCTTTGAACTTATGAAGAAAGTAATGTACCATATGCATCATCAAAGAATCTTCCATCATCATAAATATGATCAATATCATCATAACAACTATGTGGTTTAAGTAAATTTATGGATTTTGGTTATAAAGCCTGATTCAGGTATTTGTCATGGTTGTTAAGTAGCATGTGTTGTATTTACTTGCATGATGTGTATACAAATCCTAGCTAGAGTTCATTATTTTAAACTTTAAATTTATGTTGTGCATGAATGTGAACCTGTTATGTTAATGTTGTTGAAGAGAATAACTTATATATGTGCTTGATGTGAATTATTTATTTTGTAATTAATTAGATGTTAATTGCGTGCATCATACTGTGTTGCACTTTAAAAATAAATATAATTTCCAGGTAGCATAAGAATTATGACAAAATTCAATGCCCTTCCATAGTATATCTAATGATATTTATGCGAAACTGTAGAGTGGTGTTTCCCGGCTAGTGGTTGGGGACATTACAATTGGTATCAGAGCTAAGTTTTCAACACTGGGCCTGATTGGGCCATATTCAGGGAAAATTGAGAAATTTACAGGTTACCCACCAACTGTTCGATGAAAGTGATAGTGGTGGAAATGGCAAACTTTCCCTAAACATTTGGGACAAGTACCACAAAAGGGAACTTAGTGGAATTTGGGGGTTGTTATAGACCATAAACTGAAGGGTTTCTGGGCAAATCCTTGCCACAAAGGGCTAGATTCACGTAAATACAAGCTAAGGGGGTTACAAAGAAATTCCCCGTTAATATAGATATGGGAAAATTTCCATCATAGAAGGCCTAATTAACCATCAAAGGTGGGGTCCCAAGTGGTGGAACCCTTGGTGAAGTACCCCCGAATGACAAAATAATGTCAAGACTGACTATGGTTGCAAAGTTTTTGCTAAAATACGTGGGCGAATGACTTCGTATATAATACAATGATGAGAGAGTTTTTCCAATATATATATATATATATATATATATATATATATATATATATAATAAAAACGTTGAAGTGTAAAAATTACTAAAAAAGGGGCATTACACATATGCGTATAAATAAATTTATATATATTTGTAATTATAAATACAATGATACAAGGTTATAATTTGCATGGAGGGCATATTACATTGGAATGAATTAATGCCCAAAGGGTCTAACGAAAGCTCGTCGTGGAGGCCATGGATTCGATGTTGGGATTTCTCAGTGTCGTATTTCGGCAAACACAGGGGTGAGGTGGCTCGGAGGCTACATCCTGGAAGCTTGTAATTAACAACACAAAGGAGTGGTTGGGCTAACTAGGCAATGGATCAACTAGGCCTACAATGTGGAGGTGAAGAGCATTCCCATTGGATGAAAGTGGAGCCCTTACAACAACTCATCCTGGGGATGTAAGAGAATCAGATAAGGAGTATCGTTGGGATGATGGGATTGGGATGATGTATCTCGAAGGTCCCATGTAAGAGGAGTAAGGAGGTGTAGTCAAGGAGAATGTCAGGGTGGTGGGATTGGGATGACGTGTCCTAGAGGTCCCACCCTAGAGGTGAAAAGGGGAAAAAGCATGGGAAGCATTGGGATGAAGCATAGCAGGATGATGTGGTGGGTCGGTACCAGGGAGAAGGCCAGAGGAATGGAACCAGCTTGTCATCCCTCATGTGCCAACAGAACCCATAAGTGATTTTGGAGGATCGAAACCACCTTCTCCGACACCCCATTGGAGTGGGTTCGAAAAAGGTGAGGGAGGGTGTCACAGTCAATCCTAGCCATAGATCTGAAGATGAGCGGGTTTGATAAACCACTTTTTCCGACACCTTTTCCCTTGTTAACGCCTATGTATGTTGACTCATCAGAATTCGCTTGATCTAGAACGTAGAGCATCATGGCCATTGACTGTCACGAGTTTTTCACGAGGTGTAATCATGGTGGGGCCTAGGAAATGATGGGGATTGCCAGGTAGACATCATGGGGTTTATGGAGCATGGGAAACTCGTGGAGGGGACCACAAGGAGACCCTCACAATTTCTTTTGAAAATATATGTTTTCACGTTATGTAATATCGTGGGGTGGGTCTGATAGTTTAATTGGTTTTATTTATAATTTATATGATTATAAAGATGGTAAATTTGTTAGGAATACAATTTTTTTTATTTATATGAAATGGACGCTTGGGGGTTGTCAGACAAAAGAGGATAATGTGTGGGACATGTAAGACTAAGATAGAAAAGCAAGTTTGCTTCCAATGAGAAGTTGGAGGAAGTATGAGGAGAGAAGTTAATGATAGAGAATCATAGGAAGCGGGAAAAAGGGGTATGTATGTTGCAAATTATAGTTAGTTACCAAGCAATATAGGCTTTTTGAGTGCAAGAATAATTTGAATTTTTAGGTATGAAATAATTGGGAAAAATAAGTTAATCTTCCAAAGGCCATAGATTATAGCTCGTAAATTGGATTTGGGCATATGACCAATCGTTGGAAAGCTAATATTGGGCAGACAATAACCGTGCACCCAAAAATTTGGTTTGTGGCCCAAAATTCTAGAAAATTTTAAAGGAAAGCTACAGGAATTTTCAAGGGACAAAATAGTTAAATAGGCCACAAACTTTCTGAGGGTATAAATTTCAGCTTGGGTATTGAAATAGTGCAATCACATAGTCAATATAAAGCAATTGATGAGGGAAATGAACCGGTACACCCATATTTTTTAATTCAATAAGAATTTTGAGGGAAATTTGGATGGAAATATACAGATGGGATTTCAATAAAAAAATTCCTAATTGTGGAAAGGAGTCCAGAAGATGCCCAAGTGCCTTAAGTGATGAGGAAGCATTTAGGGCTGTAAATATAAGCTTGAATACTAATGAAACTGAATCTGATGGTCATAGAATAAACCAACTAGAGGATGAAGGTTTTGAAGAAACCGTCAAGAGTCTCAAACTAGAAGTGCTAAACTACAAAGATGACAATGAAAAGTTGATGAAATAACAACAAATTAATAACAAAAATATGCAAAGTTTAAATAAAATTTAGAGAGAATTGGGCTAGCTAACTAAGTCGAGGTTAGCAAATGTGCACATTGGAAAAACTAAAGAAAGGGGAACTGGTAGTTCGAGGCATTCCAAAAGTGATGCCCATCAGCACTGCCACAGAGTAAGGAGGACTTGTAAGAGGGCATATTCCACATCGGAGTCCAGCAATAGCCCTAGTATGTCGCTTGTAAGGAAGTCAAGCAAAAAACTACATAGAGAAAATTTGCAAGGGGAGATGAGGAAAATTAAGCCACCTACTTTTAGTGGAGAAAACAAGAAAGGGGAAGAACCAAAAAATTGGTTGCTGGAGATGAGAAAATATCTTCAGCTCTTCAATTATTCCTTGAATTTTGAGCCTAGAGTGGCCATAAATCATCTGAAGGGTAAGGCTAACCTCTAGTGGGAGAAACTCAAGGCAGTCAAACACTTGGATGAAAGGAAGATCACTTGGAGAAAATTTAAGGAGTATTTTCAAAGGAAATATTTATCAAAATGATACTATGAGAGAAAAATGCAGGAGTTTTTCGAGCTACAACTGGGACACATGACCATGGAAGAGTATGGTCAAATATTTGTTGAATTATTGAGGTTCGTCCATTTTATTAAATATGAAAAGGTTAAAATACAAAGGTACATTAGTGGATTGTCATCTTTTTATGCTGACAGACTGAAATATGATGAACCCAAAACCTTAGAGGCAACAATGAGGAAAGCATAACAACTGTATGAACATAGAAAAAATAGATCAGTTTTACATAAGGCTTTGGAAAATAAAAAGAGGAATTTTATGAAGTGAAGAAAGAAGGGTTACAAACCCTTTCCATTAAAAATAACTTTCAAATGAACCAGTAGATGCCCCAAGCTTCTAACCATCCAGGAGGGGGAAATTCTTCAAGAAAAAGGATCCAACCTCCACCTATTAAATGTTGGGGTTGTAAAGGAGATCATCGATTCATAGATTGTCCTCATAAGGTAGAAAAGGTGACGCCTATGCAAAACATGCAAACACAAACAACTGTGGATGAGGTGGAAAAAAGCATGCCTAAAATTTATGTAGCCTTCGATAATCAATGAGTAGAGCATCAATATCACATGATAGATGTTAAAGGTACTCTAAACAATCAATCCATCTCTATTTTAATTGATTATGGAGCAAGCCATAGTTACATTAATATGAATCTGGCTAAAAAATTTAGTTTGAAGAAAGTTAAATATTCCAAACCTTGTTTAGTATAGCTAGCTACAGATATGAAGAGAAAGGTTACACAACTAATTAAATATTTCCCAATTAAAATGAATGAGATGAAAACATCAACTAAATTTAATGTAATTCCACTAGGTGCCTATGATTGCTTGATTGACATGGATTGGTTGGAAAAGCACCATGTAATACTTGAATGCTATAGTAAGTCTCTTAACTGTATTGATGATGAGGGACAACAAAAACAGGTCCATGGAATTCCTAGATCGGTATCCACTAGAGAGATATCAACCATGCAATTGAAAATGAATTTTAAGAAAGGATGCTAGATCCTAGTAGCTCATTTGGAGGAGACAAATATGGACCAACAAATTAATATATAAAATTACCTAGGGCTTCAGGAATTTTCCAATGTATTTGTAGAAATACTCGATTACAACCGAGGAGGGAAATAGAAATTTATATCGACCTAGTGCCAGGATCAGTCCCGGTATCTAAAGAATCATACAAGATAAGTACTATAGAGCTTAAATAATTATAGGTGCAACTGGAGGAATTACTAAAGAAGGGATTTATAAGTCCTGGTGTATCACCGTGGGGTGCTTCGGTTCTCTTCGTTAAAAAGCAAGACAACACATTGTGGCTGTGTATTAGCTTTCAAAAATTAAGTAAAGTTACTATTAAAAATAAATATCCACTACTGAGGATTGATGATCTCTTTGATCAGTTGCGTGAAGAAAAAAGTATTTTCCAAAATTGATTTAAGATATGGGTATCACTAGCTTCAGATTAAGGAAGAAGATATCAATAAAACAACATTCTAGACTTGTTATGGGAATTATGAATTTGTTGTAATACCTTTTGATTTATCTAATGCATCAGGAGTTTTTATGTGTTTAATGAACGAAGTCTTTAGGGAATACTTCGATAAATTCATAATTGTATTCTTGGATGACATTCTAATATATTCAGAAACTTAAGAGGAACATCAACAACACTTGAGATTGGTTCTATAGGTACTTAGAGAGCATGAAATTTATACTAAGTTGAGAAAATGTTCATTTGATCAGAGACAAATTCACTATTTGGGTCACATTATTTCAGAAGATGGGATAATTGTTCACCCAAATAAAATTAAGGCTATCAGAGAATGGCCAGCTTTCGACAAATGTTATCGAATTTAAGTCTTATATGGGTCTAGTTGGGTATTATAGGTGCTTTATTGAAGGGTTTTCCAAATTGCATATGTAATTACTTCTTTATAGAAAAATGGTAAAAAGTTTGATTGGACACTTGAATGTGAAGCAACCCTTTAACATTTGAAAGTTGTATTAAAAAGGACTTTAGTATTAAAAATTGTCGATCCAAATGAGAATTTTTGGTGTGCATAGGTGTGTGCAAAGAAGGATTGGGTGGTGTGCTCATGCAAAATGGGCAGGTAATTTGCTGCGAGTCTAGAAAGTTAAAAGATCATGAGAAGAATTATGTTTACTGTGACCTAGATCTTTTAGCTATCATTCACGCAATAAATATGTGGAGGTATTACCTCATGGGAAGAAGATTTGAATTGTAGAATGATCCTGTCTCCACCCACCTGATGAGGGCTTCCATGAGAAAACCATCTCCACCCCTAACCCTTGGGAATTTTCCTAAGACCACCTCACCTGATTCCAAAACATTCCAACAATCCAAATCTCAACCAAGAATGAATCCCATTACATCATGGGTATCCAAGAAATCAAAAGGCAAGGAAAACATTGTTAAACCATGAAAAACCCATTGCAATCACAACAAATGAAGAAAATAAATAAATTCATGTACCATGCATTCACACCTCATCTAGGAAATCACATATGCAACCTGTTACTTGCAAAATCCTCCTGCCAAAGCTGTTGATCCAACCTTCGCCTTGCGTTCCTTCGCTTTCCTTTTTGTTTCCTTAGCTTTCCTTTCTCCAAATCCAAGTGAATGCCAAAATCTCCAAGAATACTCTAAGTGTGCAAGAGTATGAGAGAGGGAATGAAAGGAGAAAACCAAACTAAACTGATAAAAGTTATGAATTGATCTTCTAATGCCTTTTTATTATTGATGTCTCCTTTTTCCTTTTTCCTCATTTTCCTTCTAATTTCCTTAGCATGCAAATTTGTGTCACTTCACCTTCCCTTTCTCCTATTCTCTTTTATTTTCATAAATAAATTCCATTATTGCCTCTTTTCCTTTGCCAATTTACATAGCCATAAATAAACCAAAAGTGATTCCCTCTATAATGTTTTCCTACCATTCAACTTGGAATACATGTCAAGTGACCTTAGTCTTATTTTGTGTTTATTATCCTTTATTACATGAAACTTTAACTCGGGGCTATTATAAACTCCTCCCCCTTAGGGGAATACCGTCCTCGATGTTCTATGACACCTATGACCATAAAACCTCTAAAAACAAAACGAACTGTCGATGGATATTTATAACATAGCTCGATGTAATATTTACAATGACATCCTACTGAAAGAAAAATGAACATACCACCTATTGGAGCTTTATAACACAATTCAATGTCTTCTGATATCACGGGTGACTTGAATACAACTTGACATGAAACTCCCTCAAGATAAGCTTCTTGAGCTCACTACTATCTGGCACATAAATATTGTTCTTGAATCTGACCAAGCCATCTGTTGTGAGGTGATACTCCTCATCCCTATCACCTTCACCCTACTGCTGCAACCTATAGTTCAGTTGCTGCTACCTATCATCATGTTGTCCTTCCTACAAGATCAACTCTTGTAAATCTATCCCCTAAGAGCTTAAAGTTAAAATATGATTCACATACGCTCTCAACTGAGAGTATCTGCAACCCTATTCTCCTTATCCTTGATGTATCTTGTCTCAAGGTCAAACTCACTGAGGGTATCCAACCATCTAGCTTGCTTGGAATTCAAATTAGGTTGGTCAATAAGTACCTCAATCCATTGTGATAAATCATCAAAATAAACCTCCTACCAAGAAGATAATTCCACCACATCTTCAAGGCATGAATTATTGCTACAAACTTGAGACCGTGAGTCACATAGTTCTTCTTGTGCTCATTCAACTTCCTTTACTCATAACATACCACCTGTCCTTCCTGCATTAGGACTCCATCAAGTCCTTCCTTGCAAGCATCTGTACATACCACAAACTCCTTTTTAGGATCTGTAATCTTTAATACTGGAGTATTTGTAAGAAAATGCTTCTACTTATCAAAACTATTTGCACACTCCTCATTCCATTCAAGCTTATTTCCATTTCTCTATAAAGATGTAATAGGATATGAAATCCATGAGAAGTTCTTGATGAACCTACTATAATAACCTGCTAGCCCCATGAATGATCTGACCTCATCCACATTACTAGGAGTTAGCCACTCCATGATGGCTTTAATATTTTCTCAGTTCATTACTATGCCTTCCTTGGAAGCACCATGTCCCAAGTAATGAACTTCATTCTGAAAGACAGTACACTTGTTGAGCTTTGCATACAACTGATTCTCTCTCAAAAATCTCAATACTGCTGTCAGGTGCTCTACATGCTCTTCCACATTCTTAGAATATATTAATAATATCATCAATGAACACTATCATAAATGTGTCCAGATAAGGACACAACACACTATTCATTAAACACATGAAAGTGGCTAGACCATTCATAAGACAAAAAGGAACCACCACAAGCTCATAATGCCCATACCTGGTACAAAATGTGGTCTTATAGATATTTTCTTCTTTGATGCGCACCTAATGATATCTCTATCTCAGATCAATATTTGAGAACAATACTGCTCCTTTCAGCTGATCAAACAAGTCATCAATCCATGACAATGGGTACTTGTTCTTGATAGTCACCTTGTTCAAATGTCTAGAATCAATGCACAATCTGAGAGTACCATCCTTCTTCTTTACAAACAATACCAATGCACCCCAAGGAAACACACTTGGTCCTATGTATCCCTTATCAAGCATTTCCTTAATATGCATCTTAAATTCCACCAATTTCGGATTGCTCATCTTGTAAGGTGACTTTGATGTTGGTGATGCTCCATAATCATTGAGGCACTCAATAGCCTTCTCATAGCAATCTACCTTGGTCTTGTGAGTATACAACCAATCCATATTGAAAAGAATACCATATGACCCCAAAGGAAGAACATTTATATGTGTTGATGTAGGCATACCATTCAACTCAAATGAACATGATCTCACCAAGTCATGAACTCTTTTCTTGGTCCTTGTAGCCAAGTGCACCAACCAAGACTCTACATGCACTTCTTTATTCAAGCCACACCTATCCACCAGGTCAGGACTAACATAACTATAATTAGATCTAGAATCAATAAAAATGGAAACAACTCGATCACAAAAGCTTACCTTCCATCTAAATAATGGATGTCTGATGATACAATTGCTTATTATCAAGTGTTGCATAGATCCTAGGAATGTTATGATCAACATCCCCAACTATTTGTGCCTCCTGAGCACTTTATATCTAAGATTTTCCACCTTGGTACAATGCAAAATCCTTCTTATGATGATCTTGTCCACAAATCCAACACTGCAATGATTCTTTGCCATTGCCTTTGTTTCGCTACTCTCCAGGCTAAGACCCATGTCCCTTCTTAGCTACATTGAAATTCTTATAGGGAGCCACATTTTATTTCTCACTTGCAACCTGGTGTCTTCCCTACTTTTGAAGCCATTTTCCTTTAGTATTATCATTACCTTTCCAATCCAGCTTGGGCTCAAACTTGTGCTTCGACTACTCATAACAATGCTTCAATTTCCCGATAACTTCATCCAATGATTGAGGCTCATCATATTCAATCTGATCCTTTAATGCTAATGGAAATCCACTGATGAACCTTTGAACATTCGTCTTCTCATCCTTGAGGTAAGTCACATACCTCAAAAACTCCATAAACTTAGTCATGCACTCTTTATCTTTCATAGAACCCATCTTTAGCTCATAAAATTCCTTGGCCTTTCCATCATAATATCACTCGGACAAGTAATTTTTCCTGAAGAGTCTTTTAAACTCATGCCAACTCAACTCTTCTACCTTGATGCCTTTGACATGCTTCACGTCTTCTCACCATATATTTTATTTTCCTTTGAGACTGAAGATAACTATCTTGGATTTTATATTCTTTGTATAATCATGCAATTTGAAGAACTTCTTCATCCCAAGTAGCCATGATTCTGCATCTTTCGGTTTCTTCATCTCTCCATTAAATGTAGGAGGCTTGGCTTTCTTGAACATATATGGAAAGTACTTCTTCTCACTCATCCTATAAGGATTGTTATCACCAAAAAATTGATCATCTAGCCTAATTTACTAGATGGATCGAAGTACACCATGTAAAGCCAATTGAGCTCAAACATTTTATTTGCTGGGTTTACACATTATAGAGGAGTGAGACTCTACAAAAAGCTGAAGATATTTGAGGATAGCCAAGAACCCATCCCATAGTGGGGGACTGGTAACATTTATTTGTTCCCTTCATAGGTTTTATTTAATAAAATATATTCTCTATATATCTAGTTTCCATTGGTATATTGGAGTTACCCACATTTATTACTATTTCATTTTGTTGTTTAACTATGATTGTGGCATAGATCAGGGCATTGGCAGGTTTTGTTCCTATCATTTTCTGCATATCTACAATGTTTAGCATCCATTTATATTATTGAGACTGTTTGTCATCCACTGTCTTAAGTGTTTCCTTTTCGTACACCTTCAAGGAGAAAACACTATAACAAAATTGGCGACTCCACTAGTTTTTTACTTCAGATCCAGAAACCTAGGCAACCTTCAATTTTCAGCTTATGGTTTCTTCTTTTTTTAGTTTCTTAATGTTTTTTACTATCTTTTTAACCATAGATCTATCAAATTTTTAACTTCCAGAAGTTTTCTAGTCTTTTTTCGCAGGTCACAGGAACCAGCCGTGACAGAAATGACAATTTTTTCCAAGACTTGCCGACCGGGAATCAAGGAGAAAAAACCACACTTTTCTACCCAAAAGGTGTGATCTAGAGGTCTAGAGCACACATTTTAGCCCAAAAAGTGTGATCCCCCTGAAATTAGGCCAGTACCTGGGATTTTTAGGGTTTCTGGGTTTTTGTCAGATCTGTTTCTGGGTTTTGCTGAGAGCTGTTTGTTGGGTTGTTTGACCTTTGTCTCATACCTCTTAGGATTTGATCTACTCTGATTTACTCGTCAAAGTGGAATTTAGCCCCTTATGTCTTATATTACACTTCCACCTTTATCGGAGGAGTTTAGTAGAGTAAGAAGTCTGAGTTTCTGCAGGACTTTCATCCATATTTTCTAGATCTGTACACTTCTGTTTTAGATCTTCAAAGATAGGTTGTTTCCATCCAAATTTTCATCATAAACCTTGTTTAGTCATTAGCCTTAGGGTCCCATCGTTTGCCCTAGGTTTTACACCCATCTCCCTATCTTTTTGCATCGATTTTCCTCTCTGATTATATTTATTTATTTATTTATTTTTTTTCTGTTGCTGCACCACTTTCCAGTAGGCTAGTGTCATTTGATCCCAGTCACACTGACTCTTAGATCTCTTGACCTTTTTAGTGCATTTTTAGTTTATTTCGCCACCAACCAACACAGTGTTTACAAACCCAGTTTGGGTGGGGTTTAGTTAATTGATTTTCCGTTCATTTTCTGTTGTTAATTTCAGTTCATTTTCAACAAATTTTTTTATTTTTTCAAACATGATCTAGGCTTAATTAATAAACACACTTACACACACAATAACACCTTAAGTGAAGGGCTCTTGGTTTACACCGCCAAACCAACACTTAACAAAATAAATTATCTCCCCACACAGAGACAAAGGCATATTGTTGATCTACCTTCACCATTTCTGTGTCACTTGTGTCTTACCACCATTGTGCCACCAAGGTGTTTGTTGGGAAGACTCTTAGGCCTTCATCCCCAGTTTCCTCTTGGGCATATTACTCCTCACCACAGGGTTTGAGTTCATAGTCCCCCAAGTCCCCCTACTGACTCTTCTCCTGGTTCATTTGATTTCGAACCTCCTTCACCGCATATCGTCACCATGTCTGGACCCACAGCTGGTGCAAGAACCCAACCTGGTGTTGGCTTCAGTTCTACCCCGATGGTCACTTCTAGCGGAAAAACCTCAGGAACCATTTCGGTAGTCCCCATGCTCCCTTTTATGGCTAGGTTAAGTATCTCGGATTTTATCCAGTTGATAAATGACCCTATACACCACGATGCTGGTTGGCTTGCTATGCCGACTAAGCTTCCCTTCGACATCCGAAATTTTGAGGGTAATTCTAGAGAGGACCCTACCAATCATGTCCACTCCTTCCACATGTCGTGTTCATCTAACTCCATTACCGATGACTCTATTCGTCTTTGGCTGTTCCAATGCACGCTCATTGGAGACACTGCAACATGGTATGTAGACTAGCCCGCCATGTCCCATTCCATTTTTGCGACGCTTGCTAAAGCATTCCTCTCATATTTTTAGTTACCTCGATGGTACGACACTAGTACAGAGATATTGACCTCATTCCATCAGTCCTCTACCACTCACCTTTCTGATCATGTTCAGGAATGGCGTAAAATGAGGAGCACATGTCGTGCCCTGCCCTTTGAAGACTGTGTCTATCTTGATTGGTTTCTTAGGAGCCTTTTATCACCCATTGGAAAAGATGTCACATCCCATTTTCCTTAGAGAGAGGAAGAAGATCGCCAAACTACTCTAGGATATGACCTGATTTATGCGAAATCTAGTTATGTCTATACCGTCATTCAAGATCTCCTCCGTCCTGGGGGTGCCAATGCACTGGGGGCATCTCACGCCACCAATGGTATCATTGGAACCCTTTCACATCCTTTGCCATATACTCAACAAAGTTATGGCTATCCGCAGGGGGGCACCAGTTCCTCCAACACTTATGCCCCTCTTGCTAGCAACATGTTTTCAGGGCCATCCAATGCTCAACCTGTCTACCAAACCGTTTCTCCTCCACCATCTTATCCCTATGCACAATCGAGCGCTCCAGCCCCTCAAGCATTAGCGTCGCAGCCTCCCATGCATCCTCAGCCCCAGCAGCCACCGCCCCCTCAGGGTCAAGTGTTTGCGTAGCAGAGTGTGACCAATCCCCAAAATTCAAAGAAAAGGAATAAGGGGAAAGGTAACAAGGGTAACCAGGGTAATCAAGGTAATCAACCTAGTGAACCCTAAGGGAACCAACCTAACACCAACAACCAGAAACAGGGAAATCAACCCAAGCAAAACAAGGCTATTCATATGAACAAGCCTTGTGCATGTTGTGGTGTACATGGCCATTATACACATGAGTGTCCTCTCTTACCCCAGATGTGCCAAATGTGGGAAGCCCAAGCAACTTCTAGAGGTCAAAAATCGCCTCAGAATCCTTCACCATCTCAACTGGCAGTGCTTACAAGTCCTTTTCCTCAACAAGGATTTGTTGTTGCTAAACCTCATCCAAGTCAAGCAGCCCATCCCCTCCTAACCTTCTGGTCCTGGTGACTACCAGATCCTCATGATGAATTCTGATGAGGTTACTACCTCTAATATCAACCTGCAAACTCGGTCGCGTCAATATGGCAAGAAATCGACTTCGTCTGCCACTGAGACCAAAACCAAAGCATCTACTGAGCCTGTTATGACACCAAATGGTCCGCTACAGATAACTCAGCCTAAATTTGAGGTAATTCCTAAGACCCCTAAGGGACCATTATGCCCTAACGTGACTTCTAACTGAGCTGCCCATAAATTCAATATAGTAGACGAATTGGCACAATCACCTGCTGCCATGTCGACGCTGGAGGTACTCGAGTCGTGCCCATCTCAAAAGAAAGCTCTACTAACTTCTTTGGGCACATTAGATCCTTTTGATGATCGTTTGGTTGTCTTCCAAGTTGATACATTAGAACATCCCCATTACCTTCATCCGTTGCTTTCCAGATACTAGTCCGAGTCCATAATGCTATCATCTCCCGATGCATTATTGACAAAGGTGCATCCACCTGTGTGATATACATTGCCATTTGGAAACAACTTAAGTCAGCCAAGCTGTCACCATCCACCATCACTTTGCGTTCTTGGGACGATCACTCCTCCCAGCCTCTCGGCATGTATCGCAATTGTCCCGTGACTCTTTCTAGAAACATTGTCCATGTAGACATTGAGGTTGTTGATGCCCCTTTAGATTACAACATTCTCTTAGGTCGTAGTTACACATATTCCATGTCAGTCATCGCATCTGTGGTTTTCTGCAAGATGTGCTTCCCCCATGAAGGGAAGATCGTCACAATCGATCAGTTGACATACTACTAGCCGACATCCGTGACCTCCCCTGAGCCCATTATCTCATCAATGTCAGATAAGAAGTCTTCGAATCCTCTCACAACGTTTCACCCAGAGTCTACAAAGATTCCTCATTGTTGGGTGCTTTCCTTGGTCCTCCCCCTCTCATCTCAGAGCCTAACTCTTTGAGTGTTTGCATGTTACAAGCATCACGAGCTGCTCTCAAGCAGTCTCATACATCTAATCTGCAGCCAACTCCTCAGCACCCTATGGTTACCATCCTAACTGAGCCATCCGGATCCACCCTTCAAGACCTCCTCCATTTGTGAGTGCCTCTCCTATGTTCCCACTAGGAACTGTTCCTCCAAGTCTCAACCATTGAGGATATTTTCCGCCAGGACATTACCCTGCAGGCCAGATGCCTTTCTTATTTCCCCCTCCATGAATATCTTCTGTCCTTGTCATGGCTTCGCTGGTCCTTCCTAACATGACTTTGGGGATCCCAGTATGGTACATTGATCCCCCTACAAGCATTCTGCCTGCTCAGCTAAGACCTTATCATGCTTTGACCACGGTTCAACAGGTCCCTATAGCCCCTGTCGCTGCTTCAGTTCCGTCACGACATCAACAATACCCCACTCTTGTTGTGAAAGCATCCGAACAAGGGGGCAAAACTAAGAGGAAAGAACCTAAGGACAAGGTTCCCCAAGCTCCTCCAACCCCCAAAGCCCCAAAGCCATCACCTCCGTGTGCTTTGTGTAAAGTTGTTGGACACACCACCAATAATTGTCCTGAACTCCCTCATCTTAAACCTTTAGTTCATGAAGCGTTCCCAGAGTCAAATATCCCTGAAGTCCATGTTAACTTATTAGGTACAACCAAGAAACTCAGAACGTTACACACAAATCACCCTTGTGCCTTATGCGATCATCATGGTCACTACTCCCATTGTTGCCCTCATCTCAACGAATTTCACAATTGCCTTGAGGTGCTTCGCGAATACAAGACCACTTGTAGTGGAACACCTACTCCTCTACCCGTGGATTCTTGTACCACTAGTAAACCAGAATAGGGGGACTTTGGTTCCAACATTGTGATCCCTCCCCCAGATGTCGAGATGATGAAATCCACAGGCCATATCCTTTACCTTTCGTCATCCTTGAGTTCCTAGCAGGCAAACCTTTATGAGGTTTCTGCGCGCACTTATATTGAACCTCTTTCGATAGAATCCTAGGTCTCAACATTCGTAGATACTCCATCTACTACCTCGTCTTCTATGATTCAAGATTATGCGAATGTGAACCTTATTTCTGATCTGTTTTTGAATGATTAGTTTTTTTTGTGCTAATAACAATTATAGATTTATAAATATGTGTATGCTTATTACTTCTTGTGCTGAGGTTTCATTAGTTGTTTGTACATACAATTAGGTAAATTTCCTTGAGTTTTAAAAAGACATTCATGAGAAAAATAGCTTCAGAAACAAATACTAAAAAACAAACATGTACAATGCAACAAACCATCAAAGAGACACATTAACATAGTGTTTTGATGAAGGAGTTCACCCCTCTTGGGCTACATCTCCTTGGTCCAGCTTCCATGGCTTGGGCATCTATATTAGCTCAATGTTGCAAAAATGTTTACAAATCCCTATGACTCCTGATACCTGCACGAATGTGTTCAGAATGTCCAAATTAGCCAAGAACACCTATTTTTGAGCTCAATTTGGTCAAAAATTTCTCAAGATATGCTTCATTCAATGTTTCCCTAGGAAACCCCGCTAAAACTGGAGAAGACTCTAGTTAGCACCGCCAAAATTGGCAATCCCGCAGAAATTGGTGCGCCTCCAAAAATGCTGCTAACTAAAACTTTGGATTAATTAACATAAACCTAGATTAGTTGTGCCCTAAGCGCGCTTATCCATTAGTGCTGGCCCTTGGGTATGTTGAGTGGTCGTATGGTGAGGGAGCTGGCCCACGAGGCTAGCTCCCTTGACTACCGCTGTCGTAAAACATTGTAGGTTTAAATATAGTGTTAGTGCCACCGCTTTCAAGGTCCGCTGACGGTTCAATGGTATGCAACAGAGTTTGGGAGGGGGAGGTCACGGGTTTGACCCGCCCTTCGCCCATCCCTTCATATGTTTTGCCACCATATAAAGCATTACCATATGACATTTAAATGCACCGTTGTATAAATATATGCTCATTTGGAATTTATAATGTTTATATATATATATATATATAGAATAATTATAATATAATATTATATTATAATTAATTAAGTATCATATATTATATTATAATTATTCTATATATATATATATTATTTTATATGATTTAAGTATCATATATTATATTATAATTATTCTATATATATATATATATATATAATTCAAAAAAATTAATTTCCACATAATATTCACCATGATCCCATAATTCCACATTGGGGGACATTGGGAAATTTCACCTTCACACAACCAAATTGGTGAACACTGAAGTGAAACTTGTCACAACCTCATTGGGGAAAAACTGAAGAAGATTCCCATCATGCTGATTTTACTTCCATGTCATCATTTTGTCATGTTCTACAATTTTTTTTTCGCTGTTTAGGAAAACGAACAGTAGGCCTTTTCTCCTTCATCCGAAATCCGTTTTCAGTGAAACGAATTATGTTGCGATCATCTTGACGAGACAGACACATTTGTATAGGTTTCAAGCCAATTTGAGAACTTTTATTTTTGAGCTAAATACTAAGCACCTAACCATTCCTCCCATTAGAAGCCTTTTGGGCCCCAAAAGATACTATCAATTATTCAACAGGTGAGGGTACAAATACCTCACCTTCTCGGTCTGCAACCATTTGGCTTGAGAAGACTTTTTTCCCTTGAGTCCCACTCTAAGGTGTTCAACATTCCCTCTCTTTGAAGTCCTAGTTCTTTTGTCAAGTATGAGATCTTGCTGAAGCTCATCTAGATATTATAGCGAGAAATCATCTATTGATGGTAGCTGAACATGCTCTCCTTGATCATCAATCAAAGGATGTTCAAATAATCTCAAATTATCAACGTTAACAACATAGTATATTTGCATATAAGGAGGCAAATCAAGCTTAAATGCATTGTTACCAATCTTTTCCAGAATTTTAAAAGGACCATAACGAATTGGTTTAAGCTTTTTACCTTCCCCTTGAAGTCTCTCTTTGCTAATATATAACCAAACTTCGTCGCCAACTTGAAATTTGTGATCAACCCGGTGTTTGTCATGCCTTGCCTTGTAGCTGCTTTGACTTTTCTCAAGCTGTTCCTGCACTGTATGATGTATCAAATGAATTTTCTCTATGAACTTCCTTGCCTTATTGATGTCACTGTGACCATCGATGGCGACATATTTCTCAAAGATGAAGTCCAATGGCGATCTTGGCAAGTACCCATAACATGCCTCAAATGGTGATGTGTTTGTGGAAGAATGCTTTGCCCTGTTGTATGCATGTTGTATGTAATGCAACTATTCATCCCACAACTTGGGATGTTTGCTGCAATATCCTCTAAGAAGATGAATAATTGTTCTATTGACCACCTCGGTTTGTCCATCTGTTTATGGATGAAAGGTTGTGCTCTTCTTCAACTTTTTTTTCCATCATGTACCAAAAATTTGACCAAAAATTCCCAACAAATCGAGAATCTCTATCACTTACAATAGAAGTAGGAAGACCAAAATGAACCCAAATGTTTTGGAAGAAAAGATGAGTTGTTTGCTTAGTTGTAATTTTATTTTTATATGGTGTTAGTATGCACATCTTGCTGAACCTGTCTACAACTACATACAAGTAATCATGACCTTTCCTTGACAATGGACGACCTCATACAAAATCCATTGAGATACTCTCCCATGGATGTGAAGGTATTGGAAGTGGAGTGTATAAACCAAGTTTCCTATTGCTAGGCTTACTTGTAGCACATAAAGAAAATCCTCTTATGAAACGAGAAACATTATCCAACATGCGTGGGCAATAACAATACCTTTGAAGATTCATTACTGTCTTGCCTACACCAAAGTGCCCAACAATAAATGAAGTGTGTGCCTCCCTTATGATACTGCTTCTTTCTCCCCGTGGAATACACAACTTGCCCAAGTGATACAACAAACTGTTATGTACATGGTAATCGAACTCTTCAATTTGATTTCCTTTACTCAAGCTTGCACATACTTCTTGAAAATCACTATCATTCGCATATCGTTCTATGTAATTTTCATGCAAAACAAAATTATGCTTGAGTATAACAGATGAATTTACAATAGGCCTTGAAAGCATATCAACTATCTTATTGTAGATTCCCATTTTATACCTATAACCAAATGATATTGTTGGAGAAAACCCATCCATCTGAAATGTCATGACTGCTACAACTTTGAATGTGACTGTAAATACTGCAATGGTTGATGGTCAGTATGGATGATGGTCTCCTTTCCCATCAAATAGTGCTTCCATTTTTTAACACTTTGTACCAATGCATAAAGTTCTTTGTCATATGTGGGATAGTTAGTTACCATGCTGAAATAGAACTGCTCCTGTGGCATAATCTCTTGCATCCGTTTGAATCTCTAATGGCTGTCTAAGATTCAGAAGTACTAATATTGGTGTTGAACTTATATTTTGCTTCAAAGCATCAAATTCTTTCTGCTGTACGTCTCCCCATTGGAAGACTTTCTTGACACTTGTCACTGCATGTAATGGAGATGCAATGGAAGAAAAGTTAGCAATAATCTTTCTCCAATATTGTGCTGCCCCTAAAAAGCTTCTTACCTCTGTAACTGTATTAGGCTTGGGCCAATTTAGAATGACCTCAACCTTAGAGGGGTATATCTTCAGTTCATCTCCTCCAACAATGTGTCCCAAATACACCAAAGAAGTCTTACCAAATTCACACTTTTACATCTTTAAAAACAACTATTCTTTTCTCAAGATATCAAGTACTTTATTTACATGCATGACATGTTAATCCCTTGACTTGATGAATATGAGGATATCATCTAAGTATACAATGAAAGAATCATCTAGAAATGGTCTCAACACATCATTCATTACCCTCATGAAAGTAGATGGAGCATTTGTAAGACCGAAAGGCATAACAAGCCACTCAAAAAATCCTTGTTTAGTTTTAAATGCAGTTTTCAAAATTTCTTCTTTAGCTACTCTGACTTAATGATAACTAATTCGTAAATATAACTTAGTGAAATACTTTGCATATGTCAAATGATCAAGAAAATCATTAATTCTTGGGAGTGGATAATGATTCTTTACTGTGATTTTATTCTGTGCACAGAAATCCACATACATGCGCCAAGTTCCATCCTCCTTTGGTACCAAGACAATGGGCGAACCACATGGTGAAGTAGATGGGCGTATGATACCTTTGCTAAAAAATTCTTGAATTTTCTTTTTGATTTCCAATCTCTCCATAATAGACATGTGATACATGCCAATGTTCAGAAGTGGAACATCATATTGCAACTGAATCTCATGTTGAATTCCCCTCTTGGGAGGTAACCCCTTTGGTTCCTGAAACATCTCTCCATGCTTGCTTACCACATCAAACAAATCAGATTTCAATTTATCATCACAACCTTCAAAAGATTCATAATCAATATCATTCTTTTTCTTGATCATGAGAAGCACAAAATATTTACTTGCATTTACTAGTCTCTTCATCTTCCTGCATTAACCAAAGAAATGTTCAGCTTTTTGCGATGGGATCTCACTATGTACTCCACCCCATTCTTGAAAAATATGTATTTGTTTTCATGACAATAAAATACTGCTTTTCTATCATACAAATAAGGACTACCAAAAATGATTCCTGAGATGTCAAGTGGAACTACATCTAACTCAACTTCATCAATAAACTTTTCAGTAATGGTGAACTTGAATAAACACTTCCTTGTAACCTATAAGTTTTCATTGTTTACTATCCAACCCAATGGATATGGCTTATGATGAGGTACAGTTTCAAGGTTTAGTTTTTTAACCAAGTCTTCTGAAATCAAGTTTGATTGTGACCCACTATCAAATAATGCATCAATCTTTGTATGATTTGAAATCACTCTAACATGAAACAACTCTATTCTTGACTCTTCATTTGGAGTGTTGTTTTGACTATGTGATGAACTAGTGCTTGCAACAATTTCTTTTCCTTTTGTAACCATGGCTGAAATCTTGGTCTCATCACCATAATCTGAACCAAGGTCATGTTGTGTGGTAGCGATCATCTTTTGTTTTCCCTTATTGTTTTGTTTCTTAGGCCTTAATTCGGGATGCAATTTCCAGCAGTGGGCTTCATCATGCCCCTCTTTGGAACAATGTTTGCATGTGATTTTCTCCCCTTCTTTCTTCACACTTGCATTCTTTTTTCCCTTCCATTTTCCACCCTTTTCTTTCTCCTTACCCTTGAATGGCTTCCTCTTACTACCCTCTTCCTTAATCTTCTTTCCTCTAGATTCATGGTGTGTGGCTTGCACACATACCTCATCTAAGTTGTTTGGATTAAACATAAGGATAGTATGTTTTAGATAGGAATGTAAACCCCCAATATATTTTAGTAGTGTATCTTGGGAATTCAAATTCACTCCTAATAACAAAGCCCTTTTCCTAAACTCCTGTGTATAATCTTGGACTGTTTGGCCTTTAAGTTGCCTAAAATTCTGCCAACTCATAATGGATTTTTGCATATAGGCTAAAGGATAAAACTGTATTTTAATTGTAGAAACAAATTCAACCCAAGTGATGGATATCTTACCATGGATTCTCATTTCTTCTTGAGTCTTTGCTTCCCACCAAACTAGTGCAACTCCTTCTAGCCTCAATGAAGCCAACTGGATCTTTATGTCATCTTCTTGAAGGTTCTAAATTTTGCAGTATACCTCCAAATGTCGAATCCAATTGTCCAAATTTTATACATTCACCTCTCCATTGTACATGGGAAGTTCGAATTTTATGTCCAATTTAAGTAATGGAGTCTTTCCTTTTGGGGTTTTGGAATGAGTATGGGCAGTTTCAGTGGTGGTAGTGGAAGATGATGTTGTGTGAGATGATGGAGATGATGAGGAAGATGATGAGGATGGTGGACATGGAGGTGTCTTTCCACCATTCCCTTTGGAATCCTTCTTCTCATCTTTTTTTTCCTCTGAGCTTCCTTCTCCATGTGGAGGTTTAGAACTCTCTCCAACCATTCTAGTGTTCCTCTCTTCATAGAGGACTTTAACCATATCAGTAAAAGTATATAAATATTTCTTTAATTCTTTCTCTTTTGAAGAGGGACCTTCAACCTCTCTTTCTCCAGACATAATGGCTATGGATTCAAGCACGGAAATTGGTACTGCTTGTACCTCTTCAATCTTAGTTGAAGGCAAAACTTGAGGAGTTTCAAGTGCAACTGGAATTGGAACTTTGGGTGGTGGAGATTGTGGCCTTGTGGCTCTCCTTCTTCTGGGCATTACCTCAGGAGTTGCAACCAATAGCTTCCCTTCTCCTTTCTGCAACTTTAACCTTGTAAGCATCACAATTTTGCAACCATTAAAACCCTAATTGCACAAACTCAAGCAATCAAGCAATTAAACCTTTGCTCTGATACCAAATTGATCTGTTTTTGTATGATTAGTTTTTGTTGTGCTAATAACAATTACATATTTACAAATATGTGCATGTTTATTGCTTCTTGTGCCAAGGTTTTATTAGTTTTTTGTGCATACAATCAGGTAAATTTCCTTGAGTTTTAAAAAGACATTCATGAGAAAAATAGCTTCAGAAACAAATATTGAACAACAAACATGTATAGTGTAGCAAACCATCAAAGAGACACATTAACACAGTGTTTTGATGAAGGAGTTCACCCCTCCTTGGCTACATCTCCTTGTTCCAGCTTCCATGGCTTGGGCCTCTGTATTAGTTCAATGTGGCAAAATGTTGTTTAAAAATCTCTATGGCTCCTGATACCTACACCAATGTGTTCAAAATGTCCAAATTAGCCAAGAACACCTCTTTTTGAGCTCAATTTGGTCGAAAATTGCTCAAGATACGCTTCATTCAATGTTTCCTTAGGAAACCCCGCTAAAATTGGAGAAGACTCCAGTTAGCACCGCCAAAATTGGCAATCCCGCTGAAATTTGCGTGCCTTCAAAACTTCTGCTAACTTAAACTTCAGATTAATTAACATAAACCTAGATTAGTGGCACCCTAAGCATGCTTATCCATTATCGTTAGCCCTTGGGTATGTTGAGTGGTCGTATGGTGAGGGCGCTGGCTTGCGGGGCTGGCTCTCTCCACTCCCGTCATCGGCAAACACTGTAGGTTTAAATATAGTTTTAGTGCCACCATTTTCAAGGTCCACCGATGGTTCAATGGTATGCAACGGGGTTTGGGAGGGGGAGGTCACAGGTTCGACCTGCCGTTCCCCCTTCCCTTCATATGCTTTGCCACCATATAAAACATTACCATATGACATTTAAATGCGCCATTGAATTATTTCATTGCCTTTGATATAGTTCGACTTTGACCATACCATATATAAAAATGTGCCATTGTATAAATATATGCGGATTTGGAATATATCTATAGATATCTATATCTATATATATATAATATTTAAATCATATAAAATAATATAATAAGTATATATATATAAATATATATATATGTATTTCAAAAAAATCAATTTCCACATAATATTCACCATGAACCCATAATTCCACCATGGAGGACATTGGGCAATTTCACCTTCACACAACCAAAATATTGAAGTGACACTTGTCACAGCCTCATTGGGAAAAAACTGAAGAAGATTACCATCATGTTGATTGTACTACCATGTTGGCATTCTGTCCTGTTCTCCAATTTTTTTAGTTGTTTAGGAAAACAAACAAGATGCCTTTTCTCCTTCATCCAGACTCGGTTTTCAGTGAAATGAATTGCGTTGCGATCGCCTTGACGAGACGGATGCAGTTGTACAATTTTCGAGCCAATATGAGAAATTTTATTTTGAGCTAAATACTGAGCACCTGATCACTTTCTAAGGTTGATGCACCACGTACCGCCACCGCATCATGTAGTCAGTCTTCCTCCCACCCCTGATTACCCTTCGGATGATATGCACCATCGTGCATACTTCCTACCACAACAATGTTATGACCAGTATGTTATGGAATAAAAAGACTTCATCGATGGTGAAGTTGATTGGTTTCGAAATCCCATACCTGCCCCAGATGCTTTTGAAGAAGGGAATATGGCCAACATCTCTCCTACTATCAAAATCAATATTTCAAATAAGCCAGGGGTCGAAGAAAACATTACCTTGGGGGCATAATGCACCCCCGAAGAAATTGAAATTTTGTGATGTTTTCACCTGGTCTTACTATGAGATGTCGGGACTTGATCCCGCCATTGTCGAACACCATATCGAGACTTGGCCCGATGCCACTATTTTCCGTCAAATGTTGAGACCCATCCACCCTACTCGTTTTGAGGCCATAAAATCGAGATTGACAAGATCAAGGAAGCTGATTTCATCTATCCCATTGAGTATACCACATGGGTATCCAACCTGGTTCTTGTTCTCAAGAAGAAAGGCACCATTCGTGTCTGCACGGATTTTCGCAAGTTGAATAAAGCTTGTCCCAAAGGAAACTTTCCCACACACTTTATTGACTAGATCATTGATGAGTGTGTGGGGCACAAGATTCTCTCCTTTATGGATGGATTCTCCAAGTACAACCAGATCAGTATCCATCATGATGATTAGTTAAAGACAATGTTCATTAGTCTGTGGGGAACCTTTTCATATCGGGTCATGCCATTCAGCTTAAAAAATGTTGGAGCCACATTTCAGCAGGCCATGTCATACTGTTTTCATGACTTGGCGCACCTTATCCTTGCTTACCTTGATGATCTCACCGCTCATTCTAGGTCTTGGGCGCAACATATTCATGATTTGTGCACCATTTTTCTCTGATGTTGCAAGTATAACATTCATCTTAATCCATTGAAATGTGTCTTTTGTGTTCCTGCTGACCGTCTTTTAGGCTTCATTGTGTCGAAAGACAATATCACTCTTGACCCCTTGAAAGTTCAAGCCATTCTTGAGCTTCCACCTCCTCGTACCTTGCGCCAGTTACAAAGCCTTCAAGGCAAAGCCAACTTCCTTCGTAGGTTCGTGCCTGACTATGTGACCACTGCGCATGGGTTTCTTAGACTCCTTCTCTCAACCATCCCATTTGTTTGGGATGACCATGCTCAACAATATTTTGATGCCCTAAAGCATGCCCTCACTTCTTCCCCCTTGATCAATCCCACTGACTTCACCAAGGATTTCATCTTGTACATCTCAGCTTCTGCCCATTTGGTCATTGGGGTCCTTATTCAAGAAGACGATGATGGGAATAAGCATGTTATCTACTATGTTAGTAAGAACCTTGTAGGTACCCCTGTGAACTACTATGATGAAGAGAAATTGGCGCTGGCTATCGTATTCTCCATCCAAAAGCTCTGTCACTATATCCTTATGCGTATGACTAGGGTTGTAACAAAATCCAATCCCATGAACTTCCTATTGAGTTGATGGATCATCAATGGGAAGTATGCATGTTGGATTGTTATCCTCCAAGAATTCGATCTTGAGTTTGTTCCAATTAAGAGTAAGAAAGGTTTGGCCTTCACTGAACTCATTTATGAATTACCCACCAGTACACGTGATTTGTCGATTAACGATGAGCTCATGGATGAACACTTGTTTGTCATCACTTCAGACAATCCTTGGTATGAAGATATCCTCACATATTTGCGAACTGAAAAGTTCATCCCCCATCTTACTTGTGATGATCAACGACGAATTCAATATCAGGCCCCTCGCTACCTCCTCATCGGTGATGACCTTTATCCTCGTGGTGTGGATTCTATCCTTCATCATTGTCTCACCCATCCTGAAGCAGAGAAAGTGCTAAATGCCTGTCACAGTGGTGCTTGTGGTGGTCACCTCTCCGATATGGCCACTTCCCAAAAAGTCATGCGTGCTGGTTACTTTTGGTCTTCTCCCTTCAGTGATTGCATCGACACATTCAAACACTACCCCAATTGCCAACATTTTTCCCCAAAGGAAAGAGCCCCACCAACTCCCCTCCATCCTATCATCGCTACTGGTCCTTTTTGTAAATGGGCCATTGACTTTATGGAGTGTTGACCACCATTTGTTAATAACCATAAGTATATGTTGATGGTGCTAGACTCGCCAACATGTTAGGGGATCTCCTCGATAAGAATTACCAACTAGACCTTAGACCGTTTGGTGTAGGAGTCCCTGCAGTGGGTCATACGGTATCACCTTGACTGCAGTTGCGCGTAGAGGCAAGTAAGATGTCCTTGTTGGTACCAAGGGTGTGACATGTGCAGCAAGCCAAGGAAGGTGCATGAATAGTTCTAACTCACGGAAAGTGGGGTGAGTGCGCCCCTTGGAAACCTGTGAAAGCATGTGGCTTGGAAGGGAACACACGAGCGAAGATGAATCACAAACTGGAAATAAAGTAAGCTAATAATCCAAAATGATGCTTAAACCAACATCACATCTCAAAAAGATTCATACATACTTATACAAAAAGAGTTCATACATGCATGCATAAGCAAACAAATAAATATATCATTAGAGTAACCAAGATAGTTGAAATTCAAAAACAACATATGCATGAAACTTGTTCACTCTGTTATATTAAGAAGTGAAAGTTCCAATCATACAGTACAACCATGACCAACCACTAGTCCCGATAGCGGAACGTTACAGTCACTGCCAGCTTCTCCTCCAAAGAGATGTACTAGCTCTGCACTGTGGAGAAGCCAAGGCTCGTTACAGTACTCTCCAAGGTTTCTCTAAGATAATCCTATCGAAAGCTTGGCTAGCCAAAAGAATATACAATGAGTTATGAGGTACTATAAATAGAAAAGGGTGGGGTGACCCTTGACATTCCCCTTTGTGGCTGTTCACCTACCCTCATGACTCTTTAAATACTCTATGACTGTTACATTCCACTATCGACACTTTGAACTTCCGCTTGACAAGATGTTACATACAATGTACACATGTACCCATGTGAGACAAAATAGGCTTGAGAAAGCCATGCAAGACATCACTAAGACTCAGATAGTTGTGGAAAGACCAACTCTTCGACGTCCTCGCAATGATCGATGGTGGCAAAATGATGCCAAGCATGGTCGTCCATGATGGTGTCCGCGCGCTCAATGGTGACATCCTGCTGAAAACGAACTCTTGCCTCCGTTGCATCCATGTACATTGATATGGCTCCCTTGTACAACTCGTCTGATAACATGCGCATCATCATCTTGAGTGCAACTGGACCAGCAACATACTGATGCATAGTGTCTGTACTGATCTCCAAGTGTGTGCTGGTGACCATGCACATCAACTTGTCGAAATATATGTTCAGCTCCAGTCAGACTTGCTTCTTGTCTTCACTTCGGTGAGTGTGCCTAATGGGTGTGTCTTCACTTCGGCTTCATGTCAGCTGTTGGATGGGTCTATAACCTATATGGGCACAATTTCATTAGTCTGTGCATGTTGCGCCTCTTGCTGTGCCTGTTCCTGCTACAACTCCTTCTATGGTCTGTGCAACTCCTGTTCTTCCTTGAGTTGTTGCTTCAACACCTACAACTCCTTCTCTATTTCTCTCTTTGCCTTTGCGTGATCCTCTTGTTGCTTTGTCACCTCATAGCCTCAATCTCCAAAGTTGCTTTCATCACAAGTGGATGTGCTTGAACTTGCAACTTTTCTCCGCCTCTACGCTGTCAACAACCTTCCTCTTGCATTTCTCACACGCAGGTCTGATACCTTCTGCTACTGTTGATGGTGCTACTCCCTATGATGCCGTTGCAATTTCATCTTGATATCCTTGTCCATGAACAACTTGATGTCTTCATAGATAGGCAAGTTCATAGATACTTGATTGACTACATCCCTAGTTTTGCTTTGAACGGTGTCTTTGACTTTGCTCTCCTGGAAGCCATTGTACCTGTGCTGCTGAGAGGCAGATGAACACTTGTGATACTTGGGGACATAGAAAAACTCATGATAAGCAATATTTCATTTGAAAACAAAAACAAACTAGAGGACTAACATGCAACATACCTGTGTTACTATCTGTGAAGATTGCGCAATTTTCACCGGGAGGTTGGGAGACTAACTACCAAAACTATATAAGGCACAATCCGAACTGTTAGGAGGCTGAATGACTACTGAAACTATGTAATACATAGTCCAACCTAGCCTGCCGACGACTGAAATTGTGAAATATGCAATTTCAGTCAGCAGTGACATGCAAACCAGCAAACTGCATTGCGCAGTTTCTGGGGCCAGCAAGGAACTTCCTCCCAGAATTGTGCAATGCAAGCCTGGAGGTCAGTGCTAGGCTAGAGTTACTCAATTTATGGAGGGAAGGTAGAGCCTTCACTTCCATAAATGCGCAATGCTAGTCGGGTAAGGCAAGGTCCAGGCTAAGGTAGCCTAACACCACCGACGGGTGACTGAAAACATGAGAAGTCTGAATGCATGGTGGAACTGAGTGTAACCAAGAGTGAATGATCATGCATGAAAACAACAAGTGCAGGATTCAAAAAATTGGAAAACATGCATGTGTGTGAAACAGATAGCTGCAACGATGACCGTCGGTGCAAAAAGCAGTTTCATGCATGCGACAGTAGTGAGATGCGAACGAAAACTGAAATGATGCTTCTACAAGCTAACATACATTAAAATGACATCAAGTGCCCATTGAAATCATGCAGAAAGCACTCACACAAAGTGAAACATAAAAAGCGACTGAAACACAGTGCAAGACATGAAAAGCAGACTTACCCCGAAAGAGTTAAGCTGAAAGTGTCGAAGACAACTCGATGCAATATGGGATGTCAGAGCTGTAAGTTCGATGTGAGGAATGAGCTTTGCAATTTCCAGTTCATGAGTTTTGATAAGATCGAGGTTATGACACACATGCCACAAATCTAGGAAAAATCAACACTTGGCGAGAGGCTTCTAAAATGAGCTTTGCATGTAACCTCCAACTGCTAAAAATAGATCCCTAGATCTAGGTATGCCTTTTGCATGTTGTCTTTTGCTATTTTGGGAAGAGAAACACATGCATGAAAATAAGTTTTTCTCGGTCTCAGAGTGAACTTGTCAAGTTGAAGGCACATGCAACAACCTGCTTCACCGAGAGAGGGATTTGTGCAGTTTTTGAGAGGAAATGGGCTAGATGTCCTAGAGGGATTGAACAATTTCTGGGAGGAGAAGGTGATTACTGCCCATAATTGCATAATTTCTGGGCTGAGCTACAGTGTTGCACCAGATTGCGCAATTTTCCCAAGGAATACTATCTGATTGCATTACACAATTTCTGAGCCCAGTAGGTTGCCCAACAGATTTGTGCAATTTCTGGGCTGAGCTGCAGTGTTGGGCCAAATTGCGTAGTTTTTCCAAGGAAGCCTGTCTGACTGTTCAACACAACTTTGGAGCTCATTAATCTGTCCAGCATATTTTCACAATTTCTAGGGGAAAGGCGGATTCCCCTCCAAAATTGCGTAATTTTCTGAGGGAGCTGTTCATCTAGCAATTAGCCCAAGTCCAGAATGGAAACTTGTGAGGGGAGTGAAGCAAACTAACATGCATAGGTTGGAAAATTGTTGAGAAATCAATGAAGCCTATGTACTTGACAGTGTAAGACATGCTGCTAAGGATGGTTGGTAGGGAGGCTCCAAAATGAAGCTAAAGCAAAATTTTGGAGGGTGGTTGTAGCCGCTACAATAGTGTATTATCATGGCGGTCGACTATTTTACCAAATGGGCTGAGGCCATGCCAACGTTCAATAACAAAGCCGCTACTGTGGCCCTTTTATTTTTTGACCATGTTACGCTTGATTCGGAGTTCCGAAACAATTGGTTTCTAACCATGGCCGAAATTTTGAAGATGAGGTATGGCTTGAGTTATCCTCAATGTTGGGCTTCCAACACTAGTATTCATCATCTTATTACCCCCAAGGTAATGGACAAGTTGAAGTAGTCAACAAGATTCTCAAAACGATGCTTCAACGGACGGTAAATAATCATAAGACCAACTGGCACCTTATGCTCTTCCCAACTTTGTGGGCCTATAGAACTTCTGTCAAAACCGCCACTGGGTTCACTCCTTTCCACCTTGTTTTTGGCGAGGAGGTAGTCTTTCCAATCGAGTGTGAGATCCCTTCCCTTCACCTAGCTATCGAACTTCTCCTTGACACCCAACCATTAGAACAAAGACTTGTCATGCTTGAACGTGCCTCTGAAGACCATCATGTTGCTTCGCAAACCATTGAAGTGGCAAAAAAGCGCACCAAAGCTTAGTATCATCGAAAATTCAACCCTCGTGCCTTCTATGAAGGTGATCTTGTTCTGGTGTATGACCAGGTCCATGATACACTGGGACATGGGAAGTTCGAATCATTATGGCTAGGACCTTACATCATTCGTAAAGACTTAGGCAAGGGGGCATATCTCCTGGAGGACTTCGAAGGCAAACTCCTTCCTAATCCCCATAATGCACTCTACCTTTAAAATTTTACCCATGATAGCATTTCCCATAGATTCGTGCATATTTATTTCTGTCATGCATTTAGGTAGGTTGCATCATTTCACTTGATGATTTGACACTTCACCCGGAAACCATTTTTCCAAGAAGAGTCACTTCATCGCCTTTCAAAATCAAATTTCTTCACATGTGACACTTGTAGTTTGGGGACCAACTTCCCTTAGCACTTGTCATCTCATGTGTCAATTTTTGTCATGAGTAACCACCATTTACTCCTGCTTTCATGGTACCCACCGAGCCTATTCTGTGTGGCAGCGTCATCGAGTCACCCTTGATCATAGCATCCGTGATGAGTCACCCTTGCATCCATGGAGTTTTTTTCGTATCTCATTATATCATGTCACAGTATTCCATCCATATTTTCATACCGTTCATGCTATGTTGCCCATTTTTGCCTCCAGTCATACTGTCCCCCATCCCCTACAGAGTTGAGTTAGTCGTTGCCAGGTCAACCATGCACTTTGTGCTCTGACAAGGGAAGTCGTCTATTTGTCCCTCAATCCCACATTTTCCATTGTCCCTGGTGTTAGTCTATCAGTCACGTTACTATTTTCCCTCATGCCTTAGTTGAGGATCCTCTTTGCATCACCTATCGCGGGCCCTATTATATCGAAATCAGGTCCTTTATTCGAGAAGAACGACCTAGAGGGTAGTCTATCTTGGTTCCAGCTTCCATTCTTGTTCAGCGCCTCAGATCAAGCAAAGGGACTCATCATTGCCCTTTGAATTGGTTGTTTCATGATCATGATCCATAGACTTGATGGTCCAGTGATGCAGCAGATTGTACCAGTGATTCCCGGGTTTGTGTGAGATGTTTCATACCTCATGAGGGGGTGGCCCTTTAGGTAGCCCCCCACATGCCCAAATGCATTCTTATTATGCTACAACCTCATATGCAGTTCCACATATTTTATGGGTTCGATTCCTACCGACCGCAGTGTTCATAGCATGCAAATCTCCTTCAGATGATCCATTCAGTTTTGCAAAGCCCTTCCTTGTTTAGAATGGCTTCTTTAGTTGTTCTACCCTCCCTCCCACCCATTTTTTGAGGGAAGGGCCATTATATCTCATGTACTCAGATGATATTGTATTCAGTCCTGGCTCATGTTTTTTCCAGGTGCATTATGTATATGGGACACATTGTATTATTTTCTGTCTCAGTTATTCTAGCATGTCATGTACCATTCAACATGTACTTCGTTTCTCAGTTTTATGTTTCTGAGTGCATCATTATTTGTGTACTAAGTTATCTCGGCAGGTATAGGTATGCCTTCCCTACCTCACTGAGATCCGGTACCACAACATAAAATGATACTTTCATTGGTCTTGCCCCCTTTGTCCTTATCCTCTTTCGCTTTAGCTCTATTGGTCTCTCTCCCTCTCTCTGACTCCACTTTATTGTTTAGTGATTGTGTCTTTACAACATACTTCGATCATATGTTTTTCTCCTAACACTGGCATGTTGGGGGGCAATCTGTTATCACCAAAAATTGATCATCTAGCCTAATTTAATAGATGGATCGAAGTACACCATATAAAGGCAATTTTACCATAGTAAAATTGATTTCACTGTGAGAAATTACTTAATAAACCACATTTGTTAAGTAATTTATAATTAAACCCATGAAGAATAATTAAATAAATCACTATTTATTTAATTATCTTCTAGGAATAATTAATTAAACCATTGTTTAATTAATATTCCTTGTCATATTTGACTCAATTATGAAAAATAAACAGAGAAATCACTAATTATTTTATTTTTCTCTAAGAATAATTAATTAATCACTAATTAATTATTATTCTTTGTCAAGTTTGACTAAATCCCTTAGGAATAATTAAATAAATCATTATACTTTTATTATTCCTTAACCAATTTCTTGAGATGACAAATAAATCATTTATTTATTTATTATTTCTAAATAAAAGTTTAAATACTTTTTCCCTCCTAACCAAATATAATAAAATATTCCAAGTGGTTATTCCAAGAATGGGGTTAATAATATTTTATTATTGCTCATTATTCAAGGATAACTCAATATTTTGTTATAAATAGAAGGGTTTTCCATTCATTATTCACTTTTGATTATTTTCATTGTTGCACTCACTATTGCAACTCTGATTATTATCACTGTCGCTCACCATTTTCTTTTCCATTTGAGTTCCCATTGAACTCAAACATTTTATTTGTTGGGTTACGACATTATAGAGGAGAGAGACTCTACAAAAAGCTGATGATATTTGAGGATAGCCAAGAACCCATCCTATGGAGGGTGATTGATAACATTTATTTGTTTCCTTCACAGGTGTTATTTAATAAAATATATTATTTGTATATCTGGTTTCCATTGGATTATTGTAGTTACCCACATTTATCACTATTTCATTTTGTTGTTTAACTATGATTGTGGCATAGATCAGGGCTTTGGCAGGTTTTGTTTATATCTTTTGTTGCAGATCTACAATGTTTAGCAGCCATTTATATTGTTGAGACTATTTGTCATCCACAGTCTTAAGTGTTTCTTTTTCTTACACCTTCAAGGAGAAAACACTATAACAAGGATGATGGCAGTGATGACAATGATGTATCTCTGAACGAGAAATGGAATAGAATCCATAAGCACCACCTCTCCTCTCAGGTGTACCCAACCATATGCTTTCTCTAACTGTGTCATCCCTGTCCAACATGACATCTTGATCGTGACCTTCTATCATATTCCCCATTAGTCCTTTCCTCCTGTCCTTGATTTATCTGTGGTTATCCCTATCTTTGCAAATATGATAAGCTTTGAAGGATCATTGCATTAACCTTGACTTGCTTTTTTTGAGCTCTAATAAGTCTTTCTTGTGACTCAATTATTTGCCTTGCAACTTCTAATTTTTTCCTTCATACTTATCAATGTATCTAATATATCCAAAGAGTACCCATCTCCTTGTTGTGAAGATGATCTATAGGGAGAGTCATGTGAGTTTTAATCCACCATTCTGCTCCTCATCTCTTATCTTATTCTTCCTACAAACATACCATGTTATATAAACCAAATAGAAATATGATCAAACATACCATAATGAAGTTCAGGGGAGGCTATCTTGTCTTCACAAATCAGTCCATATTAGCACACACACACACACACACACACACACACACACACACATATATATGATGACACCAACATATCAACCTATCGACATCATGCATGATAACACAAGATGCAATGTCGATTATATACATGACAACCATAACCACTATAATGCATGCATATGACTGACATGCATGCATAACAATCACATCTAGCTCATCGAGTCCAAGTGTTTAAACCTAGAAGCTCTGATACCAACCTATAACCACCCCTCCCAGAATTTACCTGCTTTCACAAGATCTCCAACATAAATGTGAGATGAGTGCTACTATGACATGACTTGACCTCCAAGTTCCAGTTATGGAAGTGGGGCCTATAACCTACAACTTACTGACATCCTTCATAGACCACATACCATTTAAGATGATGAAAAACACCTTATGTGGTCATTCCTTGAGCTGGAATTCTGTTTCGCTAGGGAAAATCCCCAACCACACCCATAACACTGCATTTGTGTATTTATGATGCTCTGATTGCACTCACAAGATTTCCTATATGCGATTATGACCTAAATTCCCCAGTTCAGTGCCAGCAGTGTCGGTTCTAAGATCTTAGCCACTTTTCCATGCTAATCTTTAGACCACTGCCTAAAACTTCCTGTAACTTTATAGAATCATGATTAAGGTGATAGAAATGCCAAAAATTTAAACTTGAAGAAATAACATGACCTAAACTTCCAAAGAGACATTAGAAATTTCATCAAATATGGTAAACATATAAGTTACAGGTCATGAATGCATATCTGATCATAAATATTTGCACTTCATCTGAGAATCACTAAGAACTTCTAATGCCCTCTCAAGTAGTTGCAAAAACACTTGTTAGCTCATGCATTCATCAACCATTCAAATATTTAACAAATCATGAACAAGAGCCATAACTAGAGCACATCATAGAACCATGCTTGTAACTAGAATATTAACCATGACAAAATGACCATAGAATCAAAATAATAACAAATACAAGTGCTCATATATCACAATAGGAAAATATCTCTTATTAACTTGTGAAAAATCCAACCAAGTCAAGGACTTACACATACCACCCGACCATAGATTGGGCTGAACCAAATCTTTCTTTCAGCAAGTCACCCCCATACCATATTCCAAGCATGAATGTGGTATCTCATGGGATATATCATGACATAATCAACCATGGAATCCATATATTAAACCACTTCCACCCTCAAGCTACTGTGATCCCACCTAAACTGGCCCCAAGATCACAAAACCAGATCGATATTGGATGCCTCAAAATTTCTTCACCATACCTTGAGGAATTTTCCTATCTCCACCCACCTGTCAAGGGATTCTCAAAGAAAACAATCTCCACCCACAACCCTTGGGAATTTTCCTGAGACCATCTCACTCAGTTCCAAAACCTTCTAACAATTCAAAGCTCAAAAAAGAATGAATCCCATCACATCATGATTATCCAGGAAATGGGAAGGCAAGGTTGAAACCACTGTCAAACTAGGAAAAACCCATGCCATTGAAAACAAGTGAACCAAATAAACAAATTCATATATCATGCATTCACACCTCACCTAGGAAATCACACATGCAACCTATTACCAACAAAATCCTCTTGCTAAATCTTTATACAACCTTCTCCTTGCTTCATTTCTTTGCTTTTCCTTGGCTTTCCTTTCTCCAAATCCAAGTGAATGCCAAAATGCTCCAAGAATACTATAAGTGTGCAAGAGTGTATGAGAGAGAATGAAAGGAGAGAGACAACAAAAGCTATGAACTAATCCTTTGATGCCTTTTTATTATTGATGTCTCTTTTTTCTTCATTTTCCTTCTAATTTCATTAACATGCAAATTGTGTCTCTTCACCTTAATTTTCTCCTATTTTCCTTTTTTTTCATAAATAAATGTCAATTATTGCCTCTTTGCCTTTTCCAATGCCTTTCCCAATTTCCATATCCATAAATAAACAAAAATTTATCCCCACTATAGTGTTTTCCCAACATTCAACTTGTAATATGTGTCTCGTAACCTTGGTCTTATTTTTCCTTTATTACATGAAACTTTAACTCGGGGTTGTTATAAAAAGTTCTAATACCAGATGCTAACTACAACCAACACTTGATGTACTAATGATCCTTTAATAAATTTCCCTATAAATGACATCAAAATGTTGAGGTAAATTAATTTCCTTTAAATCAAAATTAAATTATCAAACCATGTATTTGTCAAACTAGGGTAAGCCTATTTTTATGCACTATCTATGTAGGCTACAATTTATTATTAAACGCTGATTTGGTTTAAATAACAATAAAGTGGCAAGATAAGAATATTTGAACCAATATCAGAGGAAATACTTCTACTACGAACTATCCTAAATGTTTTTCATCCAGTTTATGAATTCAAAGGAAAATTGAAATAATAAAAATAAGCTATAATACACAGATTAATCAACAATTCACTGATCCAATTTAGTATTTTACAAAAATTTTGGGCATGAATCAAAATGAAAGGATTGACATCTTAATATCAAAACATTAAATCGTTCACACTAATAGAAAGTATCTATGCCATTATGAATCTATCATGATATATCTATAATATTAATACAAATCAATATCTACTCACGAGAATGGGCCCTTCTAGAACGAAGTATAGTTGAAATAACTTAATGGCTAATTAATTGAACTCAAGTGATGGATATACAATTGATAAGAAACTAAAATGGTCTTGATATTAATTGAAACTTGGATACAACATATAATTTTAGAAGTTTAGAACATAATTAACTCCCCCTAATTGTAGCAAAGAAACCCCTCTTATACATTAATGCTTTATATGGAAATAAAGGCATAATCAAGCCTTAAATCATTGATTTGAGTTATGTTAACCGCCATCCTTCACAAAATAGTCTTGTCATTTCCATGTAAAACAAAATCCATGGTTACACCTTTAACATAGAAGTTTAAAACATAATTAGCTCCCACTACTTGTAGTAAAGAAACCCCTCTTATTAATCAATGTTGTATATGGAAATTAAAGCATAATTGAACACAAAATCAATGATTTGAGCCATAATAACCACAATCCTTTAAAAAATAGTCTTGTCTTTGCCAATAAAACAAAATGTACAGTTACATCTTTTACAAGTACATTCTATTCCTAAGCAATCAAAATGGGAAAATAGCATGGAACCTCAATGAATTGATTGAAAATTTTGCTAGCGGTTAGTGGTAAGCTATAGAAACTTCTCTATTCACAATGGTCACTCATTCTATAGTTTTATGTATTATCATGTGGCTTCTATAGCGGATGCTCATGATGTAGCTTTTTACCTATAATAGAAATCTATGACTATTCATGATAATCGTAAAAGGATATATAATTCTTCTACTTACACACTCAAATGTTGAATTAGGTGCAAAAGTGTAATCAAGAATACCTAGTGTTAAAACCCAACCTCTTCCATCAGAAGGCCTTAACATGAGATTAAAAAATAGGTAAAATGAGGCAAAATTGGAGAATGATATATTTATGGATCAACAACCTCACCATTCAAAATCAATGAATTCTTGTGCAAGAGGGAAAATGTTTATATTTGAATTTGAATTTCATGGCAAGGTTTTGGCAAGAAAACTCCCACAATCCCCTTGTCATTTCCCCACTTGTGGTACATAGCTTGTAACAATGCTCCCATGTTACCAGTTGATTGTGTTATCATATTCATTAGTCAAGTGTTTATATTACATATACATAGTTCTTGGAGTCATTTAGTTCATCTTTTTCATGAGAGTAACACATCCACGCCAACACAAATAATACAATACCATTAACATAATTATTACAAAACTTTGGGTTCGGATGGGGATGTTACAATAAAAAATGCAAAGTTGATGTTCTATAAGAAACAACAACTTTAACATAATTAGTTACAAAACTTGGAGGTCAATATGGGGATGTTACAATAAATAATATAAAGCTGGTGTTGTGTGGTGTTGTGTAAGCAACATATGAATTGATGTGCAGTCCATAGCTGCAAGCAAAGTTGCACATTTATATGCACTAGATAAGAGAGTTAAATATTTTATGGGAACTATTTCTTTATATGTAAAATATTTCTCAACATGGCCACACGATGAATCTTGATCATGAAACAATAGCCTACATTCATATTCTAACTTATTTGTGTTGAGTAAAGATATTGTGTTCCTTTTATAATTGATCAAATGAATGCTATAATAGAAATACAGCTAGAAAACCACATAATATGAAAGATATCACCCCACAAACTAACCTCAAAAGTACCACACAACCAAGAAGTATAAATTGACATTATATGCAAATATGTGTCAAGATCACTATAATTGTGCAAGTCTTCTAGAAAATTAACAACTAGTTTTGTTTTGATTGATAATGATATGCAATGTCTTGATTAGCTAGACAAGCTTGAAAGTAATTTACTATTCCTATTGTTATCTAAATCAACATATAATGGAAATTGATAGATTTTCATTTTCATCAAATAGGAAATCACTAGGGTTGTGCTATAAAATTTATAATAGAAATAGATTTACCTTAGATGACAAGTGACAAATTTCTTGTACATTTGGCGTAGATATAGGAAACACATTTTCTATGTTAGAGAATGACATGTTCCATTGAAATTTCCCTCAGTTTCACTTGTACAATCCATGATTCAAGAAGGACAAGGGTGTAACAAAATAAAAGTAATAGAATAACGTGAAATGTTGAAAGGTATTTGAACTTGACATGTTCATATGAAAATTGAGCATATAACTCTATGGATGTGAAAAATTTAGGCAAAGTTATAAGTATCTATATTAGAACATTAATTTAATGGTTCTATTATTTGATGCATATGGCAATTGAATTAGTTCAATATAAAAAATTAGAATGCATCTCACTCATTTGATGCAGCATGGAAGCAGACTCAAGAAAACCCCCCGAAATCACCCCGCAGATCCACTTTAAATTATAGCTTGACTATTTTCCTCTTTACCAAAATACACAAAAAAACAAGCCGAAACATGAAATTTTACCTTTTAATATTGGCATGCTTATCATACACCAGAAGTCAACGCATCGATCCTCGGTCATCGTTGATCTGGATCCATGAGATCCGACGGTTGTCGGAGATTTTGGGTGGAACTAGACCAGGGTTTAACTGCCCGATAAATGGTTTTCTTCCCCTCCGCCTTGCTACGTGTCAACGGTTCAATGGGATCGGGTGTCGAACCTTCAAAACCACTTACAACTTTTAACGCGCCTGATAACCATTCACTGTAGCGAGACCGCTTGGCGATCCAACGGTCGCAGTTGATCGCGATCCAACGGTTGCGATTTAATCGCCCGATCGCAAGTCGCAATGTCCAATTGCCAGGCTCCTTATGCTTCAAAGCGCTGATCCAATATCATTCTTACGGACCCGATATGGTATAGATCCTCGCCTATAAAAGTTTCAAGTCCGAATTCCAAATCCGACTATGTTTTAGGCTCATTTTTTTAGTGTAAACTGGGTTTTAGACTTGTGGGCCAAAACTTTATAATAAACTCCGCCGACCTGATAAAGGTGATCCGACAGTCAGGATTTAAGCAGATCAAACAATGAGATTTATATAAAAGGCCTCGGACTTCTATAAAACCCGCGATTTCGACATGAAACATAGAATAAAAAAGGAAATAACACTCTACCGAATACAAAGGATCTGACAGCGTACAAGGGTTTCCACAGACTGATAATCAATCATACACACAATATTATTCATTCATAATAAAATACTTACAGAGTCTCGACCTTGGGCTTGATTACAATAAAATAAAGACCTCTGTCTCAAAACCCAATCCACACACTATTCCTGCTCTCGCTCCACTCAATCCTCTCTCAATCCCCCTCTTTTCGTTACATTTTTCCTTCCCTTTATCAATTGGACATCACTCTTAGAACTATGTCTAACAAATCAATCACTATTTTTAATAAATCTAATAACAAATCTTCTAATTCCTAGCTCTACCTCACATCTATGCTAACAACTTATCTTTGAACCTAAGATAAGAAAATCTCTAATTTATTACAATAATGAAATACAACTTATTTCTTGAGAGATCAAACCCTCTCAGTAAAACTGATTTTTGACCAATCAGATCAATGAAATTCAACTTGTTTAGCCACAACATGTGAACAAACTTTCACATTGCTGGCTAAGTCCGGATGCTCCTACATCACCATTCTTATTAAAAAATGGTTTAGCTTGGATATGTTTCTTTTATTATTGCTCATGCCAAATTATTACATAGAAACACTAGACTTGAAAATTTCAAAAGGTTTTTTTAGGATAAGAATTTGAACCTATGAATATACACAAAATGAAGAAAAGCTAGTGTATTCCTTTTCTTTAGTTATGACATGTTCTGTTTTTTTTTTTACTCTTCTTTTCTAGTCATGCAATGATGAAGTGTTTTTGAAGAACTATGCCTCTTCTATGAAGTGTTTCTGATGCACTTTCCCTATTTTATGCTCTAGTAGTTGAAAATGTTACAATAGTAATAACAATACTAATTAATGTATAATAAAAATTATATATTAGTAGATATAACAAAGGTGAAATTATGAAAAACAACTTAAAAAAACAATTGATTAAATTCAAGAGCACAAAACCTTACCATATGTTATTTGTTTGAAAAACATTCATTATGAGAGAATGGAATGTTTCATTTTTTCAATTGACAAAGATCCTTTTAATGATCAAGAGTTAAGTAAATCTAGCATATGTAGATGTGACATTTAGGTGAATAGAAATATATAAAATTTTTCATAGTATGCGGAAAAAGCATAATATAGAACAATATACAAGGAAAGTATCATGGAAGTAACCTAACTAGACAAGGAAGATTATATGGTTAGCAAATAGCAATCAGGTGCTCAAAGTAATAACTTGTTCAAATGCAATTGTAAGAGTATCATATAATCTATTAATGGAAAAATATCAAAATGTTATGAAAAAAATAAAAAATAAAAACAATTTTGATATAGAATAAAGAAAATTTCCACATTGCTAAAGAAGAAAACATAGTCTCATAAAGCAAAGTGTAATTGAAAATTTTGCAAATGAGGCTATTGTAAGAAGATGAATTGAAACATCTAATTATTCAAAAAAGTGATATCAAAAGAGAATGTATAACAAAGTAATGGTAACAATCTTTTGACAAATGAGGTTTTTACATCGTTTTTCTTTTACGTTGACAAGAATATTTGACAAGCTACTAGTACCCCCATGATAAATAAGCTATGAATTCCTTTTTTTCACATATGCATCCATAAGTGTACTTAGTCTAAAGATACCAATTCTTTAAGGAAATGACCAATGCTATCACAATGTGCATTTTACAAAATAATCTTTAAAGGAGGATTTTATGATTCTAGAAACCTCAAGACAAAGATAAATACCAATAATTCTTTCAAAAAGGAAAATTTCTTATGTTCAAATAGAATTTTTGGTCTCCACTCCAAGGCATCACACATGAATCTCATAAGGAAGGCATCACACATGAATCTCATAAGGGAACATATCAATAATACCTATTAACCAATGCACAAAACATCCATATTGGGAATATTTCATAAGGTATTTGTATAAATTTATTGTTATGCCCAATACTCGTAATGAAAAATAGGCTACTTAAATTCGGATGACACACAAAACCACAGAACAAAGATTTTGATTGGTCTACTATGAACACTATCTAAAATTATATAACTAGTGATATTGATTTATAATCCCTGAAACATAAAATTCAATTTCTATTCAAGATTGTAGAAATAAAGGAACTTTGGAGAAACATTACTCCTTTCTAGAGATGTCAATATAAATACAATGCTAATGCTTTTCCTAGAAAGGAAATTTTGTTGTTATACCAATCACAGTTTTGGTTGTAGTGTTAGGTTTTAGGTTTCCACTACAAGACACAAATCATGTATCTCACAAGTACATATAACAACACTACCCATCGACTAAAGTAGGAATGATCCCTTTTCAAAATATTAGATAAGCTATTTGGATAGACATTGATGCTATGCTCAAGCGATTAGATGAAAAGTATATTCACATAGAAATTATAAACATTGAGCAAAAGTTTATACATATCTACAATAAGTAAATGAAATTTATTTATATACAATATCTAAGCTTAATAAATGGTTAAATTCATTTTTCATTCAAGATTCTATAAAGAAATAATTAGGTATTGAAATTTGTTTATATACAATATCTAAATTCAATAAAAGATTAAATTCATTTTCCATTTGAGGTTCAATAAATAAAGGAACCTTCTAAGGAGAAAATTTCCTTTTAGTGACCTTGAGATAAAGACAAGTTCCATGATCTTATTAAAAAGGAATTTTCACTTGTCTTTTTCACACAAATCTCCTCTCTTAATTGTTCGAAATAATGTTCGGCATAGAGGAAGAGAAAGTTAGGTGTTTGGAGTGTTAGTATAAATCCCCTTTCCCATGAAATAGATGTGAGGAATGGTGCCAACTATTGCTCCTTCCTTATATAAATAGAACTTTTGTACTCTAATACAAAAGGCACAGGCACCATGCACACATCTGACAAGTGCACATAAAAATAATAGTTTATTCATAAAATATTATAGGAAAGATTCCTATTCAAAAGTCCCCATATACGATTTGTATGACTTGCTACCATGTTCAGGAATCTATATTAAAAATAGTTGACTTATTAGTCCCTGCCTTGTCAACGACTATAGCATTTGCCACATGGTCAAGTTGCATGGATTGTGCATTATTTGGTTGTGTTTTTGCAATTTTAACCAAAGTTTCGGCAAAATGCTTAATATTTCTATTTTTTCATAAATTCAAAACTAGTTTTTGATTTTTTAGTAAATGTTATTTCTAATTTCCCATTGGGTGAGGAAGCTATGATGGGACATAATTCCCCTGGTGAAGGGATTTTTATTTTCGTTTTTTTCCAATGCCTAACAATTCATTTCAAAATTGAAATAAAAGTGATTTTGTGCGTGGCCACTTTGTGGGTGAGTGCTCTAGAACTGACAATGTTATTCTAGCGCTATGCTCAATGATGCGGTTGCAGGATATTGTTCTTTGCGTAGGTTCTGGGAGGGTAGGGTGGTTGAACACATGTCGAATTAATATCATTTTGTTTCCTTGTGCAAAGGATGGAGTATGTGTCGGAGAACCGGGGTCCTTTGGTTAGTGAGTGTTGAACTGATGAATGATGCGGCAATTGGTATGATTTCATTATGCAAAACTTTTACTGTGCGGAGGACAAAATATGTGCAGGAGAACTGGGGTACCTTTGCATAAATGGGGCGATCTAACACTAAAGGTGGTGCATAGGGAGATAATGTTTTTTTTTTTTTTAACAATTATCATAATCATTGTACTATAAAAGATATTCTTATTATGAAATACTAAATAAACCACATTTTCAATTTGTGTGAGATGCGGTTGTGGGACACTGTTATGTTAGTGTTATGCTCAATGACGCGAGAATTGATGCAGTTGCAATTTTTTTGCATAGGTCCTGGGGAGGGGGGGTGGGCTAACAAAACATCCAATTTATATTATTGAGTATGTACGAGTGAACTAGGGATCTTTTGCATATATGGGGGTGCTAAATAAAATGTGTTTTCAAGAAGAAGCATGTGAAGAAGAAGTGTTGAGCAATCAAACGAATGTGTGGAAAGATTGTGCAAGGTTTACTAAAATAGTAAATATACAAGTCTCTATTTTAATTATTATATAGGAACATTTTTCGCAACTACAAAGGTAGCTTTGTGGGAGGAGCTATGGGAAGGTGGTTGTGCGGAGCTGGTTGTTCGGAGGTAGCGTGTGCACAGTACAAATGCATGTGTCAGAGAAGTTTATTAATATATATATATATATATATATATATATATATATATATATATATATATATATATATATATATATATATATATATATATATATATATATATATATATATATATATATATATATATATATATATATATATATATATATATATATATATATATATACAAATCTATTTTTTAATTCTTATATAGGAATGTGTTTCACAACGTATGCTCATTAATTAATATCAGTTTCGAATGTGAATTACTGATTGAAGGGCGCTATTGAGTGTGAAAGTAGTTGTGTGGATGAAGTTGTGCATAGGTGGTTGTGCATGTGTGGATGTTATACGAAATTTTTGTACAAAGTTTGTTAAAATAATAAATATACAAATCTCTTTTTTAATTCTTATTTAGGGATGTATTTCACAACATGTTCTCATTCATTAATATCAGTTTTGAATGTCAATAATTGAGGGTGTTATTGAGTGCGGAAGTAGTTTTGTGGACGAAGTTGTGTAGAGGTGGTTGTCCATGTGTGAAGGTTATGCAGATAGAAAATGTATTGAAACATTTATGCGGAATGAGGGAAGTGCGGAGGGATATTTTAATTGTAATGCGTTTTGATATTATTATTAATAGATTCTACCGAGTGATTGAGAGCATGAGGAGGTTGAGATATTGTTTTGTTCAGAGGTAGCATCTACGGAGAAAAAATGCTTTGTTCAATGTTTATTAAAATAATAAATATACAAATCTCTTCTTTGATTCTTATTTAGGAATGTATTTGAAATTAAAACTTCCTGCCTGCGATATCTGGGACCCACATTTATTAATATCAGGTTCAAATGTCAATGACTAGCAAAAGGGCATTGTTGAGTCTGAACGAAGTTGTGCGGAGGTGGTTCTGCGCATGTGGTGGTTATGCAAAGAATAAATGCATATGCAGAATGAGAGATATGTGGGATTTGAGCGGAATGAGGGAAGTACAGAGGGATATTTTAATTGCTTATTTATCTTTATAGTATCAATATTTTAATGCTTTGAAAATCATGTTTGTAATAGATTGTGCGAAGTGTGAAGGTTCATACGATGAAAGCTTGAGAAATTTTTGCACACAAATGGAATTTCTTAGTAGTTCCACACATATGGATTTATGTTATGTTGAAAGTAAATGAAAATCGTGTTTCTAGATTTGGTGTTTTAGTGCTTAGGTGGTATTCTGAATGTGTTGGCAGGTTTGTAGTCAGCGAATTGAATAATGAGATGACTTGTATTTACTAGTAGCTTTGTTTTGTATTAAACAAAGGACAAACATCAGGAGGATAGGAAATCTGGATGGTGGCTTTATCTTTGTATCATGTTTTATATGCAAAATAGTGGCAAGTGGTGATTTTTAGGAAAACGAGTCTGCAAACATTTGAAATAGCTAGTATAGTGAGGGAAAACCGTTATTTGCAGTGATAGAAAAAACAAGGCAAAGACTAATGACTTAGTTTTGATTGTTAGATTTGTGAATTATTAATTAATAATAATAATAAATACTAATGATAAGACAAACATTGGAACGATAGAGAGATATGGATGTTAGCTTTATCTCCGATACAGAGATTTCATGTCATACAAGTGGTGATTTATAGGGAAACAAGTCGATAAGGATTTTGAAATCGTCGACAGAGGAAGGAAGGAAGCTCTTTGTTGACATCGATAGGATATTTTTCTAATCGTTTACATATTTCGAGTAGTGGATCATGTAGCATTTTCTCTTTACAAATTGCTTTAAGGAGCTTGGAGTATTGTATGAACTTCTATTGCCTTACATAAACTATTGTCTTCGAAGATGAGCTTGCATATTCAATGGTGTTTCTATTAAATCATGGATGACAGTAGTAGTGTAGAAATACAGAAGCTCTACAATACTGCAACCTTTTAAAGCGATTCACTTTTTCCAGTTTCATGTTCGCATTTAGCAGTTCCTTAGCTAATTATCATGATTACAGTTATTATGGTAAATTTTTATTTCTTATTACACATATAATGTTGATATTAAATTTGTGTATTGTGATTATCTTTGGTTTATTCTATTGCTAATTATTCAGCATGTTGTGTGTAGCAATTTTGACACAAGTAATAATATATGAATTTGTGTTATGTTGAAAGTATATGACATAGTGTTAGTTTTCATTCCTTGACTTGTGTAGTTTAGTCAGAGTCGTATGTTTTTTTATTTATTTATAATTGTTATGATGTTTGTTCTCTTAATAACAAAAAGTACTCAATTTATCATGTATACCGATATGCACAGGGTATCAACGTTTCTCGTCTTTGTTCCACACATACCTTTTATCATAGAGCAGTACTTATTGGGATCCGTTAAAAGGAGACTTAATCTAATATTGCATAATAGAAATAAGTATTTAATCAAGAAAATATTCATTATTTTTAGTTTACCAATTTTTTTTTGTAGTTGTGCATGTTACATTACAAATTAAAGTTTCTGTTTTTAGTAATTAAATTATTTTTGTGACCAAAAAAATCAAATAGTTTAAATATTAAACTTGTTTATGACTACATGATGAATTTTGCAAGAAATAGGTGTGTCAAGTCACTCATACATTAAATTTATTTCAGCTTTGCAAAGTAGTGGGGAGCAATTGTTAAGTTGATTCACCAATGATAGAAAGTAGCTTTACTATTTGTAGCTATTATTGATAGTTTTACGAGTCTTCAAATTTGATCGAAAGTAACTCGAAATTACAACTGTTAACTTTCAGTAATTAAATTATTTTTTCATTTTAAAAAACCAAGGAGTTTAAAATTAATTCCGTTTATTCAGAATAAGGTTCCCACTATATCGTAATTGTATGTCAAATTTTATGAGAATTGCCTGCGTCAAGTTATTCATAAATCAAATTTGGTTATGTTTTACAAAGTAGTGGGGCTAGTTTTCAAGTCAATTCGTCATAGAAATTAGTTGAATACGTGTTGGCATAATATTTATTTGTGAATGTTCTTGCACAGTTTACTATTGTATAGTCTAACGAGGCTTCAAATTTTCCTAGAAAACAATAGAATTTCTAGCAAAAATTTGACAAAATGCAACAGAAAGTTTGGGTAATCTAGGTTACAGCTATCAAGTTTCAATATTTTTGGTGCCTCAGGGGTTTTTGATGGTCCTAAATCCATTTCCACCATAAAAAAAAAGATTCAAGAACTCCTTCTATCAATCTTCTTGAGAAAAATATGGCTGGATTCTAATGATTTTTTGACCTCTGGGAAAATTTACCACCTCAATACACAATGCCCTTTACTATTTGTAGCTATTATTGATGGTTTTACAAGTGTTCATTTTTTTACTGGAAAAACAAAGGAAATCCTGACATGTTGTTGATAAAATATGACGTTAATTTTTTGTAACTTGAGGTTACAATTGTGAACTTTCATGATCTTGGGTGTCAATCAGGTGTCAACAGTTATGATGTCATATTTTATTAAAAAAATAAAAAAAACTATAAAAAAAGGTTTTGCGATGGTTTTTTTCGGTATGGGAAATTTTTCGATGGGGTTTTTAATGATGCTGAATCCATTTTCGCTATTATAAAAAATGATTCAAACACTTGTGCTATCAAGATTTTATTAAAAAAAATAGTTGCCTGGGAGAATCTACTGCTTTTGTAGACAACGCCTATTAATGCATATCATAAATTTATGTTTCTTATGACATGTATATCAATGATGTGAAGCAGAAGCAAAGTGTGAAGTAAATGGATATGATTCTTTTGGAATTTCAATTTTTTTTCCTATTACTATCTATAAAAGTTGGCTTTGGTATATTTAATTGCTATTTATTCAGAGTGCCATGTGTGACAATTTTGACACGAGTAATAGTAACAACTAGTGTTTGTGAAAAAAATAGAGAATTATAAAGTGAAACTAGATTTGAGTGTGTTATTCATTGACAAAGTATTTTTTTGCTACAAACAAAAAATGGGTAGCAGGAAAGGGAAAGAAGTTATTTGTATAGATATGGTTAACTCACTTGTTGAGATTGATGATAGCTTTGATTGGTTGAGAACATATGAATGATATGTGAATTTGTCAATGTAAGAGAAAATAAGTAAAATGCTTTGGAGTACTAGATTAATGAATGTTGGGTGTGTTTCAAAGGTCTTTTATTTTAGAGAAATTGTTTATCTTTGTACAAATAATTTTGATTTAAGAAAGAGTGTAATTAAGCTATGAGTGATAAAGGTTCCTCTGAATCCAAATTTATTCAGATGGTTATTTAAGTTACTGGAACTGAACAAGTGTTTAGAATTTTCTATTGTGAATAATTTCCTAGAGCCAAAAGGATGTGAAATTGACATTGTGCAGGAATTCATTTGTACAACTTCTGAGGTTCCTTCCGATATTTCTCTTGTATATATTTATTTTTTTAGGGAGCCTTTTAGGGACTTCTATTGGCTCTTTTCCTATGTAGTAGGGCTAGAAAGTACATCACATGTTTCGAAATGCATCTTTTATGTGCTATATGAGACATACAAAAATAATTTTATTTTCGAATTAGGTTGATGTCATTTCGAATGAATTAGGTATTTAGTTGCATAGACTACCCAAGACAAATGGCTTATTTATGATGACATATATCATAACACTTCTTGTGTCAAGACATGTGTTTGATGGTTTACCTAGTAATCCTAGATTCAACTTTCACGATGAACTAATGCAGTTCTATCATCCTATGTTGTGGAAGCACAAAGCTTCTTTAAATTTTTGTTTAGTTAATGATGTATTTATAAGGAAAGTTTATTGCATGGTAAATAGACAAGAGCCTTCTTGAATATCTGCAAAGGTTGAGGCTTTCCTATCTAGAAAAGGGGAATATGAGGAAAGAGAAAGCAATACAGTTATACGAACTTATGGTTTTGAAGATAGGCCATTGTTTTTGCCAATGTTTGTTCTAGATAGGTATTTTGTTGTTGAATTATATAGCCAATACTGTCGTTGGATATTTATATTTTAATAGAAAAATAAAACATAATTTATTTCTTTTCCATTTATTATTGGAAAAGTGACTATGAAGAATATGACTCACGTTAACGTTTTTGCAAAGCCATTAGATGCTTTTAACTTAAGTGAAGTTGAAGCTAATAAAGGCTTTGATAGAGGAAGATTTTTCATGGAACAAATTGAGTCTATGAGATATGGGAACTTAATTTCAAGAAGTAGGGAGCAGAGCAAGGAAAGTCACAGTGAAAAAGATTAAAAAATGTTATTAGATGCTAAACAGATCGCTAAAACAGAGATCATCGGGACATAAGAAATATTTAGTAAAGAGGCACAATTCCTATGGCACAATCTCAATCTTGCACACATAGTATTGGTGCCACTTCATCTGCCAACAAAAGAAGGAAAAGAACTAATAGAAGCGAAAAATTGGTTGCAATAGATTATCAGGTGGTAAGGATGACGAAGATCCTTCTCATAGAGTAACTCCAAAAAGAGTGCTCACAATTGAATAATTTAGATCCAAGAGTGTGCCTAAAATGGAAAGAATTAAAGAATCCATGGACATGGAAGTTGATAGCACTATACTACCTAATTGGGTTAGTACTTGTTTGCAAAAAAATAAAAAAATGATGGAGGAAATTGTTGGAGAGGACATTACTTTCGATGACCGTTTTACCACATTGCAAGACAAAAATTATGACATGGGTGGTAAGAGATTAAAGATTGAAAGGATACATCTTTCTGATAGAAAGGTTGTCGATAAGACAAAATTGAATGTTGATTTATCTTCAGTTGCAATGCCAGGGCTGATGAAAGTGGATCAAGCTAGTGGTAAAGTGCTTGCCAATTATGTTGGTCAATGACAAGAAGAAAATATTAAGCTAAAGGAAAAAATAAAAGAGTTAGAAGATACATTGAGCCCAAGTCCTTTGTTGAAGACCCCACTAGCAATACACAAACCACCATTGGCAATTTCTAGTCCTGACAGATTTAATAGATTTGAGAAACCTTTCAATCTTCTGAGTGCAGTGAAATCATATATCATTAGTAATATATCTAAAGTATTACAAATTATTGAATCTACATGACAAGTTACTTTTGATCTATGACATTTAAAGCAAATAACTAGGTCTTTTGTCGAATTGGTCAAAAGTGAGTTGGAGGGTGATAGGGAATTTGTAGAAAATGACATGTTAACTTTTAGTTAGAAGCTTGATTCATTGTCTGAACTAGAAAAATAAATAAGGGTTGCTTGATGTTGATCAGATGAGGCAGATCAGGGTTGCATGGTCTGAGAAAATCAAAACATTGGAGGACATTATTTTTGAGTGTGGAGACAATTGTTCAAGATTTAAATGACCCATGTATTACATAAGAGTTTGGATTAATTGAGAAGGATAAGCTGATGGTTGATTTGGATAAGATGAAACAATCACAGGCAACAGAGTTTAGTGATATAACTGATTTTACTGCAGAGGAAATTAGAAAATGGCTAATCACTTTTGTTAGTTATAACAAAAAGCACTCTGCCTTGGTTTTTCAATTGTAAGAAAATTCAAAAGAAATTGAGGAGGAGATATTCAATGAACGTGTTAAGCATGACTTTATGGTTCCATCGATGAAAAAATTCATTGAAGCTAAAGTGAAAGAATTCATTGCAAGAAGTCTGATTTCGAAAGATAGCTAAGGGATAAAGAATATCGAGATGTGATTTTGCATATTGTAAGTGTTTTAATACATTGGAACATTTTTTTTTGTCGTCGAAGAATTTTACTATTTAAATATTATGTGTGCGTTATGATGGAATGATCTAATTCTTGAATGTAGTTCTTTGTTATTTGTTGCAGATGAATTTTAGAGATTATGGTTGACAAGATTCCGATTGCAGTCCTGATTGGTATGAATGCATTTAGCTTCGTGAGTGAAGTTCTACCATTTCATAAATACTTTATGCAATAAGGGCTATTTTCTACAGCATGGCTCTATAATCATAACTTATTTGAATTCTAATTATTGTCTTTTCTATCTCTCAATATGTTTACTAATTATGTAAATAATTTTAAGATAATGTTTCACATGAGATGTTGTATGGACCTGGGTTCTCGAATGTTGTACAGAAAAAAGTAATTGAACACTTATTTTCTAGTATTTTCTTTAAACTTTTATATATTAGCTAATGTTATGTAATGAATAATAATTAAAATGGATTTTTGTTTACTCTGTTCTTATATTGAAACTTTTTACCAGTTATATCAATAATTCTTAGATAATGTTTTACATGTGAACTTGTATTACTATGGATTCTTTAGCATTTGTCAGCATCATTGATTGAACATAAGTTTAGGAGACTTGAGCTTTATATTCTATGTAATGGTATGAAAATGATTGGTAATGAAAATAAACATTTAACATGAGTTTTTTTTCAGAGATTTTTTTTTTCCACATGTTAGCCTCCTATACCAATAGGTTTCATATATCATGATTGGCAGGGGAAATTCCAAATATGTTCTGCTTTGATGATGCAAAGGTCCCATATTTGTGTGTAAAACACATCTGTAAACAATTTTGTTGATGTCCTACTTGTTGATGGGTGATCCAATTGTGTAATCTGGATCATGCCATGTTTAAATTGATGTTGTAGAATAGAGAAAGAGAATTTGTCCAAACAGTTTAAGCTTGGCAGATCAGTAGTTAGGTAGAGAACAAAGGCGCCCAACTGCTTAATCTGGGCCCTTGGAAGTGATAAGGGTAGTTTTAGATAGCAAATCATTTGAAAAGAAAAAGAAAAGATCAATTGAGGGTTTGCAAGTCTAAGTGCACCCTCCCTAAAGTAACAAAAAATGCTAGGTACTAAGATGGGTAGGTAGACAGGGGTTGCCGAAGCCCGATTTTCTTCATGAGTTAGCTTGACAAAGAAAGTTTATGTTGGCAAGAACAAAACTGTTTATTCAGCATTTTGATAACAAAATATGGAAGCATGTCTAATCTCCCCTTTTCCCCATAAAGCCTCTTTCTAACATTCCCCCATGGACCATTGGGTTCTTCCCAACAAAGTCCTGCTATCACTTTCTCTTTTGAGAAACATCAAGTCAAAGAGTTGGTTCCCATCACACAAGAAAGCCACATTTCCTGTGTAAAATCATTTCCCACTCTCATCTGCTTCAGAACCTAAGTTTACTCCTTAAACTTAGCTCCCAGTTCCTCTTTCACATCCCAAATTCATATTAACTTCTAAACTTACTATATAGCTCCCTAAGTTTTCCCCTTCCCTTATTATTATAGGATTTTATGTAAAAATCCCAAAAATATGTACATATCCTCCCCTTGGGAAGTTTAGCCATATATCCCAAAGTTTGGAAGTGTGATGAAGTCGGAGTCCCATGTAAATATCTGTTCATACTATAATCGGGAATTAAATTAACACCTGGTTGATTTAATAACCCTTACCCACCTTATAAACTGTAATGTCATGTTTTCCCCATTTATTATGCGAATTTTCGCAAAACCCACAATTATCATTTATCCAAAGTTTTTATGTCTCGGCGCGTTTACCGAAAAAAGAAAAAATAATTAAATATTGGTCGGGTCCCGCCGTAATCTCGTTAGCTCTTTCGTCTCCCGTCTACTGTCGGATCTGGGCCCTCCCATCCGACGGTCATCGGGCATTTCTCATTGAATCGGGCGGCCTCTGACAGATAGCGGACTCGTACCACAAGTGGTCCGATAAAACCGCTTACCACTGTTTCTTTTCCGCCCATGTCATCGTTGCGTCATAATTACGTCAGCGGTCGTGTCAACTCCCATTTCGCTGTCTATTCGACATGGCCGCCGCGTCATCCCTCCACGTCAGCCTAGTCACGCATCACCACGTCACCTACCGTACCCAGACCTGACCAGTGACGTCATGCTGACGTCATTTATTAAAAAGGCACCAAAAATCTCATTTTTTCCATATTTTGCGCAAAATCACGATTTTTCTCACTTTTTCATTTGATGAGCGCTTTACCACCTGCATGTTGTTTTCACGTTGTTGTCCGCCAACTCCAGAATTCATCTCCTGAGCTGCTGCCATTGCGGATTCACCACTATCGACACCCCAGGCCTCATAATTATTAGGTATTTACCGTTTCCTCTGCGCAACCTGGTTTTTGAGTTTCCCTGTATTAAGAAATTCTAAGCAAACGGTCAAATTCCCTGTGTTCTCAGACCCTGTAAGTGCCAAATTAAACCAAAGAAAATCTGAAAGGGGGTCCCGGGTCCCATTCTGCTCCATCCTCACAATTCTTGCTCCATTTCCAACTCAAATCCGTTAGCAAACACATTCCACTTCACAAGGCAGCCCGCTGGATTACAGTTCACCCCTTCCACCTATTTCAGCAGCATTTTCACTCTGTTAACCCAATTCACCTTCATTCTCATCTCTGCAAGTTATTTCATCGACCATAATTTACTGTTCAGTGCCAACTTTGCTAAACCAAAGCACAATTCAACTCCAAGTGACAACTAAGCAATGGAGACCCCTGTGGCATTGAATATTGCACCCCTGAATGGCTCACATAAGAACATAGAATGGTTGGCCATTGCTGACAGGGATTATCAAATGAAGGAAACGGTTGAAATAAGCAACAAATATCACATAGAAACCGTTTTTGAGCTAAAGAGGAAACACAAAAGTGGTACTAATGACATGGGTATCTGGGATTCCAACTTGCCCATTTATTATCTTCCACAAGTGAATGTATTCCTAGACTTCATCCATTAGTGTTGTGAACACTATGAACCCACTCAAAGAGCAGTTTTGGCTCCATCTGGGACTGTTTTATTTCACATCACTCCTCAATCCATAAATGAGATGCTAAGCTTTGAGCCAACTAAGCCTCTGGTGCCCCTTTCTATGAATTTTCTGCTCAACCAAGGTACCAAGCTGCCCAGCTCAGAGGTCACAAGGATTGGCCAATTGTTCATGCAGCCAGATTACCAGCCCCGGCAACCTCCTCCTTATCTACATGTCTGGTTCAATGAAACAAGGAGACTGCTAGTAGATATGATATCCTGCATCCTGGGTTACAATACCAATGAGTATGTGGATAAAACAATCTTGGTAATGCTATCCATGTTCACTCCAGGACAGCCCCCCGCTGTCCAGTATGATTATGCCACATTCATTGCTGACAGAATTCATGAGCAATTCATGAATCTGGAGAGAAAGAGGGTATTCAAATATACCTCATACATATATCATTTGATATTATACAATCAGCCTGACAGTTTCCCTATTTTCTTCAAAAAGCTGGATGCAAAAGGAAATAGGAGGTCAGTGATATTCTGGACACCAGTATGTCACCATATCTTTTACTCTCCATACAACTACTGTGAGTTCATTGATCTGTTCATTCATCCAGCCTTGTCCCTGCTGCAGAGTTCTCCTCCTCCTAGACTCATCGATGAAATACAGAAGATCCTCCAGCTTTCAAAGAACTATAGCATTGGAGATTGGTACTTCTACCAAGACCACATAGTAATCGGAGTTTATGGCTGTGAGCTGGCCCCATACAGACTGCCAAAGTACGTTCCCATGAGACTTTTTTCCCTATAGTACTTTCGACAATTTGGCAATTCAGACATGGTACACTTCCATAGCAAAAATAAGAAAGCACGGCTGAAAATTAAGCACCAACTGGGTCCATTCATTTTTAATAAGAGGGAAGAAGCTTGGGAAGAAGCAGACAAGATCCTAAAAAGCTTCCAGCTCAAAACAAGCTTCTATTGGGCACCATATGACCCTAATCATTTCATAAGCCTTAGAAGAATCAAGTATAGACTTGCTACCTATGATCACCTTAGCATTCCACAAATTGAAAAATATGCTAACCAACTAGAGTGGAGAGAAGGCACATTAGTGGAGAATTATTCTGAAGAAGAATTAGCAGAAAGAGTAATTAAGAAATTAGAAAAAGCAGTTGACTTGGAATATTTTGGACAGGTTTGCTCCCTAGCCCCTCGGCATCTTGGAGAAAGTGCCTCATCTTCCACTGTTCCTCAGCAGTTTGCCCAAGCAGCTGGCCAAGCAGCAACCACAGCTAAAGAAAGGGAAATACAGCAAGAATAGCCACTCCCCAATTTGGAGCAACCAGAGGAAATGGCTGAGCAACCTACCTCCACAGACCAACAAACTCAAGAAAAAATACCTCCAATGCAGGAAGCAACAGTTGAAGCTACAATTTTACAAACACCAGCAAATGAGGAAAGAATGAAGAAAAGGGATAGACAAGAGGAGACTCCTCCTAACACTTCAACAGATCAACAAGGTGAGAAAAGGCAAAGACTTAATCCTTTCTCTGAGGAGGAAATGCCTGACAGACCAACTATGGGCATGGGTCCTCCTAGCACAGAAGCATCAGCCAGCTCCTTTCAGTAGGAGCAAGAGAGACAGCAAGGAGCGGAGGTCAGCTCCTCAGGACAACAATTAAGACCAGAATCAGGCATCAAAAAGCAGTTGACAGACATAAAAGCAAGAAATGAGCCGGTTAGATACCAGCTCTATAACCAGCTGCTCAGAATGGCACCAAACAATCAAGAAAGGCTCATGTCAGCCTATGATATTCAAGAAGGAAAGATGATTCTCAGTCATTTTAGACCTACCATATAGCAACCTTAGTCAGCTACAGACTACATCAGAACTAACTTGGAAATGTTTGTGAAAGACATCCACCCCATGGACCAGATCGAGCTACACAAGCAAACAGGGGAGATGCTCTATTCTACATTGGCTGATAAAACTCTATTAGCACACAGATTGCAAAATTCTCTACATAACACTACTGCCCAGTTAGAATTAGAGAAGGCTTCATCTCAAGCCAAGGACAACAGAATCAAGTCCTTGGAAGAAATTATTATAGAGCTGGGACATGATCCAAATGACCCTAAGGGTGTGCAGGCATTAATGAGGAAAAAAGATGAAGACATAGCAACTTTGAGAAAGCTGATCAAGCTACCACCTACCCATCACCCTTAGACTGAAGGGGTTGTAGAACAAAAGAAAGATCAAGATGTGGTTGCTCTACTCTTGACCTTACATAAGAGATTGGTGGAAATAGAGGGTGCCTTGGAGGTAGCATTAAAAGCAAAACAAGGAGAATTACCAACTCAGCCAGCACAGACATCTACAGCCATTGAAGATGTGCCTCTTGTAACTACTTCAGCAGGTCCTCCCACCGGACAAACATTAGAGGCAGACCCTTTAGGCTTAGCACCAACACCGGAAGTGACAGCACAGGTAGCAGCATCAGAACAGGTACCCAGCCTCAGCATGCAGAATATGATGAAGGAGCTTGAAGCTCTAGAAGTACAAATGGCTGAACTGAAAGAGGCTAAAGAAAAGTTAGCCAAGCTTGAAGAAAAATATGACAAATCCAAGCAGAATTTGGCTGAAAGGGCAAGAGAGATAAGAGCTCTTGAAAAAAGGATAAAGGAGTTAGAAAAAGAGCTTACTCTGGACAAAAATATAAGTGAAATCAAGAAGATTCTATGGGCCAGCATTGCTTAATCCATTATAGACCAATGGAAGTCCATCGAAACTATCCATGAGCAAATGGATCTCCTAAGCAGGGCCAAATCAGAAAATCAAAGAGCCTGGGCATCCCTAGGGAATATGCCTGAAATAGCCAACAGAATGATTCAAGTCCTTAAAAATCGCACTGGCCTTCAGCTAGCAGGAATGGGTATCAGAAATAGGATTGATAACATTTTACTAATAAAGAGGGTGCTTACCTTGAGGAATTATGTGCAAACATTGGACAGAAAGTGTCAAGAAATGCAAACAGAGGTAAATGAATTTATTGCAAAAATCACAGCATTGCATAACAGAGGTCTTCCTAGCTTGGTAACTAGTGCAGGAAGGTTATTATCACATGAACATTATGCCAAGAGGGTCAACAATTATGCAACAAATCAAATAATAGCATCCACAAGCATTTCAGAGGAAACAGGGCCCCCATCTGGGCAGAGTCTCTATGAGAAGTTAGAAAATTTATTTTTTATTGAGCATGAGATCAAGCACCTTTTTGAAGCGCCTCCAAATTACTACAAATACACTGAAGCTGATGAGACTCTGATTAAAATACAGAGACACCAATTGCCTACTGAAGATTGGTGGAGAGGCATGATAGAAACATTGCTTTGAAAAATCAAATTTTGTTTGAAATCTTATTTGATCAATCTCGAGTCAGCATTTTCAAATGACTCACATATTCAATCTACCTGGGCGGCAAGAGGATGAGCCATTGGATAACAAGGATAGTGACTTGGCACAAATGAATGAGTACAGATGACGGGGCTAAAGCAGCCGCGCCGTGACAAAGCAGCAAAAGGCGAAATTCCTCGAAATGGATGCAAAGCACTCGGCCGACCCAGTTGGTTGCAAAGTCAAAGAACTCTGACAGAAATGAACAACTGTTGTTTGTCTAATTTTAATGGCAATAACTGTTGTATCTACCATTTTTGGAAATTTGGTAAGAAAGTTATGAGTTAATGACTCATCTTTCAGATATTTTGTGAAACACTTTTGTATATATATCCCCACGCATAACTTATTTGGGGTTGTTGATTTTATTCTGGAGAGCTCGGCTGTATCTTCTCAGAGTTGAATACAAGAAGCTGTTGGTTTTCTCAATTTGGCTTTGCTTGGACATGTTGTGATGAGAGTGCTGGCTACTGCAGGATTCCCGTGTTATCTCATGATGCAATAAGTTTTTCTGAATCGTGTTTTGTCTTTTCTTTGATTACAGAACCCATCTAGGTTCTATGTTTGATACTCTTAGTAGTAAGGAAAAATAATAGTTCAGGGTTTGTCCATTGAGGCACCCTAAACTCAATCTTTGTTGCTAATTATGTTTTCTTTAGTACTGGTTATAAATTTGGAATTCTTAAATGCTCCCATTTACTCTAACTTTTCCATGGTGAAATTTATTCAGGAATTCTTAATTGCTCTTGAATAGCATTCAACCCTTTATTCTCATTTTCACAGTGAAAGAAATCTTCATTGCCTTTCATTGTGTGGGTTCTTACTGTTTTTCCTTTAAATCAAATGTTTGTTTCATGAATACCTGTCTAGCTCTGCAGTGACACTATCTTTATCACATACTCTAAGCGACACACAATCATGGACTCCCATTGCCCAATGGAATAAAACTCTCTGAATATTGCATGCCCCTCTTTTAGAAGATATCATTCAACCAAACTTCAAACAAAATTCAGTGCATCATAACTAGCCTAAACATCACAAAACAAAGCTAAATTCTAAAGAGAGAGCCCTCTTTGATTGCAGGTGGGCTAGAACCTGTGATCCAAAGATTGGTTTGTGGTTACCTTGGCTGTATTCCCTTAGGAGTCAGAGGAAACAACCTGAGTGATAACACCACAGGAAAAATCAAACTCTTTATTAAGGAAATAAAAAGTTACAAAGTAGATTCATCAAAGCATTCAAAACCAAACTGTGAATCCACCATACACAGAAAGTGAAACCACATCATATTGAGGAAAGTGGAAAGTGCACTTTCTCAATACTGATAATCATATGAAGTAACTATATACCGTAATAAAAAACCTGGGTCTCTCCGAACATTCAGAGAAAACAACCCATAAACAAAAAATTAAATAGAAGTATATCCAGAGTCCAACAGTCATATACATAGGAAAACATAAACTGTAAAGTGGCCATATAACCGAAAAAACTATCTTGCCCCATAGCAGCAAGATGCAGAGATTAAGACCATACACAAAAAGACCAAAACAACCCAGATTTTTAAAAGTATGGAGGCTGATCTGACTCGATGACCTGCGCGTTGTCCAAAACAATTATATGCCAGGATTCTAGAGCCTGTTGTAAACCTTTTTTAGAAAAGTAATATGCTTCCACATTCCTTTCCCTGTAAATGCGACAAACAGATAAATAAAAAAAGGCTGATTTAATAAAAGAAATTTCTTCTAAAATAGGAATCAATGTAAGATTTTGGCAGCGCTGCACATTATTTGTCTAGTTTATCACATTCAGAGGGTCACCAAAAATATGTATTGAATCAATCCCCAACTATCTTAACCAACATAAAATAAACTTTAGAGTTTTTAGTTCTGCATAGTTATTTGAACCAGTTCTAGTTCCCACTGAAGCTTTTAGGATTTTGTGTTCATTAATGTGAATTATGATCCCTGCCCCACATTGATCATAAGAATCTGAAGCCCCATCAAAATATTCCCACGGTATATCAGGTTTGATGATTTCTTATTGAATGTTCTGACAAGCTAAAGTGAGAGTGGTGTGAGGGATCAACTCATAGATAGAGACACATTGAATAGCAATAAGATAGGGATCTAAAGGCTGGTCCTTAAAAATTCTTTTGTTCTGAGCTAACCAAATTCCCCAAAAAATAATCGGGGGAATGTTCCGATGATGAGTATCAATTGAATATGACCACCAATTTTGCCAAGCATCCACCATGGATAACCTAGACCAATTCGTACTAATACCAACACCCTTCAAAAAGATATCCCATATTATTATAGAAAAAGGATAACTTAAAAAGAGATGAGAAGAACTTTCTTCAAACATTTTGAAGAGGGTGCACCAACCCGGACCATGTTTGTTTCTTTTTTGGAGGTTGTCCCAGGCTAGGACTTTGTTCTTGAGAATACACTAGAAAAAGAGTTTGGATTTTGTTGGGAAACTAAGTTTCCACAAAGGCTTGAACCACCAGTGCTTAACTATACCAGCTCTTCGATCTAATTGTAGGCTGTACCCAAATTTCAGAGCATATATACCACTAAGAGAGTAGACCCATCAGATATCTCTAGCCCTTTCCCTCATATGGAAGTTTGATCTCTGCAATTCCATAGTGTAGTCCTGCCAAACACCCTCCCACTGGGGGATCAAGGTCTAAATCCTCACTGAACTTCCAACCCTGGTTCCAAAAGGAAGTGGTTCCCTCATTTGAGATTTGTTTGAGAAGATAAATCCCCTTGGCAGTAAGGAACTCTCTCAACTCCCTTGGAAGAGTGAAAGCCTTGTTACAACCAACCCAAGGGTCCACTCCCACTCAAACACTAGTACCATTCCCAACTATCCAGGACATACCATCAGCAATAATGTCAAAGGACTCAATCGTAGCCTTCCAGATGACTGAAGAGTTTCTTAAGGACTTTCCTAGGGTTCTCAGCCAAACAACCAAGTCCAAGGGATCTATATATTTCCTTTTTATCACAGATTTCCATAGGTTATCCTTGGTTAAAAGACTCCAACCTGATTTTCCTGCCAAAGAGCAAGAGAAACCTGTGAGATCCTTTATGCCCCACCCACCCTTATCTTTTGAATGATAAAATTTCTCCCAAGCCACCCGTAGGAGAACATAATCTTCCTTAGAGTCTGCCCATAAAAATCGACCACATATTTTCCTAATTAGAGAAAGAATTCTTTTCGGGACCTAAGAAAGTGCAATCCAATAAACTGGGATGGCCATTAAAACTGATTTGATAAGAGCCAAGTGCCATGATCTAAAGAGCCACTTAAAGCTCCAGTGCTTGACATGATTTTTAATTTTTGCAACTAACCATTTCCAGTCCGACTTCTTGTAGGAGTCTGACTTTAAGAGGAACCCAAGGTATTTAAGGCTTTGCGTCATAGGATTAAATTCAAAGGGAAAATGGATAAAGATATATTTATCTCCACCCCAGAGAGCCCATTGTGAGTAATGGAGGATTTGTGTGCATTTATACTCATCTTGGTTTCCTTAAGGAATAAATCCAGAGTTGACTGCAGTTGAGAAAATTCTCCCCTAGACCCATCACAAAATAGTAAAATGTCATCCAAAAAAAGAAGATGAGTAATAAAGAGATTGATAGCAATTTCAATGCCTTTATATTCATCCCTTCTGATGGTAGAATGAATCAATTGACTCAAACCTTCAACAGAAAAAAGGAAAAAAGGGCGTGATAAAGGTCATCCTTGACGAAGACCCCTCCAGCTAGTAAAAAAAGGAGAGGCCGCCCTGTTGATGAGAAAAACAAAAATCACATTAGTTATACAAGCCATGACATAATAAATAAAACCAATATTGAAACCTAGGTGAGTCATCAAAAGATGCAAAAACATCCAACTAATCTTATCTTAAGCCTTTGAAAGATCAATCTTAACTATCATTCCTTTTTTGTTCTATCTTTTGATACTGTGAAGGGATTCCTGGGCCACCCCAATGGCTTCATGCATTTTTCGACCCTTAAGGAACCCAAACTATTCCTGTGAAATATTTTTTGACAGGATTGGTTTTAATCGTTTTGTAATAGCTTTGGCAATAATTTTGTAGGTACAATTGCACAAAGTGATGGGTCTAAAGTCATCAAAGCTTTGAGGAACATTGAACTTTGGAATTAATGCTAGGAAAGTTGAATTAAGAGGATCGTGCACAAAACCCCTGCTTTTGGACTCCTCCACTAGTCCAGCCAGGTAATCCCCATTAGGTCAAAAAAATGTTGGAAGAATTCCACCATCCAACCATCAGGACCCAGGCTCTTCTCCTTTTGCATAGAGTGAAGAACTCCCTCCACTTCCCCCTTAGAAATAGGGGCCATGAAGATATCACTATCGTCCTCTTCAACAAAGTTGGGAAAGACTTGTGCCACCAGAATGAATTTGGCAATGGTGGCCTCAGGAGGAGATTTAAACATGGATTTGAAATGAAAGACCCCCAATGCTGCCAACACGTTGACATAAGATGTCGAACCCCTTCATCATTTTTCAGTTCCCAAATAGTGTTTGAGTTTTTCCTACCCTTGGCATAGTTGTGGAAAAAATTGGAGTTCTCATCCCCAGCCTCAAGCCAAATGGCTCTACTTTTTAGCCTCCAGTTTTTTTCAATGTCTTTCAGAATCCTATACCTTTCACCCTCCTTAGATTTATCCTTCTCTTTTTCTCTTTTTTCTCATACCCATCCCCTTATAGACTTTCTAAAGCCTCTAATTCGATCTCAATGGATTTTAAAATCGCTTCATCCCTTAAATATTTTTCCTTAGCCCAAGAGATAATTGATTGTTTCAATTTTTTTAGCTTCTCCATCAATGACTGGGCAAGGGATAAACCCAGTATTCCATTCTGAGAACTCCAAATCTCACAGACCAACTTATTGTAGGAAAAATATTTAAGCCAAGAAGATTTGAATTTAAAAGGAGAGTCAGGCTTCCTACTGGCCCCTTTTAGTTCCAGAAAAATTGGAAAGTGATCCGAATCAGCCCCAGAACCAACCCACTGGCGAAAGAAAGGAATATGAGCAGCCAGATCTTCTTTAATCAGGAACCGGTCTAAACTTTTTTCCACCCTTGCCTCACCAACCCTCCTATTTTTCTAGGTAGGTTTTTCTTTCAGAAGATCAACATCAATAAATCTCCCCAACCGAATCTTGTTTAGAAAGAAATATGCCAAAGGGTCCACCTGGGCATTTGGTCCCCATGATTCAGATAACCCTAAGGAGACATTGAGATCCCCTCCCACCACAAGCTTTGAGCAATTAAGCAATGATTTTGAAAACATTTTATTCCAAAAAGGGATATGTCCCTCACAAGGTCCATAAATGTTTATAAGAGTTAAGTTTGAACAGAGTTCCGAGGAGTAAACCCCCGCTCCAAGCATCAAATTAGAGCCCCAAGAATTTAAGAGTTTTAAACCGCAATCCTTAAAACCCATCGCCAAACCCTCTGAATGCCTGCATACATCCAAAGCCACAAAGGACCAACCAGGCAACATGTTTCTCAAAATAGTTATTACGAAATCCCTAGGACCAAGAGTCTCTTGAAGCATAATAACATAACAACAAACATTCTTGAGTAATTGTCTGGAAATCCCTATGCAATTGAAGGACAAAAAAATCATTTGGAAACCTCCATCGGGGTCATCGCTTCTCTAAGTGACCCTTTGAGGGAGAGTTCTTTTGTTTCAGATATGTCAAGCTTAGCTTTTAACTGAGCCTTTGAAAGGTTCGTTTTCCTACCCTGAGTCTTAGGAGGACCCGCAATATCATATAATAGGCTGAGACCACCCACAGGAGCATCATGATGGTCTCTTTTGTCCCGAGGATGAAGGTTATAATGAGGCTTATCAGGGAAAAATTCAGAAGGGGTGGGTAGACCATAGCCCACCAAATAGGGTCTAGAAAGATTTAATATCAGTATCGATGTAATGATACAATCAAGTGCCAAATAAATATTGCATTAAGGAGAAATAACATCAATAGGAGGCCTGGAAGGACCAGGCCCGAGAATATGATCCACAAGGGACATACACATAAACTAATGAGAAGGAGGAGGGGAGGAAATGGTACCTGCAAGATGAGATGCCTCCACCTCTACCATCCACCTAAACCGGAACCTCTGCCTGATGTTCCCCAAGAAATGTTTCTTGCTCTATAACTACATCCTCAAGCTATTCCTGCATTTCATGAACCGACTCCAACCTATTTTTCCTACAACGTCTAAGCCCCTATTTTTCCAATGACATCTAAGCCACAATGGACAATCCCTTGCCAAGTGGCCATTAGAGGAATTTTCATTTTAAAATGTTAACATTTAATTTCCATGTCATAATGTGTAAGCCAATCAAAATCCTTTAAAATTTAAAAGAGATACAGGTGTGACTAGGCAATGGAATTTTATTTAATAATATAACTTACCTACTTTAAGTGTGAATGGTGCCCAAGTGACCAAAAACTATATTAAATATTAAAAATAAAATTAATATCTTAATCTAGAAAAGTTAGAATATAGAGAATATTTTTAATGAAGGGTAAATCATGGCGTGTTAAATAAATAAATTTAAGTATAAAATCCTAAATCTTAATTTTAATTTAAATTTAAATTTTTAATTTAAATTTTATTAAATCGTGTATTGATAAATTAATTTAAATACTAAATATAAATATATGGTTATTTTGATAAAAGTGATTTTATTTGAGTAACTTAAATTTTAATTTTAATTTTTCCTTTTAAATTTAAATTTTATTAAAACTTGTATTAATAAATTAATTTCAATATAAAATATATGTAGACAGTTATTTTGATAAAAGTGACATTTATTTGGGTAATTTAAATTTAAATTTAAGTTTCCTTTAAATTTTGAATTTACTTTTTTAATTTAAATTTACCTTTTTAATTTAAATTTTATTAAATCTTGTGCTAATATATTAATTTAAACATAATACACACACACACACACACACAATTATTTTGATAAATGTGTCATTTATTTGGGTAATTTTGGTAAAATAATAATAAAAATGATATATTAAAAAATTGTCTACATGACATTATTTTATTAGTTTCTCAATTTTTTCTTAGGTGGCTATTTTTGAGTTGAAAATTCCTCTAATGCATGTTTGTGGCAACGATGACATCTATTGGGAAGTTGTTCATAGTCGAGCAACAGAGTGAGAGAGTATCCGTCCACCTGTATCTGCATCATATCTTCCAAACACTCCCTCGAGTCCAACCTAACTAGTATATGTGCCGCCTTTCTTTGCTTAGTCACTTGAAAGGACATATCAACTTCCAGAAAAGTAGCCAAAATGTTCCCAATTGCCTTGAAGACATCCTCTGACCAAAGTTGAGGGTCAAGTGACGGAAGACACACCCACACTAGGATCTCTCCTAATCTTTCTCTTTGAACATCAAAGAGGGGAGTCCATCTTTTGAAGAAAATCAAAGCTTTCCCAAAGCCCCAGTTTCACTCAAGAGCCCAATCTATAGCTTCAACACTAGATAAACGAACCATGAAAAACCCCCATTGTCAAACAAATTACCTCCATCCGTGAAACCAACCCTATACTCCATTCCTTGGTTATCTATCCCTAGATGAAATTAGCAGTAAATTGTCTTCCCTTTACCCTCCCCACTATGATATGCTCCAATGCATCCATAGATTCATCCATCTGAATGTCTACCCCTAGAATTAAGTTTGATTTCTCCGCTTTATTTCTTATCGCCTTCCCCTTCTTCCTTTTCAGGCCTGAGGACTGACCATTAACTAAAGGGGAAATTGAAGTATTTTGTTGGCCCTCTTGGCTTTCAAAGCCTGGGATACCCTCTAGGGAATAATTCAGTGCCAAAATAATGTTTGACAGAGCTTCAATGTCTAGTGCCTGCCCATCAGTGCCAAGAATTGGGGGATGTATGCCCTCCTTCAACCGTAGAGAACCCGCCTCTAGTTGTCCAACCAAATCCAACCCTTGGCAGGAAAAAGCTGGAAACCCTAGCGCTTCATTCCCTGATTCTTGCAAGAGTGGTTGTCCCACTCAATAATTTACCTCCGGTAAACCAATAAAAGACTTCTCCCCATTACCAACAATATCGGAAGCTAAACAAAAATACTCCAAGAGGTTGATGGCACAAGTCGAAGCAAGAATTTTACAGTTAAGGGTTTTGTATAGGCTCAAGCCCGCCACTGGCCGATCCACTCCCAAGACTTCATTTAAACAAGTTTGAAGCCCTTCCTTCCTCTTGAGCCCACTACTTCTAATGATATCTTCCAAACCGCTCGTTAGAAACTCAGAAACAGAGACTGCAAAAGGGGTTTTTGGGCTTACCTATATTTCCGTTGATGGCTTGACATATTTTCCTCCCAATACTGCACCATCCTAACTGTCATGAAATTCGTAGTCCAGAAACCAGCAAACCACCCTTGTGGAAGGAGGTTTTGACTCCTCCAGCATCCCTAGACAACCGCCATAATGCCATGCCAACTTTGTACCTCAACTTTTTCCAAGAGGAGACCTATCTGGCAAGACTACCTTCGCCAGATTTTGTTGCATCGATTCCAAACCCCATACCGACGAAATATCCTTCGATGTTAGTTCCAAATCCACATAGTCAGATGGGATGACCATCCTGATAAAAGTGAAAAGAGAAAAAACTAAACCTGATTGCACTGATTGGTGAAAGCTTCGAGCAGGTAGGATACCGAGAGAGAACCCAATGAAGAGGAACCTCCCCAGAGTAGTACGTCCCCAAGTGACCTGAAACCCAAGTAATCAAAGAGGCCAAAGATGAAAATGAGGGAAAAAGAAGACAAGTATTTATTAGGATTTGAATCTGAATACAATTTTATCGATGTAATTGTGTTGGTTACTTTTTATGGCTTGTGAAGCACAAAGACTATTTAGTCTGTTCTAGTTTTGTTTACAATGGAGATAAAAACTTGGCAAAATTTTGGTTGTTATATGTTTATTGCATTTGTTGTGACTAGCATTTGAATCTAAATATAATTATTTTAATAAATGTGACATTTATTTGGGTAATTTTGGTAAAATAATAATAAAAACGATATATTAAAAAATTGTCTACATGAAATTATTTTATTAGTTTCTTAATTTTTTCATAGGTGGCTATTTTTGAGTTGAAAATTCCTCTATTACATGTTTGTGGCAACGATGAAATCTATTGAGAAGTTGTTCATAGTCGAGCAACAAAGTGAGAGAGTATCCGTCCACTTGTATCTGCGTCATATCTTCCAAACCCTCCCTCGAGTCCAACCTAAGTAGTATATGTGTCACCTTTCTTTCCTTAATCACTTGAAAGGACATATCAACTTCTAGAAAAGTACCCAAAATGTTCCCAATCACCTTGAAGACATCCATTGACCAAAGTTGAGGGTCAAGTGATGGAAGACGCACCCACACTAGGATCTCTCCTAATCTTTCTCTTTGAGCATCAAAGAGGGGAGTCCATCTTTTGAAGAAAATCAGAGCTTTCCCAAAACCCCAGTTTCACTCAAGAGCCCAATCTATAGCTTCAACACTAGTGAAACGAACCATGAAAAACCCCCTTGTCAAACAAATTACCTCCATCCATGAAACTTACCCTATACTCCATTCCTTGGTTATCTATCCCTTGATGAAATTAGTAGTAAATTTTCTTCCCTTTACCCGCCCCACTATGATACGCTCCAATGCATCCATAGCTTCATCCATCTGAATGTCTACCCCTAGAATTAAGTTTGGTTTCTCCACTTTCTTTCTTATAGCCTTCCCCTTCTTCCTTTTTAGGCCTGAGGACTGACGATTAACTGAAGGGTAAATTGAAGTATTTTCTTCACCCTCTTGGCTTTCAAAGCCTAGGATACCCTCTAGGGGATAATTCAGTGCCAAAAAAATGTTCGATAGAGCTTCAAAGTCTAGTGCCTGCCCACCAGTGCCAAGAATTGGGGGATGTATGCCCTCCTTTGACCCCAAAGAACTCGCCTCTAGTTGTCCAACCAAATCCAACCCTTGGCGGGAAAAAGCTAGAAACCCTAGCACTTCATTCCCTGATTCTTCCAAGAGTGGTTGTCCCACTCAAGAATTTACCTCCGGTCAACCAATAAAAGACTTCTCCCCATTACCAACAATATCAGAAGCTAAACAAAAATACTCTGAGAGGTTGATGGAACAAGTCGAAGCAAGAATTTTATAGTTAAGGGTTTTGTATAGGCTCAAGCCCGCTGTTGGCTGATCCACTCCCAAGACTTCATTTAAACAAGTTTGAAGCCCTTCCTTCCTCTTGAGCTCACTACTTCTAACGATATCTTCCAAACCGCTCTTTAGAAACTCAGAAACAGAGACTGCAAAAGGGGTTTTTGGACTTACCTATATTTTTGTTGATGGCCCAACAGATTTTCCTATCAATACTGCACCATCCTAACTGTCATGAACTTTAGAGTCTGGAAACCAGCAAATCGCCCTTGTGGAAGGAGGCTTTGAATCCTCCAGTAGCCCTAGACAACCGCCATAATGCCATGCCAACTTTGTACCTCAACCTTTTCCAGGAGGAGACCTATCTGGCAAGACTACCTTTGCCAGAGTTTGTTGGGTTGGTTGCAAACCCCATACCGACAAAATATCCTCCAGTGCCAGTTCCAAATCCACATATTCAGACGGGATGACCATCCTGATAAAAGTGAAAAGAGGAAAAACTAAAAAAACTAAACCTGATTGCATTGATCAGTGAAAGCTTTGAGTAGGTAGGATACCGAGAGAGAACCCAATGAAGAGGAACCTTCCTAGAGCAATATGTCCCCAAGTGACCTGAAACCCAAGTAATCAAAGAGGCCAAAGACGAAAATCAGGGAAAAGCTAACAACTCGAGGTTTGAAATGGAGAGGGTGAGTAAAACGACAGAGATTCATAGTAAAAGCATAATCGGTCACCCAACAAACCACATTGAAGTGGTTGAAATGGAAAAACATTCCACCAAAAAAAACCCACCTCAGAATTCTCACTTCTTCCCTTGGCATCCAGACCAAGGGTGGGGCTAGTATATGCGTGGCTGTCCCAAAACCTACAATAAAAACAAAATGGCTCCACTTTCCTCCATCGCCGACAAGTCCTAGGTTCGCTTTTCCACTTGTTTCAGAGATACTTATTTCATTTGTGATGTTTATTTAAATGATATTTATAGTGACTAGTATTTGAATCTGAATACAATTGTTATTGATGTAATTTTGTTGGTTACTTTTTAAGGCTTGTGAAGAACAAAGACTATTTAGTCTATTCTAGTTTTGTTTACAATGGAGATAAACACTTGGCAAAATTTTGGTTGTTATATGTCTATTGCATTTTTTGTGACTAGCATTTGAATCTAAATACAATTATAGTTGTTGTAGCTATGTTGATAACTATTGAAGGTTTCTCAGGAAGAAAGATTGACTATTCTGTTCTAGTTCTATTTATTTATGAATGCATGTACAAAAGAGAAAATTGCACATGTCAATGTTTCATTGTACAAAGTTTTCATTATGTCGGGATTAGAGTGAGAATTTTCATTGTGCATACGAAACTTCTTACCTAAAGTAAAATCTTTGCACAAAAACATATGATGATGATGATAATAATAATAATAATACATTGAACTATGGGATTTGTTTTTTCGAAGCATTATGAAAAAACTCCATATTTCGTTTTGTAATAGTAAATTGTAAACCAGTCTTTGCAAGTAATTTGGTTATATACATATACAATTTGTTTACTTAAAGAAAATAATTATTTAAATTTGTCCTACTGGATATAAAAACTCGTTTTATTGTGTGGATTTTTTCTTGACTAAAACTCATATTAAAGATTATATTGTAAATTGTAAAAGTTGTAGTAGTTAATTATAAATGAGTATTTGTAGAGTGTTATTGAGTATAGAGGTAGTTGTGTGGAACTAGTTGTGTATGTGCGGCGGCTATGTGAAGAACAAATGCATTTGTGAAAGTAAGTATTTATATAACTCATGCTATATATAGAAACTTATTTCACTGTGCAGATATTTTCTTGCCTCAAGCCCATAATAAATCTTACAATGTGGGCACGAAGCTATTTCCACACAATAAAGGCTTTCATTAAATAACAATAAACCTAAAAATCATAAAACTAAATTAAATAACATTATTTAATAATAAAATTTATCAATTGCAAGAAACAATTAACAATAATGTTATGGTTGATGTTTTATCGGTGATTGTAATCAATGTGGGAGGTGCATATTGCATATGGAAAATACGGATAATTACAAAATCATGTTATGTAGAAGTGGAATAAAGAAGAAGAAGAAGAAGAAACCTTTTCATTGTGCAGAGTGTAGTTTCCTTATTTTCATAGACAACATTAACAGTTCGGTATCCTTTTGGTGATTGAACAGATTGACACATAATCATGAACGTAAATTCTATTACCACTAAAATTACATTGATATAGTAGTGGATGTGATTGTTGACAGTCTGTAAGCTAGCTGTCATTAGTAGAAAAGATTCACATTTAATTTGTTTCATACATGGAGTAACTAGTTTCCGAATTTTGAGATTTGTTTTTAAACTGTTTTTGTTATTTCTCGGAAACATCTGCTTTGCTATTTTTGAATTTCTATTTATTCAAAATTTTCCATCAAACAAATTTCACACGCATAATAGTAACAAATAGCGGAAACGGAAAAAAATAAAAAATTTAGTATTCATTGATTTCAAACTTTTGTGATCCATACTGATTTAGTGAATATCTTTCGGATTAATCACCTTATCATTTGTTGGTCAATGAATGATAATGAGATTAATACAAAATACATTCGCTAAATTTATTACTATCAACAATTAATTTGATACTTAATATTTTGCAACTTGACAATTGTAATCTGATTTTCCAAAAAAGTATGCCCAATTTTCTAAAAATCATTTCGGAATTTCTACTGTTTTCTGGCTAGAATTGTGGCGCGTTTAAGTTGTGTGATTTTTTTCTACTATTTCTCGTAAATGAAAACTTTGTTATACTGAATTTCTATATAGTGAAAGTGTCTTGTAGAAGGGATTTTAGAGGTAGAGTAGTAATAGGTGGTGGTTTTCTAGCATATCGATGATCTATACTTAAAGCGCATTGAAAATGTTGTTGGTTGACAAAATATTTTAAAAGTATAGAGCAGAAATGGCTTCAAGGGGAAGGAAAGAAGTTATTTACATTGATACTATTAACTCACTTGCGCTCATCGATCAGAGATTTCAGTGGTTGATTGTGTATCAGTGATATGTGAATTTGTCTGCACAGGAGAAGCGTAGCGATAAGATTGGGTCTATCACATTAGCGAATGTTGCATGCATTCCAGAAGTATTTGATTTCAGAGAAATTGTTTTTTATGCGCAAATAAATTTGATTTAACAACAAAAATAGTTAGGCTATCAGCCTAAGATACTCGCCTTTCTTTGACTTCAGAGACATTCAGGAAGATATTCAAGCTACCAATTATGGATATGCGCTTAGATTTGTCAAAAGAAAATAGTTTTTTAGTATCACAGACAAGTGGCTTGAAAATCATAGAAGAGTTCATTTCACCAGCTTCTGAGGTTCCTTTTGATCTTTATTCTCTAGATATTACTCGGTTTAAAGAGCCATTAAGAGATTTTGGTTTGTTGTATGTGCATTTAATGGGCCAAGAAACTATGACTAGTGTCCCAATATCCATTCTCTATGTGCTTCATTATTCATATAAAAATATTGTGTATTCGATTGGGCTAATCTCATTTCAAATCAATTGTATTTTTAATTAGTAAATTTGTTTAAGAGAAGTAGGTTCTTCATAATGACGTATTCGATTACAACGTTCATGTCGAGTCATACTTTTGATGAGTTTCCACATAACCCTATTTCAATTTTGGCAAAGAGTGATGCAGTTCTGCTATCCCATATTGTCAAAGTAGGAAGCTATTTCAAATTTTTGTCTAATTCAAGATATTTTTGTAAAACAAATTATTTGCATGATAACTGGATGTGATCCCTGTCGAATATCTAGTGAAGCACAAGTTTTCCTCTAGGGTAAAAGGATACATAAAGATAGAGGAAATAATACAGTTATTAGAGTATATCGGTTTTGAGGTAAACCACTATTGCTTCCAATAATTTTTATGGACAAGTATTTTTTTGCCAAAGTTTGCAGACAATACTACTATTGGCAAGTTAAATTTGAATGGAAAAAGAAGAAATGGTTTATTTCTTTGCCATTTATTGTTGGACAATTAACTGTGAAGAATGGAAGCCATATTCCAGAGTTTGTGAAGTCTTTGCATTATTTTAATTTAAAAGAAGCTGAAGGCTGGTGAGAGGTTGATCCATAAGGCCTATTTATCGTACATCTAGGTGCCACCAAATACAAGAACTTGTTGAAAAAAGTTGCAAGTGAAATCGAAAATGGTCACAATGCTCCAGGCAATAATAAAGAAGGAGCAATGAATATTAGAGAAATTGTTGAACAAGAAAGTATTAGCACAAAATCAAAGTGCAAACAAAGAAGTATAAAACCTGCGCAATTGTCTGTTTGCATATCCAAAACTTATTTGGCTTCATCTTCAAGTGCAAGAAAATAAAAAGAAACTGAAGTTGCACAGCTAATTCATGGTCAGCCACCAGCTACCGAAGATGACAAGGATCCTCGTTGAATGTTTAATCCAGAGAAAATGCACATGGTTAAAATGAAAAAATGCAAAAGTCCCTTGTAGAAAAGAAGCAGTCAAGAAGCTACAAACGAGGAGATTGATACTCGGCTACCTGATTGGGTCAATACTGCTTTGAACAAAAATCATAGAATAGTGAAGCAAATTTCCAAATAATTTTCCATTTTCGATGATCAGTTTACCACTTTTCAAGATGCAAACTAAAGCAAGGACAATACAATATTGAAAATTGAAAGAGTAAGGATCCAGGATAAAAAATTTATTGATAAAACATAAACGAAAGTTCATATGTCTATAATTGTAGCCACGAGTGTTTGGAAATTGCTTGAAGCTACCAGGAATGTGTTTGCAGATTTTATTGAGAAACAGTAAGCATAAAACCGGTACTAAAAGCAACAGTAGAAATGTTGGAAAATGTTTTAAATTTGGGTCCTTTGTTGATGACTCTAGTCATAATACAGACTCAACAATATGCAATTTCCACTGTTAGCACATCTCATGGATATATTAGAGCTCTACAATGCATTCAAATGTCATATTGTCAGTAATATATGCCATAGGTTATAAATCATAGAACATGCATAGCAGACGGTTTTTGTTCTACTACAATTAGAACATTAAATTAACTCATTTGTTGATTGGGTGAGAAGTAATATTAACGAAGAAAAGCATTTAGTTAACAATAGCTTGATTTTAGTCAAAGGATTGAATTGTTTTCTGATCTAGACAAGTAAAATAGAGAACAACCAAATACTAATTGAATTTAGCAATCAAAGTTGGATGGTCCAGAAGAATCAATACTCTAGAAAGCATTATTTCTAAATGTGGGAGCATAAAGAATAAGAGAAGTGATGTGTTTTTAAAGGAAGTGAAAATTTTTCAAGATCTAGATTTCCCATGCATTATACATAATTCTGAAATGATTACAAAAGATACACTAACATTTGAATTGGATAAGAGAAAACAGTCAATGGAAAAATAATTTGATGATATAATTGATTTTACTTCAAAAGAAATTAGTAAATGGCTAGTTGGAATTGTTAGTATTAATGACAAGAAATGTGTGTTAACTTCTTAGTTACAAGAAGAGGAAATGGAGATCGAAAAGCAATTATTCAATCAACATGCGAGACAAGATATTACAATGGGACCAATGAAATAATTCATTCAAACTAAGTTGAAGAAATTGGTTCAACGGGCCATCCATCTGGAAGACAGTTGATAGTGAAACAATTAGTGTGTATGCTTTCACAAATTGTAATTGTCCTTAAATCTATGCATATTCATTTTCTATTTACTAGTATTCAATCATCATGATTTGTTAATTTTATTAATGTCACATATTCTAGTTTCTAAATGCAGCTCCTTATTTTCTTTTGTAGTTCCCTCTTTCAATATTATGGTTCATGCATTTACTTTTCCGAGATGCACGAGCAAGTAGTTAAGGAGAAGATTTCAGAATAACATAGTGAATGGGCTAATAACATTATTGTTACAAGTGACTCTTGCTGAGAATCAGAGTTTTTAATATTTTGCATCTGATCTTCAATGCATTTTTATTTTGTTTATTTATTTTAATCATAGCTATGATGATTGAAATTTGAAACTTGATATTGTTTGTGTTACTATGATTGTATTTCTTAATGTTATAGACTTATGCTTTGAGCACCTATTTTATGTCATCAATGCATATATGCCATTAACATGAAACATGAAAATAGTTATGTTTTCTATGAAACATGAATAATGTTCATTGTCATGATATTTTAAAATTTTTCTGTAGTACAGTACTCCGAGAAGGACTTTTATTATGATTTGTTTATATCTGTCTATTATACATAATCAATTTTTTTGTTGTATTTTGAAATGAAAGTGATATATAATTTTTACTCGATTTTCATTTCAATTGGTTTTATGCTCCACTACGTAACCTTTAAAGAATTAATTAGCAGTGGAGCTTTTTGTGAACAATGTTCCTTAGGCGAGAGGATTTCATTGTGCGGAGTGTAGAGGTCCACATGATGAAAGCTTGAAAGCTTTCTCTACACAATGGACTTTATCCACACTTCCACACATATGCCTATTTACACAAAGGCAACCATAAACAAAGACTCCATTGTATGAAGAGCACAACCTTTAACCAACTGATTAGAAATTTTTTTAGTGTAGAAGATGTTGACTTTGCTGGAGTGAAGAAATTGTACTTGGTCTGCAAGAGGTGTTCATTGGAATTTTTTCTTATGACCAAGGGTTGTTCCGTTCCATAATTCAAGCCTCTTCATTTTCACATAAAATCCATGTGTGAAGGTAAGAAAAGCCACAAAAATGCTTCATACAAGAAAACTTTGGACTCTGCTTCCGTAGTTCGCACTAGAATCGTATTAACAATACATTATTAGTAAAAAAATATGAACATTAGACTATTAATAAGCATTATCATTAGACATGTTACGGTTTCGAATTTGAAAGGGCCTTTCCATTATGTCGGTTAAGTCAATTAGTAATACTTTATACATTAATATTAATATTCTAATGATTTCAAAATCAAAATGAAAACTTCAAAGCTTTGCATTTGTATTAATTTTGAAAATATACGTTAATATTAATATTTCAATGCTTTGAAAATCATTATTTTAGAATTATTTTTTTAATTTTTTGAAATAATGCCAAGTCAGACAAAAATACGAAGTGATAATCATTTTTTTCGTATATATTGAATTGGGTTCCCAATGAAACCTTGTTAACAATGTGAATGAAATTTCTTAGTTCAAAATTAAAAAAAAAAAAAAAATTGAGTACCTTTATGGTAATTATCTAGTTTGTTCAAGAGGAATAAGTAGTTTACAAAGAATTTCTTGTGCGAACAAGAAGTGTGCAGAGCTACCTGCAGAGTGAATGTTCCTCTCAAGCAAAGCTCCGCAAAAGGTTTATTAAAATTATAAATATACAAATCAATTTTTAATTATTATTTAGTAACATATTTCACAATTACAGAAGTAGTTGTGCGAATGTGGTTGTGTGGAGCTGGCTGTTTGGAAGATGCATGTGCATATAATAAATGCATGTGTGTAGAGCTTTTACTATGCCCAAAGTGTTGCGCATAGTTTATTAAAATAATAAATGTACAAATCTCTTTTTTTTTTTTCGTAAGCTATGGTAGTACCTTCCTTCTCTATTTATAAAATCAAGTTGTTCAATATACAACAGTTTGTTGGCCTCAACTTGCCCATATGGGAAACCAAGTCTGTTGGCCACCTGAGTTTGTTATATGCCATCCAATAAGAAAATTTAATCAATCTTTCAATCCATGCTAAGTAAACTGCACATCTAAAAACACTAATCATGTTCCAAACTAACATAAAACACCTGAAAAGAAAATGTTAGCCGCAAAATGATCAAACTGGAAACTCCAAAAAACAACTAGTCCTTTCGGTCATCTTTGTCAGATTCCACATTAGCTGGTGTTGCCGCCGAGTCGCCTGGTGCTAGAGATAGCTTCAGCAACCGTTGTTGGATCTCATCTAGCTTACTGTCTTGCATAATCATGATAATTTGTAGGTTTTTCATGTCCTTTTTGATATTGGGCATGCCTTGGGCTATTTCTGTCATTTCTCCCACCACCTGCTCCAGAGTCTTGGCTAGTAAGCACTTCAAAACCCAATACACATGCAGGGCTTGCCTGTATAGCGTCATCCTACCTCTGGTGTGCCCTGGGTTGGGGATAATATCCCCCGTACAAATCTCTTTTCTAATTCTTATTTAGGAATGTATTTCACAATGGTTGCTTCCTCCCCATGATATTTGAAACCCATACCAATTTAACAATTTCGAATGTCTATTACTAATCAAAGGTTGTTATTGGGTATGAAAGTAACTATTCAGAGGTGGTTGTCTATATGAGGAGGCTATGCAAAGAAAAATGCATGTGTGGAATAATGGATTTGCAGAACTTTTGCAGAATGATGCAAGTGCAGAAATATATTTTAATTGTAATGTGTTTTCAACTCTTTTAGAGTTAATGCATTTGCAATTTGATATTTGTATATTTTCCGAAGCGTGGTGGTCTTTGGTGCAAGAACAATGCTTATTTTATTATTAATATATTCTTTGGAGTGCGGTTTGCAATATGCATGTGGGTGGCCTATATTTCTACATAGGAAAACACTAACAGAAGGAAAAAAAATAAGACATTATATAAATGTTAGCTATTGACATTATTAGCTAAATCTGTAAAAAATTTAAATGCAAACGTAGTGTAAAATTATTTTTTCCTATGCGAATGAAGTTCCGTATGCAGTTTCATTCTTCAGCACATAGCTTGTCCTGCGTACAATCAGAGCTACGGATAATGAAATGTAATAATTTCAATTTGAAATTCCTTTTGCAATAGTTGGGATACAAGATAGTCCCTTCCTCTACTGTGAATTAATTTATCAAGGAAGTGTGAGATCCACATTCCATGTGTAGGAAGTCCATTGTGCGGAAAATGTTTTTTTTGCAGATATTTGCACATTGCACTAAAATATTTTATGGCTAATATTTTCATTACAAATAATTTTTATGTTGGTATTATATTTTCGATTTCATTTGTAAATGTAACAAGATAACAATGTATGCCACAAAAAGAAAAGAAAAGATGAAGCCTAGAATATGGATGACAACTTAATAAACATTTAGGATGCATAAAACTCTAAGCATTATCACATTGTGACAAAATCATTTTTCTTTGAACATTATCAGAAAACTAACACTAAATAGTACTCCAAAATAAAAATTCAAGAAAAATGATTATGCATTTCCATGTTGCACCTTCCTATAAGAATAATGCAAATAATTCTAAAACTACTTTGTCGAGGAGTAGTTTGAGAAATTGATTCTCATAAGAATTGTTTGCTCTTCATCCCCGTTTTTCTGCACATATGTCGATATCTACTCCGCAGAAGTAAAAATAATAATATTAATTGTAAATTAGTTCAATGTTCCTTGTTTACTCCAGCTTTGCAAAAGACTTGCAAACATGTCAATTCTAACACCATTGGCTAGAGCAATAACACACTTTCATAGGATTGACAATATCACAAATCAATATCATAATCAAAACTAGGAAAAGTAGTTGATGATATCATTGATTCACTCTAACAAAATTTCCTGAAAATTTTCTAAATCTTTAAACTATCGTTGAGCGTATTGTGCTCTTGGAAAAAAAAAGAAAAAAAATAGCTTTAGTCTCGAGGATAGATTATTAAAAATTTATAAATTATTTTTTCCCAGCTCGTGTTTAAATTTTTTAAACAGTGTACGAAGATTTTCATGTAAAGCAATGTGTTTAGACTTTCACATAAGCAAAGCTCGACACAAGTCTAGGAAATTATTTTAATTAAGGTTTATTTGTTAGCGTCGACTAGGAGTTAAGTAACATATGAATATTACTTTTACAAATTTCCACAGTGGTAATTGCATTATGGAAACTATAACTTTAACGTTTTATTTAATTATTATTAATTAAATTAATCATATTTACCAATCAATCATTTATTTCAAAGCATGTAAAAAAACTAAGCATCAAGGAACACGTGGTGTTGATTCTTTTCTTTATTTTTAAAAGGAAGACATTAAGCTTAAACATTCATGATAAAAAAATTTGAATTTCGATTAGTTTTATTATAATTATTATTACAACTTTTGCTATCTACCGGTCCAACTTTGTTAAGTATCTAATACATATGTTCAATATTTATACGCTAATGTGACAATACTAACCACTAGTTTTAGTTGTGTTGTTTGTAGAAGCATTCGCCAGGTGTTCATCATGCAATATTTTTAACATACACGTTACAAATGCATGTTAAACTAGTTTATGAAGGAACTCGTTACAAATAGAATTCTTGTCTAGGTTGTACAATATTGTTTTTGTAGTTGCACACCATGAGGGATTATCATTTAGAGCTAAAGTGAAAAATGTGTAGCATTATTGATAGGTAAATAATGCATTGTTTGTTCAATATGTGAGTACTAAGAATGTTGATGCAATATACACTACAATCCTACGACAATGATGTACAAAGTTCAAATACTATATAATGTGATAATACTAAACACATTTAGACAAAATACGTAACTGTCATATAGTTATTATTTCTGAAGTACTCACGTGCTATGGAATTAAAACCTCCTATTTTTCTTCTTTTTAGTATATTTGATCCAACTCATATCATCATAGTAGCAGAAATGAATGCAAGAAAAATAGATATCGTTAAGTACAATGATAACTCTTCTAAGATGCATGTTTCTGTTTTATTTATTTTACTTTGATTATATTTGCAATACACAGCCCAACTGTGTGTGTGTGTTTTTCGCCCCCATTGCTTTTGGGCCATAGTTTTTAATTTACTGTAACTGAAATAAACTATTTTTTAATTTACAAAAAACATATGACACTTAGAGATTTTGGTCCAGCACAACAATTACAAGGAAAAAAAATACTTTGGACATTTCTATAAAACTTTTGTATTTTCTAACACTAAAATCTATCTAGATTTTTTGTACACTAGTAATGACTTTGCCTTATCTTATTTTGTTTTCATTAAATAGTTCTTACTTAGCTTCAATTATAATTTCCTTTTAAGCAGTTATTTCAGTGTATTATTTGTGAACAGACAAAAGTTACTGAATTTGAATGATGTCACAGTAGATATGGACGAGAGTGTAGAGATAGAAATGAACAATACTATAGAAATATATATCGCAATAGACAAAACAAAACCAACAGAAACTAGTGAATAAATAAACACAAATAGGTACTTTTGTGCATGTTCAGTTATCTATGTATCATATTTCTTCTTTCTTTCTTTTTCTCTATTTTTTTTGCTTTGTCATTCTATTCTTTCCTCTCTTTTTCTAGAATTTTTTTTATTTTTTATTTCAATTCAATGCTTATGACTAGGCAAAAAGAGGTCGAGTCTATGCCATTGTTGATTGAAGATATTAGTAACAATATAACTAGGAAGATTTTTCATGGCATTGTCTTGGTTACATATCGAACATTTTTTGACAAAGCAAATAAGTCAAAAGAAATACTCCATGCAGACTTAACAGATAAGAAAATAGAAATGGAAATAACATTGCTTGTGGAAACACCGTTAATTGAAAAACATGAGTGAAATCTTGTTGAAATGTTGTTTTTTATATTAAATATTTCAAAATTATTCCAAAGCATAAATACGATAGTGGTGATTGTGAAAAGATGATTTGTCTAAATAGTTTTAGCAGTGTAGAAAACATTTTTCTTGTTTTGTAGAGTACCAATGTTTTCCAAACATGAAGATTGAAAATATGTCACGCATTGATGATGTGTTTCCAGTGGGAACAATCACAACTATTACAATTTCAGTAATGCACACAACAATTCAATATATGCTAGAAATTAAAGACGACAATGCAGAACAAGATAGGGCTACAATGTTTTTTTTTTTTCAACGTTTTATTGTTACAAAGTCATTCTACATCTATTTGTTTTTTTTGCCACTAGAAACCCAATTTTCATTGAAATGAAAAAGTTACATATGTGTAAGTCTATATATCCTAACCTTCGAGGAAAAATTTATTCTTCATTTGTTGTATAATTTTCATGTATTGTTTTACAACTGTTGCATATGTAACAAGTTTAAGTACATGGCATAATTTTTTTGGCATGTGTTTCAATTCCAAGAGATTTGCAACAAAACTTTTTTTCCGCTAATCTTGCTAAAAAATATAGTTAAAAAACAAGAAAGAGTTTTCCAAACTTCATAATCGACATTCATATGTGCATTGAACATAGGAAAGAAAGTTGACAGTGTAAGAAACCTTCTTTCCTCTCCAAGTGGAATATGCATGGTAAGCTATACAATATTGTTTATATAGACTCATATGAAGAACAAAAAATAAAAAAGACACTTGATTTCATGTTACTAAGCATGTGTTTTCTATATCAATTTTACAATATTTTCAAGGATATTTGAGAGGATTACTGCGTATACGAATCCATTTGAGACTGTATGTGTGAGATGCGGTACTCCAATTACAACTACTATAACTATGAACGAAACTATGCTTTATTGCAGTGATTGTAAGCAAGAGTCTCACTTTATTTATTTCCATCACTTAAACTACGTTACATGCAAGTGGCAGGACTGAAATATAGTGTATTCCGAGGGGCATCAAACTAGAAAAGTATTACTTGCAGTACGATAGATTTCCTATGACTAATACTGTGCAGAAAAAATAGATGTTATTGAAATATTGACCAACTTCGAGATGCATGGCACATTTACAATAGACCATTGAAACATAGTTGTACATATACAATGACAAGTTTCTTTGTTTATGTTGTTAAGAAATTCGGTAATGGCATAATACTCGCTCCTCCCATTGCCGACATCCTAACATTGTCTCAAAGTTACTGGTTCAGGAATTGTTTTTTAGTTTATTTTTTGTCGAAAAACTCTTTTCATTTACTCAATATTTGGGATATCATTTCACATTATCAATCAATATACTATACTCTTGGGAACAAGATTAACAATGTAATCATAAGAGAAAACAAGATGATTCTTCTATTGATGCAAATGCTAGTATGGCATTGTACAAAAACATAATCCAATGAACTATTTTCATTCTAGCTCTATGTTTTGTACTAGGCTATGTTGCTTTTTACTTTCTTGCAGTATCGTTTTTTACATTGTTTTATTGATTTATTAAATTTGCAAGTTCTATAACTACTCAGGAAATATTACAAGTTGGTTATGTTGTAATTTTTTATGACAATATTTTACAATCATGGGTTTATATGTTTATAGTGTCAACCAATCCATTATTTTCTTTCTATATAAACAACTCTTCCATACAAGATTTAAACAAATATCTATATAAGTCGTTGTCATACAAATTTGAAACAAATTTCTAAACTAAATAACCAATATTAGGATATAACTTATAAACATATTGCATTTATACATATATTTGTAATCCAGAATACTCTGATATGTTTTTTTACTTTAACTTTGTCAAGAATATTACAATACATAGCCTTTAGCATATACTGAATTTCAAAATTGGTTAGGCAAATAAAAAAAATTGGTAGCAATTTCTTTACTAATTAACCATAGTTTCTGGACATTAATGCTTCCACTGATTATGCTACCAGAATCAAGAACTTATTCATTTGTTCATGTTTTTCATTTGTTCTTCTGACAACTTTCTTACGACATCTAGTCCAGCTTCAAGATGCTTAAGCATTTTCTAAAGTTCTAGTATTTTATCCATTAGCATTAAAATATATTTGCTAAGCATTAAGATACCTTGGTTGAGCATTAAGATATATTGGCTCCCTTCATGTACCTCTTCCTCTATGCTCCTACCATTGTTACTTTGGGTCATTTCTTTGCTATTGCTAACAAATGCAAAAAATAATAGACAAATTATAAAGAAAAACCTTAAAACACTTACTAGTTTGAGAACAACAAAGAATGTCAATTGTCTATAACTTATTAGCGAGTCTACAACAAAAGGAACATTGAGAAATTGCTTTTACAGGAAATGGGCATATATGTAATGTGCCAAAGGTAATAAGTCATCTAAATCACGAATTGACATCTAAGTTTTGAAACGACATTTAACTACAATCGATTTTAATGGTATCCACTAACCAGTACTCGTCATCAATGTGGACAATACTAATTTTTTTGATCTTTAGTTAGAAAAGACTTTTGTGAAATTTGTTACTTTAAATCACATACATTTTACTTAAATTTAAATTTGACGTAGTCCAATTGACATGATTATGTTTCATGATTAATTTGTCTTACACACTTTAGAAATTGATATCGAGGTACTATTTTATTAATATCATAAACCACATTATATTTTCATTAACTCAAACTCTTTTACCTATAAATAAAAGTATTTTCCATCATTATTCGTTGAACTAACGCGTATTCAACACATTTACTATGTAGACTTGCCTTAATATCGACCATCTTTTACTTTGCAAAAGTAATTTCATATCCTTGATGCCCATTGGTGACTTGAATGCCTTTTTGTGTTTGCCACATTAACCAAAGATTAAATGAACTATGTTCACAGAAATAGTAAATTAGGTAACGTTTTATAATTTCGTATGGGTTTTGTTGTTTTATGTTAACCTAAAAGCTAGCATTCCAAAACTATTATAAGTTTTTTTGCACAAAAAAATCTTTGGTTGTAAACTCTACAATAGTCTAACAAAAAATTGTAGGATCATTGCATTATCAAAAACCATTTTTCTTTGAACATCACCAAAAAACTATTATTGAATAACAGTTTCCATTTCCATGTTGCATTTTCATATAGGCATAGCATAATAGAAATAAGTCTGAAACTATTTAGTCAAAAACTAGCATTCGAGCTAGAATGAATCTGGCATCGAAGAAACAAAATCAAGTTTATTCGCATAACTATGACTTCGCGTGCAACCTAGCATACGGGCTATCTATTGGGGCATTGTTTATAGGTGTGGAATTAAATGTTTACGACTAATGTTTTTGATTGATGACAATAGAGCTCTGCATAGCTCAACTAGCAACAACCCCTTTCAGGTGGGCGTAGAATATCAACCATTGTGTCTCATTGATCTTGCACTGACCCTTATAACTACCCAAGAAGAATCTAACATCCCCAGTTAGACTTTGCACTCACGCATATGTTCCTAGAAAAAATCTAGAAAAGCCTTTAGTATGGAATACGAGGATTCGTAGAATAAAAGCTTGAAAGCTTCCTCCACACAATGGATTTCCTTCGTACTTTTGCACATCCGGATAATTTCAATAACATAACCAAAAACAAAGCTTGTGCTCAATGATCCAATTTTCTTTGCACTCCGAAAAATATTTACTCAATTGACTTCTGATATTCTGGAATATGTAGATAGGCATTATTTATAATTAAAATATTTCCAACAACAAATATGGATTATTTAATACAAAAATATTAGCAATAAAAGCATTATTTATAATTAAAATATTAGAAATAATATTGTATGGTTCCATCACTTGTCTCTATGCTATTGCAAACAACATATATGGATTACTTAATACTAAAATATTAGCAGTAAAAGCCTTTAATGCGGAGTCTGCAGATCAATGCAATGAAAGCTTCTAGGCTTCCTCCACACAATGGACTTTCTTCGCACTTTCACACACATGCATAATTTCATAAAAATTGCCATAAAAAAAGCTTGTGGTCAAAGACATGAAAAATGATCTGCTTGATAAGCAAGCGATACCTCTATATTATGAAAAAAAAATGAAGCTCTCTTGCAACAAAAGAGAATACAAAGATATGCATTATTTATGACTAAACTATTAGCAACAATATTGTATAAGTCTAATGCTTCCTTCGTTGTTATTGCGAACAAAAAATATGCATTATTTAATACTAAGATATTATCAATAAAATCCTTTAGTGTGAAATGCAGACATCCACATAATGAAATCTTCCTCTGCACAATGGACTTCCTTTGCACTTCTGCACCTGTGCCTAATTTTAAACATACTTAGAAATACAAAGATATGCATTATTTACAATTAAAATATTATCAATAATATAAACATGAATTATGCATTTTTAATATTAAAATATTAGTTACAATTATAAAGTATACACATCAACTTAGTAGTTCCTTTGATAAGATTTTGCTCCTGCATTTCTTTCAAGTGGGAGAGTGATTGGTGATGACATAACTATGGAGTTCCACACAATGGAATTTTCCTCTGCATAATGGACTTCATCCACACTTCCACACATGTGTCTACTGAAACATATCTGCAAATACGAAGATATGCATTATTTACAATTAAAATAATACCTTTATTCAATTGACTATTGATATGTATAAAAGACCAAGATCTATGAAAGGCTATTCGGGCAAAAACAAATTTACAGAGATACACATTATTTACAACTAAAATATTATAAAAAAAATTGTAATAGAAGCCTTTAGTTCCATGTGCAAATATTCGCACAAAGAAAGAATTTTACATGGATGTAGAGGGAACTTTTATTAGTTTAACTATGAACAAATTGTTAGATCTAAGACTTTTGTGATCCATGATGTAGATAGATGTCCTTCGTATTAATCACATAATCAGGAGGACAAGGTGAAGAATCAATCGATCTTAAGGAATAAATAGTATGGATGCATCATTGCACGGAATTAGCTGTTGGAAACTAGCCGTTGGTAAGTTAGTTAATAAGGTAAGTAAAATATTATTAATTATTAGAGGTGAGGAGTTATTTATTAAAATAATAAAATATATTGGTTAAAACCTAGCTGTTAGGAATAAAAATAAATAAAAATTCTTAAAAATAAATATAAAATAATAAAAAAATATTATATATTTATTTAGAAACTAGCTTTTAGGAATAAATAAATATTATATTAATTTTAATAATTAATTAAAGTGTTAAACTAATATATATTTATTTAAAACTAACTGTTATAAAATATTTTCATTATATCAAAATATTTAAATCTATTTTTGAGTAAATATTTTATTTTAATGTTTTAATAATTAATTAGATCTTATCATCAAACTCTGGAATCTATGATGCATCCTTACATCTTTTGAGAAATGTAAGATCAGATTTCTTCTTGGCAACTTGCAATCGAGCTCGTTCAAATTGACGAGCTTTATCAGTCATTTCCCTTCTGTGTAGGGTAATAATGTTAGATCTAAAACTTTTGTGATGCATAATGTAGATAGATGTCTTTCGGATTAATCACATAATCAGGATTTGGTCGATGTTTCGAACAAACTAATGTGGTCCATCCTCAGGACAAGGTGAAGAATCAATCGTTCTAATGAATAAATAGTATGGATGCATCATTGCCCAGAATTCACTGTTGAAAACTAGCCGTAATTTTAAATTAATATTATTATGTTTTATTGTGTAGAGATTTTACAATGCATGGGAAAGGGTATGTACGGGAGAACAAGGGTGCATAGATAAGTTTATTCGACAAGGAAGAAATTAATGTTAAAATCTTTCCTTGTGCAGAGCTTTTACTGTGCAGGGGACAAAGTATGTGCGGGAGAGAAATTGCGTAAAACTATGATTTTATAGAGCTATGAATCTTTGCAGAGGAGTGGTGAGGGGCGAGGGGTAATTTTACCAATAATATCGCATATGTCAAATTAAATGAAAAATATAACAAGATATGCCACAAACAAATAAAAAAGAAGGGAAAGTAGTATTGACAGTGCACTTTGTTATGCATATGTGAAGATTATGCAAAGAAGAAATGTATGTACAGAATTTGTGCAAAATGAGGGAAGTGTGGAGGGATATTTTAATTGTAATGTGTACTCAATATCCGACCAAAAGGCATTATTGAATACAAAAGTACCTATCTATGGAAGTGTCTAGGGCTTTCAATATGCAGAAAGAATTGGGGCTCCTTTACATAGACAGGAGTGCTAAAGGACTATGTAGTACGGTAAAATGAAGTGAATCAATTCATTGTGAATAAAAAATATGGATTATGTTTTAATACTAAAATATTAGCAATAAAGCTTCCTTAGTACAATAAATAAATCAAATAGCAATAGTATGCATTATTTGCAACTAAAATATTATCAATAATATAAGCATAGACAATGTTATTGCAATTAGAAACTATGGATTATTTTTTATACTAAAATATTACCAATGAAATACTTCAACGTGGAGTGCAAAGATCCACACAATGAAGGCTTTTCCACACAATAAACCTTCTTTGCACTTACACACATCCCATAAACAAAGATTTTTCTCAATGAAATGTGGTTTTGTACATAATCAATTAAATAGCAATAATATACATTATTTACAATTAAAATGTTATCAATAATATAGGCATAAACAATGTTATTGCGAATACAAAATATGGATTATGTTTTAACACTAAAATATCAGCAATGAAAGCCTTAAGTGCAAAATGCGAAGATCCGCACAATTACTTGAAAGTTATTATGCTCAACATACTAAAATCTCTCCACAATGAAACATAATAATATTAACTATTATGTTATTCCACACATACTTTGATTCAATTCTAAATCAATAACACACTATCATAGAACTCGCGAAACCCTTTTCTCATGTACATACCCTGTTTTCCATATTTTTTTATTGTTATGATGTTTTCCTCAGATAAATAAAAAACTTATATACTTCCAATATAACACAAGTGTATATGTGTGGAATTTCATAGAAAATCCATTCTGCGCAAAAATCTAACAAATTAACATTAATAGTTTAACAATTATTTCCCTACACACCACCCGTTCTCCTGTACAAACCCCGTCCTCTATACAATAAAGCTACAATGAAAATTAACTTGTTTATGAGTGCAAGTTTGCATGAATGATGTGCAAGGTCTATGATTGTATGAAGTGCGAAGATCTGCATGATGAATGCTTTAGGTCTACACATATTCCTATTTACACAAAGATAGTCATAAACAAAACTTTCATTGTGCGGAGAGCACAACCTTTAATCAATTGATTAGCAAAGTCTTTAGTGCAGAAGAAGTCGATTATGGTGAAGTGCAGAAACTACACTCGGCCTGCAAAAGGTGATTGTTCACATTTGTGCTTAGGCGAAAAGTTTCTTGTGGATAGATTTCAGTGTATGAAGAGGTTTCATTGGGGTTACTAAAAGTCCAATAAACATTAAATAAGAAAAATTACTATTTTCTTTTAAATCAACAATATTAATTTATTGAAATAACGACTTTAATAAACATTAAGTAATAAAAATCAAAGCGTTTTCTCTTAAATATGGTTTTGTATAGAAGTTTGTGTGCACTCCGCACAAGTTTTACTCAATTGACCACTAATATCTATAAAAGACCGAGATCTCTGAAGGGCTCTTCGAGCAAGAGGGAATACAAAGATATGCATTATTTATAACTAAAATATTACCAATAATATTAGCAATAAAATCGTTTAGTGCAAAGTGCGAAGATCCACACAAAGAGCACTTCCGCACAAGAGCCTAAACAAATAGATATTTGAAATATTCAAAAATATGAATATAAGCATTATTTACAATTAAAATATTACTAATAATATTGTATGTGTTAATCACTTACTAAAATATTAATAATAAAGCCTTTAATGTAAACATATTTATCAATTAATAATAGCTTCCAATGTCAACGACTGACATGCGAAAGTGGCCAAGGCTTTCACTATGCAAGAAAGTTTTCTCTGCACAATGGACTTCCCGCACACTTCCACACACAAGACTAAACAAAGAAATATGAAGATAAACATTATTGACACTTAAAATAATACCAATATTATCATATATGTCAACCACTTACTAAAATATTAGCAATAAAAGCCTTTACTGTGAGCATATTTATCAATTAATAATAATAAGGTTAATCGAAAGGCATTATTGAGTCTGAAAATAGTTATTTTTATTGTACGAAAAGCTTCATGCAAAGAAAATCAATTATATAAAAGTATATAATGGTAGAGGCATGGACTATGCTGCATCACATCTATTAGGCTTGTATTTATATAGTGAATAAAACCATAGAGAAAATAGTTTTACATTAAATTCAAGTTATGTTTAAGATTCTAAAGAGATATGAATCTTTAAAGAAATATTTTCATTTTTTAAGGGATCTTGAGATAAACACGTGCTAGTGTTTTTATTAGAAAGAAAATTCAGCAATACCTAAGCATCTAGATAAATATGGATGGGTTTTGAAAGATGCAAACGAATACCATGAATGTCCAAACCAGAAAACTACTTAAACTTTGGTGGTATGTGAAAAGTGGGATATATTTATGTGCTTTGGTCGTATATGAGAGGAGCATGATTCCTTGCAAATGACATTACACTTTGCATATGGCATTAAGCAACTATTTATTTATGTATTGCTATTAACATATTTTTTATAATAATATTATTTCACTATTATACATGGTTAAAGTATTATTTTTATCATAAAATGAAAAGAAATATTGGTGATGGTTTAGCAGCATAGGTTAAAGTATTGTTTTTATTAGAAACAAAAAAATTATCTTATAACAATTGTTTTTTAGTCTCCACTAAAATTACCATGCATGCATAACACTCATCTACTAATGTTAGAAATATCCTTATTATTTAACATAGTAAATAATATTATCACCAAGCGAAAGGAGGATGAGAAATTCAATTTTTACTACATCTCCATAATATTTTTCTCTGCTACATTCTTGTGTATTCAAAATCAAAAGAGGAACATGGGAAACACTTGAGAATAGTTTTGGAGGTACTCAACTAGCATCAACTCTATGCCAAGGTGAGTAAGTGTTCCTTCTACTAAAACAAGATTCATTACTTGGGTCATATCATCACAAAAGAGGGAATAGTTCTAGAATCAAAGAAGATCAAAGTTATCAATGAGTGTCCAACACATAGAAATGTGAAAGAGGTGAATTTCATTATGGGACTAGTAGTTTACTACAAATATATCATTGAGGGGTTCTCAAAGATATCACAAACAAACAATTTCCTTACAAAAGAAAGGTATAAAATTTGAATGGAATTAGTGGTGTGAAGAGCCCTTCCAATATTCAAAATTATTTTGGCAAGTTCACTAATTTTAAATATAGTTAACCAAAATGAGGAATTCATTGAGTGCACAGATGCATGCAAGGAATGGCTTAGAGAATCCCTCATGCAACATGAACATGTAATATGCTTTGATTCTAGGAAATTGAAAGATGATGAAAGGAACTATGATATTCATGATTTTGAGTTAGAAACCATAGTTCATGCTCTCAAAATGTGGAGAAATTAACTCAATGGAAACATATTTAAACTCAGGATATACCACAGTGGTATGATGCATTTATTTGTACAACCAACTTTAAATGATAAGAAAATGAAGCGGCTAAGATTTCTAGTTGAGTATGATTTTGAAATAAAGAACATAAAAGGGGAAGAGAACAAGATAGTCAATGCACTTAGTATAAGAATTCATGAAGTGCATGCTACAACAATCAATGTATGGTATGATTTAAAATTTTGAATTCTAGAGTTTGGAAATAGTGATCATCATTATATAAAAATTAAAGAGAACCTACAATAGAATAATTTGGATCCCAAGTACATATAATATGAGCTATGTGAGGATTGATTCCTCGTATACAAAACCAAAATTTACATACCAAATTCACAAGAGGTGTAAAGGATGGTATTGAATTAGATGCACCTTGTACCTTATACTAGATATCCAAGTACCAAAAGGTTATATCAATTGTCAAAGATCAATACTTTTGGCTAGGAATGAAAAGGAAGTTGGTTGATTATATATCTAGGTATTGAGTATCAAAAGTTAAGGGTGAGCATAAACATCTAATTAAATTTCTATAACCAATACCATTCCTGAGTGGAAGTAGGAAATTATCTCAATTGATTTTACTACCAAACTTCTTAGGATAGTAAGGTAGCATGATCCCATCATGGTGGTGGTGTATATTCTCACTAAGATTTCTCATTTTATTCTAATGAAGTCAAAATATAAGGAGGAAAAAATTACAGAGACATACATAGGCTAAATTGTCAGGCTACGTGGAATGTCAAAGGTAGTCATTTTTTTATAGGGATCCCAAGTTCACTTCTGACTTTTGGAAGGGTTTGTTCAAAGTATTTGATACAAAAAATTTAGCGCAACATATCACCTAGAATTAGATGGAAAAATTGAGAGCATCAACTAGGTGATTGAGGATATGCCCAAAATATATGTGATGGGAAACAATCAAATTGGGAAGAATATTTGCATCTAGTTGAATATGGATATAACAATGGGTATTGGGTACATATATATATGAGCCCATTTGAAAATGCAATACAACTATGAATTGGGAGAGCATAGCTTATAGGGCCATTGTTGGGCTAGACTCACTAAGGGAAATGGGAGAACAAGAGATGAAGATTTTATAGAATTCGAAAGTTTCTCGGGATAGGAAGAAGAGATATGTAAAAAAGGGTAGGTTAAATAGAGAATTAAAAGTAGAATACCATATCTTCCTAAAAGTGAAATCCATAAACAGTTCATTGAAGTTGGGAGATTCCTCAAATCTAGTAGCCAGATATTGTGGTCCTTTTGAAATCTTGGAAAGGATTGGACTAGTTGCATATAGGGTTGCATTGCCTACATCTATGCATATACATAATGTGTTTCATGTATCCTTTCTTAATAAATATTTGGTTGATGCTAAGCATGTAATTGATTGACATTTGATTTAGGTGGATCCAAAAGAAAATTTCAGGGCCAAAAAATATGCGTATTGGAAACTTGGAAGGTCAGATTGCTCCAGAATCAATAAATCACATTAGTGAAGGCACAATGGATGCATTTTGGTCCTAAGGATTCTATATGGAAAACATGAGGATTCCATGAGGGAGAAGTATCATTAGATTTTTGAGTCTTTTTTATTGTATATATCTATATAATGCATGGAGGATAATTCATATATAAGGGGGATCAGAATGTAATACCCCCAAGATGACCCCATGTATGTATTGCATATATTTTGTTAGGTTAGTGAGTTAATTTATGATGATTCTACATGCCCATGTATATATATGTATATATTTATTTTAGTCCCACATGCCTATGTCTATATGTTTTGAGGCTAGAGTGCCTATGTGATTAAGGTTGAATATTAGATGTGCTAAAAGGCCAACAAGCCTAGTGATGTAAAATTTAATCACACCCATGTTAATAAAATACATTACTATTGCATACCGAGTTAGACATGAGAAATGGGGGGATAATACTTTATGAGAGGGAAAAGTGAGGGTGTAGTACCATGACATGGTTCCTAAGCCAAGATAATTATAAAATATCCACAAAGTCACTTTATGAATATAACCCAAAGTCATGAAAACATGTTATAAACCTAAGTTATAATTTGATGTTATAACCTATGTCTAAAAAATAAAGGAACGGATGGTCTATGTGAGTTCCCAAGTGGTGGGAGTGATTTCGTTGAGTGAAACTTGGTGAAAAATACAACATGAATAGATAAGCCTTGTTTCTCATCATTCAACCATCGTTCCTTCATCATTCTTGCTTGGTTCCTTATTGGTTCATACTAGAGACTAGATGATAAGTGAGCCTGGACAACCATTGAGTCCGATGACCTTGTAAACCATTATGAAATCCTTATTGGGATCCTATTTCCAGTTCTCCTTGAGTACCTTGGTTAATTTTGAAGCACAAAGAGGGAATTGGTTGGGTAGGATTGCCTAGTGTGAGGCCTAAGGGGTACCTAGAATATTCTTGAGGGTAGTTAGAACTCCCAAATCCATAAAACTTTAAGACTTAATGGTTGGCCTATGTTGGAAGCCATGGAAAGATAGTGGCACATCCTAATAGACTATATAGGAAACCTTGGGTTATGCAACCTAGGGGATAAGAGTCTATAGGTAGGGAGGATATTGGAGTTGGTGCCTTGGGCTAGTACTTTTTTTATACTAAATGTGTGACCATAATTGGATCTATGTGAGTCTTTTCCCTGGGGGAGTTACACTTTGGGGTGACCCATTATTGAGAGATTTTAGAGTAGTGAGTTCTATGCTTAGGTGGAACATCCAAGGTCTATAGCTAGTTGGTGATTTATAAAAAGATAAGTTTTCATATTATGTTATTAAATACTTAATGTTGTACATATTCATGTGTGTAGATGGTTTTTTTTGTGTTATATGTGTTATGCATATTTGTATGGTTGTTTTGGTCATGTTAGTTGCTACATTTCATGGTAGTATGTGTGAAAAATTCATGATAGAATTGAATTATCGTGCCAAGAGTACCATAATGGAGGAATTAGGTTTGGCAATGTGCTTAATATTTCATAGAATAATTAAAATGATGTTGACAAGAATTGGAGCCTGGTGGCATGGTTAATCTTGGTGTTAGAAGTTTTATGAGTCAAATTAAATAAGAAAATGGGAAGTATAGCATAAAAAAATTAGATTGGTAAATGCATCAATTAGATAGGAGTCTAGACCCACAAGTCAAGAGAAATGTTACTCTAGTTGACTAGATCTATCAATTGATTGGTTCAACTACCCTATCAACATATATTCCATTGAACTATGTACTCAAGCAACCCACTTATTTAGTCAATGGGAGGGTTACATTCATTGATTATTGAGTGGGTCAATTTCCTATACAAATATGGTAGGAGTAGAGAGGTAATGTCCCTTAGTTAGGTGGCTAGGTGATGTTACATAAATACAAATTGAGACTCTTCCTTATCCCCTTATTTATTATTATTAATTTTTTTTGTGTGTCCTTTTTATCTTTTAAAAGTGTGAAAAATAGATAAAATGATGCTATAGTGGAGAAATGAGTGGTTCTATGGTATGCAAATATGCTCCAAGAAAATCTAACAACCAATGGTAGTATGAAGGGTAAAGATAGAAACAATTCAATAGTATGTATTGGGATGCCAACAACATTAATTGTAATCATAAAGAAACAAAATTTATAAGAACCCTTTCATGACATGGCTAGAAAAAAATTAAAATAGAAGAATGAGGTCTCAATTGTTTAGTCACGGATGGGATAAATACGAGTTCCTGAACCTAGGGATAATCACAACATGGGTGCCAAATGGAAAAGGGGATGCAAACTAGAGTAAACCATGAAAAGTAGATACTACCACACAAGTTATGTCATGTGACAAAGAGAAGGGATTATGTCACAACCTAACAGGGTTGAACCTAAGGCACAATGTTAGCAAAAGTGATCATTAATGATGCAATAGTGGAACATAATGAAAATTTATTGCTATATGCTAGTTTAGAAAACATACCCATGATTTAGTGATGATTTCCATAAAAACTACCAAACAAATACTCAATTATTCTTGTAAAGAACATCAAGAAACATTAGTCCCTAGTTTAAATTATGTGGTATAAAAATCATCAAAATAATACCAAAGCATAAATTAGAGGTAATGACAACATTCACTTTAACGTAAACATCAAAATGGCCATTTATACCTAAAGAATGCTTAAATTTGGTATATTTATGACACATATGGTTCATATTACCATTTACCTTTTGATAATTCATACATGTGGTGAAAACCAGTTACCCTCCAAAACCTATGATGTAGATTATGACAAATTTTACTAGTGAAATTTTAGTCAGTGAAGACTATGTAAGGCGTCATCTAGTTATCTTCCATTTTGTACTTTATTTTTTATTTAGATGAGGTTGTCGGGTGATGGAGAACCTATCCTAGGAAATTTTTATGTGGTCATTAGTTCACCACCCTACAACCACAATCATAAGACCTTGGGCATGACTATTATGTCACTCCCATGAAGAACCATGACCAACCCCAAAATGATGAAAATTTGAAAATTTTCCTTAAAATTACTTGCTCACTAACATAGGATTTCTCTTGGTCTTGTATGTAGGCTATCCACGATAGTTGAGTGGAAGGAAAGGGAACACAAGGTTGTAAATGTAGTAGCTATGAGAAATCAAGCCACCCTTGATGCACTTAGGGACTTTGGGCTCCTCAAATTATTTTGGATCCAAAACATGAGATCCCAAAGCATGTTGCCACAACAGTAGGAGCCAATAGTTTTGTAGGGTGGTCTTGTAAGTTCCATTGATGAGCATATTGCTAACTTCCATCTTGGATGTCAAAAAATTAGCAAACAAATCCAATTAAAGTACTTACAATAGTTGTCTCTCTATATGATTCTATTTAAGATTACTTACATGTTGGCTCCACAACACCCTACGTAGTTTCCAACACGCATATACACCATGCTTTAGAATCTTCCTACCCAACAATGTATGACTAATGTATAGGGCTATTGGTTAACCTCAAAGACTAGTTGATTAGATGCAAGATTTATTGACAAAAAAACTCAAGTATGGTTCAATCTTGGTATCATTTTCCTTAAGAGAGGGTCCCATGCATGAGACCTCATGTATTTTCATTGTTTCCTAGACCTTCTAAGTGCAAGATGAGGAGATGGATTGAATACATGGACCACCTTAAGGGAGTATACCTATGATTATGTTTGGACAGGATTGTCTTCAATGATGGGACAAGCAAATTATAGTCATTGAGGACTAGCTTTATGTAGGAAACAACTTCATGAACAATAGTGGGCTTGCACTGCCTCCTAGGTATCAATGGGGACTTTGGACACATCTAGACTTTAGTATAAATGTTTGAGTTGCAGTAATTACATTATCCTCTAATTTGATAGTAATATTTTTTATGGTGCTAGTATCATGTTTTATCAATCGAATCCTACCTATGGTTTTTACCCATGTGAATCATTATACAATTATTATAGTAGTAATCTCCTTATGTGAGATTTCTTCCACATTAATCAATATCCATAGAAAATAATAAACCAAGTGAGCTCCTATTGGATAAATAATTGTAATTATCCACATTAATTATCATTAGATTAATGCACCTATGATGAATTTGTTATGATGCCCGTAATGGATTCAAATTTGACCACTAATCTATAAGATCATTTTGTATCCAATAAGAAGTCTTTATGCCACCATAATAAAAAATACTTGAAAAAAAATAATATAATATCAAAATATATACATATAATATTTTATGCAATATATTGAAGAATTATGAGTGAAAAATGATATAGAATCACCTCAAAATGTAACCAAACAGAAGTTAGGGTCAGGAGAACAATCCACAATTAGTATCCTTAGAAATATTTCATATTACACTATTATAAATCTCATTGCTTTCATTTACCTATAACGAAATAAAAAAAATTGTCAAGACTAACTCTCATTTACTAAGGTCTTCAAACCATAATCTTAGTGTTAGTGGAGGTTAGATCATGCGTTCAACTACCTACGCTAGCAAAGCTACTACAAAGTCTAAATAGAGTAACTCTTGCACATATTGGTTGTTTGGAATAATAATCCCATTAATAACTAGTCTATATAATTAGTGTATATACATGGAAGCACAAGATTTCCCGTGCTAGATAACATAGGTTAGAGAGTGGCAGTGTAAATCCAAGCTAACTAGTATTGGATTAACAATAGTGGTTATTTAAGCTAGCTATTATTGGAATTTTGTGTGAATTAGTTCGTAGACACATTAATGTTACATGACACCTTTTTTCTTTAGTTTCCACTCTTTCCTAGCTATCATAGTAGTTTATGAAAGTGGTGTATCATGAATCCATGGATGCTATGGTGAAGAAAAAGGTTAGTTCACCGTTATCATAGAGAATTTTTCCTTAAATTCTAATAAATGCACAATAAATGAAAATCTAAATAAGTTAATGTAATAAAAAGCCATTGGAAATATCGAGTTATCTCTGAATAATATATTCATAACCGTGGTGTAGTAGTATAGAATTCCTTCACCTTCATGACAGAGAAAATCTCATGCGGTGCATAACAATTTCCCTTGGATAAGTGAGAATGACAATAAATTATGAAGTGATTGAAATTTTATATATAGTATTATCGCAGTGAATTATAGTAACGATGTTTGCTTATTATTGTGTTCGGTACAGAAAAATTTGAAAAAGAAAGTTTGTTTTTTTTTTTTTGTTTTTTTTGTTTTTTTTTGACATTGACTTTAGTTTTTGTTGTTTTCTAGTGGTGACGTCAGCTCGCTGTCACCACCAGGGCTCGAGACTCTGATGCATGGCATAGCGCAGGGTAACTTATTGAGGCAAGACCTAACCAACTTGCCATAGGGCATTAAATGCCTGGTTACATGCATACTCGATAGCCCAATAACACACACGCGCGGTGACTAGATAAATAAAAAATAATGGCGGTGTGTTATCGGGTTATCAAGTATGCATATAACCAGGCATTTAATGCCCTATGGCAGGCTGGTTAGCTCTTGCCACTTACTGACATCTATGGTGTACCATCTTTGCAGTGTGTCGACCGGAAATATATAATAATATATAATATTATTATATATTATTATACCCGCAGCAAACATAGTATTACATATTTAGTTTTTCTTTCACTAAGTATTAGTTTGTTTTGACCAAAAATTTATGTTGCTTATTTATAGTTTAACATTGGGAATTCAATTTTTGTTATTTATTATTATTATTTAAATTTATCTATTTGGAAGATGATTGGTTGAGGTCTTATTATGGGTTGTTTATTAACTTCAATTTCTAATAATTACTCATTTTTAGTTTTATTTTTATTTTTTTATCTAAATTTCTGTTATTTTTTTCTTCTATTATTTCTATTTTCATGGCTTTTAGTGTTTTTCTCCATATTTTAAATTTAAGAAGACTTATTATCCTATTAAAAATATATTTTAATAAATTTAATTATAAAAAATTATATATATTAATAAAAATAAAACACATAAATATATATTAAAATAATATATTTAAAGTGAATAATTGTTAATATAAACAATATTAATTAATCAAATTTCTAAATTTTTTATGATAACATTCGACAATACAATATTTTATTAGTTGTTTTATTTTTGTGATGAAGTCTTTATGTCTTTTTCTTTTTTCTTTTTTGTGAATTAGTGCAAGATTTTATATTAATAATAACAAAATTTTATTTGGATACGTTTTTATGTCTTTATGTAACAAATATTACTATAACAATGATTAACTTAAAAAAACTTTACATATAACCAAACTTTAACTATGCGATAACATTTATTAAACATTCAGATATTTCTTTATGTATGTATTGGAATTACAAACAGACTTGACAAGTCTCCACACTATAGTTTAATGGCATTCTTTAGGGAATTAATTCGGGCTTCTCAGCACATAATACATGCTTCTTATGCATTTAATATTACGGTGTCCGACACCAGAAGGATTTGGTAGCTCGAGACACTTGGCGTAGCTTGCTCCCTTCGATCTGGGTTTGGCAATCCGACGGTCCTCGACGTCCAGGGTTTAATGAGGTAACTGCTCCCTCAACCTCCTGCCATGAATGGATTCATTTGGGTTATGTGGTTTCTTCATTTCTCTGCTCTACAACTGGCCAAGCCATCTCTGCAATGAGGAGGGTTTTAGTCTGCCCAATCTTGGTTTGATGGAGAGTTGCGACAAACCCCATCCTTCAGGTACCATGCATTTTCACTTTTCTCCTTGATTTGGATACTTACTTCCAACTTTCATCTCTGTTTCGAAGGCGCACAGGAAAGATACTCTGCTCATTCGATCTACTTTGTAGGGAATGTATGTTTCTGCCCGCTTACCCCTCCAGATGTAGGTGAATTCGAAGATCATCGAGCTCGAGGAGGTAATAACAGTTATAACAGGGTTTTTGGGTTTCCATTTTTCCTAATTCGAGCAGCTGCTAACTCGATGTATGGGTTTATGGCACAAGCGGTCTTCAACATCCCAACTCTACCTTTTCTCAAGTACCTTTCATCTCATCTGAGTACTAATTTGAGTTTAATGTTAAGGGTTTCTCTTTTAATTTTGTTTACTATGCACTTTCAGGTATCAAGCTTCGTCGAAACCCTCCTCTTGTGGATGTTCTCGGCTCAAAGGCTTCATTCTTATTCATGGTTACTGTCTTTTGGTTTTCAGGTTGGTTTCACTACTGAACCCCATGGCGGTTTGTCTTTCTCAAATATTTTCATTTGTATAGTGGCTACACTTGCAACCGCTTCGTTGGATGCTACCCTTGCATTTCTGGGTGAAAGCGTGAAATTAGGTAGAGGCTAAAAGCCGGCTATAATTTGCAATTGAATACTTTGTGTTTAAAATGGGTTTTGGGTACTCAACAAACCGAGTTTTTCCAAGTTCTTCATGGCATAATTATATGTATATTTGGCCCTGCCGAGGGTTTGACATTGGTTTATTCCTGAAGGGTCTGTAATTTTGGTTTGTAAGTCTTTTGAGGGTTTGAATATAGTGTCAATGGCCGCATTTAACGTTTCATGGTTTATCATCCTTTTGGTTCTGCTCGGCCTCCTATGTCGAAGTTTGTCTGTTTTGGTTACATTTGACTGTATAGAGCCTGTACATGGATTGCTGTTTTCGTTTGGTTACGTTATGAATTTATATGCACTGTGATAACTCGTTTTACTAGAATTAACCGAGTATTACTCGACCTCTGAATTTGATAATGAGTGTTTTCTTTACAGTTATTAAATTTAGAAAAACTAAGTTTTCTCTTAGCATTCTGACAGTTTCCATGTATGTAAATTTAATTCTCCATTATTGTGACTGTTGAGAAAGAATTATTCTAGGTTGTTACTTAAGATTGTCAAAGAATTATTCTAGGTTGTTACTTAAGATTGTCACACATTTCACATATGTGTACTGCATACAGTAGGCCAATGCATATGCATAGTATTAACAATGCTCTGTCTCAGCATTTAGGTTGTTCTCAGTTTAAACATAATGTTAAGAGTTCTCTGTTTAAGTATATATATCTTCTCTATGTTCTCTGTGTAATAGGAACCATTATCTATTTAGATATATCATAATTCTCTGCTTAAATACATAAGTTGTTATGCATTCAGACTAATAATAATTCTCTGGTTAAATATGTAATTTATTTCTTACTAGCTTAAAATATAGAACAGACAATTTCAGATTAATTAGCATAAGCACAATCCTATTATTTTCCATCAATCATTATAGAATTATTTTCTTCAATGATCACTAAGTTAAAGGGTTTGATTACTTATCTGTTCACTGCCTTGTAGTTTTGTAGTTTCTTTTTAGGAAGGTCTCACCACCCAGCCGTGAGTCTAGAAATTACATCCAGACTCTCCCCCGAGCTCTTCCTCCTCCGAACAGTAAAATGAGTCTGTTGCAGTAAGGTATCTTGGGCATGAAGACTCACGGTTGAGCCTTAAGTCACATACCTCTCAGACTATACTCAAGGTTTTCCCACTGGTTTATTCCACCCAGCTCAAGGAATTATGAGTAGCAATGCTCTGCTCCCTTGACCCATCTGGTGTTCTATTGTTTCTGTCTTTTCCAGCCCCCTAGGCCTTCCTTGAATTCCTCTTTTGAGGAGACAAATGAGTAACCACTTTAACTGTCTCAGGAGGTTAACAACTATTTCTTTCAGTTCTTGTCAAAATACTTTAACTCTTAATTATTCATTAATTAAATAATAAATATGTTCTGGCCTTCCAACCATAGTTCTTTAATATTCCATGTCAAGTATTTGAGGAAAAAGTAAAAATATAAAGTAATAAGTAAAACATGGTAACCCAAATTAAATTTCTATGCAACATGGGGTGTTACATCTTCCCCCCCCTTGTGGGGAACATGTTATGAAACCATCTCAAGAAAAAGATAGAAAAGATAGATAAACGCCTTAGAATTCAGCCTCTTCGAGGGGGCAACCTTCTTTACATTACATAAATGAACAATTCTTGGATGATTCAGATGACAAAACCTCCTTTCTATATATAGGAGTCTTAAGGAGTCACAATATAACCCAGCCGACCTATCAATAATAATAAAAAGCCACAAAAATAACAATAGAGGGATTCTATGGGGCACAGTAATAACAATATGGGGATAATAGGGGCACAACAATATTAATAAGGGGTACAACTACAATAGTAATGGGGTAATCACTAGTATTATAGGGACCCAACATGCCCCTCTCCTTCAAAAAAGTGTTGTCCTCAATGCTTGAGAAGTTCTGGATGCTTCTGTATAAAATTCTCATCCTCCCATGTGGAATCTTCAGCGGATAAGTTCTTCCACTTGATAAGATACTCTGAAATTGATCGATTTCATAGCTGTCAAGTTCTTGTTTCTGTGACTGCTTCCGGTTCCAATATGCTTTTTCCTTCCTTGTCAAGTTCTGGAAATATTGTTTGAACTGGGAGATTGTCACCTATAACATTCTTTAAACATGAAACATGGAAAACTGGGTGCAATCAAGAAGCTGTAGGAAGCTCCAATTTGTATGCCATAGTACCAATGTTTTGCAACACCTTGTATGGACCATAATACTTTGGTGATAATTTATTATCCTTCTTAGTTTGCTTGAGGGACATTTGCTTATATGGTTGTAGCCATAGGAATACCCAATCACCTACATCAAAACTTCTTTCGCTACGATGTTGATCTGCCTGTTGTTTTATTCTATTCTGTGCCAACACTAGGTTATCCTTTAAGAGTTGGAGGACTTGTTGTTGATGTTCGATGTGATGTTCCACTGCTTGAACCTTAGAATTTTCTCTTAAATATGATGTGATGGATGGTGGATGATACCCATAAAGTGCCATAAATGGGGTCATTTTTTTTGCTGTATGGAAGGAAGTGTTATACCACCATTCAACCAAAGGCAACCATTCGACCCATTGTGTCTGTTTATCAGATACAAAGCAACGAAGATATCCTTCCGAACATTTGTTTACTATTTCAGTTTGCCCATCGGATTGAGGATGATAAGATGAGCTATGAGCTAACTGAGTACCAAGACAAGAAAATAATTCTGTCCAAAAATTTCCAGTGAAAATTGGATCTCTGTCACTTACAATAATCTTTGGATTTCCATGTAGCTTTTGAATTGTTTCCATAAATGCAGTAGAAACTGTATTGGCTTTAAATGGATGTGACAATGCACAAAAGTGTGCATACTTGGTAAGTTTATCAATTACCACCATGATGACACTCTTTCCCTCAGACTTGGGTAATCCTATGATAAAATCCATTGAAACCTCCTCCCAACATTGGCTTGGAATGGATAAAGGTTGTAATAGACCCGGTGTCGTAATTGTTTCAAATTTATTTTGTTGGCAAACCAAACATTCTGCCACAAACTTTTGAATATCTGATTTAAGGCCATCCCAAAAAAATTCCTTCTTAACCCTGTGGTAAGTTTTTAAAAATCCTGAGTGCCCTCCTAAGGGAGAAGTTTGAAATTCCATAAGAATCTTTTGTTTTAGCTGGGAATTCTTACAGAGGTATAAGCGATATTTGTACCATAATGAATCATTTTGCCAGCTAAATGTATCAGACATACTGGAATCTTGTTGTAACTTTTGAATAAGTGCCCACACTTCTTCGTCATTCTTCCATTCCTCCCTTTCTTCGTTTATCCAATCTGGTTGGATAATAGAAATGGCGCACAACAATTCTTCCACATCCTCATCCTTTCTTGAGAGTGCATCTACCACCACATTTTTCTTCCCTTTTTTGTAGATGATTTCAAAGTCATAACCCAACATCTTTGTGACCCACTTTTGTTGCTCTTCAGAGGATAATCTTTGTTCTAAAAAGTATTTAAGGCTATCATGATCCGTTTTTACCTTGAAGTGTCTTCCCATTAGGTAGGGTCACCATTTCTTAAGTGCATGGAGTATTGCCAACATTTCCTTCTCATAAATAGCTTTGTGTAAAAACTTACCTTGATTGGACGACTTTCAAAAGCAATGGGTCTTTCATCTTGCATTAAAATAGCACCAATTCAATTTCCTGAAGCATCACATTCCACAATAAAGGTTTTTGTGAAGTCCGGTGTAGCTAAGACCGGTGCTTGGCACATTGCCTCTTTAAGATGTTCGAATGCCTTTGTTGCTTCTGGAGTCCATGAAAATGCATCTTTCTTCAATAATGTTGTTAGAGGTGCTTCTATTCTCCCATAATTCTTAACAAACTTGCAATAATACCCTGTCAACTCGAGAAATCCTTACAGATGTTTTATGGATGTGGGAATTTTCCATTCCTTAATGGCTTTAATTTTGCTAGGGTCTACCTTAACTCCTTCATGAGATACAATATGACCAAGATATTCCACCTCTTGTACTCCAAAGAAACATTTGGATCTTTTGCATATAATTGTTTCTCCTCCAATAGTTGTAGCACCCTATCAACATGTTCAACATGATCCTTCCAAGACTTGCTGTAGATTAGTATATCATCAAAAAATACTAACACAAATTTTCTAAGGAATGGTTTGAAAACTGAATTCATCAAACCTTGAAATGTTGACGGTGCATTGGTAAGGCCAAAAGGCATGACCAAAAATTCATAATGACCCTCATGAGTTCTAAATGCTGTTTTCGGAATGTCCTCAGTCTTCATTCTGATTTGATGATATCCTGAACGAAGATCCAACTTGGTGAAGTAAATTGATCCATGCAATTCATCCAGTAATTCATCAATGACAGGAATGGGAAACTTATCTTTAATAGTGAGCTTGTTGAGCTCCCTATAATCCAGACACATGCGCCATGATCCATCCTTCTTGTGCACCAATACTACTGGAGCAAAGAAAGAACTTTGACTCGGTTGAATTATACCAGCCTCTAGCATTTCTGCAACCATACATTCAATTTCACTCTTTTGGGCATAGGAATATCTGTACGGCTTGATGTTTGGAGGAACACTTCCTGGAATTAGATGAATAGCATGATCATGATCACGAATAGGTGGGAGACCTTTGGGAGTCTCAAATACCTTGGAATGATTGTCCAAGACTTTTTGGAGATCTGGAGAAATAGATGATTCCAATGTGGAAACATCTAGCGAACATAATTGTGCAATTACACCTCTTTGTTCCTTTTTTAGAAGCTTTGTCATACCGTTAGAGCTGATTATCTTTCCCGGTTTCCCTGCAATACCCCTTAATTCAACTTCCTTTCCCTCCACAGAAAATTTCATGAAGAGTTCTTGAAAATTAAAAGCTATTGTACCCAAGGATTGTAGCCATTGGACTCCTAATACAACATCAACACCTCCCATTGGAATGGAAAGCATTGGGCTAGTCAATACATATTCTCCCATGGATAGCTTGATATTATGGCACTTTCCCGAGCAATTTATTGTTCCTCCATTTGCAACCATCACTTGACACTCTGGTGCTAGATATAAGAAGCAATTCAATTCTTTTGCTACCTTACAATGAATAAAATTGTGGGTACTTCCTGAATCAATCAACACTATTACCTTTTTCTTCTTGATTTGTCCTTCTATCTTGATGGTTTGAGGAGTGGTAATTCCCGCCAATGCATTACAAGATATGGTTAGATTCATTTCTTCTTTATCTAGGCTTTGTTCCTGGAGTATATCCTCTTCTTTTAACCTTTCTTGCTCCTTTTCTTCTTCCTCTTCACAATCTATGTAGAATAATTTCTTCTTAGCACACTTATGACCTTTAGTGTATTTGCTATCACAACTGTAACAAAGCCCTTTTGCTCTTTTTTCTTCCAATTGTTGTGGTGTCAACCTTATAGGTCATGGAAGACTAGGGGCAACAACACTTCCATCTTTATAGTTGTGAGTGGTATGCTTCCTGGTTGCCATAATTTTGCTTTCCATTTTTCTTGCTAACATGAATGCCTTCTCTAATGAATCATGTTCCCAAAGGCGAACATCATGTTGGATATTATCCTTTAAAGCCCCTATGAACACATCAATCATATGCTCCTTTGGAATATTTTTTACCCTTATGTTCAATTTTTGGAACTCCTCAATGTGCTCCATTATTGAACCCTTTTGTTTGAGACTTATCAATTGGCTAAAAAAAGTGTTGCTTTTTGTATCCTCATAATGTGTTGTCAATTCTTCCGTAAAAATTGCCCAAGTGATAATTTGTTTACGAGAGCAAAGCCATTGATACCATACAAACTGATTTGGTTCCAAATATAAAGTTGCAATACGTATCTTTTGTGTGTTTTGCACATTATTGAGAACGAAAAATTGCTCCATCTGTAATATCCATGTTGCGGGATCCTTGCCATCAAACTTCCTCATATCAATTTTTGGAATATGGTGGGTCTTTGATCCAACATTAGGGTCTATGGAATCATGATTAACATTTCTTTTGTTCTCATCATGAGTTTCCTTTACTACCCTTTCACCATTAGTGACCATTTCTTGTAGCAACTTATTCATATTTATCTTCAATTCTTCCATGTCTATATTCAAATCTGTCTTCCAATCATCCATCTTAGCTTCCATGATATTCATATTAGCTTCCACGCCCTTTGTCTTAGATTCCATGCCATTTATCTTAGCTTCTGTTAGCTTTTGTGAGACTGACATTTGTTGCACTTGGTCTTGTAATTTTGATATATCATGTAGCATTTCTTCCTCTTCTTCATGAGTCATGCTACTTCTTTCAAGTTGCTTACTAGGTGTTTTCATTTTCTTTCCTCTGGGCATTAGTTACCAATAACAATGCTTTATTATGCCCTTTGAATTCCTTCAAAATATTTTTTCAAACCAAGCTTAAGCAAAAATTTAAAGAAATCTACACACCTTTTTTCACTTTGTAGGAGCTCGATTTTGCCTCTGATGTATCTTTTTAATTTCTGATCATCCAGTTATGAAATTGCGACCTGTAGTAGCCCTCTGTGTCCTCTTTCCAATGCCACTAGTCTGATTCCAATTGGATTCTCCAAGGAAGAGTTATGTCAAATCTCCCACAATGATCTGATTATAGACTAGTTCAGTAGAGCAAACTTGTACGACATGCCACGTATCCCTGTTTTGACCTTTGGCTCTAAAAAAGATATATAAGAAACCAAAGTTTGTTCTCTTTCTGTAGCTTCTGATGAAATTTCAATCCGATGCTCAGAGAGAAAGTTATGACGATTTTCCCTAGGTCACCTGTTTGGAATGGAATTCAGGAGTCTGCAAAAAGACCAACTTCCTCAGATCATATCTCCGCAAATATAGCGCGAAAAGCTCTGAAATTCGGACCCGAGATTCAGTGCGAAGTCTTCTCAAATGGGTATTTTTTTTAGCTTCTAAAACATTGCAGAAAAAAATTTCTAGCGAAAATTCCACAATGACCTATTTGGAGCAGTGAAACCCTAGAATCCAAAGCTCTGATACCAAATGTTATGAAACCAGCTCAAGAAAAAGATAGAAAAGATAGATAAACGCCTTAGAATTCAGCCTCTTCAAGGGGGAAACCTCTTTTACATTACATAAATGAACAATTCTTGGATGATTCAAATGACAAAACCTCATTTCTCTATATAGGAGTCTTAAGGAGTCACAATATAACCCAGCCGACCTAACAATAATAATAAAAAGCCACAAAAATAACAATAGAGGGATTCTATGGGGCACAGTAATAACAATATGGGGATAATAGGGGCACAACAATATTAATAAGGAGTACAACTACAATAGTAATGGGGTAATCACTAGTATTATAGGGACCCAACAGAACACCATCCCTAGTGTTCTTCCTAGTTTATGAAAATAACGCCAGATAAGCTTTCTGCATAAAATCCTCTTCTTCCCAAGTGGCCTCTTCCGGGCCAAAATGCTTCCATTTCACTTTAACTTGGGTGATGGATCATTTCCACAGGGTGTTTTCTCTCCAATAGAGAATACGAAGAAGTTCTGCCAGAAACTCTCCTTCCAGTTCGACCTGCACATTTTAAAACTTGTTGTCACAAACTTTTCAAAACAACAAATTATACATTATTTATTCTATTAATTTATAACCTATACATTTTCCCATTTAATTATATGCTAAGGGTTGGACACATATTTTTTTAACAAGGAGACATGGAAGACATTGTGGACCCAGATATGGCTTGGTAATAAGAGTTTGTACGTTACAAGTCCAATTTGTTACAAAACTTGAAAAGGACCACAGTACGGGGTACTAACTTAGCACAACCCTTCCATTGCAAAGTAATTTTTTGAGGATTTACTCTCAAGTAGACATGATCCCCTAATTGGAATTCTCTATATGGTCTTCTTTTATCTGCATAAACCTTTTGTCTATCATGGGCAACTTTTAAATTCTGACGAATTTTCTTAACTGTCTCTTCCATCTCGGCTAACATATCAGGACCCAATGTTAGTCTATTGATAGGACTATTCCAATCTATGGGCACCCTGCACTTTCTTCCATACAACACCTCAAAGGGGCTCATGCCCAATGACTTGTGGTATCCGTTATTATAAGAAAACTCCACTAAATGGAGGTAATATTCCCACTTATGCGGTTGTTGCATCACAAACATTCTTAACATATCCTCTAGAATTTGATTCACTCACTCTGTTTGACCATCTGTCTGCGGGTGGTATGTGGTACTAAATTGAATCTGTGTACCCAATCTAGAAAAGAGTGTTTTCCAAAAAGTGGATGTAAATTTTACATCCCTATCAGAAATTACCACCTTGGGTATTCCGTGCAATCGGAAAATTTCCCTCATAAATATGTCTGCAATTTCAACAGTTTTGTAAGTGGATTTTACCGGTATGAAATGAGCAGTTTTTCTTAGCTTGTCAACCACCACCATAATTGAGTCGTGCTGCTTCTTGGTGCAAGGTAAACCGGTGATGAAATCCAGGGTAATTGTCTCCCATTTCCACTCAGGGATGGGCAACAGTTGTAGTAGTCCAGCGGGATGTTGATGCTTCGCCTTCACTAACTGACACTCCAAACATTTAGTTAGGTACTTAGTGATATCTTTTCTTAAACTTAGCCAGAAATAACCTTTCCTAATGGCGGAAAGTAATTTCTGGTACCCTGGGTGGGCAGCATAAGGTTTCCTGTGAAATTCATCCAATATCAATTGTTTGACAGAATTTTGATTAGGAACATAAATTCAGTTTCTGAAAGTTAGCATTTTATCCAGATTTATACCATATTCAGACTTTTCCCCCTTCCTTTGGGCATCAATTTCTTGCTGCCAAAGAAAGGCATACTCTGGATCCTTAAGGGATGCTTCCTTAATTATATCAGGGAGGTTTGATCGTACCTGGCTGAATTGCACTTCATAAATACAATGCAATTTTATGCTTAATGCGTCGGCTACCCGATTTTCCTTTCCCTTAAGGTGCTTCATTTCAAAGTCAAATTCGCTCAAAAATGTTGTCCATTTGGCCTGTCGGGCATTTAAGCTAGATTGGTTAAAGAAATTTGTAAGACTACTATGATCTGTTAATAGCATAAATTTCTTTCCCAGTAGGTAGTGTCGCCACATTTTAAGCACATGCACTACTGCCATTAATTCAAGATCGTAGGCAAAATATCGACGCTCATATTTTTTTAATTTGCGGGATTCATAAGCTATAACTTTCACTTCTTGCGTCAATACCCCACCAACACCTTCCTTACTTGCATATGTGCAAACCACGAAAGATTTTTCTGGGTCTGCTACTTTTAGTACAGGTGCAGTAGTAAGTAATTGTTTCAATCATTCAAAGCTTTGTTAGCATTCAGCTGTCCATCAAAAAGTTCGCCCTTTTTTCTTTAACGAGGTCATGGGAAAGGAAATTTTAAAAAATCCTTCAATGAACCAACATTAATAACCGTCTAAGCCCAAGAATGATATAATATCAGCAACATTCTTTGGGGTGGCCCATTCCATAATGGTTTTAATCTTTTCTGGATCCACCGTTATACCCTCTGTTGATATGACATGACCCAGATATTGTATCTGGCTTTTGTAGAAGTCACACTTGCTATACTTAGTGTATAATTGATTGCCCCGCAGAGTCTGAAACACCATTCTCAAATGATTTTCATGCTCCACCTAATTCTTAAAGTAAATCAATATATCGTCAATAAAAATCAGGACAAATTTATCTAAGTATGGACGGAAAATGCAGTGCATCAGACTCATAAAAGTGGCTGGGGCATTTGTAAGGCCGAAGGGTAATACTACGAACTCATAATAACCAAAACGAGTTCGAAACACATTTTTACAAATATCTTCTTCCTTTATCCTTATTTGATGGTAGTCGGACCTTAGATCAATTTTCGAGAACACACTAGCTCCTTGAACTTGATCAAATAAATCATCAATGCATGGTAAAGGGTATTTATTTTTGATAGTCAGTTTATTCAACTGACGATAATCAATGCATAGTTTCGAGGTTCCGTCCTTTTTCTGTATGAACAGTACAAGAGTTCCCTAGGGGGACACACTAGGGCGAATGTAACCTTTATCAAGCAGTTCTTATAGCTACATTTTGAGTTATGTTAACTCAAGTATGCTCATGCGATAAGGAGTTTTGGAAATAGGAGCTGCACTAGGGACTAATTCAATCATAAAATCAATATCACGTTTAGGTGGTAATCCAGGAATGGATTCAGGAAACACATCAACAAAGTCTTGAATGACAGGAATATTTTCCAAGGAAGTCATTTTACTCTTGGAATTTGTGTATCCTACTTGGACAACATAAATCTGACAACCTTTCCTAATGCATTTCCCCAACTGGTTAGCAATAATAGGACACAACTTAATATTTTTCTTGATTCCTTTTATTTCCTTTCTCTGCCCTGACTCAGTAAGGTAGCTAACAGATTTTTCCTTGCAATCAACTAAGGACCAATGTCCTTCCAACCAATCCATCCCTATCAGTACATCATACGAACCCAAAGGGAGTATATTTAGATCAACATAAATCAGTTGTCCTGAAATAGTTACAAGACAATGATCTATTTTTGCAGTTACACTTCTCTTTGCCCCGGTGGCTAGTTAAACTAACCAAGGTTTTTGAAACTTATTACTTTGCCGTTGTCATCTCTCTACAACCTTAGGACTAACATAGCTTAGGTTAGCACCCGGATCAAACAAAATAGAGACAGGTTGATTAGTGATCATACCTTCACACTCAATCATGGTGGGATGGTACTCTGCTTGATGGTCGTCAAGTGCAACATTAATTCTGGGCATACTCCTTGCCACCTCCCCAACCGTGGAAGCTTCTTGCATGTTTGAAAGTTGTTTTGTTCTTGCCCTATGCGCATTGTTTTTGTAATAATGGGGTTCTCCACATCCCCAGCACTGCAGGGGCTGTTTCTGTTGTTGATCATTGACAGGCTTATTAATCTCCTCCGACTATCTATTTTCAATGGATGATGGGACCTTTGACTGATTCCTTGCTGGAAATTTACTGAAGGGTCTTTGTTGTACATTCCTTCCATTAGTAGCTTTTGTCTATCTATTTGGGGGTAAATTTCTCCCCCTCCGGCCTAATCCTCCTTTTGATCCTTCACTCTTTTGTTTCATTTGTTGATAACATATACGGGCTTTTTGCACCACATCATTCATTGTTCTTGGGTAATCAAATTCTAGCTTTTCCTTCATAAAGTTGGGTAGGCTACTAATAAAACATTGAATCTTAGCCTTTTCTTCCTGCATATATGGTACATACCGTAATAAGGAGGTAAATCGTTTCACATATTCATCCATGGTCAAGGCTCCCAACCTTAAATCATGGAACTCCTTTGCTTTTTCATCATAATAACGCTCGATTAAGTATTTATCCTTGAAATGCTTTTGAAATTATTTCCATGTAACTTGCTCTTCGTCAATTTTTCTCATAGTTTTTATTTCTTCCCAAAGGGTGGCCTTACCTCTTAATTGATAAACTTCCAGTTGTGCCTTAAGTTTATCATTGTAGTCATAAATCTGAAAGTATTTACTCATGTCAATTAACCATGCTTCCACTGCTTCCTCAGACTCTCCTTCAAAGAGTGATGGTTTTATCTTTTTGAATTCCCCTTGTAACTCCAATTTTTGTTTTCCGCTGGTCGGAAACATTATCAGAACATCCTTATTCATCCTCCTCATGTCTTTCTCCTGACTCAGCATTATCTTCCCCTTGATGGACCGTTGTGGTTTTCTCCCCATTACCAGCACTGGGGTCTCGTCCCTGTTGATTTTGTCAGTCAGACAAACTTTTAAGGATTCTCTCTTGCTCTTGCCGCAACCATTCATTATCTGTCCTCAAATTTATCATCTCAGCACGTAACTGTTGAACAGTTTCAAGTACGACAACATTGGCTTGTCGAGATTCTTCTCCCAGTTGTATCCACATGTCAGGGTTGGCCCCTACATAAGTTTCTTTTGGTTGGTTCGGTGGTCTGGGACCCCTCTGCATTCTGCTCCTTGGTGTTGATCTCTATGTTCACATTCACATTTACTTAGTTTGTTTATTTTTATTATTTTTTTTTTGCATATGACAGAAGCCTCAGTGTGCGAACTTGGCTCTAATACCACTTGTAACACATATTACTATAACAATTCTTAACTTAAAAAAAATCTTTACATATAACCAAACTTTAACTATGTGATAACATTTATTAAACCTTCAAATATTTCTTTATGTATGCATTGGAATTACAAACGGATATTTTCATTTGTATAGTGGCTACACTTGCAACCGCTTCGCTGGATTCTACCCTAGCTTTTCTGGGTGAAAGCATGAAATTAGGCAGAGGCTACAAGCTGGCCATACTTTTCATTTGAATATTTTGCGTTTAAAATGGGTTTTGGGTGCTCGGCGAACCGAGTTGTTCCAAGTTCTTCATGGCATAATTATATGTATATTTGGCCCTTCCGAGGGTTTGACATTGGTTTATTCTTGAAGGGTCTGTAATTTTGGTTTGTAAGTCTTTTGAGGGTTTGAATATAGTGTTGATGACCGCATTTAATGTTTCATGGTTTATCATCCTTTTGGTTTTGCTCGGCCTCCTATGTCGAAGCTTGTCTGTTTCGGTTACATTTGAATGTACAGATCCTATACATGGATTATTGTTTTTGTTTGGTTAAGTTATGAATATATATGGACTGTGATAACTCGTTTTACTGGAATTGACCGAGTATTACTCGACCTCTGAATTTGATAATGAGTGTTTTCCTTACAGTGATTAAATTTAGAAAAACTAACTTTTCTCTTAGCATTCTAACAGTTTCCATGTATGTAAATTTAATTCTCCATTATTGTGACTGTTGAGAAAGAATTATGCTAGGCTGTTACTTAAGATTGTCACACGTTTCATATGTGTATTGCATACAGTAGGCCAATGCATATGCATAGTATTAACAATGTTATGTCTCCGCATTTAGGTTGTTCTCGGTTTAAACATAATGTTAACAATTCTCTGTTTAAGTATATATATCTGCTCTTTGTTCTCTGTGTAATAGGAACAGTTCTCTATTTAGATATATCATAATTCTTTGCTTAAATACATAAGTTGTTCTACATTCAGACTAATAATAATTCTCTGGTTAAATATGTAAGCTATTTCTTACTAGCTTAAAATACAGAACATACAATTTTAGATTAACTAGCATAAGCACAATCTTGTTATTATCCATCAATCACTGTAGAATCATTTTCTCCAATGGTCACTAAGTTAAAGGGTTTGATTACTTATTTGTTCACTGCCTTGTAGTTCTGCAATTCCTTTTCAAGAAGATCTCACCACCCAGCCGTGAGTCTAGAAATTGCATCCAGAGTCTCCCCCAAGCTCTTCCTCCTCTGAACAGTAAAATGAGTCTGTTGCAGTCAGGTATCTTGGGCATCAGGACTCACGGTCCAGCCTCAAGTCACATACCTCTCAGACTATACTCAAGGTTTTCCCACTGGTTTATTCCACCCAACTCAAGGAATTCTGGGTAGCAATGCTCTGCTCCTTTGACCCATCTGGTGTTCTATTCTTTCTGTCTTCTCTAGCCCCATAGGCCTTCCTTGAATTCCTCTTTTGAGGAGACAGATGAGTAACCACTTTAACTATCTCAAGAGGTTAACAATTGTTTCTTTTAGTTCTTGTCAAAATACTTTAACTCTCAATTATCTATTAATAAAATAATAAATATGTTCTGGCCTTCTAGCCATAGTTCTTTAATATTCCATGTCAAGTATTTGATGACAAAGTAAAAAGATAAAGTAATAAGTGAAACATGGTAACCCAAATTAAATGTCTATGCAACATGGGATGCTACACTTTATTTTTTTTTAATTTGATTAAATTATATTTAAGCTAAGCTACAAATACTAGCTACTATATAGCTCTTGTTACAATATTATTTTGAAAAACATTAAATTGCCTTGACGACTCTGATTTATGACAAACGCATTGGTTCGAGGTTCATTTCTCTTCCAGGTCAACACGGGGCATTTAATGTTATCCCAAAGGGCGTTTGAATGAAACACATTGGTTTGAGGTTCATTTCTCTCCCATATCAATGTTGGGCCTTTAATGCCATTTCAAATGACATTTGAATGTAGGATTATAGTAGCCAGAAACTCATTTCCTATTTGATCGCACTGAGACCGAAAATGTTACCGGAAACTCATTTCCTATTTGATCGCACTGATACTGAAAATGTTATCGTCGTTGCCAATGGTGGTCTTGTTGCAATATGAAATATCATTAAAAGGCACGTGCTTCATGGATCATGGCGCCATGCTCCACTGAGTGTCAACCCTAGTGTTAACCCTCGTTTGGAATTACGTTTTTATTTATTTATTTATTATAGGTTTAAGTTAGATTGTTAAATAAGTAGTAACGTTGATGATAGGCTTAGGACTAGAACAGATTGATCCAAGTTTTGTCTCCTACACCATATTGATTTTGTTAAATATTTATCAAATATTATATATATATATATATATATATATATATAAATTTTTTTATTTCAATATTTTATATATTTTATTTTATATTGTAATTTTTTGGTTATTTATTTATAGAAAATTTTATTGATAATTTTGAATGGATCTAGATTTTTTATTTTTGAAAATATTTATTTGAATATATAAAAATGTTAGAGATTAAATTTTTTATATTCTTCATGTCTTTTTTCAATTCCATATTTTAAATAATATAATTTCTAATTTCATTTTCATTTATTTTGAAGTCAAGTTTGAGAATTAATGATAATTATATTTTTATTAATAATCAATATTCAAATAAATATGTTAATGCAATTTATTTAATATTTAACATAATTATATCGATCTTAATCTTAATGCGATAACTAATAAAATATTTTTTATTAATATTCATTCAACATAATATAAAATATTATTTAATTTTTATAAATCATATATATATATCTATATATGAAAGAGTTAATAATATATTATATATATTGATAAAATTATTATAATAATTTATTATTAATTTTAATTGATACAAAATATGCTATGATATGATTTAAATTTTAAATATTTTTTTTGTTATAATAATCTTATTATATAAAAAAAATTATACCTACACAGTTGTATAAGTGTCGTTGTATATTTTTAAAAATTACTTTAATTATTATATTTGGCATATTATATTGTTTTCTCAACTACAAAGAGCCACATGCAAGGATCACTTGGCTTAACTACAAAGAACCACCTGCAAGGATCACTGGGCTTAACTACAAAGCCTTCTCTCAATAAACAAAAACCACATGGTGGTATTGTGCAAAAACAACAAGGGAAATGACTTTGCCACCACATGGCATTTGTTTTTCCTTTAGACACCTAACTACTATATATTTATATTGGTATTTGACATGGGGCTTGTTAAAGCAATGTCATAGTACCAACCATGTTAATACAATATACTAACTTGGAAGTCAATGATGCATTTTTAGGGTCCATTTTAAGATTAAAATGGACCATTTTCCATTACAAACACCTTCACCAAGTATGTTAAAATTTCAAGTGATGGGTTTTTGAGTATTCATGAATTTTTTGGCCTTACGCTTTTATTGAAATACGATTGGATAAAACCTCAAACTAATGACTTGTACATTGGGTTATGAAGTTCTAACAAAACCAAAGTAAATACCCATAAAGAGTAGATATAGGTAAATATGAAACTTTTAAAGTAAATACCCATAAAAAGTAGATATAGGTAAATATGAAACTTTTAAATGAAACCTTAATCTATTATATGCAATACTAAACTATAATTTTAGGTGAGGGGGAGCAAGAGAAAGAGAGAAAAGGAAGAGGGGGAGGAAGGAGAGGGAGAACAAAAATAAGAGGGGGGAATAAAAAAATAAAGATGGAAGGAGGAGGATAGGAACCATACGGAGGAGGGGAATGAAGATAAGAAAAATCAGGGGAGGAGGGAGAAGGTAAAGAAAAAGGGGAGATAGAGATTAGGGGGCAAGGAAAAGAGGAGTGAAAAAGGAATAGGTGAAGAAGGGGAGGAAGGAGAAGGATTATAATAAAAAGTGGAGGAAAAATAGAGGAATAGGGAGAAGAGAGGGGTGAGGGATAGGATAAATAGGATGAAGATTGGGGAGAGGGGAAGGGAGAGCGAGAAGAAGAAATGAACGGGGGTAAGAAAAAAAGGAAGAAGAGGAGTAGAATAGGAAGAGAAAGAGAGGCAATAACAGATGAAGAGGTAGAAGAGGGAGAGGAAGAAATGGAGAGGAAGCGAGGAAGAGTAATAGGATTGTAAACCTTTTTCTTTTCCTTTTCATTTCTGAACTTTTTTAATTAATTAATTTCTAATTTTCTATTCACGTCTCCCATTAAAATCCCAAAACCCATCTCTATAATTTAAATTGCATCTCTGAAATCCAAATCCCAATGCTACCAATGATATTTTTCTCATTTCTTACACCCCCTTTTTATTCCCCCAAAAATTGTGATGTAATTAAATACCTGTAATGTTGGGTTAGCAACATAATAAATTTTAGTACATCATATAAATTTGTGATATAATTAAATACATGTAATTTTGGGTTAGCAACATTTATATGATGTACTAGACTTTATAATTTTCTACATATATTATATGGAAGATCACGGTTTGAGAGAAATAAATAGTACACACAAATTGTTAAATGAAATTCCCCAACAAAATGTGGTTTCGTGGATGATGATTAGAAAATGTGTGGAAATTGTTTAATAAAATGATTTAGAGAAAATGTGATGCCCCAAAACCCTGATGAAGGAGGGTGTGTTACAAAGTGGTATCAGAGTTGATTGTTATGTTAGTGAAGGAGAATAAAATTTGATACCATGTATCCTCAATAAAGCATTAAGGTACCAGGTATGTTACAAAGTGGTATTAGATCATGGTTCAATGTTGAATCTGGATAGGCTCAAGCATGGATGAAATGGAGCTACGATAGTATATTACAACTGGTGTTAGAGCTAAGGTTCAACATTAAACATGGATGGCTTGAGTATAGAGAATACTTTAAGTTTTAAATTAATATTTATGCATGCATGTGTACTTATGCGAAGTTATTTTGTTGTATATATGAATACAACAACGTTATTCGAAGACTGTTGAGTTTGGTGCAACAAGATAAACATGTAGGTTGGTATAGGCCTAGGAAAAAATGAAGGTAATAGACACGTTTAATTATGATTTTAATAGTACTAATAGTTTTGTGTTATTCCAACGTAATAGACTTTCTAGTAGTGAAAAGAAAAAGAAGGATGTCTAGTAGAAAGGAACATCTCAGTACTAAAATAATCTCCTTTGTGGAAAAGGGGAGAGAAAAGGGAACATCTCCTAACCTTATTGAGACAATGAAGAGTTTGAAGAGAGACCTTTAGAGTTGCAAAAAAAAAATGAAAGACTCATTAGTGAAAAAGAAGAGCAAACAAAGCTAAATACGACATTACTACAAAACCTATCACACATGCAAGGGTTGTTGTAACATGGGCCAACCATTGGAGATATAGAGGAGTTTCATAATGACAAGATTAGGGAATTCCATGAACTAAGAATGGGACAACTTACCTTGGATGATTATGCTAATCAGTTCATAGAATTATTGGAACATGCGCCACTTCTCAAAGATGAAGAGATGAAAATATTTTATTTTCTTAATGGATTACTAGGACCATTTCAAGATAAGATAGGATATGAGGAACCTAAGAGATTTTATTAAATTATTTAAAAGGAAAAATATTTTTATTAGAAGTTATAAACATAGGTAAAACCCCATAATGTTTAGAGGAATGAAAGGAAATTGAAATATTGGGGTTGTGGAGGACAACACCTGCTCTATGAATAACCTCACCAACAACAAAAGAAGGATAACCCATTTAAACTCCAAATACATGGGAGAACAACCAATAATAGAGAAAGAAGTAAATCAAAGAGGAATACTTTGAAATCTTGGGGCTGCAAAAAAGAACATTCACTTTGTTGGTTCCTTTATAAGCAACATGAGGGCATGGAAATATTTGATATCTAAGAGACTACCTCAATGAACAAAATATAACAGCCACGAGTTAAGTTTCCATGTAATAAATGGACATTATAAAGGAAAAATCAAACCACGGTCACAGGACACGTATTCCAAGATGAATGGAAGGGGAAAGCATTACATTGGGAATCACTTGTGGTTTATTATTGGCTATGGAAATTGGAATTGGCATTGGATTCAAAGGAAAAGGGAAATAAATGGAAATTTAATACAAGAAATGAATTAAAATAGGAGAAAAGGAATATGAAAGGTCATGGATATGCATGCAAGGGAAAATTAAGGAAAAGTAAAGGAAAAAGGAAAAGAAGAGAGAGAGCATTCAGACACACTTTCGAACACACTCCTGGAAATTCTAGAATTCACTTGTAGGAGAAGGGAGAAAGCAAGCAAGGAAAGTAAGGGAGTGCAAGAGGAAGTTTGGGCAGTAGTAAGCAAGGTTAGAAAATAGTTTTGGATTTGCAGGTAACATTATGCATGTGTGATTTAGCATGATAGGATTTGATGCATGGTATATGCATTAGTTTATTAGTCATGTGTGTTGTAATTGGCATGGGATTTGCTTGGATTGATAGTGATGTACAACCTTGCCTTTTCCATGTCCTGGATAGCCATGATGTAGTGGGTATCCTATTTTGGTTAAGTTTTATATTGTCAGTAGATTTAGATCCTGGTTGAGGTGGTCTCAAGAAAATTCCCAAGGGTTGAGGGTGGAGATGGATTTCTCCTAGAACTCTTGATAGGTGGGTGGAGACAGGAAAATTCCTCTGGGTATGGTGAAGAAAGTCTAAGGCATCCAAGCTTGTTTTGGTTTTGGTGATTTTTGGACCAGTTTAGGTGGAATCATTATGGTTCGGGTTAGAGGTGGTTTAGCCTATGGATTCCCTATTTGGTTTTTTTTTGGTTTGTCCCATGCAATCCCACATTCATGCTTGGAATACAACACGAGGATGATTGGATGAAAGAAAGATTTAGTTTATCCCAATCTATGGTCGAGTGGTACGTGGAAGTCCCAGACTTGGTCGACTTTATGCATATGTGATTATGTGTTATTTCTTATTGACATAAATCATCACATGTAATGGTATTTGTGATGATTTTATGACTAGTTTATCATGGCTTCATTCTAGTTAAATGCAGGTTACGTGCATGGTATATTTCTTAGTATATGATGTACTCTTGTAAATGATCATGTTCTTGGTTTGAAAAGTTATTGAATATCTTATATGAATGCATGAGCTAATATGGGTTTTGATAAAGCTAGCAAAATATTGGGAAGATGATGGGTCAGGGTGTAATTATAAAATAAGAGGGAGAAATTATCAAGGGGTTCTTGGTTCTTAATTTCTCTCATAATCTCTCACTCAAAAGTTTGATTTGGCAATAGAGATAGTGGCAGAACCCATAAAGGTTCATACCTTGTAGTTGGTTAAGAACCGTCAGTGATAGTCTCTGTGATAGAGATTGATTTTTTCTTGCGTGTGAAGGAGAGTGGCCTTCACTTTTTATGTTAAATATGGTCTGAAAAAAGTGTGCAAAATCCTTGAGTTTGGCTTTCCCTGAAGGTATCAAGATCTAGCATGAGGGTGGCCAGTTGTGAGAAAAATTGCAGCACAACTAAGCCTAAGGTGGGGTGGAACAAGGCTCACCCTACCTCAATTCCATTATTTTTTTATTAAAATGTGTGTGTGTGTGTGTTTTGATATTTCTTGCATGAATGATTTAGTGATATGCAAGAAATATTATTGTTGTTACATTATTTTTATCTATGATAATTGTGTTGGTTATGATAGTAAAGTTTGAAGTAGTGGGTTTGAATTCACTTGGTTGTGGAATTTAAATGAATTGGGATGCATGGGAAATGCATGATAATTTTGGGTATTTTCATGCCTTTGTATTTAATTGCATGCCTTCCTTGTTAACTGCATGATTTCCCTGTTAATTGCATATACAGGCTTTAAGTGATTTCACAGAGTTTAATGGTGGAAGCCCAAAAAGTGATTTATGGGGTAAACATGTCATCTTGGAAAAATTTTCACTATAAATTTTCTTCTAGGAGTTTCTAGAGGTTGAAACTTGGATCATAGTGAGGGGAAATCCCATTAATCATTTGGTTCAATATTTGTATTTTGGTTTGCTATATTTTTTCTCTATATATCTGAAAAAGTCGAGCTTCCTAAATTCTTCTTCAAACATGTCCTCTTGGAATTTTCTCTATAAATTTTCTTCTAGGAGGTTCTAGAGGTTGAAACTTGGATCATAGCGAGGGGTAATCTCATTGATAATTCAGTTCAATTTTTGGATCTTGATTTGCTATATTTTTTGAGGTATGCTTTAAGAAAGTCGAGCTTCTTGAATGCTCCTGAAATAAGGTCAGCTGGATTTTTCACTTTAACTTTTCTTTTGGGTGGTTTCATAGGTTGAAACTTTGACCCCACTTAGGGTAAATCCTACAAAAAGGTTGGTAGAAATTTTAGATCTTCGTTAGATATATTTTCATAAATATGCCTTGAGGAAGTCAAGTCTCCCAAATGCTCCTAAAATAAGATCTCAAAACAAATCATCTTGGAATTCTTGCCATAACTTTATTTTTGAGAGGTTTTAGACTATGAAACTTGGAGGAGACAAATAAAATATCTCAAGGTACCAATGGTATAAATTTCAGATTTTGGTCCTTTATAAATTTCTAGATATATCATATGGAAGATCACGGTTTGAGACAAATAAATAGTACACATAAATTGTTTAATGAAATTCCCCAACAAAATGTGGCTTTGTGGATGATGATTAGACAATGTGGAAATTGTTTAATAAAACGATTTAGAGAAAATGTGATGCCCCATAACCCTGATGAAGGAGGGTGTGTTACAAAGTGGTATCAGAGTTGATTGTCAAGCTAGTGAAGAAGAATAAAATTTGATACCATGAATCCTTAATAAAGCATTAAGGTACCAGGTATGTTACAAAGTGGTATTAGATCATGGTTCAATGTTGGACCTAGATGGGTTCAAGAATAGATGAAATGGAGCTATTACAACTGGTGTTAGAGCTAAGCTTCAACATTAAACTTGGATGGCTTGAGTATATGGAATAATTTAAGTTTTAAATTAATATTTATGAATGCATGTGTACTTATGTGAAATAATTTTGTTGTATATATGAATACAACAACGTTATTTGAAGACTGTTGATTTTGGTGCAACAAGATAAACATGTAGGTTGGTATAGGCCTAGGAAAAAATGAAGGTAATAGACATGTTTAATTATGATTTTAATAGTACTATTAGTTTTGTGTTATTTCAACATAATACACTTTCTAGTAGTGAAAATAAAAAGAAGGATGTCTAGTAGAAAGTCACATATCAGTACTAAAATAATCTCCTCTGTGCAAAATGGGAGAGAAGAGGGAACATCTCCTGACCTTATTGAGACAATGAAGAGTTTGAAGGGAGACATTTAGAGTTGCAAAGAAAACAATGAAAGACTCATTAGAGAAAAAGAAGAGCAAACAATGCTAAACACGACATTTCTACAAAAGCTATCATACGTGCAAGGGTTGTTGTAACACGTGCCAAGCATTGATGATATAGAGGGGTTTTATAATGACAAGATTAGGGTATTACATGAACTAAGAATGGGAAAACTCACCTTGTGTGATTATGCTAATCAGTTCATAGCATTAATGGAACATGCACCATTTCTCAAAGATGAAGAGATGAAAATATGTTATTTTCTTAATGGATTACTAAGACCAATTTAGGATAAGATAGAATCAGAGGAACCCAAGAGGCTTGATTAAATTATTCAAGAGGAAAAACATTACTATAAGAAGTTAGAAACTTAGGTAAAACCCCATAAGGTTTAGAGGAAGGAAAGGCAATTAAAATATTTGGGTTGTGGAGGACAACATCAACTTTGTGAATAACCTCACCAACAACAAAAGAAGGATAGCCCATTTAAACTCCAAACAAATGGGAGAACAACCAATAATATAGAAAGAAGTAAATCAAATAGAAATACTTTGAAATCTTGGGGTTGCAAAAAAGAACACTTGCGTTGTTGGTTCCCTTATAAACAACATGAGGGCATGGAAATATTTGATATCTAAGAAACTACCTCAATGAAAAAAATATAACAACCCTAGGTTAAGTTTCCATGTAATAAATGGACATTATAAAGGAAAAATCAAACCAAGGTCATGTGACACGCATTCCAAGCTGAATGGAGGGGGAAAACATTACATTGGGAATCACTTGTGGATAATTATTGGCTATGGAAGTTGGCATTGGCATTGGATTCAAAGGAAAAGAGAAATAAATGGAAATTTAATACAAAAAATAAATGAAAATAGGATAAAAGGAAAATGAAGGGACATGGATATGCATGCAAGGGAAAATTAAGGAAATGTAAATGAAAAAGGAAAGGGAAAAGAGAGAGAACATTCACACACACTTTGGGACACACTCCTAGACATTCTAGAATACACTTGGAGAAGAAGGGAGAAAGCAAGGGAGGAAAGAAAGGGAGCACAAGAGGAAGTTTGGGCAATAACAAGCAAGGTCAGAAAATAGTTTTGGATTTGCAGGTAATAGTATGCATGTGTGATTTAGCATGCTAGGATTTGATGCATGGTCTATGCATTGGTTTATTAGACATGTTTGTTGTCATTGGCATGGGATTTTCTTGGATTGATAGTGATGTACAACCTTGCATTTTCCATTTCCTAGATAGCCATGATGTAGTGGGTTCCCTGTTTTGATTAATTTTTTTATTTTCAATATATTTTGGATCCTCGTTGAAGTGGTCTCAAGAAATTTTCCAAGGGTTGAGGGCAGAGATATATTTCTCCTGGAACTATTGACAGGTTGGTGGAGACAGGAAAATTCCTCTGGGTATGGTGAAGAAAGTCTAAGGCAGCTAAGCTTGTTTTGGTTTTGGTGATTTCTAGACCAGTTTAGGTGAAATCATTATGGTTGGGGTTAGAGGTGGTTTAGCCTATGGATTCCTTGGTTGATTTTGTTTTGGTTTGTCCCATGTGATCCCACATTCATGCTTGGAATATGGCACGGGGGTGATTGGATGAAAGAAATATTTGGTTTAGCCCAATCTATGGTCGAGTGGTACGTGGAAGTACCAGACTTGGTTGGATTTATGCATATGTGATTATGTGTTATTTCTTATTGACATCAATGAGCACATGTATTGGTATTTATGATGATTTTATGACTAGTTGGTCATGGCTTCATTCTGGTTAAATTTAGGTTACGTGCATGGTATATTTCTTAGTATATGATGTGCTCTTGCAAATGATCATGTTCATGGTTTGAAAAGTTATTGAATATCTTATATGAATGCATGAGCTAATATGGGTTTCATACAACTAGCAAGAGAAGGCGATGAGCCTTATTGATGATTTTATGAACTAACTAAAGATATAATGAAGATATATGCATTCATGACCCACATGTACTATGTTTACAAAGTGTTTGTATAAATGATTATCATGTATTTGGAAAGATTGAGAAAGAACAAATCCAAGCACATTGTATGAAGACTTATACAAGTTAATGAGATAGTTCTTGAAGGATCTGGTTAGTTGGATGATTGTTCTCTTATGTTTCTAGAGACATATCTTGAAACTAATAATCCCCAGCCTTAGCCTCACTCAATTTGGTTCATCCATGTGGTTGTAGCCGCATGGAGAATCAGCCATCTGTGCAGTTGGAAGGTTGTAGCCGCATTGACTGCCCTTTGTGCAGGCACCTAGGCTATGAGCTAGGTCAAGGAGTGGTCTAGCCTAAGAGAAAAGGTCATCAGTGAGGTCAGGAAGTTAAAGATGTGACCAGGTGTCCCTAAGTGTTGCAGTAAGTTTGGTACAAGTTGGTATGTTAGGCCCCATTTCCATAATGAATCTTAGAGGTCGGGTCATAAATAGTAAATCTCAGATCATATTTACCTTGGTGGGCTTGTAAAAGTGGGTAAATGTGGCGTGGGGTGGGGTGTTACAGAGTGGTACCTGAGCTAGGTTGCAGCACTGGACCTTGGGGTAAATGCAGATTGTTATGCATGCATGTTGGTTGTATATATGTTTTCCATGCCTACATGTTAGTTAATTATTAATATTTATATTATATCATGCACATGATATGATTTATCATGCTAATCTGAATTGGGTTGTGCATATGTAATATCCTCAACAACGATAAGTTGAGGTATGCTTTTGATTATGTTTTCATTTGGCTAACAATGGAATATTGCAGGAAATATAAGGCCAAGAGATGAAGAGAAGAACAATTGAGTACAATTCATATGACTCCCCATACAAGCTGAAAAATACATTAGTGGGATGGGAGAGATTAGTTGAGCAGTAGGAAGAGGGAGACTCTCCTGATCTAGAAGATACATTGAGAATTTTGAATAAAGAGATCATAAGTTACAAGGTAGATAATGAGAGGTTGATTGAAGCATAAGAATGGCTTGTGAAAGATCAGGGAAAGAAAGTTGAGATCAATGCAGTTATTCTTTAGAGCATCTCAGATTTGCAGAAGCAAGGACAACTAGGGATCATACATGAAGATATATAGGAAGAAAAGACTAATGGTGTAGATGGAAGCAAGATTTAGAAATGGTACAAGTTGGAAAGGGATGATATAATGAAGAGTGGAAGACTCTTGGATACACCTAAGAGGAGGGCTAGTACTCATAGATTTTATTCTAGCTATGCTTCTAGTAGACATCATTGCCATCACCGCCAAAATCATTATTGGAGGAGCGAGAGGAGGTACTTTCCAAAAGGTTTCAAGAAAGCTAAGTATCCTACTTTTGATGGTGGGTTGACTAAGTTAGAAGATGTAGAAGCATGACTGTTTGGGATGAATAAATTCATCAGACTTCATGATTATTCTGAGAATATGAAATCCAAGATATCCACCTTCAGTATCAAGGAAACGAAGATATATGGTGGGAAGATGTTAAGCATGTTAGAGGTATCTGAGAAGAGGATCTGACTTAGGAAGAGTTTGAAGGACTCTTCAGGAAGAAGTACCTATTTGAGATATATTATGATGGAAAGGCCAAGGAAATCTATGAGATCAAGATTGGTTCCATAATAGATGAATAATATACAACTAGATTTCTAGAGTTGTTGAGATATGTGCCCTATCTCAAGGATGAGAAAGTAATGATCCAAAGGTTCATCAATAAAATTTCCATTATCATTCAAAAACTGGATTGATTTTGATGAGCTGTGGTCTTTGGGGGAATCCATAAGGAAGTTGAATCACTTTTATGAGCACTCAAAGTGCAAGTCTGAGTTCAAGCATGACAGGAAGGGTAATGAGAAGACTAAAGGAAAATGGACCAAGAAGTGAGGAAGATCTCAAGATGTAGGTGAGAAGGAAAATGTGGCGCTGCATAATAAGTTTAATGCAGCTAAGAAAGGACATGGGTTTCAACCTGAGGAGTAGCAAAGTAAAGGTAGTGGTAGAGAACCATTGAGGTGTTGGACTTGTGGTGGAGGCCATCGCAAGAGGGATTGTCCATCGTATCAAGGTGGCAGACCTGAGATTTACAATTCTCAGGAGGTGCAGACAATTGGGGATGTAGGTCAAATCATTCCTTGGATCTATGCAACAGTTGATAATAGGTAGGTATACCACTAGGCATCCATTATTGAGATGGAAGGTAAAACTAGAAGGATATTTCCGACCAGAGCCTCAATGCATCTTGCAGCAGAATGAGTTCATGCTCTGAAACTGAGTAATAGAACAAGTAAAAGTGCATGAAAGAAAATTTGGGTCGAGGAAGCTACATAGGGGATGGTTGATCAAATGCAGGCATGATAACTTATTTCTAATTATAGATGAGTTCGTTAAGGGAATCGAAATCCCTTGAGAGATGAGACATGCATGTGTTCAGTTGTAGGGCATTGTGCTTGGTACACCAAGGTAATGAAACTGGTATATTTTTATATTTATTAATGCACTGACAATTGTGTGTTTATGGAAGTATGATGCAGGAAATTGCATGGGAAAAGAGATTGCCATAGATCTTGAAGAAGGCTTGAGATGAGATTTTATTTACGAACCATTGGAAGCACTGGGAACCCATGGGGGTTGAGTCATGGTGTCTGTTGAAAGTTTTGTGTTTTCACTATTTCATGATTTGTTTATGATTGATTTGTGATTTTGACTGTGACTAATTCATGCCATGCTAATTTTTTTATGGTTGTTTGGTTTTCCATGTTTTATTTATATTTTCTTCTTGTAATTGCCTTTTATATTTTGAGGGTCTTGGGAATTGAGGAAAGAGGATAGCTAATGGAGCTTGGGGAGAGTTGAGTGGCACCCAACAGGAAATATAAGACCCATATGAAGCCCAATACATGAATAAAGGGCAACTAAAGGCAAGAATAAGACAACCAGATAGGGATAAATGGACAGTGGCAAGATAGTCATGAGAAAGGTAATAGGAAAGGTAAGGTAAATGGGCTTGAGGAAACAAATGCCTTGGCTAAGTTGGGAGTTATTGTTCTTAATGTTTTGCATGTGTTTCATGGATAAACAAAGTTCTCTTAACCTTGACCTTATGAACACTGGTAATTGTGTTATGATCATGACTATGGTAATCTCTCTCTCTCTCTCTCTCTCTCTCTCTCTCTCTCTATATATATATATATATATATCAATGCCATTGTTTGATAAGGTAGTTAGGGATCTTTCATGTGGAAGAATGATTGTTTATGCAGGTGAATGGCATGAAAAGGTTCCTAGTTTTGTGAGGACTCAAGTGGGAAGAATAGCCCTAAAGATTTATTATTTTAGTATCATGTGGATATAATTTTGATATTATGTGCTTATATCTATGCTCATGTTTATGCTATGAATAGGGAAGTGAAGGGGATTGGTTCTCAAGTTCCTTAGAGGCTCTGGGTTGGGATAGAATCTTTGGAGGCTTTGGTTCCCTAAATACTATGGGTTGAGATAGTAGTCCCTGAAGCCCTGGATAGCTTGGGCAGAGACCAATCTTGAGTTAATATTTGCATTGGTCATTTCTAAAGATTTTTGCATTTATGCTTTGATTTTAGTTATGTCATCTGTGGCATGTTGGAGCATGCATGGATAATTAGAAACACCACAAATCCTAGATTTGGATTGTAGACGCACGCAGTAAGGCATGGGGAAGATATAATAGGAAATAATGCTTAGTATAGATGGTGTAATATCTAGATGTGCAGTACTATGGTTGTGTACATGAAGTACATGTTGTGTTGAGTACGTGTTGTATTGTGCCATGTGTATTGTGTACATGTTGTGTTGTATCATGTGTATATGTGAAACTGTTGCGGTACACCATGTGTAGGTGTATGTGTTGTATAATGTGTTGGTACAGATAGGTGTGGGAATGCCGGGATTCCCTTGTTGCTGATATTGAGGGTCTAGACAATATAGTGTCTGGATTACCTTATTGTTTTGGAAGAGAAGAGAAGACAAGGCATTGGGTGCTTGCCGAGTTTGGCAACCGATCTAGTGTGTGTACATGGTCAAAGAGAGGAGAAGGAAATGGATGCTTTCCGGATTTGTAAACCGATCCAATATATGTACAGAAAGTACAAAGAACAAGGTAGAAGCAAGAAAAATTTGAAAGATAAGTATTAGTATTGTAATTTCAATTTTTAATTTCAAAATTATGAACATAATCTAGGATTCTGATTTATGATGATTGATTTTTGAGCTAACCATATGTGATATTTTTATACATGATGATTTGATCAAGGAGCTAATTTGACTTGTCATGACAGGAATTAAACACAATGGCAAGTGTCACCTTACTGATGATCCGAATTGGATCCTAAAGAACTCTCTAAGTTGTTATAACTCTGTAAAATTCACGCCAAAGTTTCAAAGACTTACAAAGGTCGAGATGATCAGAAATACCCTTGGAACAGTTGTAATTTGTGAGCAACGTGGAGCAACGAGGACCCTCGATCAAGCGCGTAGACTATTGGCCCATGGTAACGCGCGTTGCCACGAAACAACAAAACGGGAGGTCTTTTTGAGAAACGGGGGAGGTTTCTGATATGCGATTAGCAACAAGTCACTAATCGCATATTGCCGAGCAAACCCCTCAGAGAAGAAAAAGCCCCGAGCAACTTGGACCTGAAAAGTAAAAAACTGTACAGAATTCGCCAATTCCATCAGAGGCGGGTCCCACACAAAAACCGACAGGATATCGAAAGGGCTTCGAGCGGTAAGTGGTTTCAATTGAGTCCCGCCCGATGCCACACACTAGGTGCCATGTGTCCAGTGGAAGAGAGAGAAAAATGCTCACATCAGATAGGTAAATGTCATGCAACTTACCCGCCCGATATGGACGGAGACCGTAGGATCTGGAGGCTCCATATCGATGGCGGAAATGTGATCCGATGGATGACTGGATTCAATGGGGTAAACAAGCTGAATTGTATAAGGTTTGAAGTCCATCATGAACGATGAGTTGGCAGAAGAATCATGTTCGTGGGCAATCTGGGAGTTAAATGGAAATAACGACCGTTCAAACATTTCCAAGACAACTTACACTTAGTTCGTTATGAAACAGGTGGCCACCTCCCTATGAAGCATTACACGGTGATGATGACACAAAACGGGGGAATTCAAACTGACAAAGGCAGAAGAACCAGAACGCCGGGAAGCGGAAGCGAACAGTCAAAAAGCAGATTGGCTTTAAAGCCATGAACTGACAGAGACAAAGTAGGCAGTGAGAAAAGCGAGTAAGAAAGCTAAGAGCAGAGAACAAAGAAAGTAAGTCGAGATGACCTACAGAGCAAAGGCAGCATCGAGACAGAGCTAGACAGAGTCAGAGAGTCTGTGTACTCCAGAGAAGGTTTGAGAGGCTCAAGCGAACTCCTTAGCGTAGGCCTGTCATGTATGAGTCTCAGATTGGGCTCATACCATTGTGACCAGTAGAGGTCAAGTTTCAGTAAGGAGAGTCTGTGTACTCCAGAGACTTGGGGGATCCAAGTCTAGTCCTACTGATTTATATCTGTTGAGTGAGACTCAAATTGAGCTCACTGTTGTAAAAACTCTACTTTGAAAACATAATAGAGAGGCCACCACTGAAGGCTAGACCAAGAGACGTAGCCCAGGAGCATTGGGTGAACTCCTTATTAAACTTGTTTTATTTACATGTTTTCCTGTTGTGTTTTCTCTAACTGCTTCAGTGTCTATGTATTTCACAATCTTATCGATCCGTTGCATAAAGTAACATAGGAACATCCATGCACATGAGTCTATAATACCTTTAATTCTTTGTCCTGGATAAATTCCAGATCAAGTGGTATCAGAGCTCTAGGTTACTAAGGTTAGACAAGCTTGTGCTGGATTTTGTTGTTGAATGCTAACTAGATCAAAGCTTAAATTAGGAGAAGAAGAATTGGAAGAGTTTATCCAAAGAGGAAAATGTCAGAAGAAAGTCCCTTGGAATTAGACTCCTAGTTCATGGACAGTTTTATGACCATGAGAGCCATGGTGGAGGAAATGTATAGAGAATTTAAGAAAGGTAGAGAAGAAGATTCAACAAACTCCAAACAAGATAAAGGAGTAGAAGAATCTCTCCTCCATGACCATTCTAAAGGAAAAGGGAAAAGAGAAAAGTTTCCCACACCTCCTAATAGCCCTAAAAATAAAAATAAAACATCTTTGATTAAATTAGATGTTAAATTTGATTTGCCGATATATGATGGAGAGTTGAATGCAGAGAAGTTGGATAATTGGATTAGATAGATTGATGTTTATTGCAGAGTGCAGAGCATCGATTCAGACAAGAGTAAGATTCAGCTGGCCAGCTTACGCCTTGGAGGCACCGCCTTGGTATGGTGGGAAGGCAAGACACAAGCTGACATGAAGAAGCATGGTAAAATTCCTTTTGTCTGGAGTGAATTTGTTTCTGCAATTAAAAAGAAATTCTATCCACTAGCCTATATGTAGCAAGCCATGATGAGCTGGCAAACTCTTCGCCAATTAAAAGGGCAAAGTGTACAAGGCTACACTCAAAAATTTAGGAAAAGAGCTTTGATTCTAGGAATTTCCTTAGACTCACCTGAAACTCTGCTGGAGTATATAGGTGGTCTACACAGCTACTTAAGGCACACTATTCTCATGTTTAATCCCACTAGCATAGATGAGGTATCTGTTCAGGCTACACATCTAGAGACTAGATGTAAGAATGTGAACCCAGAAGTTGGGGGATCATCAAAACCCACTGCAAGGGAGAATAAGGAGAAATGAAAACAAAAATGGAAAGAGAGGAAGACAAATATTGTACAAAAGACCAAATCTTCATGAACTCACTGTAAGAAGGATGGGCATGATGATGGACACTACTGGATCCTACATCCAGAGCTAAAACCCAAGAAGTACAAGGGAAAAAGAAGAATACTGCTACAGTTATTCAAAAATATTTGGGGTCAGACTCAGGAGATGAAACAACAATCGTAGCCACAGGTATAAAAGGTAAAAATTCTGAAGCATCTACTAGTAATTCTGCACAATCTATTGATAATGAAGAAAATGAGAGGAAAATACATGAGATTTTTCATATTTGAGTTATTTCCAAGCATCAAAATATTGATACTTTGTTTGATAGTGGCTCACAAGTAAATTTAATTTCTGAAGAAATTGTAAAGAAGTTGGGATTACTAACCACACCTCACACGAAACCATATCCATTAGGTTGGCTATGTGATAAAGCAAAGCTACAAGTGACTAGACAATGTAAACTTAAGTTTTCTTTTGGGTCAGCATTTGTAGATGAGGTTGATTTAGATATAGTTCCTTTGGATATATGTGGAATTGTTTTAGGAATTCCTTACTTGTATGATAGGAAAACTATTTTCTATAGAATTGAGAACAAGTATCAACTTGTTAAATATGGAATTGAATATATTGTAAGAGCTCATAAACTCAAGAATAATTATACTCTCATAAGCTTAGGGCAGATGAAAAGAATTGTAAATTCATGTAAACAATTTTTACTGATGGTTGTAAAGGAAAAAGAAACCTAATAAAACCAATGTATTTGAGGGTTGTTATGCTAAACAACAAGCTGATTTAGAAAAAGTTGTTTCAGAATATGATATACTATTTCAAGAACCTAAAGGTCTGCCACCCAAAAAGGAAATAGTACATGATATTAATTTGTAGCAAGATTCTCTGTTGCCTAACATCAGAATGTACAGGTTGTCTGCTTTAGAGAATGCAGAAATCAAGAAGCAGGTATAGGAGCTACTCGAGAAAGGGTTCATAAGACCTAGCACATCACCATGTGGGTCTCCAATTATCTTGGTGAGAAATAAAGATGGCTCATGGAGAATGTGCATTGATTACCGAGCACTGAATAAGATAACGATAAAAAATCGTTATCCCCTTCCTTGCATAGATGATCTATTAGATCAGTTGAAAGAAGCTGTTTATTTTTCCAAGTTGGACTTGCATAGTGGTTATCATCAGGTCAGAGTTGCAGAGCAAGATGCATGGAAGACTACTTTCAAAACAAAGCAGGGATTGTATGAGTGGTTAGTTATGCCTTTTGGCTTAACTAATGCTCCTGCTACTTTCATGAGAGTAATGAATGATGTACTCCGACCTTTTCTTGATGATTTTTTCATTGTATATTTGGATGACATTCTTATATTTAGTAAAACATGGGAAGAAAATTTAAATCATGTCAAGCAGACTCCAGATGTTTTGAAAAGAAAAAATCTTTATGTTAAGCTCTAAAAATGTGAATTTGGAAAAACATATTTGAATTATTTGGGTCATATTGTAGGGGGTGGTGAATTGAAGATAGATCCCTCTAAGGTTGTAGTCATTGTAAACTGGCCTAAACCCAAATCTGCTACAGAAGTTAGAAGCTTCTTAGGAGAAGCACAATATTGGAGAAATTTTATTGCTAACTTTTCCTTGATTGCAGCTCCCTTACATGCTTTAACCAGATTGAACAAGGTGTTTCAGTGGGGAGACAAACAGCAGAAAGCCTTCGACACCTTAAAAGAAAAGATTAGTACAACACCAGTACTAGCACTACTCGATCTTCAAAGACCATTTGAGATTGAAATAGATGCCAGTGACTATGCCATGGGAGTAGTGTTGATGCAGCATGGTAAACCCATATGTTATCATTATGAGACATTTAATTATGCAGTATTTAACTATCCCACATATGATAAAGAATTGTATGCATTAGTACAGAGCGTGAAAAATTGGAAACATTACCTAATGGGAAAAGAGACGGTTATACATACTGATCATCAACCACTTCAATATTTTCACTCACAAACTAAGTTGCAGCAATCAAGACACTATAGGTGGATGGGTTTTCTACAATAGTTTCATCTAGTCATCAGATATGAAAAGGGCATACACAATAAAGTTGCAGATATGTTGTCTAGACCAATCATAAATGCATCTACTATACTTAAGCATAATTCAGTATTGCATGAAAGCTACATTGAACAATATGCTCAAGATATAGATTTTAAGGATGTATATGCAACTTTAAGTCGCTACAAACAAGTAGAAGAATTGGATTATCATGTTAAGGACCAACTCTTGTATCATTTTGGAAAGTTATTCATTCCACGAACTGAAAGAGTAAAGATAATTCGAGAAGCACACACTTCTCTAATATTAGGTCACTTTGGTGTAAGTAAAATAGTTGCACAGCTGCAAAGATTTTGTTATTGGCCAAAAATGAATGAGACAGTTTCTAGATATGTAAGAGGATGTACCATGTGTGCTAAAAGCAAGCCCAACAATACAAAACTAGGTTCGTACACTCCACTACCAGTTCCTTCTCATCCTTGGGAAGGTGTTTCCATGGACTTTGTTGGGGGACTGCCTAAATCTAGAAAAGGTCATGACTATTTATATGTTGTTGTGGATAGGTTCAGCAACATGTGTATTTTAATACCTTGTAACAAACAGATTATAGTTGACAAACTACAAAGTTGTTCTTTCAGCATTTATGGGTTCATTTTGGATTACCCACTTCCATTATATCTAATCGAGATACCTGATTTGTTGGGAAATTTTGGTCAAGTTTGTGGGAATTGATGGACACCAGACTGAAAAAGAGCACAACTTTTCATCCGCAAACAGATGTCCAAATAGAAGTGGTCAACAAGACAATGATCCAGTTGCTCAGAGGCTATTGCAACAAGCATCCCAAGCTTTGGGATGAACATTTATGTTATGTGCAACATGCTTACAACCGAGCCAAACATTCTCCTACACAGAGATATCCTTTTGCAACTTGTTTTGGTTTCACACCAAGGTCTCCCTTGGATTTTGTCTTTGGTAAAGACATAGTAGTTGATGGACACAGTTATGTGGACAAGGCAGCCAGGTTCATTGAACAAATCCAAGAGATTCACCAGGCAGTACAAGAACAGCTGGAAAAGAGCCAAGCCAAGTACAAGGCAAGGCATGATAAGCATCGGATTGAGCATAGTTTCTAGGTTGGTGATCAAGTCTGGCTGTATATCAGCAAAGATAGAATGCAAGGTGAAGGTAAGAAGTTGAAGCCAATAAGGTATGGACCTTTCAAGATACTTGAGAAAATTGGTGAGAATGCTTTTCGCCTTGATTTACCAGCTTACATGCACATATACTCAGTTGTCAATGCAGATAGCTTGAGACTATTTGAACCTTCATTGATTGAAGATCTCGAAGAGCAGAGTCAATTGCCTTCTATTGATGATCTGTTGCCTGAATATCTCAATGAGTTGCAGGAAGATACATTTCTGGACATGAAGGTGAGAACTACGTGCAGAGGGGATGTTGAGTACCTCAGGATTGGACTCAAAGGTTCAAAACCAAGAAGTGAAAAATGGATAGAAATTGGACAAGCGAGGAATCTATACCCTCACTTGATTGATGCTTAAAAACCAACTTTTGGTGGTCTAAAAGATTTTTCAGTGGGAAGGCTGTGATCCGAATTGGATCCTAAAGAACTCTCTAAGTTCTTATAACTCTGTAAAATTCATGCCAAAGTTTCAAAGACTTACAAAGGTCGATATTATCAGAAATACCCTCAAAACAATTGTAATTTGTGAGCAGCGCGGAGAAATGAGGACCCTCGGTCAAGCACGCAGATTGTTGGCCCATGGTAACGCGCGCTTCCATGAAACAACAAAACGAGAGGTTTTTTTGAGAAATGGGGGAGGTTTCTGATATGCAATTAGCAACACAATTGCATATCGTCGGGAAAACCCCTCAGAGAAGAAAAAGCCCTGAGCGACCCGGACCCGAAAAGTAAAAAAATGTATGGAATTCACCGATTCCATCAGAGGCGGGTCCAACACAAAAGATGGCAGGATATCGAAAGGGCTTCGAGCAGTAAGCTGTTTCAACCGAGTCCCACCCGATGCCACACACTGGGTGCCACAGGTCTGGTGGAAGACAGAGAAAACCACTCACATTGGATGGGTAAACGTCATGCAACTTACCTGCCCGATATGGACAGAGACTGTAGGATTTGGAGGCTCCAGATCGACGGCAGAAATGTGATCCAATGGATGACCAGATTCAACGGGGTAAAGAAGACGAATTGTATAAGGTTTGAAGTCCGGCATGAATGATGAGTTGGTAGAAGAATCATGTTCGCAGGTAATCTGGGAGTTAAACAGAAATAATGATCGTTCAAAAATTTCCAAGAGAACTGACACTCAGTTCGTTATGAAACAGGTGGCCACCTCCTTGTGAAGCGTGACATAGTGATGATGACGTAGAACAGGGGAATTCAAATGGACAGAGGTAGAAGAACCAGAAAGCTGGGAAGCAGAAACAAACAGTCATAAAGAAGATTGGCTTTAAAGCCACGAACTGACCAAGACAAAGTAAGCAGTGAGAAAAACGAGTAAGAAAGCTAAGAGCAGAGAACAGAGAAAGTAAGTCGAGCTGACCTACAAAGCAAAGGCAGCATCGAGATAGAGCTAGAGAGAGTCAGAGAGTCTGTGTACTCCAGAGAAGGCTTGAGAGGTTCAAGCGAACTCCTTGGCATAGGCCTGTCATGTATGAGTCTCAGATTGGGCTCATACTACTGTGACCAGTAGAGGTCGAGTTTCAGTAAGGAGAGTCTGTGTACTCCAGAGACTTGGGGGATCCAAGTCCAGTCCTACTGATTTATATCTGTTGAGTGAGACTCAAATTGAGCTCACTGTTGTAAAAACTCTACTTTGAAAACATAATAGAGAGGCCACCACTGAAGGCTGGACCAGGAGATGTAGCCCAGGAGCATTGGGTGAACTCCTTATTAAACTTGTTGTATTTACATGTTTTCCTGTTGTGTTTTCTCTAACTGCTTCAGTGTCTATGTATTTCGCAATCTTATCGATTTGTTGCATAAAGTAACATAGGCACATCCATGCACATGAGTCTGTAATACCTTTAATTCTTTGTCCTGGATAACTTCCAGATCAACTTATGAGCTACCAATGAGGTATGATTTGAATTTATTACAATTCCTTTTTAGTCTAATGGAAATTATGTGCTTGGTACATGAAAGCATGGAAATGCCTAGTTTGGGTGGTTGGAACTAGTTGCAAGAGTGTTAGCAGCAACAACAAAATTGGAACATGATACAATATGTTGGTAAAGCACTTTAGGAGCAGTGCCATTGTGGGACATTGGTACGCAATAATGTCTATTGATTTCCATAAGCATGATATGACCGATATGATGGTTTTGAGGCAGGGGTATGCCTTGGTGTTTGAGACCTTCTGATGCGAGTAAACCTTGCCAAGGAATGGATCGCTTGGGGGGCTGGGATACAGAGAAGGGGATGCCTGAACTTGGAAGGTGAGTGACTGCACAGAAGGGGGTGACTGGATTGCTCGAGGGACTGGGAAGCAGTGAAGGGAAGGATAGGGAATAAATTTGTTTTGGTAATTAGCATTGTACGTTGGAATCAAAAGCACATTGGGAGTGTGATCAGAAACAATGAGTCGGTAATTATTCACTGAGAGAACAAGGAATGCAATGACTGTAGTGTTGGACATTGAGGCAAGCTTTGATCTTAGCAGTGGATTCTTGAATTCCTGGAAGGAGGTGAATCCCTGGTACTACTTTTAAGGGTAGAGGTGTGATCCTCTAGACCCCCTCGTTGTCGATGCAAGAATCATATCCTTTTATTTGCTAGTTGAAACAAATGTGATATGTATATATGCATATATCATTGTAAATATTGTATCGAGCTATGTTTATAAAGCTCCATAAATATTATCATTATTTGTTCGTTGAATTAATTGTACATATGTTTATATAATTGTAAATACTGTATCGAGATGCATTTATAAAGCTCCATAAGTAGTATGTTGCCATGTTTTTCAACAGTTTTTTTCTAGTTATAAGTGTCATAGAACACTGAGGATGGTGTTTTCCCAAGGGGGAGGGGTTTGTAACAACCCTAGGTTAATTTTCCATGTAATAAATGGACATATAAAGGAAAAAGAAAACCAAGGTCATAAGACACGTATTCCAAATTGAATGGAGGGGGAAAACATTACATTGGGAATCATGTGGTTTATTATTGGCTATGTAAATTTGCATTTGCATTGGAAAAAGAAAAGGGATAAATTGAAATATAATACAATAAAAAAAGGAAAATAGGAGAAAAGGAAGATGAAGGGACAAGAATATGCATGCAAGGGAAAATGAAGGAAAATTAAAGGAAAAAGGAAAAGAAAAAGAGAGAGATCATTCATACACACTATGGGACATACTCCTAGAAATTCTAGCATTCACTTGGAGAAGAAGGGAGCATAAGAGGAAGTTTGGGTAACAACAAGCAAGGTCAAAAAATATCTATGGATTTGCAAGTAAAAATATGCATGTGTGATTTAGCATGATGGGATTTGATACATGGTATATGCATTATTATATTTTTCATGTTTGTTGTCATTGGCATGGGATTTTCTTGGATTGGCTGTGATGTACAACCTTGCCTTTGCCATTTCCTAGATAGTCATGATGTAGCAGGTTCCTTGCTTTTCTCAAGCTTTGGTTTGACGAAAGATTTTGGATCCTTGTTGAGGTGGTCTTAGGAAAATTCCCAAGCATTTAGGGTGGAGATGGTTTTCTCCTGGAACTCTTGACAAGTGGGTGGAGATAGAGAAATTCCTTTGGGTATGGTGAAGAAAGTTTGAGGCATCTAAGATTGTTTTGGTTTTGGTGATTTATGGATTGGTTTAGCTGAAATAAATGTGGTTGAGGTTTGAGGTGGTTTAGCCTCTATATTCCATGCTTGATTTTGTTTTGGTTTATCCCATGTGATCAAACATCATGCTTAGAATATGGCACGGGGGTGATTGGATGAAATAAATATTTGGTTCAGCCTAATCTATGGTCGGGTGGTACGTGGAAGTCCTGAACTTGGTTGTCTTTATGCATATCTAATTATGTGTTATTTCTTATTTAGATCAATGAGTACATGTATTGGTATTTGTGAATATTTTATCACTGGTTTTTCATGGCTTCATTCTAGTTAAATGCAGGTTACATGCATGGTATATTTCTTAGTATATGATGTGCTCTTGTAAATGATCTTGTTTATGGTTTGACAAGCTATTGAATAGGTTATATGAATGCATGAGCTAATATGAATTTGATACAACTAGCAAGAGAGGGTAGCACGGGCCTTCTTGATGATTCTTTGATGAAACTAAAGATACAATGATTAGATATGCATTCATGACCTACAGGTATTATGTTTACAAAGTGTTTTTATAATTGATTATCATATATTTGGAAAGCTTGAGAAGGAACAAAGACAAGCATGGTGCATAAAGACTTGTGCAAGATAATGAAAAATTTCTAGAAGGATTTGGGCAATTGGATGATTGTTAGCTTAAGTTTCTTGAGCCAGATCTTGAAACTAGGAATCCTCTACCTTAGCCACAATAAAGATGGGTCATCCATGCGGCTAGAATCTTTTGGGTGTACTGACTTCCCTTTGTGAGTGTGGTTAGGTTATGAGTTAGGTCAAGGAGTGGACTAGCCTTAGGGAAAAGGTCACCAGTGAAGTTAGGAAGTTAAAGATGTGACTAGGTGTCCCCGAAGGTTGTAGTAAGTTTGGTACAAGTTGGTAAGTTAGGTCCCATTTTTGTAATGAAATCTTGGAGGTCAGGTCATGCATAGTAACTCTCAACTTATATTTACCCTGGTGAGCTTGTAAAAGTGGTGGAATGCGGGGTGGGGTGTTACACAAAGCATACATAAGTGTGCTACAAGTCAATACAATCGTGAGAAATCAGTAGGAAGAGTATTTGGCAGTGGCAATACATCTTGTGAGGAGTTGGTTGGTGTCTATAGAAATTAAGAAGGATGAGTCACCCACCTTTGGTGGTGAGTTGAAGAGAAATAAGGGAGCATCCCCAAAATCCTTCTAATATAATTAAGAACTAAATTAAAGGTCCATGATAGGATTATAAGATTTAATAACTAACGATGCATATCTAAGGTAATATAGTTGCATAGGAATATAAGTGGGAGGGTTCCTCTTGAACCATTTAGAAAAAATTTTAAAGTTGCTATAGACTTTAGGAAAGACCCTAAATAAATTTTGTGCTTGTGATAGTATCTTATGGGCCATTGCTATAATAAATTAGAGGGAATTTTTTGAATAGGTAAAATTAAGTTATACATTGAATTACAAAACACCAATGGGAAGGTTTGTTTTGTTTCAAATATATAAATATATAATTGACATACTGAAATCAAAATTTAATAAAATTGAATTTGTTGTTGAATTGAGATGTTATAGATCATGCATAATTTAATTGACTTACAATTGATGTGTGTATGAATGCCATGGAATATGTGCAAGTATGACATATGCATGACAAGTACATGTATGGGTCCAGATTGAAGGCATTGTTTGAATGCATGAATTGGATACATAGTGTAAGTGCCCCTTTTGAATATTCATTGAGATTCGTATGTAAGCACATGAAATAGAGTTGTGACTAACATGTGAGATTGAGATAGTTTCGGGAGTTGTTGAGTGTTGCAACATCAAGTATGGTAATGTAGTCACATGAGAATAGACCTAATGGAAATTATATTGAGGGGTCACAATTATGAATGATGAAGATAATGATAATATATGCAGGTCAAGAAAATCATAGATGGAGCTAGTTGGACTCCTTGAAATGATTTTAGCTAAGAATGCATGTTGATGGTAGCCAAGTAAGTAGGGAAAACAACAAATGAAGCTAAAAATGTAAAGAAATTGGGTAATAATTATTTTTAGCTGAATTTAATATCTTTTGTTCATTCAATTTAATGCATGTATTGTGTGGATGACCAAGAAGGGGTATGGTGAATGCATAAAATTGTTAGCACATAAAGATTTAACAAAATCTTAGTAATATGTGCATGCATTGAGTTTCCTTGTTGAATAGAAATTAAATGAATGATAATACACTCATAACAAAGTTACCAACTTAACAAGAACTATATTGAGTTCTCATTTTTTTAGAGGTCGCAAAAAATCATATGATTTTGAAAAGTGTTGATGTAGCATCAACCTTTTTTTTGGAGCATATTTTTTTACATTTTAAATTTCTTTATGTATTAAGTATGGACATTTTTTTAAATGTTAGTGATTTTCATGCTAATTTTGAAAAGTGTTACTCTAGCATCAACCTTTCTTTGGGGGGCATATTTATGACACTTTAGATTTTATTATGTATTATGCATGGACATTATTTGTTAAATGTTGATTATTTTATGTCGATTTTGAAAAGCATTGATGCAACATCAACCTTTTTTGAAGGGCATATTTTTTACACTTTAAATTTTCTTATACCTTAAGCATGCACATTTTTTCTAAAGTTGGTTAATTAACCATTTTTCAAGTTGTTTTTTTCTTCTTATTTTTTCTTCCCAAGATGTTGGTTTTCTAAGTGTTTTTCAAGTTCGTCCTTTTTGGTTTTCTTTGAAATATTTTTTTGTAATAAAATTTCAATTTTTTTGCTACACACACACATACAATATTTGTTAGTAAAAAATATTAATTTAAACATATCACAAAAAAATACATATTTTGCATATAAATATAGTTAAAATATATAAATTTCAGGATCTTTTCATTAAAAATAACATGTCAAATAAATGAAATTATGGAAAAAATTTGATTAATTTTTTTTGAAAAATAACAAAATTTATAATTCTCTATGAATTTTATGTCCAAAGATCATAATATTTGAAGTTTTTTTTCCAAAAATAGTGATTCACATGAAATTCTATGTAAACATAACAAAATAAAACTAAATTATTAAAAAAATGAAAAAAAAAAACAAAAAATTTGAAAAAAAGACATTAAAAATCATTTTTTTAAAAACTAAACAAACACTTTCATTATATAACCTCGTTTGCATGGCCAGAACCATTTACATTAGAAAGAGCAAGACTAGATTCAATTCCATTTGTTGATCCTATTTCGAGTATATCCAAATTGGAGCTTACTTTATTCTATTATTTCTATGGGCTATAATCCTACATTGAAATTTCCCATATGTTTTGCAAAATTTCCCAAGAAAAAAATACATATTTTCAGTACATGAAACAACATATTTTAAGTGTTACTGGATGCTTTGGCTTCTTCACGATAGGCCTTCTTCCCCTTGCTTGCCTTTTTCTCCTTTGCGCCTCTGGCTGGGCTCGTTTGCTGCTCCAGGGGGGCTATGGATAGTAACCTATCCAATATTTCATTGACCTACTCGAACAAGCTACTGCGCACCAACTCCAAGCCACTCTTCATCACATTCACTTCCATTTTAATTATCTTCCTATCCACCATCGCTTCTAGGCTTTTTAGGCAAGCCTCCATCTGCTCTAATTTTACCACCTTGTCTTCCTCCAACAACTCAATTCGATGTGTCAACAAGTCGAGTCTTCCCATGAGTAGTTTAAATAGAAACTCCACCACTCTCCCCATCATTCCTCCACTGATTTTGGAGGTAGTCCACCCAGTGGATCCATCACCACACACTCTAATAGGAAGCGAGAGCATAAAATACAACTGAAATCTAGGAGTGTTCCACAATTTCTCGACCGAGGGTGATTACATACCATCTCTCTTATCATACCTCACTATCTTCTCCCATACATCTCCATTAATTTCTCTTCCTTGCCGTTGATTATGCCCTTCATTCCGTGGTCCTTCCCAAGATAGCGCTTTAATTCTCCTTGTACATGAGCTGCCAATATTAGATGGAGGGTATGAATGTTGGCTCGATTTAGCTATATTGTTGAGCTTATGTAGCACACCTTATAATTACCTGTCATTATGAGTTCATCACACATGATCACCAAACTTAATCTCCATAGGTCGCCACACTCCGATTTAATATTACCAGTTGGTCTTTTCCTTGGCGGGTTATCCAATATGTCCTGTAGGATCTGGTTTCTTCACCTTGGATTAGATATGTTGTCAATGCTATTACTCCACTTACGGCGGTGGGGCATAGCCAATGCCAACTCAATTTAATTATAAGGTCTCAACCTCGAGTTCTGACTTACAATTTACTAGCGTGTCTGCCTCTCCGTTGAGGTGTCACCAGACATGGTAAGAGGTCACGACCACTAATTTATTCATTTGAGACAATATTCCTTTAGCTACAGATGGGCTCACATGGTCAAAGGATGATTTCATTTTTACAACCATTCTTACAACTAACATTGAGTCTCTAAGGATGATAAAAATCCTTATATCTTTACTAATCGTTATATCCAAACATTTCCAAAGTGCCAAGAATTCCAACTTATTGTTGGTTGCTTCTCCCAATCCACATGAAAATCTGATGTTCTCTTGTTCCTTGGGGAAAAGAATTTCCCCTATCACTCCTACCACCCTGAAAATCAAATTTTATCAGGAAAAAAACAACAATACAAAATAAAAACAAAATTAAAAAAAATAATAAAAATAAAAATAAAAACAAGAACTAAACCAATTGAAAAAAAAGGAAATACATAACAAATTTTAAAAACGGAAACAATAAAGAAAAACACAAATTAATTGATATATATATATATATATATATATATATATATATATATATATATATATATATATATATAATATTAATACAAAATTCATTATATTAAAATAAATAACTTTAAAAAAATTAATAAAAACTTGAAAAAAAAAAATTGAAACAAAAAGCTTCCAAAAAAAATGTTTTAAAAGGTTTGTGAATCGACCCTTGCTCAGTAGCGATGCCAAGTGGTTGCTTGAATGGTTGTTGGAGCGGCGAGTTCTCTAGTTGACATGCCAATGATGTCTTGGCATTGCGGCCGGGTGGGGGTAATAACCCTACCGACAGAATAGGAGTTGCGTCATTGCAACTCTTGTTGTGTGGGTTGATGCCCCCACCTTGCCACGATTACTAGGGATCATCGACATGGAAGTTGGAGCGACGGTGGGTTGCTCCAGCCGCTATGTTGGCGAGTCGTTGGTCACATAGTCGGGCATGGGCTTCGACCCAACCAATATTTTTTTTTTTTTAAATTTTTAATTTTTTTAATTATATATATATATATATATATATATATATATATTTTTTTAATTTTTAAAATTATTTATTTATTTATTTATGTTAAGTTTTATAAATTAAATTTGTAATATCTTTTTATTCTTTAAAATTTTTAATTATTTTAAAATTGTTTCATATTTTGTTAATTTGTTTTTTATGTAATTTTTTTCATTTATTTTTTTATCGCTTTTTCAAAAATTTGTTTTTTTTTTGTTTTGCTTTGTTTTTGTTTTTTTATTTTTTATTTTTTCTTGTTTATGTGTTATTAAAAAATATATATATATCATGTTTGATTTTTATTTTTTTTACATTTTTTTTTGAACTATTTTTGGGTTGTTTTTAATATTTTTGAACTTTTCTATTTTTTGTTTTTTTTTTACTTATTATTATTTTTTAAACCTTTTTTTTTGTAATTTCTATTTTAATTTTCATAATTTTCTAATTTTTGTTTTGTTTTCATTTTTAATTTGTATTTATTTATCTATTTATTTATTTTTTGTTCCATCTAACAAGCAGATCCTATTATGTGTCAATTTTTTGTTGCTTTTAAGTTCTCCTTACATTGAATCAAGCTTGCCCCTATTGTGTCTCAATTTGATGGTCAATTTTAAGTTTTCATTGCAATGGGTCAAGTTCGCACCCACTGCGTGTCAATTTGATGGTTGATTTTTTGGTTTTTGTTGCAATGTGTCATGTTCTCTCATGAAAACATTTGAAAATAACTATACTTCTAGCATTCAAAAAAAATCTCTTGGTATAATCACTCTTTGATATAGGTATTCATTTTTAAGGTTTTTTCTTGTTCATGAAATTTGGTTTTGGAATATGTTGAAAATTTAAGGTTTTTTATGGTCATGATATTCGGTTTTAATTACATGGCTGAAAAAAGTTGAAATTTTAAGGATTTTCAGAATCATGATATTTTATCTTTAATGCCATAGTTGAAAAATGCCAAAATTTTAGCGGTTTTCAGAGTCACAATATTTATCTTTAACGCCATGGCTAAAAATTGTTGGAATTTTTAGTTTTTGTTGGAGTCGTGATATTTTATCTTCAATGTGTTGTTGAAAACTATCAGAACTTTAAAGACTTTTGGAGTAATGATATTTTATTTTTAATGTCATTGCTGAAAAAAAAGTTGGAATTTTATCCAAAAAACACGTTGATATTAGCATCAACACTTTTTTATTTCAAGGTGTTTTTTCATGTTAATTGCACAAAGATTTTAGTTTTTAATGCTATTGTTAAATGAAAATGAAATTGTAACCCCGAAAAATAAAAAGCGTTGTTTCAACAACAACACCTTTTGTTTTCACATTGTTTTTCATGTTTTTTGGGAGTTTTTTAAACTAGAATTCTCATTTTGAGGTCACATTTCTCATTAATTCAGTAACTTTGTTTCATGAGATAAAATGTGTTTAGTAATGCATTGAGAGATTGCATGAAATGTAGGAGGTATGAAGTAAATGTAGGCATTCCATTGTGTTCATGAGTCCATGAGTATTGGCCCAGTAGTTTCTAAGCTTAAGACAAGTGATTCCATCATATAATGTTGAGTTTGTTGATAATGAACAAGTAGTTAAAAGATTAGTTTTTCCTAGTCAATCATTAGGGGAATTTTGAGGTCAAAAATGATCCTCAAAACAAAAAATGTACTATCAAAATTAATTTTATAAGAACCAATGTGATTCAAGATGATGATGTCATCCCTAAGGATAAATATTTTGGAGGGAAAATAAGAAAATTGTTTTTTTTTTAATTGTATTTTTAGCTTATCTCCTTACAAGTTTACTCAAATTTTAAGTGTAGACACTCATTGGATGCATAATTAAATTCCACATCCAACGAATACCCACTTTGTATACATCTAAGTAAACCCACATTGGAAAAAATGAAAATACATGAAAAATGTTTGTTGAATATGCTTTTTCCATGTATTTTCAATTTTTTCTGATGTGGATCAACTTAGAAGTATGTAGAGTCAGTACTCATTTGATGTGGAATTCAATTCTACATCTAATGAGTGTCTAGACTTGACATTTGAGCAAACATGTAAGGCGATAAGCTAAAACTACAATTAAAAAAAGTAGTTTCCTTTCTTTTTCTTTAAAAAATCATAACTCTTATTTTAATATTTTCCTTATGATGCCCATTTTAGACCTCAAAATTCCCCTAATGATGAGAATTGTATGGAATTGTTGACATATGAAAGAAATTTGTTCACTAATACCTGGTGGGTTATGACAAAGGAAGGAAGCTTTAAATGAGTAAAGATTACTAGAATTCTTGTGTTGCGTCCATGAATTATTATGATATGATTTGATCATGGCACTCATATTATGAATCATGATGGTACACACGCTTGGTGCATTGAGTGCATGCATGCTTGTATCGAATAATCATTTGCATGATTAAATGTCATGAAAGGAAATAACTTCTAATGCTCTTAAGGAATTATTGAATAGTCAAATGAGTGGAATTAATCTCTCATTTTGCAAAACAAATTGGAAGGCTAATTACTCATGAATTTAGAGATATGTAAATTAGAGGAGAAAGTGGTCACTGTAACTCTTAATTTTGGCAATTTGGGTTGCTGGAATAAATGTTTGATTGCATTATGAAATGCCTAGAATGGTTGTGATGAAAATATATAATTCAATGATAGATTCATTTATATATATCTGAAATAAGTTAAAAGTGATAGAATTATTATGTGTGTAATAATTTTGAGATCACTTTAACGGATGTTGTAAATTTTGCAATGAGAATCTTTTAGGTATTTGGCTGATTGAAATTTCATATTGTAGGTACAGTGTTGGAATGGGGGTGTGAGGTAGAAGCCACTATCATAGATAAAAATATCACCACCTACAAAGTAGCCCAACATCATAACTAAAAGTCTTATGTTTGTGAGATTTGGCTTCTGAATGAAGCAAATTTGGGCAATTAAAATTTTTGATTTTAAATTTTTGAGTATATCTTATGGGAAATGAATGTTATAATACAAGTGAAATGATGAAGCAAAGAGCCTAGAAACAAGGCCAATGTGGTGACATTGCAACCCTATGACACACTTTGATTACCTCCTGGTAGCAAGTCATAAAGGGAACTTTGACTATAAGACTCCATGACCAATGTAGTGTAATTTATGTTACAACATGCCAAAAGGTAACCCGTCAATAATACTCTAACAATCCCTTCAATAATCCCATACAAGAAATCCCTAGGAAAGGTAGATCACAAGACGATGGGGGTTCTTGGGTCAAGAAGTATGAGTATGGGAGGCCCTATCCAATGTATACAGTGAGTTGAACTTGTTACTTGTGGAGGACATGGGGGAAAAGAATAACCATACAGATAAGTATTGGTTTGAAACCTACCTGTTAGAAAATTCAACTTATTTTGGGGAAAATTCAAGTTTCTTATAGAAGGATTACTGGATGAGCAAAACAGTGAATTGTAACACATACGTGATACAGATATTTTGGTGTAGGTACTAAACGAAACAATTCTAGAAGTAACTAGATTGATATGCAAGAGTAGAGAGACATTGTGTGACTAAGACTATAAGTAATGGCACAATGGTTTTCACATCTAAAACTTATGATTTTAGTCTAGAATACTGAACATTAGTAATATATTTTATTGCAGAAAAATTTGGTCTTGTACAAGGAAACTATATAAGGTCCATAGGTAGTTAAATCGAACATAACATACATAGTGATAAAGGGAAAACAATTGAAAAATCACTTGAAAGTGAATGATCAAATAATTGGTATCACATGAGGGAATTACCTCGGCGAAGTGAGGAGTGGAGAAGCTAGGGTTGGAGTTGAAGACAAGCTTTTGGATTCAGCATACCATGGCAGGGACCGCAGGGGGGAGTGTTGTTCCCTCCTACAGCCAACAGTCACAGGAGGAAGTCAGGATGCGGGAAAGAAGCATTTCAAAAAACCATTGGACAAAATCTCAGAAGCCTGAAGTCAGGGGACATTTGGAAGAATCGGAGATCAGGATCAGGAAGGGAATCAACAGGAAATGAGAAAAGAAAAGGAGAATGGAGGCAGTAGTGAAAGACCGGCTTCCAAAAAGACTGCTGGAGTCTGCAAGCCCAAGTCAGGCATTATTCCACGGGTCGTATTGAGTGACCCAACGATACAAGCTCATAGAGATCATATGACAGAGCATGCAATCATATGCAAGTTCATGGGGTTATGGTCGACGGAGAGGGCGTTACATGTCTGGATAAGGAGCCATTGGAAGCCAACGAGAGAAATACATTTACATATGGGTTCCAAGGGTTTTTTCACAGTAGTGTTCACAAGCCTAGAAGACAAAGATAGAGTGTTTGAAGGGGGGCCCTATTTCTATGCTGCGGCAGGACTCTACATGCGGCCATGGATGATGAACTTTGTCCCGAAACATGAAACATTCACATCAGTACCGGTTTGGATCAGACTATATTCCCTTCCTCTGGATTATTGGCTGCCAGAATCTTTGAAAACCATAGGCAACAAGCTGGGACATTTTCTAAAGATCTCAGAGGCAACTTTGAAAGGAAGATATACCTCCTTTGCCCGAATATGTGTGGAAATGGATCTATCTGGAGCCCTTCCAGAAGCGATCATTTTAGAAGTATATGATGAAGAATGGGTGCAGACAGTGGACTATGAGCACATACCATTTAGATGCTGCAAATTCCATGAACATGGGCATCTATATAGAGACTGCCCCACAATCAATAGGGAAGATAACTAGAAAAACATTGTGGAGAGAGATAACGAGGGTTTCACCAAAGTCGGGAGCAAAGGAAAAGGGGGAAAGTGTCCACATAGGAAGGAAACTGAGGACATACATACAAGACAAAACAACTTTAATATCCTGGAGGAAGAAGAAGGGAACAAGGAGACAGTCCAGGACATGGAGAAAGCAACGAAGAAACAAGATAGGGTAGCTGACATGGAGGATAGCACAGTAGACAACTAGCAAAATGATGATCTACCAAGCCTGATGGAGATCAGTAGGGACCAGGAGATGACTCCAAGTGAAGCAGGAATAGAGGACCATGAGTTACAGGAGATTCTGGATAGGGAAAATCTGGATCTAGAGAAATTTCTAGAACAAGGAAAAAACATAGGGGTGGACTCCCTGCCAAAAGAGGACTATGATAGAGTACAACAGCTCTTTCTCTGGAGGTCACATGCGAAGGGAGCTGGAGTCAAAAGAAATCATGAAAGCTAGGAGCCAAGTGGGGTAAAGATGATGGAGAATCCTCAGGCACAATCTCCAAAGAACTTAGGTAGGAAAAGAGGAAGAAAGAGACAGAATGAACTGCTGAACAAATGTGGAAAACTGTTGATCAACTCAGGTAAGATGAAAGATCTCACCAGCTATTCCTTTACTAACCTTTCTTAATGAAGTTCATAACCTGGAACATTAGAGGAATAGGGAATAGGAGGAAACAAAGAAATCTTAGTAATATAATGAAAGAAGAAAAACCAGACATGGTTTTTATTCAGGAGACAAAATGTTTGATGGAAAAGATAAGAGATATTCATAATAAATGGTTATTCAAATATGAGTATTTAGAGGTTAAGGAAAATCACTTGGCGAGGGGGGATTCTCACTTTGTGGGACCCATAGAAATTGGGAATTCTGGATGCTAAAGCATCCAGGAACTATCTCTCCCTGATATGTCAACCTGTAGGGGACAAGGAGATATACATGATTACAAATGTTTATGGGCCTCAAAAGCAAGTAGATAGATTCAAGCTTCTCACTTCCCTGGAGGAACTACGAGTGACACATCCCATTTTGCCCTGGATCGTTGCAAGAGATTTCAATATGATAAGATCTCTTTCGGAACAAAAAGGAGGCACTAGATACTTAGGTAGAGACTCCATGGCCTTCTAGAACTTCATCATGAACATGAGGCTGGTGGACACTGAAACAATTAATGGAACCTTCACTTGGAACTACAAAAGGGGAGGGGCTCATCAAGTTGCTTCCAAACTTGATAGGTTCATGATTTCAGATGACCTCTTTCTCTCAGGACCTGCAATGATGACCTCCATTCTGCCCTTTGGAGGATCAGATCATTGGCCTGTATAGCTGGAAGCCACCTTTATGGGAACTCTGAGAAACAGACCTTTCAGGTTTGAAAGTTCCTGGCTCTCACACCCTAATTTCACTAATAACGTTGATAAATGGTGGAGAGAGGAGTTTAATATTCAGGGCACAAAAATGTATATGCTCCAGCAGAAACTTAAGCATATCAAATCATGTCTTAAAGTTTGGAACAAAAATGACTTTGGAGATATCTTCAAAGCCAAAAGAGAAACTGAACTGAAGCTCCAGGAGATCAATCAGATCAACATCACAGATGGCTTCACCGAAGAGCAACAAAAATTAATCGACTCTCTGCAGGAGGAATGGGAGGATCGATGCTTACAAGAAGAAATTTACTGGAGGCAGAAATCAAGGATACATTGGATTAAAGAGGGAGAAATAAACACAAAATTCTTCCACAAAACCACTATGGCTCACAGGGCACACAACAGAATCACAAAGATCAAAGGTTCTCAAGGCATTGAACTTGTTTCTCACAATGATATCGAATCGGTCCTTGTTTAGCACTTCTGCAATATTGCAAAGGAGCCTCTGGAGGACAGATCTAGGTTAATTAACCATTTCACTCGGTATATCCCTCAGCTGGTTACCAGAGAGGACAACCACAATCTCAATAGGCCAATATCGGAAGAGGAGGTTAGTGAAGTGATTAATGAAATGCAGACTGGAAAAGCACTAGGCTCGGATGGATTCAATGTAGACTTCTTCAAGGCCTGTTGGGAAACTGTCAAACATGACATCCTCAAGGTTGTGGAAGACTCAAGAAGATCCAAAAAGGTTCTAAAGGCTCTGAATGCATCCTTCATAGCTCTGATTCCAAAGCAGGAAAATTTCATGACTTCGGATGGTTTTTGGCCCATAGCCTTATGTAATGTGGTGTATAAAATTATAAAATTATCTCCAAAGTAATAGCCAATTGACTCAAACCACTTCTACCCTCTCTCATATCAGAGGAGCAAACAGGATATGTGGACGGAAGACAAATCCTCAACAATATCATCCAAGCTCATGAGGTGGTACACTCTCTCAAAAGCAACAATCAAGCTGGTATGATCATTCAGTTGGACCTTGCAAAAGCCTATGACAAATTGAGATGGGCTTACATAAGAACAATTATAAAAGCCTATGGTTTTGATCAAAATTGGATAAGATGGGTCATGGCATTAGTTACCTCAACCAATTTTTCCATACTGCTTAATGGGGCTCCATCAAGGACCTTCATTCCCTCCAGAGGGCTCAAACAAGGAGATCTGCTTTCACCGTTCCTCTTCGTCCTCATGATTGAAGGGCTAGGTAGAGCGTTTAAAATGGAAAATGTTGAAGGAAGAATTCAGGGTATCAAACTCACCGCGGATGGAGAGGCAAACACTCATCAACAACTTGTCGATGACACAATGTTGCAGGGCATACCTACAGTCAGGGAGGCCAGAGCAATCAAAAACATCTTAAATGACTTTGCTATGGCAGCAGGCACTGAGGTAAGCCTTAACAAGTCCAAAGTTTTTTTCTTTAACACTAATATTGCTATTCAGAGAAATATTACCAGAATTCTTGGATTTCAAAGAGAATAGCTACCTTCCAAATATCTTAGCATTCCTCTTACTGACAAACCGCTAAGAAAGAAAGTGTGGGAACCAATTTTAAATAAACTTCAGGACAAGATCAAAAAATGGACATGTAGATCACTAAATCTGGCAGGACGCCTTGTGCTCACACAGGTGGTCTTGTAGGCCATTCCCATTTTTATGTTTTTAGCTCTTCCTTCTCCTCAAGGTATTAAGCGGAAAATAAGGAGCATACAAAGGGTCTTTTTTTGGGGCAGAGGGGAAGAGAAAAAGAAGTGGGCTTTAGTAGCCTGGGACAAGCTTTGCAAGCCCAAGAGCCATGGTGGATTGGGGCTTCATGATCCTAATACCCTTAGTAGAGTCTCGGGAGCCAAGCTTTGGTGGAGATGGATTAAGGAACCGAATGCCCCCTGGGCTAAGCTTTGGAAGCAAAAATATGCCAAGTACTGGCAGGAGGAGGATCACATTAGAATGTCAGGGAAAATCAGGGGCTCCCATATTTGGAACCTTGCCTAGGATAATAAAAACATTTTTCAGCACCATTGTTTTTGGGAAATTCGAGCAGGGGATCTTGCTCGATTTTGGGAGGATAACTGGCAACAGGAACCCAACCTTTATAGGGATGAATTTCTAGATCTCAAAAGTGACACAGATAGCAAAGGTATGGTTCTGGTAAAAGACTTATGGGATTAGGGAAGGAATAATGGAAAATGGAGGGAGTGGAAGGATCTAGGATACAGTGATGAAAACCAGCTAAAAACCAAGGCAGAAGCCCTCACCTAGGAGCTAGAGCATAGAAGGATTCTTGTTTCTTCCTCAACAAATCAATTAAGATGGGGAAAGAACACTGAAGGCAACTTTAACCTCAAAGAGGCCAAACAGGAAGTCACAGGATTTAACTTTGTGAATCTTGATCAGATCTGGAAGAAACTTTGGCAAAGTCCACATTGGATAAAAATAAAGCTATTCATATGGCTAGTGCATAAAAGGAAGATTTTAACTTGGGAGAATCTCCTCAAGAAAGGCTTCATTGGTCCTTCCAGGTGTTACCTTTGTGGCACTCATGAGGAGATGATTGAACACCTTCTCAACCTTTGTCCTTTCACTTCAAAGGTGTGGGACTGGGTGGCTGTTATTTATAGACAAATTGATAGGGATAGTCTCAGCATATCCAACACTCTAAAGAATTGGAGGAAGAACTTCTCAGGGAATGAGATAGTTAATAAAGCCTGGATTCTGGTTCCAGGTTTTGTCATCTGGAATGTGTGGAAAGAAAGTAATAGTCGAATCTTAAAAAACAAAACACACAGGCCCCAACACATAATTGAGAAAATTATAAGGCAGCTCAAAGACACAGTAAGAAGCTTGCTGAGGACCGTTCATAAAGATCTTCCCCTGCCCCATGAGGAGAGAATTTTACTTCACTTGGGTCTCCAGTTTATCAATCCTCTAGGAATAATGAAGGCAGTGAGCCTCATAAACAAGTGTGCTACCATCTAGAAGCCTCCTCCTTATGGTTTCTTAAAGGTTAATATTGATGGAGCAGTTAAGTGCAACCTAGGATTAGTGGGCTTTAGAGGTGCCATAAGAGACGACCAAGGACAAATACAGATAATCTTCCATGGTCACTTGGGGAAGGCCACAAACAACATGGCTGAGCTCATGGCATTAGAGCAATGCTTGGAAATCCTGGTGAATTCAAGTTCACACAATGTTATAATTGAAGCGGATTCAGAATTAATTATTAGAGCAGCTAAGAAGATTAGCAATGGAACCTCTCCAGATAAAGTGTCGAAGCACTGGAAGCTCTTGCAGGTTTTTTACCACATCTATTCTCACCTGTGAACCCTTAAAACTGTCATATTTTCTCATGTGAAAAGGAAGACTAATATGTTAGCGGATCGTTTGGCGAATGAAGGAGTCACAAATAGGGACATGGACTCTAGGTATGCTTGGGATTCACTTCCCCCAAGTAAATTGCGGGAGGACTGTGTCTGTCAGGCTACCCAGGATATGGAACTATGGACTAACAAGATGGATCAAAGGGACCCTGAAGACAAGCGGGAGGTTGGAGAACTCCACACAGTCTAACCCTTGGTTCGGTTATTTTCCAAGGTTTGGATTCCAATTGATTGAATGATGAAAGGTTTGACTCGGATAGCTACACAGGATGGGGTAGCCCTCATTATTTGGCTTAGGTGGTGGTTGACAGAGAATCCAAGTGAACTGGATTAGCTCAAGTACTGCCCGCTAGAAGGAATTAAGGGACAACACATGGCGAAAGGACGTGTTTGTTTTTTCCGCGAGTCAACCGGTCCAATACCACAAGCGGTATATCAGGCAGGGTCTGAATGGTTTTCGGTTTTTCTGTGTTTGGCTCTGATTCCACTCTTTGAGCGACATGTTGCGGAACAAGGAGAGAGAAAACCACCCTCATCGGGTGGTTAGCTCTCACGCTTCTCATCCTTTTGATATCCACGATGACCATTGGATCTTAGTCAGTGGATCAACGATGGCGATTGTTTGTGTGTTTTGGTCGGACCCGAAAAATGTTTAGAGTGTTATGCTTTTAACTTCTGTCGGGTCCGTTTGTCAGTTTTCAGTTTGGCTTGTGGTGGGACCTCTTGTGGATCCATGGTGAGTTATGGACTTGCCCTCCATGGTTTTCTTGGCTCATTTGATGCACGACAGCATTGCTAGAAGACCTTGTGCTTTGTTTGGCGGTTCTCCCTGGATTTCCGGTTTAGGTTTCTCTTAGTTTTGGGTGATTGGTTTGGTTTGGCCTGCCCGGCTGACTGTTGAACTCTCGCAGAGCCAGTGTGTCTCCTTGTAAATTATGTATATTTGAATAAGTTTAATAGAAGTTCCTACTCTTAGTTGATAAAAAAAACGATAAATGGAAAACAATAGAAGAGAACTGCATTTTTTATGTAGCTAAGAAAAGGATGAATAATGTTGTTTCAATGAAAGAAAACACCTAGGCTACTGTTGCTATAGCCAAAGAAGGTCCAAGATCAATGAGAAAACTAAGGACAATGTTCCGTTAAGGGGGAGGGTATTGTAACACCCCCATTTCATTTCTTCAAAATTTGTAATGTAATGTGATTAATTGGAATGTTGGGTTACCAGGACTTACATTATGTACTAAACTTTATTATGTGGTGTATTATTCTATTTTATTAATAAAAATTTGAAGTTGAAGGAAGGGAGAAGCCAAAAAATCATGATTCCTTAGGGAAGGGGGAAAATTGACTAGGGAGTGAAAGATACAAGGGGGTTGAGGGTGGGTGAAATTGTAGCCTTAATTCAATAAATATTATTTTCCCTTAATGTGATGGTTGGTATTCCTAAGAAGCTTCTAGAAAAGATTGAAAAGATGAAGGGTCAAGGTGCGATTATAAAAATACAAGGGACAAACCATAAAGGCAGGTTCTTATTTTGTCCTTATCTTTTCTCTCGTATCTCTCATTAAAAAATTCAATTTAGCAAGAGAAATCGTGGCATAACCTAGAGAGGTTTAGACCTTTTGACGAGTTAAGAGTTGTGAGTAACAACCTATGTGATAGAGACTAAGTTTTTATTATGTGTGAAGGAAAGTGGCCTTCACCTTTTATGATAAATATGGTATGAAAATAGTGTCATAAATCCCTAAATTTAGTTCTCCCTCAAGGCATCAATATTTGACACAGGGGTGGCCAACTATGAGAAAAATTGCAGCACAGTTGAGCCTAAGGTGGAGTGGAACATGGCTCACCCTACTTCAGTTCCAATATTTTATGGTTACAATAAATAGATGTTTGTTTCTATGTTATTAATATTTCTTGCATGAATGATTTAGTGATATGTGAAAATTATTGTTGTTGTTAGATTATTTCTATTATGATCATTATGCTAGTTATGATAGTAAAGTCTAGAGTAGTGGGTTTGAATTCACTTGGCTATGGAATTTAAATGAATTGGGATGCATGGAAAATACATGATAATATTTTTTAATTGCGTGTCTTCCTTATTAATTGCATGTTTTCCTTATTAACTGTATGATGCGTTTTCTTTAATTTCATCTTTAGGTTATAAGTGATTTCATGGAGTTTAATGGTGGAAGCCCAAAATGTGATTTATGGGGTAAACATCTCATCCTAGAATTTTCATTGTAACTTTTCATCTAGGAAGTTCCATGGGTTGAAACTTGAATCATGGTGATGAAAAATCCCATTGATAATTTGGTTCAATATTTAGATCTTGGTTCACTATATTTTTGGATAGATGATCTAAGGAAGTCGAGCTTCCTAATTATTTTTTCAAATGGGTCATCTTGGCATTTTCGATATAAATTTTCTTTTGATAGGTTCCAAAGGTTTTAACTTGGACCATAGTGAGAGGAAATCCTGTCGATAATCTAGTTCATTTTTCAGATCTTGATTTTCTATATTTTTCTATTTATGCTCTAAGAAAGTCGACCTTCTTGAATGATCCTAAAACAAGGTTAATTTGGAATTTTTGCTATAACTTTTCTTTGTGTAGTTTGAGAGGCTAAAAGTTGGATCATACTTAGGGGAAATCTTGAGGAAATTGAAGTGGAAATTTTAGATCTTGGTTCGCTATATTCTCAGAGATATGCTTTGAGGAAGTTGGATCTCTTGAAAATTCATGAAATTGGACCTCAAAACATGTCAACTTGGAATTCTTTCCATAACATTATTTCTAAGAGGTTCCAGACTATGAAAATTAGAAGAGTCAAAGAAAAAATATCAAGGTACATGTGAAAAAATTTCATATTTGGTCCTTTATAATTTCCAAGATATACGTTGTGGAATATTAGGGTTTGAGAGAAATAAACCATGCACAAAAACTATTTGATGAAATGCCCCAACAAAGTGTGGTTTTGTGGATAGTGATTAGACAATGTGTGGGAACTATTTGATAAAATTCTTTAGAGAAAATGTGATGCCCCACAACCATAATGAAGGATTAGGGGGCTGGGTGTGTTATAAAGTGGTATAATAGCTTATTTTCAAGATTGTGAAGAAGAAAAAAATTTGATACCCCATATCCTTAATTGAGCATTAAGGCACCTGGTATGTTACATCATTATTGAAAAACATGCTTTGAACAATATGGTGTAGTCAATAATCCTAAAGTTTGAAGAGAAGATATGTGTTTCTGGGAGGATAAAGACAATTGTGAAGGGGATAAACAGGATTTGGTCAAGAGAGAAGGGGGTGTCAAATAAGGAAGGAAATGGTGGTGTGAAAAGAAGGATGGTGGCTAGTGGGGAGTGTTTTTTCTTTAGATGTTCCTTGATAGGGAACTATGCCAAGGCACCAATTTATCAAAATTCTTGATATGTTCAGGATATTTATATATAACCTCCTCTTCTATCTTAAGAACAATATAATTACAATCACTAGTCTTCAAGTAATCATTCAATTCTGACAAACAATTATCGAATAAAATGGAAGATAAGAAGAATGAAAATAGAAAAATGCAAGAGGTATAAGGAATTAAACTAATACTCAAAACCTCTACGTGATGGAATATGTTCTAATCATATGAATTTAGCAATCAACATGACATACTTTATCTTTGTATATGAATTTTGCTTCAATAACTCAATGAAAAAGAAAGGTGTTTTAGATACAAATTGTCTCATTCATAAAACTAGCTCTTTGATAACATATGTAGTTAGGTGTGACAAGGGAAGTAATACCTAATTATCACATCAAGTGCATAAATAAAAAAGCTTATGATTAAGAAGAGGACACATTACAAAACCTTATATGGATTGTCACCAAAATAAGGGTTGAATCTTATAAACTGATAATAAATAATATTATCCAAAGTTATAATCTTTAAAAAAATACGAAAAAATATAGATCCCTCGGTATCAATTCTCTTCTTGTTTTCATAAAAATAGACTATAACAAATTTAATTGCAAATAACATTTTTTCTAGACAAAAACTTAAAAAATAAAAAATGACTACAAAAATATAGGAACTAATTGTACTATTATCGAGTGTTAATTTTTGTATGCTTCTATTAACAAGTTTTTTTTGAGTCGTCATAAGAAAAATCGAGAAAGAAATATCCAATCTTCACCCATAGGATAATTATATGAAGCCATCTTTCTAAATGCAATGTCCAATTTAGTATAGTTATAATAAGTTGGAGCTACAAAAAACAAGTTTTTTTTTTATCTTCCATAAAAGATAAAAGTCATCAATTAACTTATCCACAATAGTTTTACCTCTCAAAGCTCTAGTCACATCTAGAAACTTATCCACCTTATTTATATCTTTTAGTAGAATTTATTTCTAAGTGTCTCGTGGAATCAAATTACTTTTGTTTCCCCAACAAGAGGGTAAAGCCATCCCTAGTAAATTGTTAACATGCTCATGAATTGCTCTACATTCCTTTCTATTACATTGCACTTTTTTTAGCCCATGGTGTAAAATCCTTCTTGGTCAAAACTTTATTGGTCTCCATTATTAATGATGTTCTAACATAAACTCTCACTGCTTTCAACTCTTCCCAAGACTTGTAATTGGGAATTTTTCTAATCTTGTTTCCCATCTAAGGTTTATTTCCCAACTCTTCCAATATTTTTTGAATGGTTTTCTATGACTAGCATTCCAATGTAGACTCATTACCAATCAACCTAAAATGATTACATAGATTTGTGATTTCTTCTATGATTTGATCCCATAAAATGTGCCTAGCTCTAATTAACTATGATCTTCATCAACTTATTTTGCATCTCTTCCCATTCTTACTAAAGCTTGGCTTTAATTTATTGATAAGTTGTAATATTATCATCTTTTTTCAAAATATATTCCTTCAAAATGTCCAACTCATCATTCTTGACTATAGTAATTATTTCTAGGTTTTCAAGCTCGACCTCCATTAAACTCAAATAATCTAATCTTTACTAGTTATTCTGAAGGATCTAATGGAATTGTAGATACAAATGATGAATTTTAATAGACATATTTTGTCCTTTCTTTGTTTAATACCTCAATTTTTTACTCATAATTTTCAATTTATTTATTCATGTGTATTATTTGATTTAATAACTTGTCTTTTCCCTATTGCATTTCTAATAGCTTGGGGGTTTATACATGCTCTATGTCTGCAAATTTAATCCTTTTCTTCAATGCAAGGATATTAAATACTTGAAATTCACCAATGCTTGAATAAATTAGCATCCTTAGGATTGGATCCCAATTCTATTATCCATTGCTTTAATTCATCAATCTTCATATTTTTTATTTTGTTGAGCAATGTTTCTTGTTTGAGTCGGTTAGAAATTTTACATGTTGTATTCTACACTTTTGGATACACTTAATGAATTCTATATCAGGTCTCTAAAGACCATGTCACATGTTTGTCTATGTAGATCCATTTTACCCACCATATTAATATGATCCAAATTCATTGAAAACTTCACTACTTTATAATCACTAGTCGTATTTACGGTATGTGCAATTGGTTCTAGAATAGCCAATTTTAACCACGCCTTCTCACATTCAAGAGCTAAAAACAATATTTCTTGAGATGGCCCTTGTTTCCACAACTGTGAATATAAATCCTAATGGATTTTGAAATTCTTATTCTTTATTTCCATATATTTAAGAAAAAAATTTCTAGTTTTGTTGGCTTTGTTGATGATGTAGCTTCCTGAATATCTTAATCAATAGGAGCCATTATAATTGTTGATGGAACATATTCTAAATAAAATATAGGCTCTTTTGATGATGCCTCTTTTGTACTATGTATTTACAATTCTCTATCCCCTTCATGTTCCTACGTTCTCTGTCTTTTGCCTAATTGTTGGTCATCTTCATCCATCTTTGAAATTGCTTAAGAAGTTTCGTAATGAATCATATTATGAGTTCTCTTTGTTGAATAATCTAGTGAAATTTGGTGTAGAGTGATTCTTCGGGACTAGATAACAATTTGTGAAGTCTTTTTACAATTTGTCTTTGTTATCTTAATCTTCTCTTCTCTTATTAATTCATGTGTGTGTGCTTAATCAAAGTGCTATCAGAACATAAAACAAGAACACATGATGTTGTCTCTCTTCCAGGGCCAAAACCTCTCTTCTCTTGAGTGGAAAATTGATGCAGCCTAAGCCGCACATACCCATAGTATGCATATAAAATGCATGTCATACATGTCCCAGGAATTTTAAAATTCCTACTTAGTGAAACCTTCTTAAACCAAAGTTTAATTCTTTTAATTGAATATCTAAGTGGAGGCTATCAAACTTTACCATAAAACTTTGGTTTAATTTATTACCGCAACGTTAATATCACATAGGCTTCTACTTTGGTTTATTTTTATTCACCCGCGGCTCATCAACCATACCATAGTCTTTGGAATTTGGTTAAAACCCCAACCATTATTCCGCTTTATTTCTATTATAATTCTTATATAATAGAAATTGTTCATAAACCACACTTAAACCTTCATTAACCTTCCTTTCTGCCTTTCTCCATGACTTTACACATTAATCGAGTCTCACTTTAACGCTCAAATATCCATCATCGATTTTATTGTCTCAATCCAATGGTGATCGCACCATATCGCGCGATAACTAGCATGATAGATAATACTCTGAAAGCATGCAAGAAAAGTTGTTTTGGGTGTGCTATGTGGTGCCTCCACGTTTTATCGCACACTCTCAAGAAATTCCACTTACCCTTTTATTTCCACACGATATACGGCTTACCATCTTTGGAAAACTGCCCACGGTTCCTCACGGAACCTTGAAGTTGCGTACACCGCCTTATGGTGACTCTCCCTCTACACAAAGTTAACATTTAGGTTTGATTTGAAACATGGATCAGTTATGTCGATCCATGCAAGACTGGTTCTTCTTCTCCTTATTCTGGTGACAATCAGTTACTCACGCAGAGCATCACCAATTTCTACACAAAAATTTCATTTTCCTTCAGAGCAAACTTCCAAACAACGATTCTACTAGGAATGTCTATTCAAAACTTAGTTCACGCTCTACATTAATGGTTTGGAACTTTGACTTGAAATAACCAGCCTCTCTTCCACGCATTCTCTGAGACTGATCCAATTCCATGATTTCTCTTCAGGTAGCTTTAAACCACAAACTTGAACAGGACTTCGATCCATCTCTTAACTAGAGCTCGAATAGGACTTCGGTCCACATCTAATTCGATCTGCGTTCTACACCCAACAAATAGTGGCTTAACTCTGTTCCTCAACAAATAAGAAATGGAATTGTGGTTTACGACAGTGATGGAATTTATGAACAACTCCAATTTCAATCAACAATAAATCTCCAGCATCCATTTCATCTATACAAATTTTGTACATGTCTATATACTCAGAAATCAAATCTCTATATATTTATAAATGAATATTTATAAGGGGGTTTCTTTCTCTGGCTTGATTTTTTAATCAGTGGCCTCTCTCTTCTTATTGCCCATAGGCTACAATCCCATCCCTTCTATTCCTATCTAAGGATCATTTTTTTCTATCATCTTATTCCCCTTCTTTTCATGCCTTTGAGGCTTACATTTTATATCAAAGGTTCTCAAACTAATTTCGGTTTCATATCCTCCATCTACTCAACAAAATCCTAAAATCTCTCAACTCCATCAATTAATTCCTAATTCAATATTTACAATTAATTTCCAAATCTATCAATCCCTATGAGATCTCAACTGTCCTAATTCTCTCATCTTCTCCAACAATCGAGAACATTTAAAATATGCCTCATAATATCCAATTAATTCCTATTCTAAATATCTATTATTAAAATCACTCAAAAACATTAATAATTACATTAATTTGATACATAGGAATCCAACTCCCTTGAAAACACAAGACCCCCATGTCTACTAAAATACAATGAAATTTCTAAGCTGGATGCTCCTGCATCAGACTCCCAAGGTTGAAAACATTCATGATCTCCAGATCATGTGTCCTCATATGTTGATAGAAAACCTCCAGGGTCCCAAACTCTTGTTTGTAGTTGTCCAAATCCTCTGCTCCTTTGCTACTGTTGTATGTCTACTATCTTTTGTTTCATCTTCCTCTCCTTGTCAATCAGTTTCAAATTTTGATTGATCACTCTTCCTATTGTTGTCAATCTCCTCGATCTAGACTGCTTCATAATTAATTACCATATTCTTCAATCTCCATCTTCAACACATCCTTAGGATGGTACATACTCTGCCATTTACTACTACCTCTTCCTCTTTTCTTCAAGTTGTTCTTGTTGTCCACTAATTCTTGCATCTTCACATTCTCTTTCTCTTTCATGGTTAACTCTTCCTTCATCGAATCCTGATTTTCCAACATTATTTCCAGTAATTGAACATCTCTGTCCCATGGATTAAACTTTTCCATAGAATCTTCCTCTTCCATATTTACTTGGTTTCTCATCTGTGCCAAATTTTCTCCAACATCTGCAACAAAACCTGCACTCACAAAACAATTATTAAAATAAAAAACATAAGGCATTAGTGCCTCTTCTCCCTTTGGCAACATTTCAGTATGTTGCTCTGATTTTTCCTCCTCTATCAACACATCAATATGTTGATTCAACCTCTCTAAAGAATTTCTAAAGGACTCTTGAGACTATCAACAAGTCTCTCTTCCATACCACCTACTTCAATGATGTCTCTCTCCTCGTTTCCATTGTAGTGAACTCCTTCCTCTACAATCACACAATCATACTCTGAGTTTTCTAGCAAATATTCCAGCAATTCAATTTCTCTTTGACACTTCATAAGTTCTTCATGATCACTTATAATTCCTGCATTTATACACAAATTCAGTTTCAAAATTACAAGGTTCAACAGTCTCAATTGTTGCTTCACATATCAGCTCTTCAAATTGAATCTCATCTCCTTCTTTCACAAGAAATTGTTCTTGTGTTGTAACAACTTCAAATATCAATGCATTACTAAATTATTTCTACTGCAATAAGTCCCTGATTTTCTCATTCAAGAGACATTTTCCATCATTCTTTACTTCAGAGTATTTATCTTTTGAAAGATACTCTTCCCTACTTTTGACAGCTTCAAGAGACTGCTCATCCTCTGCAAAACCTGTAATCACATCAAAATTATTAGATTGAAAAATACAAGGTTTTATATCCTCCTCCTGGTCCGTACTTGTCCAATAGTTCATAAAATCATCAATAATTCCTTCCTCAACAAGGTAAACTTCTTGTTGTCTTGAATTCACATAATGGTTCATAAGATCTTTCACAGATCTCCAGTCTTCATCTTCACCCAGAACTTCACCCTATTCTACTTCACAAATGGAAACTTCCATTTTCAACTCAGCTTCTTTGAGTTCTTCAGATTTCAATTTAACATTCATTAACTGCCCAAGATTCTTAAGCTCTTTTGCTAATTGCATATCCACCTGTTGATTTCTCTTCTCTTGTAGCCTCTTCCACTTCACTTTTTTCTCATGGTCCAACCATATATCTGGTACTCCTTATTTCTCTGCAACATTTGCATCAATATCTCAAGATGAACTGCAATATCAACCTTCTCCCTCTCATATTCTTCTTCACTTAATTGTCTTTGTATGCCATTTGGCATGGCATCCTTTTTCTCCACCTTTCTTCTACTGTGGTCTTCCCAAAACATTTATTATGACTATTAGTAGTCATTTTCTCCTCCACCTCTGTGAGTTCCTTACTCACTATGAGTTGTACTTAAGCCTCTACAATAGCAAGTCCTCCCTGTTACATTTACCTTACCAAGCTTTCCTCTCTACTTGGCCACTAGTCCCCTTTCTGGAACTTTCTTTGAGCATTCCTCCGCTCCTTTTAGGCTTCAACTCATCTGTACTTTTGAGAACACAACTATCCTCTTATATTTCAATCACAAATGAAATACTAGGTTCTGGCCACCTCTTCGTTCACTCAGAAATCCTTACCAGCTTCCTTCATCACTGCTTCTTTTCTTTTGCTGAGATGCTCTCTCTTTTTTAGCAATCTGAATTCTGCAACTAAAATCTTCAAACCAAATTAAAATAAAACACACTATCTCACCTTCAAGATCTATGTCTCATCTTGTTCTACCATTCACCTGTATATACAACTTCAAAACATAACTTTGTGCTATTTTTTTCTCAGAGAACCTTTACACGCAGAATCTTCTTATTCTTCTCTAATACCAAAATTGATGCAACTTAAACCGCACATACCCATAGTATGCATATAAAATGCATTTCATATACATGCCCTAGGAATTTTAAATTTCCTACTTAGTGAAACCTTCTTAAACCAAAGTTTAATTCTTTTAATTGAATATCTGAGCAGAAGCTATCAAACTTTACCATAAAACTTTGGTTTAATTTATTACCACGGCGCTAATATAACATAGGCGTCGAATTTGGTTTATTTTTATTCACCCACGGCTTATTAACCATACCATAGTCTTTGGACTTTGGTTAAAACACCAACCATTATCCATAATACATTTAAGCCTTTCTATTCCGCTTTATTTCTATTATAATTCTTATATAATAGAAATTGTTCATAACCTTCATTAACTTACTTTTCTGCCTTTCTCCATGACTTTTCACATTAATCAAGGCTCACTTTAATGCTCAAATCTCCACCATTGATTTTGTTGTCTCAATCCAACAGTGATCGCGCCATATCACACGATAACTAGCACGATAGATAATACTCTGAAAGCACGCGAGAAAAAATGTTTTGGGTGTGCTACGTGGTGCCTCCATGTTTTATTGTGTGATATCAATAAATTCCGCTTACCATTGTATTTCCACGCGACATACCACTTACCGTCTTTGGAAAAATGCCCACGGTTCTTCATGGAACCTTGAAGTTGCATACATCGCCTTATGGTGACTCTCTCTCTCTCCACAAAGTTAGCATTCAGGTTTGATTCGAAACTTAGATCAGTTATGTAGATCCATGAAAGGTTGGTTCTTCTTCTCCCTATTTTGGTGACCATCAGTTACTCACGCAGAGCATCACCAATTTCTACACAGAAATTTCGTTTTCCTTCAGAGCAAACTTCCAAACAACGATTCTACTAGGAATGTATATTCAAAACTTAGTTCACGCTTTGCATTAATAGTTCGGAACTTTGACTTGAAATAGACAACCTCTCTTCCGCGCATTCTCTGAGACTGATTTGATTCCATGATTTCTCTTCAGGTAGCTTTAAACCACAACCTTGAACAGGTCTTCGATCCATCTCTTAATTAGACCACGAATAGGACTTCGGTCCACCTCTAATTCGACATGAGTTCTACACCCAACGAAAAATGGCTTAACTCTATTCCTCGACAAATAGGAAATGGAATTGTGGTTTACAACAGTGTTGGAATTTATGCACAACTCCAATTTCAATCAACAATAAATCTCCAACATCCATTTCATCTACACAAATTCTGTACAGGTCTATATACTCGGAAATCAAATCTCTATATATTTATAAACGCTATTTATAAGGGGGTTTCTTTCTCTGGCTTGATTTTCTAATTAGTGGCCTCTCTCTTCTTACTCCCCGTAGGCTACAATCCAATCCTTTCTATTCCTATCTAAGGATCATTTTTTTCTATCATCCTATTCCCCTTCTTTTCATGCCTTTGAGGCTTACATTTTATATCAAAGGTTCTCAAACCAATTCTGGTTTTAGATCCTCCATCTGCTCAACAAAATCCTAAAATCTCTCAACTCCATCAATTAATTCCTAATTCAAGATTTACAATTAATTTCCAAATCTATCAATCCCTATGAGCTCTCAACTGTCCTAATTCTCTCATGTTCTCCAACATTCGAGAACATTTACAATATGCCTCATAATATCTAATTGATTGCTATTCTAAATATCTCTTATTAAAATCACTCAAAAAACTTAATAATTACATTAATTTGATACATAGGAATCCAACGCCCTTGAAAACACAAGACCCCCATGTCTACTAAAATACAATGAAATTTCTGAGCTGGATGCTCCTGCATCAAACTCCCAAGGTTGAAAACATTCATGATCTCCAGATCATGTGTCCTCATATGTTGATAGAAAACCTCTAGGGTCCCAAACTCTTGTTTGTAGTTGTCCAAATGCTCTACTCCTTTGTTGTTGTTGTATGTCTGCTATCTTTTGTTTCATCTTCCTCTCCTTGTCAATCAGTTTCAAATTCTGATTGATCACTCTTCATGTTGTTGTCAATCTCCTCCATCTGGACTGCTTCATCATTAATTTCCATAATTCTTCAATCTCCATCTCCAACACATCCTTGGGCTGGTACATACTCTGCCATTTACTACTACCTCTTCCTCTTTGCTTCAAGTTGTTGTTATTGTCCACTAACTCTTGCATCTTCAAATTCTCTTTCTCTTTCATGGTTAACTCTTCCTTCATCGAATCCTGATTTTCCAACATTATTTCTAGTAAATGAACATCTCTGTCCCATGGGTTAAATTTTTCCATAGAATATTCCTCTTCCATCTTTACTTGGCTGCTCATCTGTGCCAAATTTTCTCTAGCATTTGCAACAAAACCTGCACTCACAAAACAATTATTAAAATAAAAAACATAAGGCCTCAGTGCCTCTTCTTCCTTTGGCAACATTTCAGTATGTTGCTCTGATTTTCCCCCCTCTATCAACACATCAATATTTTGATTCAACCTCTCTAAAGAATTCTCTAAAGGACTCTCGAGACTATCAACAAGTCTCTCTTCCACACCATCTGCTTCAATGATGTCTCTCTGCTCTTTTCCACTGTAGTGAACTCCTTCCTCTGCAATCACACTGTCATACTCTGAGTTTTCCAGCAAATATTCCAGCAATTCAATTTCTCTTTGACACTTCATAAGTACTTCATCATCACTTATAATTCCTGCATTTATACACAAATTATCAGTTTGAAAATTACAAGGTTCAACAGTCTCAACTATTGCTTCACATATCAGCTCTTCAGACTGAATCTCATCTCCTTCTTTCACAAGAAATTGTTCCTATGTTGTAACAACTTCAAATATCAATGCATTACTGAATTCTTTTTGCTGCAATAAGTCACTGATTTTCTCATTCAAGAGACATTTTCCATCATTCTTTACTTCAGAGTATTTATCTTCTGAAAGATAATCTTCCCTACTTTTGACAGCTTCAAGAGACTGCTCATCCTCTGCAAAACTTGTAATCACATCAAAATTATTAGATTAAAAAATACAAGGTTTTATATCCTCCTCTTGATCCGTACTTGTCCAATAGTTCAGAAAATCATCAATAATTCCTTCTAAACTTCTTGTTTTCTTGAATTCACACAATGGCTCATAAGATCTTTCACAGATCTCCAGTATTCATCTTCACTCAAAACTTCACTATGTTCTGCTTCACAAATGGAAACTTCCATTTTCAACTCAACTTCTCTAAGTTCTTGAGATTTCAATTTAGCATTCATTAACTGCCCAGGATTCTTAAGCTCTTCCACTAATTGCATATCCACCTGCTAATTTCTCTTCTCTTGTAGCCTTTGCCACTTCACTTTTTTTTCTCATGATCCAACCATATCTCTGGTACTCCTTATTTCTCTGCAACATTTCCATCAATGTCTCAAGATGAACTACAATCTCATCCATCTCCCTCTCATATTCTTCTTCACTTAATTTCCTCTGTATGCCATTTGCCTTGGCATCCTCTTTCTATACCTTTCTTCTATTGTGGTCTTCCTCAAAACCTTTATTATGACTATCAGTAGTCATTTTCACCTCCACCTCTATGAGTTCCTTACTCACTATGAGCTATACTTAAGCCTCTACAATAGCAAGTCCTCCCTACTACATTTACCTTACCAAGCTTTCCTCTCTACTTGGCCACTAGTCCCCTTTCTGGAACTTTTTTTGAGCATTCCTCTGCTCCTTCTAAGCTTCAACTCATCTGTACTTTTGAGAACACAAATGTCCTCTTGTATTTAAATCACAAATGAAATACTAGGTTCTGGCCACCTCTTCTTTCACTCAGAAATCCTTACCAGCTTCCTTCATTACTGCTTCTTTTCTTTTGTTGAGATTCTCTCTCTTTTTATGCAATCTAAATTCTGCAACTACAATCTTCAAACCAAATTAAAATAAAACACACTATCTCAGCTTCAAGATCTATGTTTGATCTTGTTCTACCATTCACCTGTATATACAACTTCAAAACATAACTCTGTTCTAACTTTTTCTCAAAGAACATTTGCACTTAGAATCTTCTTATTCTGCTCTAATACCAAAATTTATGCAACCTAAGCCGCACATACCCACAATATGCATATAAAATGCATGTCATATACATGTCCCAGGAATTTTAAAATTCATGCTTAGTGAACCTTCTTAAACCAAAGTTTAATTCTTTTAATTGAATATCTAAGTGGAATCTATCAAACTTTACCATAAAACTTTGGTTTAATTTATTACCGCAGCGTTAATATCACACAGGCTTCGACTTTGGTTATTTTTATTCACCCGCAGCTTATCAACCATACCATAGTCTTTGGACTTTGGTTAAAACCCCAACCATTATCCATAATACATTTAAGCCTTTCTATTCCGCTTTATTTCTATTATAATTCTTATATAATAGAAATTGTTCATAAACCATAGTTAAACCTTCATTAACTTACCTTTCTGCCTTTCTCCATGACTTTGCACATTAATCGAGGCTCACTTTAACGCGCAAATCTCCACCATCGATTTTGTTGTCTCAATCCAACAGTGATCGCGCCATATCGCACGATAACTAGCATGATAGATAATAATGCGAAATCAGACGAGAAAAGTTGTTTTGGGTGTGCTACATGGTGCCCCCATGTTTTATTGCGTGCTCTTAATAAATTCCGCTTACCCTTTTATTTCCATGCAATATACCACTTACCATATTTGGAAAACTGCCCACGGTTCCTTGCGGAACGTTGAAGTTGCGTACACCGCCTTATGGTGATTCTCCCTCTACACAAAGTCAACATTCAGGTTTGATTCGAAACTTGGATCAGTTATGTTGATCCATGCATGACTGGTTCTTCTTCTCCCTATTTTGGTGACCATTAGTTACTCACGCAGAGCATCACTAATTTCTACACAGAAATTTCATTTGCCTTCAGAGCAAACTTCCAAACAACAATTCTACCAAGAATGTCTGTTCAAAACTTAGTTCACGCTTTGCATTAATGGTTCAGAACTTTGACTTGAAATAGCCAGCCTCTCTTCCATGCATTCTCTGAGACTGATCTGATTCCACGATTTCTCTTCAGGTAGCTTTAAACCATAACCTTGAATAGGACTTCGATCCATCTCTTAATTAGACCTCGAATAGGACTTCGGTCCACATCTAACTCGATTTGTGTTCTACACCCAGCGAACAGTGGCTGAACTCTATTCCTCGACAAATAGGAAATGGAATTTTGGTTTACGACAGTGGTGGAATTTATGCGCAACTCCAATTTCAATCAACAATAAATCTCCAACATCCATTTCATCTATACAAATTCTGTACAGGTCTATATACTCGGAAATCAAATCTCTCTCTTCTTACTCCTCGTAGGCTACAATCCCATCCTTTTTATTCCTATCTAAGGATCATTTTTTTCTATCATCCTATTCCCCTTCTTTTCATGCCTTTGAGGTTTACACTTTATATCAAAGGTTCTCAAACCAATTCTGGTTTCAGATCCTCCATCTGCTCAACAAAATCCTAAAATCTCTCAACTCCATCAATTAATTCCTAATTCAAGATTTACAGTTAATTTCCAAATCTATCAATCCCTATGAGCTCTCAACTATCCTAATTCTCCCATGTTCTCCAACATTCGAGAAAATTTACAATATGCCTCATAATATCTAATTAATTCCTATTCTAAATATCTCTTATTAAAATCACTCAAAAACCTTAATAATTACATTAATTTGATACATAAGAATACAACTCCCTTGAAAACACAAGACCCCCATGTCTACTAAAATACAATGAAATTTCTGAGCCGGATGTTCCTGCATTCAAAACTCTTCAGTAAGGTTTCTCTTATTGAACCTTCTTTCTTGATCAATGCCAAATCCTAGACCCTTGACTAGAAGATTCTCCAAGAAAAATTCAAGTCCTTCCTCTTCTATGCACTATGTCTCCCCAACACTTTGTCCACCTTCTTCTGGCTCTTCATTCCCTGACACTTTGTCCTTCTTCCGGCACTTCATTCTTCCTTCCACTATTAGTAGTCATTCTAGAAGAGACACTTATATTTTGTACTTAGTGAGATCCTTCTCCTAAGGATGATCTTTCCTTCTCTTGACCAACAAAGTTCCTTCTTTATGTATAGTTGTAGGCTTTGTGTGACAGCATTGCAGCCCTAATTCTCACACGTGTGAGAGGTCTTGTTGATGTTATATGGATCCTCTTCCCTTCTCTTGAGGTCCTTCCTTCTTCGCTTGGATAGGATGCCTAGTAGGCCTAGTTTGTAGCCCAAACTATGAGAGATGAGAAACTTTGATGTTGCTGATGTAGTGACCATAGAAAACCCTGATTTTCCCTACACATGTGACTGCAACTCACCCTAAAACAATCCTTTAGACTTCAGTTATAGCTCCTCCTTCTTAACTACACTAAAGTCTTCTTTAAACTCGACTTTTTCACCTTTTATTTGACTTCACTTGCTCGCTGATTTCATAGATTATTGTGTTATATTTGGAGGAGTGGAAAACCTCTCTATATAGAGGATTATCCCTCCTTTAGGCCAACTTGTAGGCTGACTTGCTGACTTGAGGCTGACTTGACTTCCTTTGCTTCGATGGGTGCTTTTAATGATGCCATTACTTGTTTTGATTGTGTCTTTGCTAGGAGGAGACTTGACTTTGCTTGGAGGTGACTTCTTTGACTCTTATACATAATTTATCATACCCTTAAGGTCTTCAACATAATTCTTTTGACTCTTTGACTCGCCTATAGCACTTTAACATGTGCTAGACCTACTTCAGTGAGAAATAAACTCATTGACATAAATTATAAAAATAATATTTCTTTTCTTAAATAAGTACAAATATCAAAAGTACATTTATGAAGACCGAACCTAGTTACATACCTTCAACACTCCATCCTAACTAGGGAGGTATTCATACAACATTAGAAGGTGTTTGTCTATTATCAATCTTGAAGAATTCACATAAGAGAAACCAAATTTGCAATCCATATGTTATAGCATCATAATAACCAAAATTGTTTTCCACAACAAGGCCTTGATTGATAGCTCTATCTCTTAATAGATTAGAACACAATGTTGGCGAGACCAATGACTTATAGACACCTTAGTCATTTTCTCTCAAGGTACATACCCACCTGGGTGTTCACTTAGTATGACCATCTAGGACTATTCTTATCTAGGGTTCCTAGCCCTCAAATAATATTGATCCTCTTTCCTACTCTTGTCTGGGGTGCCCTACATATCCTCAAAGAGTATTGGATGCAAAATGATTACCCAATCCTCCCATTCTTTCCTCCCAAGTGAAGACAAGAATGTTGTGTCTATCACTCCCTCTCAATTGAGGAAGACATGCCCAAGTATCCTCTGACAAGGTACTTGTACATGTTCATTTGTAACTTGGAACTTATTATAACTCCCTCTTAGCTAGGGACTTGTATCAACAACTTCTTCTTTGTGGGTCCTCCAACTACTTGATCTCCTTCCTTCCTTTGATGTCATGAAGTCTTTCTTTGAACTTCTTCTTGGTAGGGCACCATCCATCGATCACTTTCCTTCCTTCTTTGTCATGTCATTGCTTCCTTCGTTGAAAGTGGCCTTCTTGTCACATATCAGGTTCTCTTTTCATTTGCTTATTCCTTGTAATCTTGTTTATGCTTCGGACTACTCTTCACATGGATGCTTCTTTGTACTTGCTTGTTTCCATGCTTTGATCTAGTATCCCTTCATAACTTCATCCTGATATTTCCTCAACATTAAATGGCACATTTGTTGGATGGATTCTTCACCATGACATCTTCGTAGATTAGAATCAGTTGTCTTCACCTTTCATATCTCCAAGCCATTCATAGGTGTCAAGGGTCCTTTGATATTTTTCTTTTCTTAGTCAGAGTTGTCTTGCCTTCTTTCGGGAGATGTCTTCAATGGATCTTTGTCAGATAGTGATTCTTTGTGATCATGGTGTTATTCACATGCTTGATCTATTTCTTTATTTTCTTCTTCATGGATAAATTAATCAACCACCTTATGCTCCTTGTGGGAGCACTTCTTCATTTCTTGCTTCTAGGACTAGCCAACATTCCTTCTTCACTTGCTTCTTAGTCAACAATCTTATACTCCTTATGTGAGTATTTCCTTTTGTTGACCTCCATTGCATTGCAGTACATGCCTCCGAGCATGTCATTGGTGAAAGATATTCCTTTATACTTACTCATGTCATAGAACTATTTCCATGACTCAATAATATACAAATAATAACATGACTAATTTGATGCATATATACCTCATCTTGATTCTATTTTGATCATATTAACTTCATTTGGTTGTCATTGATGTGGCCCTTCTTGCTTCATCTTAGCTTTCATGCATATCATCCTTTTCTTGAATCCCATGAATGGGATTCCCAATGAGACATCTGCTTTTTTTTTTATCAATCTTCTTTTGAAGATTCCATCATAGAATCTTGAATACCCTTACCTTGCAAATGTTTCTTTCCTTTTGATGATGGAGGTATTCTAATATTCTTAATCATGATCAATTTTATTTCATTGTGGATGAGGTCCTATACTAGGTATCCTACTTCTACATGAATAGCTTGAGCTATTTCTACCATGCTCCTATATTCTAAAAGATATTTCTAACCATGCATTCTATTTTATTTATAAATTCTCCTTCTACGTGAGTATATCAAACTCTATGTACAACATACTTCTAGATTCTAGAAGATGTTCCTAGCCATGCAATTTTATTCTATTCCTACATGCTCCTATACTACTCAAAACTTTGAAAAAGGACTTTAAGTAAATAAGTAGACTTAGTCATAGTAGAGATCTGGAGGAACTTCCTTCTTTTTCTTCCCGTCTTCTTATTTCATTTCTTGAGTCACATGAGATTCTTCCCTTTTTATTTTGTTGTTTTTGTCCTTACTTAGTTTAGGAAAATTCCTTTTGTAGTGTCCATATTCTTGGCATCCATAGCATTATATTTTGGACATATCTTTGTTGTTTGTTCCTCGTGGACCAAATTTGCCAAGTTTTCCCTTTCTCTTGGCCATGGTAGCCAATGATTTCACCTTTGATACCACATCTTCCTTTGCTTTAAGTCTTGTTTCCTCTATATTTCATAGAAACCACATTTCACTTAGTGGGGTGGCTTCCTTCTTGGCATATATGCTTGATGTGAAGTTTCCCCAATCCTCAGGTAGAGAATTGAGTACTATGGTTGACATTTCTTTGTCATCCATGACTTCCCCTAGATCTTGAAGTTGATCCCTCATCTAAGACATCTTTGTGAAGTAGGGAGCTATTCCTTCCTTTGATATATTCATCTTGTATAACTCATTTCGAAGAGATATCACTTCTCCAGCTGTGCTTACCGAGAATAGCTCTAATAGTTTATCATAGATTTATTTTGATGTTTCAAGTTTTGATACATAAGGAATGAGAGAGTCTTTGATGGATTCTATTAGAATCCTTTGAGCTCTCGTCTCATCCTTATTATACTTGGCTAATTCTTGAGTTTGTTCCTTAGCAAGAATAGTAAAATTCCTTTTGATGTGTTCTAGGAGTTCATTCTCCTTGAGAAGTAAATCGGTCCTCTTCTTCCATGCAAGGAAGTTATTGGTACCTACAAATTTATTTCTTTCCTTGAAAAAATACATTGATGTATATTCAGAAGCGTACATATACTTACTTGAGAGATTTTGAGATGTAGTAGACTTTCCTTCTCCTTGAAAACTTGATGGTTGGCCTTCCTTAGATCTTGATGTTATCCAAGTTGCTTTCTCCAAGTGGGCTTTACTTGATGATGAGATTTTCTTGATGACTTGTAGCTTGATGTAGGTCCTTCTTTGATCTTCTCTTGTTGTAGGTGCCTTTGTGTAAGGTTCTTATTCTTTCTTTGTAGTCTTTATTGATGAAAGATATATGGTATAATTTCTTGTCCTTGATGTGATAGATACTTCTTGGCTTGATGCTTCAAGTTTTGTAGATGTCCTTCCTTGATGATTTTTCTTGAGATTCCATTTCCTTGATGTGTCACCTTAGCTCTGATTCCATGTTGAAGAATCTAGGGCAATTTGGTGTACAGTGATTCTTTAGGGCTAGATAAAAATTTGTGAAGTCTTTTTACAATTTTTATTTCTTTGCTTAATCTTCTTATTCTCTTATTAATGCATGTGTGTGTGCTTCATAAAACTATTATCAAAACATAAAACAAGGACACAAGATGTTGTCTCTCTGCCAGGGCCAAAACCTTTCGTATCTTGGGAGGAAAACCCTTTGGTAAGTTTTCTCTTATTGAAGCTTCTTTCTTGATCAATACCAAACCCTAGACCCTTGACCAAAAGATTCTCCAAGCACAAGTCAAGTACTTCCTTTTCTCTGCACTATGTCTCCCTGACACTTTGTCCACCTTCTTCCAGCACTTCATTCCCTGACACTCCATCCTCCTTATGACACTTCATTCTTCCTTCCACTATTAGTATTCCTTCTAGAAGAGACACTTATATTTTTTACTTAGTGAGATCGTTCTCCTAAGGATACTCCTTCCTTATCTTGACCAATAGAGTTCCTTCTTGATGTATAGTTGTAGGATTTGTGTGACAACACTGCAGCCCTATTTCTCGCACATGTGAGAGGTCTTGTTGATGTTATATGGCTCATCTTTCCTTTGCTTAATGCCCTTCCTTCTTCGCTTGGATAGGAGGACTAGTAGGCCTAGTTTGTAGCCCAAACTATGAGAGATGAGAAACTTTTATGTTGTTGTTGTAGTGACCGTAGACAACCCCCCTTTTCCTCACACGTGGGACTGCAATTCAACCTAAAACAATCCTTTAGACTTCGATTATATCTTCTCCTTCTTTGTTGCACTAGAGGCTCCTTTAAACTTGAATTTTCCACCTTTTATTTGACTTCACTTGCTCATTGATTTCAGATATTATTGTGTTATATTTGGAGGAGTAGACAACCTCTATATATAGAGGATTGTACCTCCTTTAGGCCGACTTGTAGGATCACTTTCTGACTTGAGGCCTACTTGACTTCCTTTTCTTCGATGGGGTGCTTTTAATGGTGCCATTTCTTCCTTTGATGGTGTCTTTGCTAGGAGGATACTTGAATTTTCTTGGAGATGACTTCTTTGACTCTTATACATAATGTAACATACCCTTAAGGTCTTCAACATAATTCTTTTGACTCTTTGACTCACCTATAGCACTTTAACATGTGCTAGACCTACTAAAATGAGAAAGAAACTCATTGACATATATTATAAAAATAATATTTTTTTTCTTAAATAAATACAAATATCAAAAGTACATTTATGAAGACCAAACCTAGTTACATTTCCTTCAATACTCTCCACAGGGGCTTCACCAGGGGAGCAATACCATACCATGTGCATTAATATTGGGGGATATATATTTAGAAAAAAATGGCATAATATATTGAGCATATCATAGGGGATAAAGGGTTTTTATATGTTGTGTATAAAAAATGGAACTCAAAGTTAATGAAAAAATATAAATGGGTATTAAAAATGCCAAATGAAAAAATGGATACCTACAATATCTAGTGAAAGTGGGGGTTTTAAAATTGGGAAGGTGTATTGGGTTTGTATTGGTAGGGGGTTGAATAAAGAGATTTTTAGAGGTATTTTCCAATATGTAGACAAATTAAGGGTATTTATTAGTATGCCACGAATGCACGTGCTATGTAAGAGGTTCATTGAGTGAAGCCCCCGTGGTTCTCTCTTACTGATATGGAGTATCTAAAATTGGAGGCTGCAAGAACTGCATTATTTCTAGAACCTGATGTTGAAGTACCCATAGTTCAAGTTCCTATTTGCCTTTATTTTCCAACCTCTCTATCTCCAGTTTCTTTAGGTGATTGTATGTATTTCAACCATGTTTTGAACTTTTATTAAGGGTCATAGGTCCACAATTCTCCCTATGAGAAATTCATCTCCTTAAGAATTTTTTTGCCTCTTGCATAGCTAATATAGCATTGACTATAAATGTTCCAACTTCCTTTTTCAGCTTAAAAGTATCTTGTTGCTTCTTTGATACAAAATGAATTTGGTTAGTCTCCATTTTTTTTCCTAATATACTCTAGAGAAAATATTCTCTTAGTAAAAAGGTTGGAAATTGATATGGTGAAGACTCAAAAAAATTAACTATAATTTCATTTTGGAGTTGGAAAAGATATCGATTACCTACTTTAGTATCTAGACCCAGTTGAAGAAGTTTCTTGATTTTGGGAAAAATCCTAGGAGGTGACTCTTCATGAATTTCATAATAGAAAGAAAAAACATGAAGTAGTTAATAAATTTAGAACATCCTACATTTTGTGGCTTTTCCTAATTAAAGGATTTTAATGAATAACTGAAGACGGATTCCCATAATCATCTTGTGGGTTTAAGTGTAAACTTGAAAATTTATCAACTTGAAAATATATAATAAATGCACAAGATAAGACTGAAATATTAAATATTTGGTTGCATTGAACTTGGTTAATTGGAATTTTATTACATTTTCTAAGTTTTGACTGTAATGCGAATATAATTAAGGGTTTGTTAATAGGGAAAATAGTAAACATGAAACCTAGTGTTGTTTCATCTACTATCATCTCATTGTCAAAACCCAAAAGTGAACACATCATAGAAATAACTTGTTTCAACATATCTGGAAAAAGTTCGGTTCTATATGGTGGTGGTTTTTAGGAAGGATGACATCTAGAGATAAATATCACTGAATCAAAGTTTCCTTTTATTTAATTATTAACTCATGGTAGGATGAAATTAAGGATTCTTCCTGTAACAACTAAGTTTTAGGGGGTGTAGTTACTTTTAGCACTTCAAGAATTAATTCATAATTTATCATGACAAGAGTGATATTATTCCTCAAAATGATGGTATTCTTGCTTGGAACATAGTTTTGTGTACACCACACTACAAATTCGAGCAAAGGGTAGGTATGAGGAATGTTAAACTTGGCTGAATCAGATTCCCATGCATGAAAGTAATACTGGAGGTCATGGAAGTTAGAAAAATCTTGTTGATGTAAGTCATATAGGTAATACTAGGAGATAACATTAAAAAAACATTAGTATCACGATCTACTAGGCTCAATTATTCATAGTTAAGGGACTGGTGGTTTCGAAAATTATAGGGTTTGAATTCTTCATTTTCCATTTGTAAAAGAAAGGAAAATGATATGATAAATAATTACAAAATTGATGATGATGACTGGAAAATTTGTGTTTACTTTAGTTCGGTGACAACTTTCTGCACATAGTTTGTTATTTTTTCTCTCGCAGAATTTCGTCTTCTTATTAACCTCAAATTGTGACAATTTACCCATGTTATTACCCTTTTATTCTCAAAGTTGAAAGTTTAGATACATGGGAGACACTGATTGGATGAAAAAAAATTGAAATCCACTTTCCCAAGAGTTTGAGGGTTATGTCAGCATCTATCATGTTGACATCATCTACCATGTCACCTTGTCAACTGCCACATCAGGTGCCAAGTCAGTTGTTGTAGCTACTATGTTTACTAACTCATCATCTTTGTTAGCACCTACCCTAAATTTCCTATCACTCCTGCTTACCACTGCATGTCCGATTGTCCATTCCACAATAGTGTTTTCTGACACCACCCTTCCATTAGCAAAGCAATTTCTGGGGGGGTCCTATGGTGGTTTTGGAATCATTCGTGGGGAGGGGGGACACTCAATACTTTGTTGACACGTCAAGATCACAATATACTAATCAATTTCCATTTCAAACCCCCTTGCCCTATGTCTCCCCCTCTCTATTAACCACCGATGAATAAAAACCATAAATCGATGAGCTCTCCATTAAATAGGTGCACCAAAATAATATATATATATATATATATATATATATATATATAAAAAACTAAACCCTTAATTTTCAAATATTTAAAAACTTTATTTATCAAAAATGTATTAAAAAAATTTCCCTACTATTATTGGATATGTTATTAAGTATGATGATCATCCTCTTCAACTCTTTAGTGGCGAAACCCCAATTAATATATGCTATATAATATAATTATATAGTACCATTAGAAAATATGTGTTTTGGATAGGCATAAGTATTTAGGGAAATAAAAGGTTGTGACTTGAAGATATGAAGGTCTTATCAAATCCGCCAAAATTAACTAAGATGATAGAAGAATCTACAAGGAGTAAGCATGCAATTCAAAAGTATTTAAAGATTATTTAAATACAATATTTTATTAAAAACTACTTAAATTAATTTATTTTCTTAAATATGCATTCAATTACCTAAATACCAGAATGACATATAGCTATGACACTTAAACCCTTTTGATAATGGCCTATCTTAATTATATTCAAGTAAATGTCATTAGTCATATCAAATAATATTATTAGATATGATGATAGTATCAGTTTATCATCCCACCAATTTATTCCTGGCATGAAAATCTTTGTGAAAACATATTCCAAGATTATGAAAATAAGTCTCTAGTCAACCTAGTGGGAGGCTTTCTATTACATCAAATGTTTCTTTTCTTCAATGCATTCTTATAAAAATGTGTTGAATTTCCCAACATCTTATCAGTCGACAATGGTCATGGGTTTGGTGACATAATATCAACGTAGTTAGTAATTAATGATACTCAAAATGAAGCTAAATCATATGTCTCCCCATCCTTTGTGGCTTCCAAAAATCAGTTAATTAAAATATTAGGTATCTCATACTCAAAATAGTAATTGTTTACCACATGAGAGATTCTTGAATTACAAAGACCTATATATTAGCAAAACACTTTTATCATTGTTTGCAAAATCATATGTATACTGGCATTTAATAAATCCAACTAGCCAAAATATTGTAGAGTAAGTCAAATTGATGCCCTTTTCATTTCATTTAGATTTAAAAGACTCGACATTAGCAATAAAATCTTCCAAAATCATCTACCTACATGCATCTTTAAAATTTGGTAGTAGAATTGATTTGGTGACTTATGTTTATTGATTTAAATATAATAGCTTGATCCATTAAATGTCATAGAAACAATTTATGTAGAGAATTCTCCACGATCTTTGTGTGGACACATTTGGACTTGAGTTCACACATGCCAACACTCACAACACAATCAAACAATATATTGTTTGCAAAGATGAATCAACACAATCATGAAACATCACTACAAAAGAAATTGGTAAAACGGATAGCATTCCATCCACACTTATAAATAAATGCTTTATTTTGTATGTTAAAAATACATGAGTTTAACTATATATTGTATGTAAAATTGACCACTGCGAGAACTTATTATTTTGAATGCATATGACTTCTTATTAGTCCTTGCCTTCGGCACTGAAGGGACTCTAGCGATCGGTAGAGCATTGACCGATCATTAATCGCTATTTTGACCAAAAATATTTAAGCTACACCAAAATTTATCTTAACTTTTTTATTGCAATTTTGATTCACCAAATTTTTACCCAAAGTTTTCAACCTCTTATTGGAACCTTCATGTGTCTCGAGGCTACATTCCATGTTCAACAAACTTTTTTTAAACTCATGTAGCGTTTTAAACTTTTTATCCAAAGTTAAAACAATTCAATGTCCAACAATTTAATGTGATGTTTTTTATTTTTTATGCAAAGTTTTGAAACTAGTTTTAGACTACCCCATGACACTTCTCCCCAAGCCAACTCCACACTCTTGTCCACATGTGAGCGGCTCTCCTCCACATGTCCTGTAGCTTTGCCCTTTAATCACTACTATTCACATCTATTCAATGTACATCTGAATTAGATCTATAATTAGATCTTCCATAAACATTTGATCTTCTTTATTCCATGGTTTACCTCCATGTTTGTTGGTTTTTTCGTGCAACACTTGTTTGCTTGTTTGTGCATACCATACAAGCCCGGTGAAGGGTGAAGAAATTGTGTTTTTTTATACCATGCATCGCACTGATGCGCCTTCCCTCTATTCTAGTGACAACCTTGCTTGCTTGCTTCTCGTGCTTTGTTAGGACGATAGATGATGTTCTAGTTCCAAGCTACAAAAAAGAGGCAGATTCACAGAAGTAGAGCCGAAGTGGTGAGTACTGTTCCATAAAGTGTGGAGGACTCTTCTATTTATTTATTTCTTCTTTCCATCTGCAATATAAAATCAAAAAATGAATCCAAATGAATGAATGCATTCAGGCAGAAATAGTGTTATTGTGCACATATTTAATTATATTATATGCTTTAAACCAATTGAATGTTAATTTTGTTCTATGATTTAAACTAATTCAATGTTAATTTAATTGCAGATAACATTTAATTCCTGACAGTGGAGCACCTGTTAATTCAATTGCAGATAATTAAATTGAATGTTAATTCAATTCCAGACAGTAGAGCAGTCTTCTCTTTCTTCCTTCCACCTCCAAATAATGGAGTAATCTTCCATTTCTTCCTTCTACCTTCTATTTCTTCCTTCTACCTGCAAAATTAAATCAACAAATGAATCCAAGTAAATCCAATTAAATGAATGAATTCCATAAAAATAGTGTTATTGTGCACACAATTAATTATTTTCTATGCTTAAAACTAATTGAATGTTAATTCAATTGTAGCTAGTGGGTAGAGAATCAACTAACCACAATGGAATTGGAGGACAAAAAAGGTTCTAGTCTGGGCATTTGGTTTCAAGAGCTAGTTAATGTATCATTATCTAAATGATATGCAATTCTAATGTAAAGAAAAAACAAAGAAACAACCTACAACAGATGCACATTTTTTTGCAACTGTTGGCATCTTTGAACATATTTTTTAGCCCTAATGCAAAGGCAAAAGAAGAGTCACTACTGAGAATAAATATGCATTCTAGGTTTTAGAGGAGATCTATAATCGTTATAATTGCTAGAAACTCTCCTAGGAGGGGCAATTTTCTTTTAAAATTATATATGGGTAGACTGTAATTTCAACCAAAACATCAAAAAACAAGAACCAAAAGAAACCTGAACCGAAAGTCATGCCAGTATAAAAAGGCATGTTAATATTAAAAATATGAATGATTTGGAACTGATTTTTACCAAAATAACATACACATTTAAATTATTGAGTTTATTTTCTCAGGAAAGGTTTAGGGCTTACCTAATGTCACTCGCTCTGCATACATTAGTATGGCTCATACTTCTTGCAATCATTGTTAGAGGTAGTGACTGCCACTCATTTTCATCTTCGACCTATTGGATTATACAATAGAGTCATTCAGATATTGTTCCATGGTTGTGGTTGCACTTACCCACCACAATGCAACAACAATTTGTCTTAGTCCGCTCTCGCTGAATTGGGCTCACTCTAGGTTCCAATCTAAGCTCAGACTCTGTCCATCCCAGAAGCAAGGCGACATACCACTTCAATAACAAATGACAAACACTATTCCATGGTTGTGGTTGCACATACCCACCATAATGAAACAACAATTAGTCTCACTCTGCTCTCGCTAAATTGGGTTCACTCTAGGTTCCAAACTAAGCTTAGACTCCATCCATCCCGGAAGCAAGGCAACATACCACTTCAATAACAAACGACAAGCAGCTAGTCAAACCATAACCCATCCTTTCTCGACATACATATACAGTAATGAATTCCTCTAGGATAGCGTACATATACAATGATGAATTCCTCTAAGGTTGGGTCTTCTCATATTAATAGCCACTATTACCTCGGTGTCTATTGGAGACGCAGCAACTGTTGGAGCTGCAATGAAATTACACTCCTCCATGACTAGCGCTTTTGTCCATGGAGTGAAAGAGAAATATTTGAACTTTCACATGCATGTTGCGTTGTTGGAGACATAGCCACTATTACCATTGTGTCTGTTGGAGACACAGCCACTGTTGGAGCTGCAATGAAATTACACTCCACCATAACTAGTGCTTTTGTCCATTGAGTGAAAGAGAATTATTTGAACTTTCACATGCATGTTGTGTTATGGTAGAATGGACAAGTGCATGTTGGGTTATCGCATAATAAACAGGTGGCACAATTGAGCCCCACAGTAAACAAGTGGTACTTATATTTAATTAAAAGACTAATAGTTACTAGATGACTTTTTCATTTTCATTATCATAGCACATACATCCTTCCATGTATATGTGAAATATCTGCATGCATTACAGGTGTTTTTTTGTAAGATATGTTCAAGAGTTTATTGTTGAGGTGTTGGGAGCATGGCGTTAGTTTTTTTTTCACTGAATCTTGTCATTGGACCAACAATTCCATTAGCAAAATTTTACATCTTTAAGTTCTTTTGTGGAGTTTCTTCGACACCCCTTATTGGATTAAGAAGATGTCTTTGGATCAAAAAATAGTTAGGTTGCGGTGCTTGGAACTACTTTTCCATTTTTAGCTCATAACCACTGCCATATTGGCATATTCCTGTGATGCTGGAGTCTGTGATTTGTGATATTCCTGCGAGGCTATAGTTTTTTATTTCTGGCAGATGCAAATTTGACATTAGCTGGGCGAAGTTGTAATTCAGGGCTCTATGTGTAACCAGGTTTAATTAATATTTTTTGCTAGTATAGTCAGCAACTTGGATAGCTTAAAGTATTCTAGAAATTTTAGAAATTGCTTCAACTACTTTGTCAACCAAATAATTTTTTCCAGTTTACTCAACAATAATAAAATTCGGTCTACCAGTTGAAATGACAAAACAAACGATCAGCACGTGCTTCAGACAATCAAATTAAATGAGGATGAAGACCGGATCTCTGCAAGTCTGCTTCCATCACTCTCCGATTGAATCAGCCCCGTGATCAGCACAGAAAGAAGTAATATTTCATGTGATTGATTTGACCAACAATTTTGATAAGGCCAAATGCATTCTCCTACGCATATTTCCAAGAAAAATGAAGTCTTTGCGTCTTTTACCCTGTAATAAATCTTATTCGCTAAAGGACAATTCCTTTTAGCTGCCGCCATGCAGGTGATCAAAATTGTCATTGTTGGAGTTTGTAGACTAAGGCAACAATATTTAGTGCTCTTTAAAGATATTTTTCTTCTTTGCTTCTGTCCAGTCCACACAGACTCATATTTAGCACAATTTAAAGAGTAAATCATTTTTCTTTTGTCCAGTCCACACAAACTCGGCTTTAAAGAATTTTTTGCACATAGCACTGACAACTGACAATTATGCATTGACGGTTGAAACTAGGGTGAAACTTTGTTTCTTGGTTGCAGTAGGGTTTCTGGCCGAAAAATGAGGTTTTGGAAGAAATTTTGCAGATTCGAGTTAAACAAAAAGGAAATTGCTTTAAAAGTTTGACATAATGCCAGAATTAAAGAAGATATGTGCACATAATTGAGTGCTTCTTTGCAACTCTTTTGTCACTTTTCCATCAAATTTGTAAATGCATGTTCAGAAGATCAACATGTCTCAAAGAAACGTTGAGGTAATCTGTACACAAGTTTTTTTAAAGCAAAGAGAAATGGACATTCCTTTTTGTATATGATCTACTCAAGCAGGTGTTAAAGGTACAGTTGAGTTGATTCTTCTTAGTTCCGCTGGTTGTTGCTTAATAAAATTAATATACATTCATATTTAAAGTCATTTAGCCACATTCATGTTTAAAACATTAGTTTGTTAACTCATTTAGATAATTAGTCATTTATGATTGAATTTGTGTGTCCTGAAATTGCATAGCCCTCAACTTATCATTGAATTTGGGTGTTTCCTGAAATTGCATGCCGGTAGGGACTACAGCAACACCAGGTGCCCTTGTATAAAAATAAGTGTGTATAAAATGTGCTTTCAAAAAGTTTACATTTCTCAACACTTGAAAGTGAGTAAAAATAGGATTAGGATGATATTTTGAGTTGACAATCAAGTGTAATGTTTTTTATTAAAATGTAACAAGGGGTTGGCACTCAAGTGTGAATTTTTTCACCCCTAAAAAAGTTTTTTGGTTATGGACTAGGTGATGTTATAATAAGTTATGATCTCATGGGGAAAGTTCATTAAAGTTTGATATTTTTGATAAATCTATGAGTATGTGGATCATGAAGTTCTAGAGGCAATAGTTAGGCTATGCCGTAATATATCATCTCTTTGTGAGGGGTTGGATAATCTTAATTTTTCAGTCTACTAAATTTAGGGAAATGATTTTAAAAGGAAAGTCCTATTGAGATAGCTAAATTATGACACTAAAGGACCAAAATATATTGTTTGACACCATGAAAGAAAGGGAAAAGATCTAAGGCCTTGTCAATTAAGCTACGTTATATGCCTTTGAAACTAGGGTTGCAAAAGGGCTCTTACCTTGATACGAAACATGTTGTGGAGAATTATGGACATTAATGAGAAAACAAGGTCTTTGGATAAAACATCCATGACTAAGATTTGAGTGGAGATAAACTTAGGTGATGGGTTGCTACTTGGACTTGAAATTTTTAGAATAGGTAGATGACAAGGATAAACTATGTCAAGCTACTCTTCATATGTCCCATTGTCCATCTCTATAGCCCTTTTGGAGAACGTTTTCGAAAAAGGAAACTCTAGATGAAGATGAAATTTTCAAAACAAGAATGGAGAAAGATGGCCAAGCCACCTTGAGACATGATGAATTCATATAATCAAGGTAAAGCTTAGCCATTGCAAGAGGAGATAGATAATTTCACATCAAAAACACCTTCTTCCTCTCGTGTTGTAAAAAATATTTAGTGATATTGCCATATTAACATATACTTATCTTTGTCCTAGGAAAAGACATATATTTGGGGTTGATTGGGGTTGATTAAGGGGAGAGAATGATGTATGGACATAAATATGTTTAGCAAGTTCTAAATTCAAGAATAAAGAAATTGCATTCACTAAAGTAATCCAAAAAGGTAGTCTTATTTGAAAAAGATAAAAAAACACACAATAATGCAACTGCATAGTGTGAGCAGTGTGATTAGCAGTGAGAGTAGCGAGCAGTGAATAGTGAGCAGCGTGAGAGAAGGGATCTTTTATGCAGCAGAAGTATCGAGTAGCGAGCAAGGAGAAACGATAACCTGAATAGCAAGGAGAAGTGCAAAGTAATCTTGGCATTTTATAGACCTACATATTTCTCGAAACAGGTTGGACAACAAATGCATTCAAACATGACAAATGAACAAGAAATTTTAGAACATGTGGAGACAAATGATTTAGGACAAGTGAAAATTGCCTCATCCACCAAAGTTGGGAAGTGGGTTTGGGTCAATGCCAAACAATATTGGGCATTTTAAAACGAATAATAGCCCGTCTAAAATGGGAGAAAACAAGGAAGAAATGGCCTAAAATAAAAGTACTCGAGCCCTTCACAAAAAGCACTCAAACAAGTCTCCTCTACAAGCACGTGGCAACAAGAAGTCCAGAGGAAAAGTCATTGATGATTCTACCTTATCTAGTCCCACATCCACACCTCTCACCTAGTCATTTGATCTTTATGTGAAATAATTGTTAAATGCAAAACAAAGGTTGGAGGTTTTGGAAGCTAAAGGGCATGAAAGAGATCATAAAATTCATATAATAACAGCTGAGAACAAGGCTTTAGCAGAAAGCCATAAAATTTTAAAAGAACAAGTGGCATTACTACAGGAAGCTCTCCTAATAGGGAAGACAGAATGGCAATGCATGAAGGTGGATGTGAAAAACATAAAGAAATATGTAGTGGAAAGCACAGAGGTTGTGAACGTGAAATCATCCCAGGATAAAGGGAAAATTATTGCCAAATAAACAACCATGAAGAGAACGCAAGAGAAGAAACGAAAGGAGATTCCACCAAAGTTTCCAAAACTTGGGCTCAAGTTATTAGCAATTATTCTAATAAGGAAGGAGAAACAAATATTCAAGTTGACAACATTCAAGATAGTGAAGGCAAGGAAAGACAAAATAGGGCAACAAACATAATTATTAAAGGGGTGAAAGATTATGGGAAAAATGAATATACTCTTGACCTTGCAAGAGACTTCTTGAAAGACAAGTTGCTATGGAAAGGAAAAATATTCCAAGCATGGAGGGTGGGTAAGCTTAACGGGGAGATATCCTGGCCCATAAAAGTCATTATGCCTAGCTTGCGTGATAAATTTATCATTCTAAGCAAGAAACATCTCTTGAGGGGTTCTCATTTTTTCCTAGAAGAAGATTTAACTGTAAAACAACAAGAGGAAAGAAGGGAGGAAATTTTAAAGGTTAGGGCAGCAAGGGATGAAGGCAAGAGAGCATGGATTTATAAAGTCAAAGTTTTGATAGTGCGATTTGGACCTCCTTCCAAAACAGAGCAGCAAGATGGTAATAAAGAAGAGGAAACAAACTCTTCAACAGGAAATCAGAAAGCAAGGTCAGTATGGGAAAGCAGGGACAAAGACTCAAATGTGAGTCTTGCATGTCAAAATAAATAACAATCAAGTCATACCTAGGTTTCCTTTAAGATTATTTTGTTTGGAACTACAGAGGTTACCCATGGAGACGAGGACCTACGTTAGGGCCTATTGCGGAAGATATAGACATAATTTTCCTCATAGAAACACATGAGCATGAAGGGTGCAAAACACCTCTATTTGAAGGCTACTAGAAGATGGCAGTGTGGAACAAGGCAGCAGGGAATGGCAAAGGGCACGGGGGCATCATGGTTTTAGTAAGGGAGAAAGAAGGTCGTCTCATTCAGTTAGAAAAATAAGACTCAAATAAGCAATTCATTTGGTTTAAAATATCGGAAAATGGAAACCACATCAGAATTGCAGCATGCTATTTTGCGCCGCAGGTTTCAAAAATCTACAAAGGTAGAGATCTTGACCACAAAGATCCATTTGCAGCCTTAAAAGCGGATATTGCAACATATTCGTAGCTAGGTGAAGTCCTTATAGTGGGTGATCTCAATGCTAGGACTACAAGTGAGCAAGCTAGCATTATTTGTTGTAAATATGATTGTGACCCTATTTGGATTACATAAGAAAGTAATCATTAGTGGGAAATAATTTCAAAGGACAAGGGTTGCAATCTCTTTGGTGAACAATTTCTTACTCTATGTGGGGCCTTTGATTTAGTCATTTGTAATGGCTTGACTAGATGGTAAAAGTCTGGTAATTTCACTTGCAATACTTATAATGGAGCAAGTGTGGTATATTATGTAATTTGCTCGCATGGTTTGTGTGAGAAAATGGAGGAATTTTTTATTGGAGATTAGTTGTGGGACTTGAAATCAGATCACAAGCCAATTTATTTATGTTTCTCTGGATTGGAAAGAAATAATTAGAGTAAAAAATTCAGCATTTCCAACAAAATCTCCCACGGGGAAGAATTATTTTAACCCCAGAAAATTGTAATACCTTCAAAATGATTCTAGAGAGGCTCTTCGAGAAGCAGAAATTTACAATTCACAACCTTCTTAGTCATGAATTAACACATTTAATTCAATGCGCACTTGCAAAATGCAAAAGAGCAAAACTTAAGAAGTTTGAAACAAATTGCTTTCCAGTTAATGCTTGGTTTGATGAGGAATGCAAAAAGGCAAGGAGAATGTGGAAAGAGTCAAACAAGGATAACATAAAGCTCAAAGCTTACAAGTAGTTATTAAGCAAGAAAAAGGCCGATTTCATGGTTTCAAGGACGGAAGAACTAATCTTCCCTGGGAAAAATAATCCCAAATTATTTTGGAAGGAGCTCCAACCAAAAAAGATACAAATTAGAAATAATATTACAGCTTCTAAATGGTTTGACTATGCAAGACAACTCTATGAGCAAGTTCCCAAGGTTGGCCCTCCCCCCTTGGTCAACACTGATACTGAACTCTTCACGGTGATGGGTATCAAGAAGTTGGGTGTTGGAAAAGAAAAAGACCAAGCTGAACTCTAAGCAGAATATCTAAAGTGGGGCTCAAATATTCTTGCACCTCACATTACAAAAATATTCAACAACATCATACAACAAGGGCTCCCCACAAGTTGGACAACTAATCTGGAAATACCTCTTTTCAAGAGCGATGACGTCAATAATCCCTCCAATTATAGGACCATCATGATAAACCCTTTGTTTGCAAAGCTATCTGGAAGCATGCTAGAAAACAAAATTAGCAAGTGGGCAGAAGAAAGAGATAAGCGTGCTACAAGGAAACCAGGTTTTAGACCTAAACATTCCCCATTTGATGATTGTATGAAAAAGTTTGGGAGAAAAAGGAAGAAGTATTTTGTTACTTTGTTTATTTCAGAAAAGCATTTGACTCGGTTCCTAGGGATAAGATTTGGAAAAGAATGGAGGAACTTGGGGTTCCTAAACATTTGAGAGCAGCTGTGCATAGGCTATATGAAGAGGTGAAAGTCAAAATTAGAACTTCAGTAGGAATTTCTGAAAGTTTTAGAAGCAATATCAGGGTCAAACAAGGTTGCCCATTGTCTCCTACCCTTTTTGGTTTATATATCGACAAGCTTGAGGAATGGTTAAATTCGCAAGGGGATGATGGTATCTATTTGGGCAAGTTTGTTATAAGGCTTCTTTTGTATGCAAATGACCTTATTTTGATTTCTAAATTGGCTCTTGGTTTGCAAGAGCACTTACTATCCCTTGAGAATTTTTGTAGAAGTGTGGAAATGCAAGTCAATATCAGCAAAACGAAAGTAGTGGTCTTCTCTAAGAAAAGAAAACATAACCAACATAAGTTCTACTTTGAAGGCAACATTATGGAAGAAGTTGCGGATTACAAATACCTCGGAATTGACTTCAACAAAAATCTAAGCTGGAATGGTTGTAGAAAGTAAAGAACTTTGGGGGGTTGGAAAGCATTTTATGCTTTTCAAAATAGGTGTAGAGAGGCAGAGTTATGGGACTGGAAAACCACTCACACTCTTTTTGGGCTTCTAGTGATTCTGGTAATTCTCTGTGGTTGTGAACTATGGGCCAGTAGTACATCCAACATGCAGTGGAGACAAATTGAGAAAATTCAGAAGCATTTGATTACAAGCAAATTTAAGATTAAAAGTGCAGTTCCTTATGATATCTTGTTAAGTGAAACAAGGACTTCTCCTATTGAAGTAATTGCTATGGTGTGAGTCATAATGTATTTAAAAAAAATTGAGCAAATGGAAGAGGGTAGATGACCTAAGGTTGTCTTTAATGATAGCTTGTGCAAGAGAAAAAAAACTTGGATGCAGCAAAATAAAAAATGGTTTAGTAAATGGGGTATTTTCTTGAACGCGTGTCCCATAAACAGCAAAGAGATAAAAGCTTTTGTTATGGAAAAGTTCCACAAGTGTACTTGGGATAAGGAGCTAGGAAGAAAAAAAATTACTATATTGAAGTGTTTAATCCCACTCATAGTTATCAACCAAAAGCATACATAGAGGCCAATATCTCTTGGAGAGCCAAAATTCTTATTACTCAGTTAAAGACTAATTCTGATCAACTCCGTTGTGAAACAGGGCGCTGGAAAATGCCAAAGGAAGTGTGGGAGGAAAGAGTATGCATTTTTTGTTCTTCTCGAAAAGTGGAAACAGAAAAACATTTCATTTTAGAATGTGAGGCCTTTAAAGACAACAGGGAAAGTTATGTAGATATGCTGGCAGCTAGCTCTTGGGATAATCTATTTAGCGAGGGGTTTGCCGAGAAGCTGGGAGCATTTATTTTGAAGTTTCACGGAAAAAGGGACAAATACATCAAGCAGATGATGAAGCAATCTATCTCATAGGCTATCTTTAGCCTCATGGACGTTAAAATAATTTCTTTCTTCTTCTTTCTTTCTTCTAAGAAGAATGTAACGAAAAAAAGTATCTATAAAAGTTACTTTACTGGAAAGTCAACAAACTACCCGTATTGAGAGGAAAGGTTGAGACAGTAAGAAAATAGTGACTATCAATAAATTAATACCTTAATAAATTACCCCTATTGAAAAAAAAGGTTGAGTCGGTAAGAAAATAGTTACTATCAATGAATTAATCTCAAACAAATCTTAACAAACAAATTTTATAACATATTTGAAACAACAATCCCGATGTCTCTTTTATCAAAGCTATACTATTATTATAGTTTAAAACACTAGTTCACAATTACAATCAAACACTATACGATGAGAGTATAATGTGATACTCTCATAGCTCAATACTTACATTATACGATGAGTATAATTTGATACTCTCATAGCTCTTTGACTTGTGCTTACTCTTGATAGGATTAAAAAGCATAGTTCATTTTTATTGGCCACTCCTTTCTTATAAACAAACTTTGTTCAGCATAAGCCTTACACTCATGAGTCATTTTGGCCCTTGCAAACTAAGCATACTATATTTGCAACAAAGTCGAGCACAACGAACCAAATATTATTTATAAAAATGTGGTTAAAACTTTATTTATTTATGGCATATTCACTAAATTTATATTATTATTTATTTAATTAGACAACTATCAAACACTAGTGTAAAGTTTAATTATTTTATATATATTTTTTTAATTTAATAATGTAAATGTTGATTTTTTATATATATATATAATTATAAAGTGTAGCTTAATTTATATGTGAAATAGTCTTTTTTATTGGAATTTATTAAAATCTGGTTTTAAGTTTTTTGTTGTTGTTTAAAATACATTTTTAATGTATAAATGGATTCAACACTCTTGAAAGCCTGTAGAGCACTCAAATTAGGCAGATTAAATAATTTAAATTCAAGTTTTTAATTAAACAATTTAAATTCAAGTTTTTAAAAATCTCTATTGGATTTCAATTAAAATTAACCAGAAAAATGGTCGTGAAAAATGTCATTTTGTTTATAAGTTAGACTACACCTCTCTCTATAAGTTAATTTTTATTTTTTTTATAAATTTTAATTATTTAAATTTATTGTTTTAATGTTTATGGGCATAGAGTAGACGGTGACAAAGTGTTTTATAAAGATACATTATGATGTGAAATTCATTGTTTTAAATTTTATGGGCAAAAATCTAACCATGTTAAAAGTTGGTGTGACCTAGATAATATGCGATCTATAATAATTTTGAAGGCTTAAAATTTTATAAACAAAAGCCCAATCATCATAAAAATTTGTGTGGCCTGATCCCCAAATAATTTTGAAAGCTTAAACGCACAAAACATTTAAATTATATTATTATATGATGTTGGCTTAATTTAACATAAATGTATTTGGAGTGAATAATTGTGAATACTTATAGACAAAAATCAAATCATGATAAAAATTGATATGACCGGGATTAGATGCGATGCCTACATGAATTTGAAAACTTCATGGCGAAACTGGGAAAGAGACAAATAATCCAATCAACGGCCGTTAATATAAATGGGGAATAAAGAGCAATTTAAATTAAAGGGCGAGTAAGGGGTGGATAATCCAAGTGGGGAATAAAGAGCGTAATAATTTATATTATTTATAATATTATAAAGGGCGAATTATATAAAGGGGGAATAAGACCGCATTGACAGTGAACAAAATTCGAGCATTTATTTTATTCGTTCGGTTCAAAGGGTCTATAATTTCATTTCAGATGATGAGGTTACTCAGACTTCAATTTGCAGGCCAAGTGCCACCCTATATTTCTCTCCCAGGAAAGTTGAAAAAAGTGTGATTCAGTTGTTCAGAATGTGGCCGCTTTTCGTATTATCGATCGGCGTTGCCATCGTTGGAGTGGCCCTCCTCTCTGTGTGCTCTTCTGAATTACACAGGCAGCAGCCCCAATATGAATATGAGGACTGTTACAAGAAGGATGAGTCTGATAATGATTCTGATGATTAGTGTTCTGCAGATTCTAGATGAGTAATTAAGATTTTATCCTTTCTCCACTTGTAATATGTTTGAAGGTTTGAGGCATCACCGTGCCTTAAATTTTAAGTCTCTATTACATAAAGTGAAGGCAGACTAGAATAACCTTGAGCTTGACATTGAACAAATGAATTACTCTACTGAATAATATTGGCCAAAAAGTCTTCATTGAAGTAACTTCAATGTATTTTATGTCAAAGCTTTAACAGTGAAGAAGTGAATTTGATATGCAGATATATGTGTATTTTATCTAAGCTTATCTTGGGATCCAATTTTCCACTTATAACCTCAATGTTGCTTTTACAGTTCAGATATTTGATTTGAAGAATCGGTAATGGATAAGTCTGGTTAGTTATTTATATATATATATATATATTTTTTTTTTTTTTATTTTAGTGATAATTTTATAACTTTGAGATTTATATATATATATACAATTTTATAATTTTGAGGTATATATCTATATATAACTTGAGTCTGCTTAATTATCAAAATATGTGTTTTTTGATAAGAAGTGAGGGGTGTAAAGTATGTACATTTTTATAGAATTAAATTACTACAAAGGTGGATCTTTCTGCCACAAACAAGAGGATGTCATATACCAATTTGGTGTCTAACTTGACTGTAACCTTAAATAATAATAATTTTAAATTATTAAATGTTAATTAATATTATTAATTTGTCATGTAAAAGCAAAACCCTTGTTTCACAAACAAAAAAATCTCATACACTAATTTAGTGTCTAACTTAACATCAACCTTAAATAATAATAAATTTTAAAATATTTATTACCAATTAAAATCATTAAATTACTTTAATATCCAATTAGATAAATTCATTCATGGCCAACCCATAATCTATGACTAAACAAAAGCCTTTTAACTAAAGTTTAGTTTCTCTTAGATTAGAATTTGGTTGAGAAGGTTCTTTTATATGAGGATTTGGTTGAGAGAAGCCAAATAGCATTTATTTAGGGATAGGATATGAGCTCACTAGTTCGAACTGAGAGTCTTTTTCTTTAATAGTAGTACAAAGAAGTTAATTTTGGATAGCTAAAGAATATAGAGTGAAGAAACTTATTAAATGGTTTTTAGTTTTTGCTTCAACAAGGACTATAACAATTGTTTTTTTTCGAGTTTTTTACAATTTTAACTAAAGTTTCGAGAAAATGCTTAGCATTCTTATTTTCCTGTAAATTTCAAGTTTTTTACAATTTTAACCAAAGTTTCGAGAAAATGCTTAGCATTCTTATTTTCCAGTAAATTCAGAAATAATTTTCTAAATTTCAGGAAATCTTATTTCTAATTTTCGATTTGCTGAGTAAGTTTTGATGGGACATAATTCCCCTCGTGGAGGGTGTTTTATTTTTTATATTTGTTGGTGTCTGACAAATAATTTTAAAATATATATAAAAAAAAGATTAATTTTATGAGTGATCATTATGTCAGTGAGTGATTTGACACTTGCACTATTATGCTACTGCTTTGCCCAATAATGCCAAAATTGGCATGGTTGTAAGTCCTTTACATACACTGGGGCGAAAGGGTGAGTGCTTTGACACTTGCACTATTGTGCTACTGCTTTGCCCAATAATGCCAAAATTGGCATGGTTGTAAATCCTTTACATAAACGAGGCAGAAGAAAGAAAGACGTTGAATAAATCTCCAACTAATATTATTATGTTTCTTTGTGTGAAACTTTCACTATGCGGAAGAAGCTTTCTCTACATAATAAAAACTCCGCAGAAAAAAAAATTCTACCTACCATCTCTATAGTAAGACCATCTCTTTTCTGTATATGAACTTATTCTAATTAAAATTCTGCTTTTGAGTTTTGTTCATGAACTCTGCCTGGTACTATAATAATGAAAAAACGTGAGAATCTGAATTATGTTGGATAACTTGAGAAGCTCAATCTGGGAAGGATGAGTATAGAGAAAAGAAAATTTGTGCAAAGAATCGTTAAGTATATTGATCTTTGGAAAGGAAATGTTAAAATATATGCATGTATTTATGTTTTTTTAATTTAATTCGGTAAATAATTTCTATTATAAAAAAAGGTTACATTCATATCTGGTATAACCAGATCTTGACTTATAAAACGCAACCAGCATATATATATATATTTCTATTAAAAAATGTATGCGCATTTGATTTTGTTGGGAAGTGTGAATTGAAGATATAGAAGTGGTAGTTGTTAATGATTTGGTTTTTTGGATTGCTCGGTGTATACGTGACTTATAAAATTATCTAAGGATTCCATTTTGCTGGGTCATACAAACTCCTAACAAACTTACGACATGGTTGTTTTTTTTATATTAATAACCAATTTATCACAAACTCCTAACAAAATTAAGACATGGTTGGTTTTTTTTTTTTTTTTATTAATAATTAATTTATTAAAAGCTAACCGTAAATATTTTAATTTTTTTATTAAAAAGCCAGTAATAAATTTTTTATCCTTTCTCCACTTGTAATATGTTCAAAGGTTTGAGGAATCACTGTGCCTTAAGTTTTGACTTTGTATTTTTTTTTCGGTTTTCTTGTTCATTTCATAAACTGAAGGCAGACTAAAATAACCCTGAGCTTGACATTGAACACATGAATTACACTATTCAATAATATTAGCGAAAAAAACTTCGTTGAAGAAATATCACTTCAAAGTATTTTAGGTCAACCTTTAACATTGAAGAAATGAATTTGATATGCAAATATATGTGTATTTTATCTGAGCTAATCTTGCATTCAATTTTCTACTTATAATGTTGTTGTTTTTGTAGTTGAGATATTTGATTTAAAGAATTTGTAATCAGATAAGTATGTGATAAAAATGGCTAAAACAACACAATTACAGAAACTCAATCATATATTATGCACAAATGGTGTATGTGCAAAGACACTCACACACAGATTTACATTCAGATTACTCTATTAAATAGAGTTTCTGAGATCCAACTTATTCCTAAATTAGATAGAGAGGTTGAGAGAATTTCTCAACCATCACAAACCAACTTCTTAAATATGGAATGTAAGCATTAACTCCAACATCCCCCCTTAATGATTACATTACATGAAAATAACAAAATAATCAAGCTTATCAGTAGATGCTCCATCAAGTTGCCTCATAACCCTCGGAAAGGTGTAGTTGGCAAGTTGGATTCCCGAGTTCCCTTCCTCAACTCCCGAATCAAGGACCTCCCGAAGTCAATTACTGGACAACATCCCAATCTGTCGCATAACCTCATTAGGAAACCACTTCCATGTCTACCACTAATGAGGGATCCTTCCCTAGATCCGCAACTGCCATACTATCTGGACAACCATCCATATTGAACTTTACTGCTACTTGATCCTTAAGTATTGGCATCAGACACATGGTTGAACTGCTGGTTATTTTTAAAAGAGTTTAATAGGTTCACTCTCTTCATCATCAGAATTCATCATTTCATTTACAAATAATTTATAATACTATTATTTAACAAGCCAATAAGATCTTTCGATTTTCGTCATACTTCATTGAATCATTTTTACGAATCATTTTTTACCACGTGGAGATTATGCAGCTCAGCGGAAACTGTTTCTACGGTTTGATCCCGGCCAGTTACGAAAACCTGATCCCTGCCTGTGTCTTTGGCATAGATTCCATTTTGGTGAAGGGAGCAAGGTCAACGGCCTGGCCAGCGCCCGACAAGAATTTTCGAGCTTCAATGCTTGCAATTACACGATTAACAGACAAAAGTCGATTTCTTGAATTTCTGAATAGCGGAAATTGCGACGACTTGCAACTAGAAATGTTTAAGATTTGCTCGGAAATTGAAATCCTCTGGTTGATCAAACCCTATCTGTTTACTTCACCAGACAGCCAGAAATGCTCAAATGTCCTCAGAAATTAATCTCCTGGATGGATCAATCCATGCACCTTTAATTAACTCTTTCGATCAGATTCGATTATAACTTTTGGAATCGGTTGTCTCTCTGCGTGAATATCAGACACTGCTCTCTGTCTCTCACATCTGGACTGGCTCGTTTGATCATATCTCTCTGCAACGCAGATTCTTACAGACAATTTCTATAGGGCCGTGGCATCGTCCATCTCCAGTCTGCAGCTGCGCGGTATTGATCAGTGGGCGAATGCGTTGAGAAGAGAATGGTGCTGCGCCCACAGCAATGAGGACAAACCGGGTAACTGCTATGTGACTAAAATCTCTGGTTCTAGATCCAGAGTCCAGGACATAACAAAACGTCAAAATGAATACCGTGAAACAATATTCATAAGGTTTGAGCTTTGGATGCAGCTTCGCAAAAGTGGCAAGTGAACCGCAGGTTGCTCCGTCCAGAATACTCAGGTTGCAACAGCCCGGTTAACATCCAGATTCACCACCTCACAACACAGGTTCAGATCTAGCTCTGATACCATGATAAAATTGGCTAAAACAACACAATTACAGAAACTCAATCATATATTATGCACAAATGGTGTATGTGCAAAGACACTCACACACAGGTTTACATTCAGATTACTCTATTAAATAGTTTCTGAGATCCAACTTATTCCTAAATTAGATAGAGAGGTTGAGAGAATTTCTCAACCATCACAAACCAACTTCTTAAATATGGAATGTAAGCATTAACTCCAACAGTATGGTTTTACATTTTTAATTTTAGTGAGAATTATATATATATATATATAATTTGAGTGGCTCTGGCTATTAAGAATATGTGTTTTTTAATAAGAGGTGAGGGGTGTAGAGTATGTATATTTTTATGGATTTTAGCAATCAAATTACTATATAGAGGTGGGTCTTTGTCTTACAGGTAAGAGGATCTCATATACCAATTAAGTGAGTTCTAATTTTATAAACAAGAAGATCGCATATACCAATTTGGTGTCTAGCTTGATGATAACATTAAATAATAATAATTATAAAATATTCATTATTAATTAACATCATTAATTTGTCATGTAGAGACACGTTCCTATCTCCTAGCATAGATGTTTACCTTTTTGCAGTCGTTTGTAATAGGAGCTTGCTCCAACAAAGCTTTTGATAATATATCAACTACCTGACCTTGTTAAAAATAAATAAAAAAAATTGTCATGTGGAGACAAGACCCTTGCTTCACAAACAAAAAAAAGTAGCATACACTAATTTAGTTGCTAACTTAACCTTAACCTTAAATAATAATAAATTATAAAATATTCATTACAAATTAATATCATTAAATTGCTTTAATATCCAATTAAATAAATCCATTCATGGCCAACCCATAATCTATGACCACACAAAAGTCTCTTAACTAAAGTTTAGTTTCTGTTAGATTAGAATTTGGTGGGAAGGTTCTCTTATATGAGGATTTGGTTGAGAAGCCAAAGGGCATTCTTTTAGGAATAAGATATGAGCTCCATAGTTGGAACTGAGAAAACCTTTTCTTTAATATCAGTACATAGAAGTTAACCCTGGTTAATGAAGGAATATAGAGTGAAGAAACTTATGAAATGGTCTCTGCTCCAAATTTATAACGAGTGGCAATCATTATTAGTCTTTACCTCACCAGAGACTATAGCAATAGCCTCGCATCAAAGTGTGTTGAATTTCCAATATTTTTCTAATTTTTTTGCAATTTTAACCAAAGTTTCTAAAAAATGCTTAATATTCTTATTTTCTCATAAATTCAAAAATATTTTTTTAATTTTATGGAAATTTTATTTCTAATTTTTTATTAGTTTTGATGCAGGAGAATTCAGATCAACATCATCATTGTATTTTGGTAGACATAGGGGGTCTTGTGTTTCAAGGAAGTTGGTTTCCTAAGTATTGAATTAATGTAACTATTTAATGCTTTGAGTGATTAATTGAATATTGCGAGGCATAATTGTAAATGTTCTCGAATGTAGGAGAACATGAGAGATTTAGGATAGTTGACTGATGAGAGGATTAAGAATTGATTGTAAATCTTAAATTAGGAGTTAGTTCATGATTTTGTGGATTAAAGAGAATCCTTAGGAATGAGGAAGAGATATAGGAATTTTGTTGAGGAGTTTATGGATCTAAACCAGAAATTGGTTTTAGAATCCCTTTGTATAAATGTAAGCCTAAAAGGCATGATCAGAGGTTAGAGAGGTTAGATAGAGAGAGAGAGAGAGAGAGTTAGCTATTTAGTTGTGTTTGTAAGCCTACGGGCAGATGATGATCAGAGGCCATTAATTAGAAGATCAGGCCGAGGGGAGACAAAGAGTCTCATTATGTGATTGTTTGTTGATATATATATGTACAGAAATTCAATTTCCATTTGTATCAGTGTGTTGTTAAGTATCAATGGCGAGTGATGAGTGAGTTAATGTATTCTACATAACAAAGTTGCAGGCAGAGTTCGGCAAACACATAGAGAGAAGCATGATGAAGGGGATCTTGATGGATCGTTGAATCCATTAGAAGGATCAAAGTCAAGCTCAAGAGAGAGTGCGCAGTGAAATAGCCAAAGGACCAGAACCCAAAGAAAACCCACGAACCACGGTAAACATTGAAGAAACAACGAAAAACCAAAGTAAAGAGGCGGACGAAAGGATGAAGTATCGTTGAACAACAACTGTTGGATCTAACAGATCAATAGACAGGATCCAATCGCAGAGAAGATGGAGGAATATCGCATCGACAAATTTATACACAAAAGTGGTATATGGGGTGGAGCAAAAGTGGTAAGTGGTATTTAGAGGAGTTCACCCAATCCCACTTATTGGTTGACACGTAGCACGAGAGTGGAGAGAGAAAACCGCTTATCGGGTGGGTATTCTCTGTGCTTGTGTCTCACCTGAAATTGCTATGGACCGTTGGATCCACTAATTGCAGATCAACGGCGGAGGACTATCAAGCAAGTTGTGTTTGTTTGAAGAAGACATCAGCCATTGATCTGATGGCGGAAGATCAACGGCGGAGATTAATTCGCATCGCAAATGTTATATGGAGTTGGATCAGAGAATGAATGCGACATGCGATGAGGGCGAAACCGAAAAGGGTATAGGCGCAATTATATAGTGTTTGAAATCTGGAATATGATTGCATATCGAAGGCAGAAGGTAGAGTGTGTAGTGTGACCGCTGAGAACCTGATATTGCGATAGCGATAAAGGGAGCCTCGGGAATTGTGCAAAGTCCGTATTAAGGCGGAAAAGGTGAGTTCACATATGTTTTATGTGTATTCGTTTATAAATGGATTAAATCGCTGATATAGGGTCTAGATGGTAAGTCCAATATAACCAAAGAGTAAAGAGAGGGGTTTGGTTATATGTGTGGGCATAAGGATTAATAAAGGTTTTGGATTGATTAAGTTCCGATAGTTGAAAGGATTTGAAGGGATAGACTATGGTCGGCTTAATAGAGGTTTCCACGTGAGTTTTAATCAAGGGGGCCTTAACCCATTGTTATTTATAATGAACCTTTGACTAGAAGGTCATGTAAATTCCTGGGGGAAAATGGTTTATGCATATGAATATGCTAACTGTGGGTAAAGCAAGGGTAACCCTGCATCATTTGGCAGTAGGGCAGACTTGCTGTTGTAGAGGATTTAGTGCAGCTCATAGTGAGTAAGTGAGGAACTCAAAGAGACAAAGAGGATGATGACCAGTGACAGTCATAACAGAGGTTTTGAAAGAAACCACAGCCAAGGACAGAAGAAAAGAGATGCCAAGGCAAATGGCATACAAAGAAAATTAAGTAAAGAAGAATATGAGAGGGAGAAGGCTGAGATAGTAGTTCAACTTGAAGTATTAATGGCAATGTTGCAGAGAAATGAGATGGACCAGAAATATGGTTATGTCATGAGAAAGAAAGTGAAGTGGCATAGGCTACAAGAAAAGAGGGAACAACAGGTGAATATGCAGATAATAAAGGAGCTAAGGGAACTTGAACAAATTATAGATGTCAAATTGAAGACAAGGAAGCTTGAAAGAGTTGAGCTATAGCAAAAGGGAGATGTTGAAGTTTCAATATGTGAACCAGAACGTGGACCATTACTTTTAGAAAGTGATGAAGAGCCAGAGGAGTTGGATCATATGAATGATTCAAAGCAGCCAGAAGACTTGATGATTGAAGCATAAAGTAAGACCAGAAGCTCTTGTATTTTTAAAATTAATGATTTTTGTATGATTGCAGGTTTGGAAGAAGGACCATGTGATGATGGATCAATAACAAATGAAGAAATGGGAGATTGTGTAAAATTTCCAAAGTTCACTCCAAGTAAAATCATTGAGTTATATAGGGAATTAGACTTTCAAAGGAGGAAGTTAGAAGAGCAGAGGATGAATGTTCAGAATAAATTGTTGAAGAAGGATGACAAAGAAGTTGTCATAAATAATAATCAAGAAGAAGTTGACAGGTACAGAAAATAGAAGCAGGAAATTGTTCTAAAAGCCAATATAGCAGCAACTGAAAAGGTGCAAGATAACAGTAAAGAAGAGGGTAAGGATGAAAAGGAGGCGATCAGGATAAGTGAAGAACAAGAAAAAAGGAGAGTTCATCAATCAAGAGATGAAAGCAATTAGTAAACTGAGGATATATTGGACAGAGAAATTGAGTTGATAAGAAGGTTAATGATGAAAGTGTCTTAGAAGAAGACAACAACAAGAAAGGAGAGGAGTGACAACAAGAGGAAGACAATAGCAGACTATGAAAGCAGGGCAAGTGGAGCATTGCAGCATAAGGTATGGAGACCTGGAGAACAACAACAGACAACAACAATAATAGAACAATGGCCAAGAAAAGACAGATTACAAAATAAAGTTTTGGATCCAAGAGGAATCAATTATCCAGACTTATGACCAGGAGGTCATAAATTTTCTTACTTGAGGAGTCTGATGCAGGAGCATTCAGCTCAACATTATCATTGTATCATTTTATTTTAGTAGACATAGGGGGTCTTGTGTTTCAAGGAAGTTGGTTTCCTAAGTATTGAATTAATGTAATTATTTAACGTTTTGAGTGATTAATTGAATATCATGAGGCATAATTGTAAATGTTCTCGAATGAAGGAGAACATTAGAGATTTAGGATGGTTGAGTGATGAGAGGATTGAGAATTGATTGTAAATCTTAAATTAGGAGTCAGTTTATGATTTTGTGGATTAAAGAGAATCCTTAGGAATGAGGAAGAGATTTAGGAATTTTGTTGAGGAGTTTATGGATCTAAACTAGAAATTGGTTTTAGAATCCCTTTGTATAAATGTAAGCCTAAAAGGCATGATCAAAGGTTAGAGAGGTTAGACAAAGATAGAGAGAGTTAGTTATTTAGTTGTGTTTGTAAGCCTACAGGCAGATGATGATCAGAGGCCATTAATTAGAAGATCAGGTCGAGGAGAGACAAAGAGTCTCATTATGTAATTATTTGTTGATATATATATTTATAGAGATTCGATTTCCATTTGTATAAGTGTGTTGTTAAGTATCAATGACGAGTGATGAGTGAGTTAGTGTATTCTGCATAACGGAGTTGCAGGCGGAGTTCGGCAAACACACAGAGAGAAGCATGATGAAGAGGATCTTGATGGATCATTGAATCCATTAGAAGGATCAAAGTCAAGCTCAAGAGGGAGTGCGTAGTGAAATAGCTGAAGGACCAGAACCCGAAGAAAACCCAAGAACCATGGTAAACATTGAAGAAACGGCGAAAAACCAAAGTAAAGAGGTGGACGAAAGAATGAAGTATCGTTGAACAACAACCGTTGGATCTAACATATTAACGGACAGGATCCAATCGCAGAGGAGATGGAGGAATATCACATCAGCGGATTCATTCACAAAAGTGGTATATGGGGTGGAGCAAAAGTGGTAAGTGGTATTTAGAGGAGTTCACCCGATCCCACTTATTGGTTGACACGTAGCACGAGAGTGGAGAGAGAAAACCGCTTATCGGGCGGGTATTCTCCGTGCTTGTGTCTCACCTGAAATTGTTGTGGACCGTCGGATCCACTAATTGCAGATCAACGGCGGAGGACTATCGAGAAAGTTGTGTTTTTTCGGAGAAGACATTAGCCATTGATCTGATGGTGGAAGATCAATGGTAGAGATTAATTCGCATCACAAATGTTATATGGAGTTGGATCGGAGAATGAATGCGACATGCGATGAGGGCGGAACCGATAAGGGTATAGGCATAGTTATATAGTGTTTGAAATCCAGAATATGATTGCATATCGAAGGCGGAAGGTAGAGTGTGTAGTGTGACCGCAGAGAACCTAATATTGTGATAGCGATAAAGGGAGCCTCGAGAAGTGTAAGAAGTCCATATTAAGACAGAAAAGGTGAGTTCACATATGTTTTATGTGTATTCTTTTATAAATGGATTAAAGCGCTGATAGAGGGTCTATATGGTAAGTCTAATATAACCAAAGAGTAAAGAGAGGGGTTTGGTTATATCTGCAGGCATAAGGATTAATAAAGGTTTTGGATTGATTAATTTCTGATAGTTGAAAGGATTTGAAGGGATAGACTATGGTCGCTTAGTAGAGGTTTCCACATGAGTTTTAATCAAAGGGGCCTTAACCCATTGTTATTTATAATGAACCTTTGACCGGAAGGTCATGTAAATCATGGGTGGAAATGGTTTATGCATAGGAATATGCATATTGTGGGTAAAGCAGGGGTAACCCTGCGTCAGGTTGAGTGAGCTCTGATGGGACATAATTCCCCTCGTGGAGGGTGTTTTATTTTTTTATATTTGTTAGTGTCTAGCAAATAATCTTAAAACTGAAAAAAGGTTAATTTTGTAAGTGGTCATTTTGTTGACGAGTGCTCTAACATTAGCACTATTATGTTACTGCTTTGCCCAATGATGCCAGAACTAGTGTGGTTGCAATTCCTTTACGTAGATGGGATGGACAAAGGGGGAGCTAAATAAATCTCCAATTAATATTATTATGTTTCCTTCTGTGGAGATTCACAGTGCAAAAGAACTTCCTCCACACAGAAAAAGCTCCACAAAAGGAAATTTATTCAGACCCAGTTAGTACATCATTCGTCAATATATTGCGATTATGGGTTGTGCAAAGATAGAGAACACGATAAAGAGTTTGTAGGTTATAGGGAGATTGAGAATGGCTACCACGTGGATTGCAAACCAGAGACACAATCTCATGTGCATACATGAAGATCATCTCAGTCGTTGTAGTTGGTAATTTATTTGGTACATATAGAGACATATGGGAGATGGGGGCTAGACCAACGGCCATAGTGAGAGCTAAAGGTTTTTTTCTATTCCTCACTTCCCCCAATACCACATGCAATGACGAGAAGATGAAATTGATTTGTAAATGATCGATATGGAAATAATGGATATTTATAGAAACACCAATTCGAATGAAAATACATGCATAAAGCGACAAAAATAACTATAAATAATAGAAAAATTTATTACACCGATAGTGTTCAACTTGCAGCCATAGTTAAGATTAGAAAATGCATGGATAGAATATGGAAATAGTGTAACGAAACAAGTGACTTCAGTTAGGAAATGGTGTATGATGTCACATGGAATTTCAAATTTGTATTAAGTCATTCAATGCAAATTTAGAATTTATATAGGCAGGATCAATTCATGGAGAAAAGACACTTTTGGTCTGGGTTGGGTTGTTTCAACATAACCATTGCGAACTACCCTAGCTGAAATAAAATAAGAGCACCATAAGCACATTGTCCTAGTTGTTGGCTTAGGTTGTGCTGACCCAGGTTCAGAGTTTACTGCGCACCAAAAAAACCCTCAACCACTGGCCCTCTCGGCAACGACCTGCAAGCAGATCATAGTCTCACACGAAGTGATTATGGGAGGTTGCAGAACCAGGTTTTTGCAGCCTAAAGGATGCTGCGATGTGACACTTTTGTATTTTCTTTACGTTTTAATACTTATAAATTGCTTCACATATATCAACTACTTCACACTTATAAATTACTGCGCAAAATTACATTCATCACATAAACATAACATAATTATCCATAAACTTCACTCTACTAAGATAAAGTGCAAATATTAAGCAAATAAACACATGAGACACATATTTTATTGTGGTTCATCCCAATGTGGGGCTACATCCACAAGAACTATTGCTTATAATATAGAATTGGTACAACAAATATTTATTCCCTATGCACACACCTGCAAATGGTCCACACACTCAGTTGTAGACCTAGGTCTCCGCACACTCAACTGCAGAGCCTTTCTCCTTTCTCTAAAGTACAGATTAATAGAATACAACTATAAAACACAGATTTTCGATTAATACCCCTCCTTTTTATTATTCATCCCTATATATACTATTACATCGTGGGATCACATTGCTACATTATCATGGACCCAATACCATGGTTTCCAAAATACAAGGGATTATGGTCCAAAACCGTCAACTTTTTACAATATTATATTCCTTTACAAAAAGGGAGGGGCTTCGCCACAAAGCCCCCATACTATGTAGTGAGTTTGTTGCGTGGTCTTTTTTGTGCTTTGGTGCTCTGATGCGTAGTCCACTTCATACCCTGCGACAAATTTTCTACAACATGCTCTACAAAACTCAGGTTTCTTGCCCAAAATCTGGCCAAGTTGGGTTGGGCCCAATAGGCCCCCAACACTCACCTATGACTCGTCCTGAGTCACTTAGTTGTTGTGCCTCTGATATTTTCTGCAATGTTATTATAAGCCTGTTTGAACTGTTGGAGCACTTTTGTCATTTGTTTATCCTCGCAGTGTGCTTCCTCCAACAATGGTTTTGTTACGTTCTCTACAACCTATGTAGTAATGTTGTCTCCTTCTGTCAAAGCTCCTGAAGCTTTTCATCTACTGTCTTTGAGAGCTAAAGGGCCTCGTTCTGCCAAGGCTGAGTTATTTCTATCAATTTCTACTCTTCCCTCTTCAACTCTTCGATCCTCTTCTGCATCACCTTCGCCTCATTAATCTTTGCGAGCTTTTGTGATATAGGCAATGTCTTCCTAGTTGCTCGACTTTCCTCTAATTTTTGTTGCTTTCGCTACATCTCCTCCTGCAGTTTATGAACATTTGGATCTTCCTATAGCGAAGTCTGAATCTGCATACTCTTGTCTAGTAGTTTGTTGTAGTCTGCCAATGCTATGGAGATGCTAACCATGACTAACTTTAAGTCATCCTCCCTCTAGTCTCTTACATCTTGTGGCATAGTGTTGTAGGGAAAAGTATCCGACTCGGATGACCCTATCCCACTCTAAGGGTGACAGTTGCTTAGCAACAACTGTAAAACAAACTACTTAAGGTTTACTTCTTTATGAAAGCAAAAGAGAATGGAGAAAGCACTAACCGTTGCCTTGCGCTTAATGTCGAATCCAAACTCTTCTCTTTGGCTGCTTGCTCCTAGCTCTTTGTTCTTCTGCTCGCCCAGCTACGATGAGATCCTGCAAAATAACAAAGAAGGAAACTACAAGAGGCATGCAATCATAATTGGTTCATGGATTAGTGTAAACCAAACATGCAATCATCACAATATATAATTGAAACAAGAGCACATATAAGAACCTCAATAGCTTTTATTAATGAAGAAATAAAGGTTCTGAGAGTATTACAACCATTGAAGGCTCCAACCCAGCAACACCTCCCAGCAGAAAGAATTGCTCTTCTTCACCTCTCTCAAACAATCACCCAATAACTCAATAGTGAAACCAACAGCATATCATTACTTTGCACAAAATTCCAGCCTCTTGAGCTCATAGGAGAGAGCTCAATATATAGATGAATTGAGAAAGGATGAGTCAGCTTTCAACTGATGTGTAGCTGCCTTGTGTCCTCTCTCTCTTCAGTTAATCTTTAGTTGATCTTCAGTTCTTGAGTCCACTTGGAGAACTTTGCTTCCACTTGGAGAAACAGAGCCTCTGACTCATCACAAGGCGAAATACATGATCCAAGTGTCATTTTTGGAAGATTCCAAAGCAATGACTCACTGTGCCACTTGTCTCTTCTCGCTCAGCGCAGGTGGCCTTTGTCCCACTTGCTTTGCAACGCAGGTACACCATGGAGCAACTGAGTTTCAGCGCAGAAACCTAGTGGAGCACCTGCTTTGATTTCAGGATTGCTTGTTTTTGAGTGTTTTCAGGTGGAGAACTGATCTGAGAGCTGTTGGTTTGCTGACCTTGTTCCTCTAGGGGTAGGAACATCATGTTTAGGGAACTTTGGATCCCTTGGATTATTGACAATTCATGCTTGTTGCTGTAAGGCACAACATTGTCTATAACACATAGTTGGTTGCAGCTTCAATTGAAGCTCACTAATTTTGTCTTCGTATTCAAAATGTACCACGACAATTTGTATTTCTTCTCCTTGATTGCAAAGTCGAGTTTTGTGACATTTTATTTTGTGGATTCCTCTTTGCGGACCTCCATGTTCAGAATTGCTTTGCAAGTTATTTCCACTGCGTCCTTCAGCTGTTGATATTCTTTTTCTATCTGATCTTCTATGACAACATGACCCACTTCTTTTCCACCTGTATGTTGAGTTGCGATGTGCACTTTTCCCTTAGCTTCAATTCCTATGTAATCTCTTCATGTAGCTTATGTAACCTTGGCAGCGGCATTGCTGCGATGTTCATATTTATATGTGTCCAATCCTTATCCTGCTACTGAATTTCTGTTGATTCGAATTATAAATCCCCTATAGGTATCTATGTCAGCGTCACTGCAAGGGTAGGCATGATTTACCTTCCTTCCGTAACCCTTTCATGTATTTGTGCAAGTTGTCTAATTCACAATTCCAAAAGCTTCAAATCTGCAATCCTTTCTTGCACACTTCTGATAATCTCGCCATAGCGATCTTCCACCATGTTCCACAATTCTGCTGTGATCTCCTAAACCTTGTCTCCAATTTGGTCCAAGTCTCCCTTTGTGAGAACCATTGGTGTGACCCCCTTTGACTTTTCTGCCTTATGCTTCTTTCTGGCCTTGGAAGCTTCACCCTAGCTCTTCCTTTTCTTTGCAGCAAATTTCTTTGTTTCTGCCTTCTCTATCTACTTCATCGTATCCTTGCCTCCTTGAGGATCCTCTTTGTCATGATGTTCTTCTTCATGGTGTTATTCTTCCTCTTCCTCTTCCTCTGCTTCCTTCTCCTTGTCTTTTCCACTGCCTTCTCCATGGTGCGAAGTGTCCATCTCTTCTTCTTTTGTTGTGTTGTCTCATGCCTCCTCCAGTGGAGTCATCCAATCTGCAGGCCATTTCTACACTACTTCTATTAGATCATCCTCTTTGACCATAAATGGAAATGCATGCCATTTCTTCTTCGCATCTTTGCGTGCCTGTATGTATAATCTATGAAAATCTACCTTGAACCTTGCCACAACATTGTACTGTTTGTGCAAACTCGGTGAGAGGCGCAAATACTGGTTTACAATCATGTGTAGGTCCATTTGGTATAGTATAAAAAATATCTTGTTTTTCTGTGCGCATGATGGTTGAGTGGTATGCCATAGCGAAGCATACCTCGCGGCCTCACTTACATCTTCTTCAATCAGAGGAAACTGTGTATCCTCCAATTCCTTCCATGTTAACATAGGAATGACCAATAATAACCAGGCATAATGGAAAGATGTACCTTTCTCCTAGACCTTGCGGTAGTCAACCAAGAATTCCTTTCATAAATACACAGTCCAGTTATACTGGACTCCATTTGCACATTGCGCGGTTAAAGCCACCACCGACGCAGGGACTTCATTTGCGCGACACTTCCTCATAATTTTGCTAGCTAGAATATGTGCCACAAAGTGGACTTCTTAGTGGCTTATGGAGTTTATGTCATAGCCGTTGTTTCCTTTCACCAGCCCATACTTATGCTTCATGCTTTTTGCCAAGGCATGGTCCTGGTCCTTCCCGAAAAACTCCTTCACAGGGTTTCACCCTTGGTATGGTAATCTCGTGATTCTCCATATTAACATTTTGTCTATGGGGATTTTATTCCCCATCCATAAGTGTCCGTCATGTACTAACATCAACAATTGTTGAACACACGTTGTGTTCGATGAACTCCTGCCGAAAAGTGATACATTTAACATATTGAGCAGTCCTGACTGTGCTAACCCATTCGCTCATCATTGTGGTTCTAATCTTGTCACTCAGCTATCTGAGTAGTGAACTTGCTACAAGTATCGGCTTTGTGAAAACTGCAGGTACTTCATCCGGTCATTAAAATCATTATCTGTGAATTTGAGCTACGGGATTTTCCTAAAACCTCTCCTTCAAACGACACATCCTCTGGAAATAGAGGTGTGAACGTCCCATACTTCGCATCTTTGGCATCCTTTACAAGCTTAGTGTTTATCTTCCTTGGCAGAAAATATGCGAGTAGAGGTGAGATGAACGTTTCGCCACCTTCCTCCACTTGAATTTCCTCTACTTCTTCTTCAATGTTGACCTTCTGAGGTTTCTTCTGAAGCTTCATAGGTTTGGTAGGATTTTTGTCATTCTTTTTCTTAGTTCTAGCTTCCTTGGGTTGCTTCTGCCTCAGCGATTTCCATGACTTCTTTTGCGGTGGTGTTGCTACTATGGGTGTTGCTACTATGGGTGGTGCTATTGGTGATGTTGCAGGTCTATCACTTGTTGTTGCGGTGACTGCTTCCATAACTTCTTCTATACCTTTCTCATTAAGAATCCACACAAATTCTTCAGTCGACGAGATATTCATGTAAGAAATCTCTGCAACTACTTCACCCTATTACTCTCTCAAGCTCTCGATTCAGTAAAGTTCTTAATCTGAGCGGGAGTCAGTTATTTATAACAATTCCAGCCTTTGGACCTCATCATTAGATTTTATTTTGTCCCGATTCTGTTCAGATTGCGTCATTAAATGCATATCTATCATTAAATTTCACCAACTGTCATCTTAAATGCAACTTGACATGTGCCTTTTCCCTTTTAATGGTCATATTTCTACTTTTCCAGTAAACTTCGACACATCCCCTACTGTAGCGCACCTCTGTCTTACATCACGGCTTCCTGCAAAATTCAACATGTTTATGATTGTAGCGAAGTAATTTCTTCATTGAGGCTCTCTCTGTAGCGTAGTTTATAGTCTTATGTCCACTTTCAACTGCATGTGACACTAAGACTTTCCTTCTTTCTTCTTTAGGGCGAAGTATTAGGGACAGGTTTGTCTCTGTACAACTTCAATCTACTACCATTTACTTTTACTTTAATTAATTCTCTATTTAGTTTTGCTAACTGCATTGTGCCTCCATCAGTGATATACTTAATAACATATGGGCCTAACCAACGTGTTTTGAATTTCCATGGGAATTTCAAAAACTTACTATCATAGAGGAGAACAAGGTCTCTACCTGAAACTTCTTTTGCTTAATGTACCTATCATGCCAAGCCTTTTCTCTTGCTCTTTTCACTTGTTGATGAAATCCTTCTATAAACATGTCTTCTTCCAGAGACAATAACTGTGACATTCTTTCTTCCATTATGTTAGGGTCTGCCATATTTGTAAAAGTTGCAATTCTTAGGCTAGAGACAATGTATTCCATGGGCATCACAACTTCTTTCGCATAAACCAACCTAAAGGGTGTATGACCTATCAAACTTTTGCATGTAGTCCTATAAGCCCATAATACTGCTGGAATTCTAAGATCCCAGTCATCCCTATTCACATTACATACCTTGGTCAGTGCATTCTTCAAAACTTTATTGAATGCTTCCATAGTTCCATTTGCCTGAGGATGACAAGGAGTGATTTTTTGGTGGTAAACTTGAAATTCCTCAGTTAATGCTTCAATAGTCTTATTTAGGAAATGTTACCCTTGGTCACTCATCAATATATTTGGACACCCAATGTTGGCTTGTTGGTGCCCGACCCAGGATTAGAAGTGATTTAGCCAAACAAATCCTGAAACTATCGGCCCTTTCGGCAACAGTCTACGGTGCACGGACTGAGGTCTCACCCAAGGTAGTATGGGAGGGTGTTGGAACCAGGTTTCCGCACCCTAGGGATGTCTTGATGAACTCTGGGAAGTTCGCGAACCAATCCTGCACGCTCGCACTACTCCACGCAGCTGTCTGACCTTCGCATAGCTCTGTAAAGAGCACAAAGTGATGTGGTCTAGATCCTTTAACCTTATTGCGTTATTATTATAGATCTTAACTTAATTTTGTGGGCCCAATATTCTTATCAATCATTCAACATTCATAACAAGTGCGCGCAATCATAAACTATAAGGAGATGCATAAACATATAACAGAAGCATAAACATATAGATCTATGAATAGATGCACAATATTTCAAAATCAACTTAGCTTTTATTAAACTTCTGTTTTGTTACAATCCCAACTTCGCCCTGCGCACTCAGCTGCAGGGGTCTGTGCACACAACTACGGACTCTACCAGGTCTCTATGCACACAGCTGCAGAGCCTCTTCCTGTTCCTACTACCCAAGACTCAGACTTATAGACTTAGAGCGAATATCACATTCAAGAACCCATACCACTTAAGATCAACACTAAAAACTGCGTTCTACACTTAGAGCCTCGCTTTATTTATACATTCCCATGTTCCGCAGACCATGGGTAGGCCGACACAATCTATATTAAATTCCAATATTTTAGGGCAGACAACCCTAGACTCTCACGTTTCATGCCCGCATTTCGCGGGGTCTTACATTACTTTTGACCAAAATTCGGGCTACAAGCCCCAAAAGCCCACTATGGGGGGATCCGCTGCCCAACAAGCCCCCAACAGAATCATCGTGACTCGTCCCGAGTCACTCGGCTGGTGTGGCGTCCTTTGCGCGAAGTCCATCCAACTGTGCCTATGTAGCATGAAGGTCCACAACTCATCATGCTGTTGTTGTCTAGATTTGCTCCCTTTCTACTTTAGAATCATCTGCATCTGACCTGATCCTCCACGCAACTTCCGTGTCATGTAGCTCCCATACAAACTTGTTTATAGTCCCACGCTCTCTTTCAACTGCTTGGAGCACTAAGACTGTGCTTCCTATGGATAGTCAGGTGGTCGCACTACTGGTGCGAGGCTTCAAGTCACCTTTCAATCCAGTCTGCAGGCCTCCCTTAGTTACCCTCACGCCCGTCAACGCCTCACGTTCTTCCTTATGTGGTGCACTTCCTTGGTGACTTTGTCTGATAAGGTGTGGTCGTAGCCATGGTAGTATAGCCAAAAACTCTTGGCGACAATCTTCTAGTGCAGTGGTAGGGTTGCCCATACGTGGCCCCATCCTTTTGTCAACACACAATTCTTGCAAGATTTTGGTTTCCAGCTTTCTTATATCCTCGTCCATAATACCCTTTCCTGCTTTAGTCGTAGCTGATATTATTCGAGTTCGCGAAGCTCAAGGTTCCCTCACTAAATGGCGTGTTGAATCTGCATATGTTCATCCTCGTGTGGCTACATAATCTCTTTGCACCGGTCCCTGCGTGTTGTCGCAATTATAGGAGTGATTGCGTGGGGATTCTTTCCCAAAGCTATGGCCTTGACTCTACTCATCATCTTCAGAACCATTTCTGTGCTCAGGTTCCTACACATGGCCCCATAGGCCCATCAGACCACTGGCACGCGTAGGTCCCAGTTGGTTCGTCTCGCCTGGTGAACTCTATTCATGACTTCGCATAGCTTTCTGAATGCTCCATCGCGGACTATTTATGGAGTGCGTCGCCTTCCCTGCTGCCGCGTCGGGTTCTGATTTTTGATCCTTAGTCTGGGAGGTATTTTCATAGCACACGTCTGCACCCATTGACACAGGTGGGCACGCAAACTGCTTCATTCTAGATGCCCGTCTCGCGTTCATCGCCGGGGACTTTCAAATCGTAAGCACATCTGTCTCCTACATTCGCGCTAGTTTCCAATATTCTTCTGGTGTGTCTTCCACCATCATGTGGGTGTCGCGCGCAATGCCCATTCTAGCGCACCATACCATCGCTGTTTTGGTACTGTACTTTCAAATTTTTCTAAGAATTCATCTACTCCTATTTACCCATCATATGTTGGCAGTTCCCTTGCTTCAGTCATCACGCACCGCAAATGATCTAATCATCATGTTGCAATTTAGCGTTGTCACTCTGTGCAACCTATTCTGCCAGCGTTCTATCTCTTCATCTGAATCCGAAGTACAAGAACTGTCACACTCCCATGAGATTCTCCCATCTGCTGTCAGGTTCACCCGATCTTGGTCTTGCGTCGTTATCTGGTAAATGAAATCTAGCTCATCGCCGCGCATAGGTTTAGTGTAGTGTGCACCTTCGGCCGGATCTAGTAGAACTACTACGCGAAGGGACTTTTTCTCGAATATCATCTTCCGCTTCTTCAGGTTGATGACTCCATTCATATCAATGGTCCAGTCTATTCCTAGCAACGCAGGGTAAGGGTTGTTGTCATCAACAATCTCTATTACCTCAAAGTCTGTCTGTGTGCTCACGCCTTCGCTATCAACTATTACCCCTTGCAACCTCCCCATGGGAAAGATCTTAGTTGGTTCGCCATCCATAATTGAATAGGGGACCACTGCAATGCGGGCCTGCCCATGCATTCCCATGTTTGCTTTGGTAACACATTCGCATCCAAACCCAGGTCTAGAATTACTTGATCCATTTCATATTCGCCAATCTGCGTCGTTAATCTCATCTCCCTCTCGGTGTGCAATGTATGCTTTCCTAGTTTCTGAACTACATGCGGTTCCCCTAACCCTGCACACCTAGTTATCAATTCATGTAGTCCTTTAACTGCCTTATTGTCACGCAACAATTTCATGCATGTCTCTAGAAAGGTAGTTAGCATAGAAGGATCCATCCCTATCTCTGGTTGATCCTTACTACCTAAAGTAGAGGCCTCCACGAAGCTCTTCTTAGCTTCCATAAACGTCTCCTTTGCGTGTTCCAAGTCAAACTCAGGTTCCTTTGTAGGAGCCTTTTGAACCCATGTATCTTCCTCGGGCTGCTTCCCCTTGTCTTCCCCTGTGGTCGCGCCGCTTCTGAGCACCATGTTCACATTGGGGTCTTCTTCGCGTGGTTCAGACCTCATCATTTGGATATTCTGAGTCAGAGTAGGCTGTAGTACCCCTTTCTCATGCATCTACGCAATCAACGTAGGACAATCTATCATCTCGTGATTAAATTGAGAACAGTACGAATAAGATATTCTCGTTGGGTTGGTACAATCGTGAGTGTAGTTCCCCGGTCCTCTGCAATTGTAACAGATTAACTGTCCTCAGCCCCTTCCTGGCCCCATTCCTCCTCGTCCTCGACCTCATCCCTGAAATCCAGCACGTGCCATCCCCACAGCTGGGTCGAGGCCTCACATTTTTGTTTGCATTCTATATGCTGGGGTCCGCTCCATCATTAACTCATAGCTGCGACAAGTACGCTTGTCATGGCCCATCGATCTACAGAAATTACAAAACAGCTGTTGTAGAGTCTGTGTATATTTCTGCAACAAATGATAGTTGTCCATCGTGTGCTTTCCTCCCACCTAACAGATCACGCACCAGAGCGTGGGTGCCGTACTTGGCCCTGCTTGTGCCTCTGGCCTCGACAGCATTGGTCCCCCTCTTGCCAAGTAGTTCGATAATACTGGACAATGATCCTTATCATGGCCCTGGCCTTTACATTTTATGCACCACACTTCTTTGTGCGCCTCAGGCCGGGGTGCCCTATCCTGCTTCAAGCTCTTCATTTCCAGGAAGAGATTCTAAAGTTGAGGGTGGATCTGTTGAACTCCCAATCCCGGATCTTGTATCAGTGTTTCATGCAACCTCATTGTCATTTCAAATGCTTCTTCCTGGGTTGAAAGCTTTTACAATGACAACGCTGTCCTCAGGTGTGGTGTCAAAGACGCCACAAACCATGCACAGTGTTGTGCATCCGTTAGCGTCATATTACCCTCGAGGATTGTACTCTTAAGTCTCTGATCCAGATCCCAAGGGGTCTCTCCTGGAAGCATCGTGATTTCTTTAAATCTGATGATTGACTGTGTCCTTGATTTTGGCCAGCTAAATTCTTTGTTCAACGCAATCTGGATCTCGGCTATTCCTTCATTTGGGTGATCATTCGAGTGCTTGATATACCATGTCAGCGCGTGATCTTGCAGTGCACTCACCAATGTGGCCTTCTTAATGTTGTCATCCGTGACCCCTTGTGCTTCCCACACTACTCTTACCACGAACTAGAACTAGTTCAGATCCTCATTCCCTACTCCTCTGAATATGGGTAGCTTGATCGCGCTTGCCATGCTGAACTGTGAGGTTGGTGGAGGTGGGGTGGGTGAAGATGGAGGTGAAGTAGGTGAAGTGGGTGATGGCGTAAGTGGAGGTGATAACTGCGGAATGTGCTACCTTATCAAACTGATCGCACTTCTCGGAGAAACCTGAGCATGCTCTTCCTCACTCTCTCACGAAGGTGAAATTAAGGGACTGTTTCCTAATCCTTCGATACCTTTGTAGATCTTTCCGCTCCACGTCATTCCAATCATTAATGTATTCTCATAACCCACTTTTCACATAACAACATCTTAATCTAGGTATTCAGGGATTTAATGTACCTACCTCGCGGTCCCTTGAGAAAACATCATTCTGCTTTGCTATAGCTCACAATTGTGTCTATCGCGAACTCAGTGATAAATCCCCCTATTATCTGGTCGAGCCAATGGTCCACGGCTCGCGTGACCTTATCTTCTGATGCCTCTAGCCTGCGCACTAACTCCGGAGTCCACACTATCGGTTGATTGAGCTTGCACCTTCCCTGGATGTCAGCTAGCCTCACGGTCCACTCGTATAGTTTCGAAGAGAAGGGCGCAAAGAAGATCTCGTGGATTTCCATATATACGTAGCAATCCAACCACATTTTCTCGGATATCTACGAATTTTTGTTTTCCTGTGTCACAAACTCGTGAAGATTTTGATCCAACCACTCTTCAATTTCCTTCTTCGTAGGGTTCCAGTGTTCCGACATCAGACATCCCTTAGGCAAATCCCGATCCTGGCAACGGAACCATTTGTTGACTTGCTAGGGCCTGACCCAGGTTCAGAAGTGATTTAGCCAAACAAATCCCGAAACTACCGGCCCTTTCGGCAATAGTCCACGGTGCACAGATTGAGGTCTCACCTGAGGTAGTATGGGAGGGTGCTGGAACCAGGTTTCCACACCCTAAGGATGTCTTGATGAAGTCTGGAAAGTTCACAAACCGATACTACACGCTCGCACTGCTCCGCATAGCTGTCTGACCTTCGCGTAGCTCTGTAAAGAGCGCGAAGAGGCGCGGTCTAGATCCTTTAACCTTACTGCATTATTATTATAGATCTTAACTTAATTTTGTGGGCCCAATATTCTTATCAATCATTCAACATTCATAACAAGTGCGTGCAATCATAAACTGTAAGGAGATGCATAAACATATAAAAGAATCATAAACATACAAATCTACGAATAGATTCACAATATTTCAGAATCAACTTAGCTTTTATTAAACTTCAGTTCTGTTACAATCCCAACTCCGCCCTGTGCACTCAGCTGCAGGGGTCGACGCACACAGCTACGGACTCCACCAGGTCCCTGTGCACATAGCTGCAAAGCCTCTTCCTATTCCTACTACCCAAGACTCAAACTTATAGACTCAGAGCAAATATCACATTCAAGAACCCATACCACTTAAGAGCAATACTGAAAACTTCCTTCTACACTTAGAGCCTCGCTCTATTTATACATTCCCATGGTCCGTGGACCATGGGTAGGCCGACATATTCTATATTAAATTGCAATATTTTAGGGCAGACAACCCTAGACTCTCGCGCTCCGCGCCGACATTTCTCGGGGTCTTACATTACTTTTGACCAAAATTCGGGCTACAAGCCCGAAAAGCCCGCTATGGGGGGATCCGCTGCCCAACACCCAAATCTAGACAATATGTATTCAAAGATGAACTTCACAGCAGTTTCTGCACTACAATCCTTCACTAGCTATGCTTTGACCCACCTTGTCAAATAATCAGTTGCATTGATTATATACCTTGCACTAGTCCTTTTCCATGGTGGATTGATAGGTCCGACAAAATCAATAGATCATTTGTCAAAAGCCTACAAAGTTACTTGTGGCACTAGTGGTATCTCATCTCTCCTCGAAGGTTTTCCTGTCCTTTGGAAGATATCACAAGCTCGATAGTACTCCTTTGCATCTTTGTGTAGTGTAGACCACCATAGTCCGACTCTTAAAAATAATTGCGCAGTATCTTTCCCTGCATAATGTCTACCAATTGCGCCACTATGAGCTTTTATTAAAATTATATGTCTTTCATGCTTAGGAACATACCTGTGCAGTATTTCATCTAGTCCCATCTTATACAAATGTCCTTCTATCAGTGAAAAATTTATTGACTTAACCACCAATTATTTCTTCTACTACGTAGTGTATTCTGAAGGGGCCATCCCTATGGTTAAGAAATGAATAATATCAACAAAGTGATCATCTACTATCTTGATTGCAAACAGTTGTGCATCAGGAAGATTATACTCTATATTCATTGGTTCTTCTCCTGTTTCTAACCTTGACAAATGATCAGGTCTAGAATTTAGTCTTCCTGTATTAACAACGACTTCAAAATCATACTCCTGAAATAATAATAGCCATCTGCAAATTTTTCCTCTTAAAACAAGCTTATTGACCAGGTATTTTAGTGCGGAGTAGTCTGTAAACATCTTAAAATGTGATCCCAACAAATAATCTCTGAATTTATGCAGAGCGTATACCATAGCTAGTCCTTCTCTTGATGTAGTTGTATAGTTTTTTTCTGCTTTAGACAGTTTCTTACTTGCAAAAGCTATAGGGTGATCGATTTCTCCCACACCAGGTTGTGTCAACACCACTCCTAAAGCTATGCATGAAGCATACACATGAACATGAAAATCCTTATTCCATACTGGAAATACCAGTTTAGGAACAGTTACCATCTTTTGTTTTAGTGTGTTAAGGATATTTTGACATTCTTCGTTCCATAGGAAAGTAACATCCTTCTTCAACAGTTTTTCCATAGGCGCAGTAATTTGTGCATGTCCTCTGATAAATTTTTTGTAATATCCTATATGTCCCAAAGTGGTGCGAAGTTGTCTCATTGTTTTTGGTGGAGGTAAATTCACAATAATAGCAATCTTTGCAAGACCCACTATCAATCCTTGCTTGCAAAAAATATGTCCTAGCAATATACCAAAAGGTACACAAAATATGCACTTCCTAATATTTAGAGAAATTTGATACTGCCTGCATGTGTCGAGCATCAACCTTAAGCTCACAACATGTTTCTTCAATAACCCAGATACAATCCAATCATCGAAGTGTACCTCTAAGAACTTGTGAATATATTATTTGAAAGCTACAACCACCACTCTTGACAATATGGCAGGGGCATTCTTCAGTTCAAAAGGCATCATTGTATATTGATATGATCCCCATTGTGTAGCGAAGGTAGTCTTATGTCTATCTTCTGGTGCAATTATGATCTGACGGTATCCTAAAAATTCATCTACAAATGAGTAGGGCTCCTATCCATCTACATTATCCAACAATTCATCTGTAAAGGGTGTAGGGAAGGGATTATGCACACATGCATCATTTAATTTCCTTAAATCCACACAAATCTCAGTTTCTCCTTTAGCCTTCTTTTCTTGGACTACCATGGGACTTACCCACTCTAATTCCTCCACGGGTTCAATGATCCCTGCTACTATCATTTTATCTAACTCTTCTTTTACTTTCTCCTTATATTTTGGATTCAATCTATAGGATCTTTGTTTGATAGGCTTCACATCAGGCTTTAAAGGAATCTTCATAACTCCCAAGTCTCCTACTATGCCCTTCATATCTGAGAACTTAGTGGGGAATAACTCCAGGTATTCATGCAAAGGAACTATCACTTTTTTGACTATTTCTTCATCCCAGTAATCTCCTATAGTTGTGAACTTCAGCTCATCATCTGATCCTATATTCACCTTCCTTGTCTTTAATGGCTGTGTTATATCAGGAATTTTTAATTCATTTCCATTCACTTCGCGGTAGCCTTCAGATTATGCTATGTTAATATTGCAAGGGTCTTCATATTCTTCTACAACAGTGTTGTAACATTCCAGTACATTATGTCGCTGCGCAGCCCAATCAGGCTGCCAAGCGAGTGGATTTTCGTTCTCAAAAATCTTCTTCTTAACCATCTCAAGGGTTGAATTTATATATGGACAGTCATATTCAAAGCTAAATGTCATTATAAATACATCAACCATATCTGCCCAACTCACTTTACCATGTCAAAGTTTTGTTTCCAAGTACCATTTTTGAGGAATTGTCTCCAATGTATGGATGAAACCATGCACCCATTCTCCTTGTGGAATCTCATTCCATGTTGTCATACAAAGCTAGATGTGCTCTCTAGGGTTAGTTTGACCATCATATTTATCTTCCAATTCTGTTTCTACCTAACCAAACCTTATCCATATCAACCTTCGACATTCCTGCTAAGTTCCTATATTCTTCTTATGTGTACCCCACCATCTAGTAGGAGTAGCTCTTCTTGCTAGATCTAGAGCTAACAATCTTTGACACTCTGGTACCTTTTCCTCATATTCTTCAAGAAAAGTATTTATATCACCCAACCCATCATAAAAATGTAAGTCACATACCTCAACTGTCATAGAACAAATTGCTTTAGTAATTTTTGCACATCGCCTTGTAGACACTTCATGTGACCTGTTTTTCCAATTTTCCAATTCTTCTTCTGAATCTAAAGTGCACGAACTGTCTTGTTTCCGGCCCAATTTTTCATCTGCAATGGGAGTAATCCATTCTTCTTCTTTAGTTGTTATCTGATAAATGTTGTCTATGTCTGTTGCGTTGTACTCTTCTTTAACTAGTTCAGTATGCCTTGCTCCTTCTGATGGATCTCATGGAACAATTACTCTCATATTGTTTCTTTAAAATATCATTTGCCTCTTATTTAAGTTGATTACAACCATGTTAGAAAATGCCCAATCTAGTCCAAGTAGTGCATGATAGGGGTTACTGTCATCCACAATTTCAATCACTTCAAAGTCAGTGGTAGTGTGCACCCCTTCAATGTCTATTGTAATGCCTGATAATCTTCCTAAAGGAACAATATTTTGTTGGTTTTCCATTCTTAGATGAATAGGTGACCATTGCAGCTTCGGTTTACCCATTAATTCCCATGTTTTCTTTGTGAGGACATTAGCTTCATATCCCATATCTAAAATAACTTGGTCCAGGTCATATTCTCCTATTTGTGCACTAAGCCTCATTTCTTTTTCAGTCCTCTTTTGTTTATGTAAATTGTTAACTTCATGCATCTCACTCTATGGTACTTCTTTAGATGCACAAGAATTTATCAATTCGCAAGTCCTTCTACAACTCTTTGATCTCGCAACAATTTCATAAAATTTTGAAGAAAATATTTTAGAGTATCTACTTGATGTGCTGCATCTTGTTCCTGTATTCTTGGAGCTTGGCCTTGTGTCAAAGATGATAGATCATAGATAATCTTCTGACTCTGCTACATGCTGGATGTCAAATCTCTTGCATCCATAAGCTTCGCTTCGCTTCCATAAAGACTTTTTTTTCCTTTTGAATATAAAACCCAAGGGCTTTTTCAGTAGTCTTTCTTACCCATGTAGCTTCGACTTCCTTCTTCCCATCTGCTTTATCATCCCCAGTCACAGCTCCACTTCTTGTTACAATATTTATATTAGGTTCATTAGTCCTTGGTTCCACAATCATCATTTGGATGTTTTGTGTCGACTGTTGGTTCCTCTTTTCTTGCATTTTTTCCATAAGTACTAGACATTCTTCAATTACATGATCAAAATATTTGCAATACTTACATGTCGTGGTAGGATTCTGAAAATCTCTCGCGAAGTGTCGTGCCTGGACACAGTTGTAGCAGATAATATGTCCTCATCCTCGACCAAATCCACCACCTCGACCTTGGCCTTGATAACCACCTTCACACTATGATGTCCATGTTCTTCATATTGCATCCTATATGCATCAACACTTCAATCCATCATTAGTTCATAAGCTCGACAATTTTTTTCATCATGTCCCACTAATTTGCAGAACTTGCAATACAAGTTCCTTGGAGTCTATACATACTTTTGTAACAGATAACAGTCTTCAGCTTGATGTTCACCCCTAGTTTTACATATCTCACACCATAAGTTGGATCTAGGCTTCAACGGATTTGGTGCTCCACTAGCCATGTAGTTTTTGAAGAGAGGACATTTTTCCTTAGAATGGTCTTCTCCTTTACACTTTGTACACCATACTTCTTTCAGAACTTCTTTACTTTTCTTCATATATTGTATCTGCAGGGTCAAATTTTCCAGCCGACTCTGGATCTGCTACATACCTGCATTGGTATCCCCTATCGGTGAAGCTTCTAACTTCATCACAAGTTCTAAGGCTTCAGCTTGAGTTTCTATCTTCTGTTGTGACAAAGACAATCTTATATGTGGAAGCAACACAACTATAAACCATTATTTATGTTGCTATGAAGCTATTTCGAAGATCACCTGATCTAATAGTATCTTGAATCTTTGATCAAATTCCCAAACATAATCAGTAGGCTTTTGTTTGATTTCTTTTAGCTCTATGATGCACTGCGACTTGGACTTCAGCTTCTTGAATTCTTTTATTAGTGTTGTTTTAATGTCTGAAAATGGTATGTTCTATTTGCTCGAATACTTCACATACCATGTCAGCGCTCTATTCTGAAATGTTGTAACAAGTTGTGCTTTCTTATATTCTCATCATTGACTTGCCTCGATGTCCATACTACTTCGCATAAGAACCATAATTGCTCCATATCCTCTGATCTAGTCCCTTTAAAAACATGCAACTTAATACCATTGACCATATTTCTTTACTGTGGGGGAGGGTCAGGGGGAGGGGGATTCATAAGGGGAGGGGGATGAGGGGTAGTGGGGGGTCAGAGGGATAGGGAGATGGGGAAAACTAGAAATACCTTGATTATTACTTTATTCTGGCTTCGAGGGAATTTAAGGTTGGAAGTGTGAATACTGAGGGATTACTTCAGGGTCCTCATGACAATTTTCTTCACTTTTAGACTCACCTAACAAAGGGTTATAGTTAGCTTCTATAAAATTCTTTGGACCTTGGCCATGAGATCTCTTTCTAGTGTCTATTCTATATCTTTTTCCACTTCATGTTGTTCCAATTTCTTCTTCAGATCTTCCCCAAACATAAGTAAGTAATAGTCTGAATGCATTTGTAAAATCCCCTTTTCACACAAAAGCATATTAATCTAAAGGTTCGGATATTTCAAGAACTTACCTCGTGATCCTTTGAAAAAAAATTGTGTTGCTTCACTATAGGGCACAATCGAATCTATTGCAAACTCAATAATGAATCCTCCCAAGATGATGTCAATCCAGAAATCAACAACTCTTGAGATCCTATTGTCGGTGTGTTACACAGCATTTTGTCACTATCCTTGTACTCCCCGTTCCTTGATCCTGGAGGATCTCTACAGTGAACTCTACATGCTTTCCATTCATGAAGAAACTCCCATTATGTCCCTCTTCATGAACCCATCAATTCCGTTTTGCACCATTTCCCCTAAAACTTCTATTTTTCCTAGTTTACAGGACCACTGCTAATGGCACTTGTCTTCCTCGCGCCGATATGCAAGGATTAGCACTACCCCTAGCATCGACCGGAGTAACTGAGCTTTAGCATTCACACACACTATGGGACATACTCCTGAACATTTTAGCATTCACTTGGAGAAGAAGGGAGCAAGCAAGGAAGAAAGGGAGCACAAGAGGAAGTTTAGGTAGCAACAAGCAAGGTCAGAAAATAACTATGGATTTGCAAGTAAAAATATGCATGTCTGATTTAGCATGATGGGATTTGATACATGGTATATGAATTAGTTTATTTTTCATGTTTGTTTTCATTGGCATGGGATTTTCTTGGATTGACAATGATGTACAACCTTTCCTTTGCCATTTCCTGGATAGCCATGATGTAGCAGGTTCCTTGTTTTGCTCAAGCTTTGGATTGGCAACAGATTTTGGATCCTTGTTGAGGTGGTCTTAAGAAAGTTCCCAAGCGTTGAGGGTGGAGATGGTTTTCTCTTGGAACTCTTGATAGGTGGGTGGAGATAGAGAAATTCCTTTGGGTATGGTGAAGAAAGTTTGAGGCATCTAATATTGTTTTGGTTTTTGTGATTTATGGATTGGTTTAGCTGAAATAACTGTGGTTGAGGTTTGAGGTGGTTTAGCTTCTAGATTCCATGCTTGATTTTGTTTTGGTTTATCCCATGTGATCAAACATCATGCTTAGAATATGGCACGGGGGTGATTGGATGAAAGAAATATTTGGTTCAGCCTAATCTATGGTAGGGTAGTACATGGAAGTCCTGAACTTGGTTGGATTTATGCATATCTAATCATTTGTTATTTCTTATTTAGATCAATGAGCACATGTATTGGTATTTGTGATTATTTTATCATTGGTTTTTCATGGCTTCATTATAGTTAAATGCAGGTCACATGCATGGTATATTTCTTAGTATATGATGTGCTCTTGTAAATGATCTTGTTTATGGTTTGACAAGCTATTGAATAGCTTATATGAATGCATGAGCTAATATGAATTTGATACAACTAGCAAGAGAGGGTAGCACGAGCCTTCTTGATTATTCTCTGATGAAACTAAAGATACAGTGAATAGATATGCATTCATGACCTACATGTACTATGTTTACAAAGTGTTTTTATAAATGATTATCATATATTTGGAAAGATTGAGAAGGAGCAAAGCAAAGCATGGTGCATAAATACTTGTGCAGGATAATGAAAAAATTCTAGAAGGATCTGGGCAGTTGGATGATTGTTAGCTTAAGTTTCTTGAGCCAAATCTTGAAACTAGGAATCGTCTGCCTCAGCTGTGATAAAGATGGGTCATCCATGCAGCTCAACAGTGGGGAGAATGGGTCATCCATGTGGCTAGAATCTTTTGGGCGCACTAACTTCCCTTTGTGCGTGTGGTTAGGTTATGAGTTAGGTCAAGGAGTGGTCTAGCCTTAGGGAAAAGGTCACCAGTGAAGTTAGGAAGTTAAAGATGTGACTAGGTGTCCCCGAGTGTTTCAGTAAGTTTGGTACAAGTTGGTAAGTTAGGTCCCATTTCCATATTGAAATCTTGGAGGTCAGGTCATGCATAGTAACTCTCAGCTCATATTTACCTTGTTGAGCTTGTAAAAGTGGTGGAATGTGGGGTGGGGTGTTACACAAAGCATACATAAGTGTGCTAGAAGTTAGTACAATAGTGAGAAATCAGTAGGAAGAATATTTGGCAGTGGCAATACATCTTGTGAGGAGTTGGTTGGTGTCTATAGAAATTAAGAAGGATGAGTCACCCACCTTTGGTGGTGAGTTGAAGAGAAATAAGGGAGCATCCCCAAAATCCTTCTAATATAATTAAGAACTAAATTAAAGGTCCATGATAGGATTATAAGATTTAATAACTAACAATGCATATCTAAGGTAATATACTTGCATAGGAATATAAGTGTGAGGGTTCCTCTTGAACCATTTAGAAAATTTTTGGAATTTTAAAGTTGCTATAGACCTTAGGAAAGACTCTAAATAAATTTTGTGCTTGTGATAGTATCTTAAGAGCCATTGCTATAATAAATTAGAGGGAATATTTTGAATGGGTAAAATTAAGTTATACATTGAATTACAAAACATCATAAGCATGGGAAGGTTTGTTTTGTTTCAAATATATAAATATATAGTTGACATACTGAAATCAAAATTTAATAATATTGAATTGGTTGTTGAATTAAGATGTTATAGATCATGCATAAATTAATTGAATTACAATTGATGTGTGTATGAATGCCATGGAATATGTGAAAGTATGAAATATGCATGACAAGTACATGTTTGGGTCCAGATTGAAGGCATTGTTTGAATGCATGAATTGGATACAGAGTGTAAGTGCCCCTTTTGAATATTCATTTAAATTTGTATGTAAGCACATGAAATAAAGTTGTGACTAACATGTGAGATTGAGCTAGTTTTGGGAGTTGTTGAGTGTTGCAACATCAAGTATGGTAATGTAGTCACATGAGAATAGACCTAATGGAAATTATATTGAGGGATCACAATTATGAATGATGAAGATAATGATAATAGATACAGGTCAAGAAAATCATAGTTGGAGCTAGTTGGACTCCTTGAAACGATTTTAGCTAAGAATGCATGTTGATGGTAGCTAAGTAAGTAGGGAAAACAACAAATGAAGCTACAATGTAAAGAAATTGGGTAAGAATTATTTTTAGCTGAATTTAATATCTTTTGTTCATTCCATTTAATGCATGTATTGTGTGGATGACCAAGAAGGGGTATGGTTAATGCATAAAATTGTTAGCACATAAAGATTTAATAAAACCTTAGTAATATGTGCATGCATTGAGTTTCCTTGTTGAATAGAAATTAAATGAATGATAATACACTCATAACAAAGTTACCAACTTAACGAGAACTATACCGAGTTCTCATTTTTTTAGAGGACACAAAAAATCATATGATTTTGAAAAGTGTTGATGTAGCATTAACCTTTTTTTGGAGCATATTTTTTACATTTTAAATTTCTTTATGTATTAAGTATGGACATTTTTTTAAATGTTAGTGATTTTCATGCTGATTTTGAAAACTATTACTGTAACATCAACCTTTCTTTGGGGGGGCATATTTCTGACACTTTAAATTTTATTATGTATTATGGATGAACATTATTTTTTAAATGTTGACAATTTTATGTTGATTTTGAAAAGCATTGATGTAGCGTCAACTTTTTTTGGAGGGCATATTTTTTACACTTCAAATTTTCTTATGCCTTAAGTATGCACATTTTTTTTAAAGTTGGCTATTTAACCATTTTTCAAGTTGTTTTCTTCTTCTTAGTTTTTATTCCCAAGATGTTTGTTTTCTAAGTGTTTTTCAAATTTGTCTTTTTTGGTTTTCTTTGCAATTTTTTTTTGTAATAAAATTTCAATTTTTTTTGCAAAGTTTAAATATATATATATATATATATATATATATATATATATATATATATATATATATATATATATATATATATATATATATATATATATATATATTTTGAAGTTATGATTTTTTTTATATATATTTATGTATCATTAATTAATACTTCAATACACATACAATATTTGTTACTAAAAAATAGTAATTTAAACATGTCACAAAAAAATACATATTTTGCATATAAATATAGTTAAAGTATATAAATTTCAGGATCTTTTCATTAAAATAACATGTCAAATAAATGAAAATATGGAATTTTTTTTTTTTTTGAAAAAATAACAAAATTTATTAATTCTCTATGAATTTTATGTCCAAAGATCATAATATTTGAAGTTTTTTTCCAAAAATAATGATTCACATGAAATTTTAAGTAAACATAACCGGAAAAAAGAATTGCTTAAAAATAAATAGAAATAGCTTTAATATATATATATATATATATATATATCAAAATTACAAAATAAAACTAAATTGTTAAAAAAAATGACTATATATATATATATATATATATATATATATATTTGAAAAAAAGACATTAAAAATCATTTTTTTTAAACTAAACAAACAGTTTCATTATATAACCTCGTTTGCATGGCCAGAACCATTTACATCAGAAAGAGCAAGACTAGATTCAATTCCATTTGTTGATCCTATTTCGAGTATATCCAAATTGGAGCTTGCTTTATTCTATTATTTCCATGGGCTATAATCCTACAATGAAATTTCCCATATGTTTTTCAAAATTACCCAAGAAAAAATAGATATTTTCAGTACATGAAACAACATTTTTAGGTGTTACTGGATGCTTTGGCTTCTTCACGATAGGCCTTCTTCCCCTTGCTTGCCTTTTTCTCCTCTGCGCCTCTGGTTGGGCTCCTTTGCTGCTCGGGGGGCCTATGGATAGTAACCTATCCAATACTTCATTGACCTACTCGAACAAGCTACCGCACACCAACTCCGAGCCACTCTTCATCAAATTCACTTTCATTTTAATTATCTTCCTATCCACCATCGCTTCTAGGCTTTTTAGGCGAGCCTCCACCTCATCTAATTTTACCATCTTGTCTTCCTCCAACAACTCAATTCGACGTGTCAACAAGTTGAGTCTTCCCATGAGTAGTTTAAATAGAAACTCCACCACTCTCCCCATCATTCCTCCACTGATTTTGGAGGTAGTCCACCCAGTGGAACCATCACCACACACTCTAACAGGAAGCGAGAGCATAAAATTTGCCTGAAATCTATGAGTGTTTCCCAATCTCTTGGTCAAGGGTGATTACATATCATCTCTCTTGTCATACCTCACTATCTTCTCCCATATATCTCCATTAATTTCTGTTCCTTTTCGTTGATTATTCCCTTCATTCTGTGGTCCTTCCCAAGATTGCACTTTTATTCTCCTTGCAAACGAGCTGCCAATGTTCAATGTAGGGTATGAATGTTGGCTCAATTTAGCTATACTATTGAGCTTATGTAGCACACCTTCTAATTACCTGTCATTATGAGTTCATCACACATGATCACCAAACTTAATCTCCACAGATCACCACACTCCAATTTAATATTACCAGTTGGTCTTTTCCTTGGTGGGTAATCCAATATGTCCTGTATGATATGGTTTCTTCGCCTTGGATTAGATATGTTGTCAACACTATTAATGTTGGCTCCTCTCTTCATGGCCAGGCACATCCACTTATGGCGGTGGGGCATAACCAACTACAAATCCATTTAATTATAAGGTCTCAACCTCGAGTTCTAACCTGTGATTTACTAGCTTGTCTACCTCTCCGTTGAGGTGTTACCAGACATGGTAAGAGGTGATGACAACTAATTTATTCATTTGCGACAATATTCTTTTAGCTACATATGGGCTGACATGGTCAAAGGATGATTTCATTTTTACAACCATTCTTACAACTAACATTGAGTCTCTAAGGATGATAAAATTGTTATATCCAAACATTTCCAAAGTGCCAGGAATTCCAACTTATTGTTGGTTGCTTCTCCCAATCCCCATGAAAATATGATGTTCTCTTGTTCCTTGGGGAAAATAATTTCCCCTATCACTCCTACCACCCTGAAAATCAAATTTTATCAGGAAAAAAAACAACAATACAAAATAAAAACAAAATGTTAAAAAAAAACAAAATAAAAACTAGAACTAAACCAATTGAAAAAAAAAAGGAAATACATAACAAATTTTAAAAAACAGAAACAATAAAAAAACACAAAAAATTGAAATATATATATATATATATATATATATATATATATATATATATATATATATATATAATATTAATAACATTTTCATTATATTAAAAAAAATAACTTTAAAAAAATTAATAAAAACTTAAAAAAAAAAAATTGAAGCAAAAAGCTTCAAAAAAAAAAAGTTTTAAAAGGTTTGTGAATCGACCCTCGCCCAGTTGTGATGCCTAAGTGGTTGCTTGAATGGTTGTTGGAGCGGTGAGTGCTCTAGTTGCCATGCCAATGACGCCTTGGCACTGCAGTCGGGCGGGGGCATTAACCCCGACCACAGAACAGGAGTTGCGTCGTTGCAACTCTTGTTGTGTGGGTTGATGCCCCCGCCTTGCCACAATTCCTACGGGTCGTCGACATGGTAGTTGGAGTGACAGTGGGTTGCTCCAGTCGCCATGTTGGCGACTCGTTGCTAACATAGTCCGGCATGGGCTTCGAACCAACCAACAATTTTTTTTAATTTTTAATTTTTTTAATTGTTTTCTTTTTTAATTTATTTTTTTAATATTTTTTTAAAAAATTTAAAATTATTTTTTAGTTATTTATTTATTTGTTTTAAGTTTTATAAATTAAACTTTTAATATCTTTTTATTCTTTAAAAATTTTAATTATTTTAAAATTGTTTCATATTTTGTTAATTTGTTTTTTATGTAATTTTTTTATTTTTATTTTTTATCCTTTTTTTTAAATTTGTTTATTTTTTTTTCTTGTTTATGTGTTATTTTAAAAAAATATCATGTTTGAATTTTTTTTATTTGATTTTTTTTGTTTGAATTATTTTTGGGTTTTTTTAATATATATATTTTTTTTTTGCTCATTATTGTTTTTTAAACCCTTTTTTTGTAATTTCTATTTTAATTTTCATAATTTTCTAATTTTTGTTTTGTTTTGTTTTGTTTTTTAATTTGTATTTATTTATTTTTTTTCCATCTAACAAGCCGAACCTATTATGTGTCAATTTTTTGTTGCTTTTAAGTTCTCCTTACATTGAATCAAGCTTGCCCCTATTGTGTCTCAATTTGATGGTCAATTTTAAGTTTTCATTGCAAAGGATCAAGTTCGCACCCACTGCATGTCAATTTGATGGTTGATATTCAGGTTTTTGTTGCAATGTGTCATGTTCTCTCATGAAAACATTTTAAAATTACTATACTTCTAGCATTCAAAGAAAAAATCTCTTGGTATAATCACTTTTTGATGTAGGTATTCATTTTTAAGGTTTTTTCTTGTTCATGAAATTTGGTTTTGAAATATGTTGAAAATTTAAGGTTTTTTATGGTCATGATATTTGGTTGTAATTACATGGCTGAAAAAGGTTGAAATTTTAAGGATTTTCGGAGTTGTGATATTTTATCTTTAATGTCATAGTTGAAATATGCCAAAATTTTAGCGGTTTTTAGAGTCACAATATTTATCTTTAACTCCATGGTTAAAAATTGTTGGAATTTTTAGTTTTTTTTTTATTCGTGATATTTTATCTTAATGTGTTGTTGAAAACTATTAGAATTTTAAAGACTTTTGGAGTCATGATATTTTATTTTTAATGTCATTGCTAAAAAAAAGTTGGAATTTTATCTAAAAAAACACGTTGATGTTAACATCAACACTTTTTTATTTCAAGGTGTTTTTTTCATGTTTTTTTTTTTTTTTCCGGGGAAAATAGAGTTCGTAATTTCTATTAAAAAAGAGATAATAGAGATTACATGCTGTTGATGCCAAGGCATATGCAGAAGTGTGGCATAAAACCACTTACAATAACCAATACTTCAGGGAAGTATGCAGATAAAGCCCTCGGACAGGGCATCCAGAAACAGGGTATGTAAACCCCAACAGGAGTGTACGCCTACCCAACAAGCTAATAACTAATAATAACAGTAAATAAACGTTGACTCAAAAACCCTCAAAACAGGGCAGCAAGAGGAATGGATCTGTATACCTCAGCAGGAGGATACCACAACCCATCTCATACTAAAAACAGAAAAATAGCAAGGCTCCTGTAGATAGAGCAGAAAATTCGAATGACCGCCAAGACAAAGAGGAGAGGCACGAAATGGAAATAGGGCAGCCAGTTAGCCACACCCCCCATCCCCTCAACTCTCCTGCTGTGAGGAAACCAGAGGAAGAGACCGCCCATGTCCAAAGAAGCCATAAAACAAGGCCGTCCAGTACAAGCCATTGAAGAGACGGCACGAATCGGTGTAGAGACAGATCCACACCACAATCCCTCAACGCTTCCAATAACTGTCCAGGTAAGCCAGCGAAAAACCAAAAAAAGAACCCCATAGCTCAGCAAGTGAACCCATCAGGACCCAACAGGAGCTATGGAGCTACGGAACCGGGGGCAGAGGCGGCTGGGGCAGCCACCTCGCCCCCATAAGGCCAGTCAAGCCCCGCTCCCGCTCCAAGGATTAACACTGGTTAGGAGGAACCCTCAATATAGAGGTTCCGAAGAGGGCCGAAAAACCACCGAAGACCAGAAAAGGATGAAAACTGCTCCGCCGCCGCCCAAAAACGGAGGACTAAAAACCGGATCTCTGTTTTATAATATGCAAAAACAGGATCTCAGAGGATGTGCCGAAAGCCGCCGAGATTTGTCTCACTCCGCCGCCGCCCAAGCTCAAGGCAAATACCGTAACCAGAGATGCGCTGTCCGCAGGATAGAGGGTAGCAGTGACCGAGATTGAAACCTCGTCACAAGATACAGGAGCCGCAGGAACTTCGATACCCCACCAGGTGCAGCGATCCTGTCTGGAGCCCAAGCAAAGTCTGAAGGGTGACGGTCTGAAACCCAAGGATGCCCCGCCGCCGCAGGCGCTCACAGCCCAGAGCCGAAATGGAGAAACCCTAGCCGCTGGCACTCACTCCACTCCTCACTAGTTGGTCATCGGCAGCCCATACTTGTATTTGATCCAGGTGTTTTTTTCATGTTAATTGCACAAAGATTTTATGTTTTTAATGCTATTGTTAAACGAAAATGAAATTGTAACCCCGAAAAAGAAAAAGCGTTGTTTCAGCACCAACACTTTTCGTTTTTAAATTGTTTTTCATGTTTTTTGGGAGTTTTTGTACTAGAATTCTCATTTTGAGGTCACATTTCTCATTAAGTCGGTAACTTTGTTTCATGAGATAAAATATGTTTAGTAATGCATTGAGAGATTGCATGAAATGTAGGAGGTATGAAGTAAATGTAGGCATTGCATTTTGTTCATGAGTCCATGAGTATTGGCCCAATAGTTTCTAAGCTTAAGACAAGTGATTCCATCATATAATGTTGAGTTTGTTGATAATGAACAAGTAGTTAAAAGATTAGTTTTCCCTAGTCAATCATTAGGGGAATTTTAAGTTCAAAAATGATCCTCAACACAAAAAAATGTACTATCAAAATTAATTTTATAAGAACCAATATGATTCAAGATGATGATGTCATCCCTAAGGATAAATATTTTGGAGGGAAAAGAAGAAAATTGTTTTTTTTTAATTGTATTTTTAGCTTATCTCCTTACAAGTTTACTCAAATTTCAAGTGTAAACACTCATTGGATGCATAATTAAATTCCACATCCAACGAATACCCACTTTGTATACATCTAAGTAGACCCACATTGGAAAAAATGAAAATACATAAAAAAAAATGTGTGTTGAATATGCTTTTTTCATGTATTTTCAACTTTTTTCGATGTGGATCAACTTAGAAGTATGTAGAGTCAGTACTCATTGGATGTGGAACTCAATTTTACATCTAATGAGTGTCTAGACTTGACATTTGAGTAAACATGTAAGGCGATAAGCTAAAACTACAATTAAAAAAAAATAGTTTCCTTTCTTTTTCTTTAAAAAATCATAACTCTTATTTTAATATTTTCCTTATGATGCCCATTTTAGACCTCAAAATTCCCCTAATGATGATAATTGTATGGAATTGTTGATATATGAAAGCAAGTTTGTCATGACAAAGGAAGGAAGCTTTAAATGAGTAAAGATTACTAGAATACTTGTGTTGCGTCCATGAATTATTATGATATGATTTGATCATGGCACTCATATTATGAATCATGATGGTACACATGCTTGGTGCATTGAGTGCATGCATGCTTGTATGAAACAATCATTTGCATGATTAAATGTCATGAAAGGAAATAACTTCTAATACACTTAAGGAATTATTGAATAGTCAAATGAGTGGAATGAATCTCTCATTTTGCAAAACAAATTGGAAGGCTAATTACTCATGAATTTAGAGATATGTAAATTAGTGGAGAAAGTGGTCACTGTAACTCTCAATTTTGGCAATTTGGTTTGCTGGAATAAATGTTTGATTGCATTATGAAATAATTAGAGTGGTGGTGATGTGAATATATAATGCAATGATAGATTCATTTAAATATATCTGAAATCAGTTAAAAGTGATAGAATTATTATGTGTGTAATAATTTTGAGATCACTTTAACGGATGTTGTAAATTTTGCAATGAAAATCTTTTAGGTATGAACACTTACCTCTATTTGGCTAATTGAAAGTTCATATTGTAGGTACAGCGTTGGAATGGGGGTGTGAGGTAGAAGCCACTATCACAGATAAAAATATCACCACCTACAAAGTAGCCCAACATCATAACTAAAAGTCTTATGTTTGTGAGATTTGGCTTTTGAATGAAGCAAATTTGTGCAATTAAAATTTCTGATTTTAAATTTTTGAGTATATCCAATGGGAAATGAATGTTATAATACAAGTGAAATGATGAAGCAAAGAGCCTAGAAACAAGGCCACTGTGGTGACATTGAAACCCTATGACACACTTTGATTACCTCATGGTAGCAAGTCATAAAGGGAGCTTTGACTATAAGACTCCATGACCAATGTAGCGTAATTTATGTTAGAGCATGCCAGAAGGTAACCTGTCAATAATACTCTAACAATCCCTTCAATAATCCCATACAGGAAATCCCTAGGAAATGTAGATCACAAGACGATGGGGGTTGTTGGGTCGAGAAGTATGAGTAACTGATGGGAGAAAAAAACTGTTGCACTCTCACAAGGATGTGATGAGTATGGGAGGCCCTATCCAATGTATACAGTGAGTTGAACTTGTTACTTGTGGAGGAAAAGGGGGGAAAGAATAACCATACAGATAAGTATTGGTTTGAAACCTACCTATTAGAAAATTCAACTTATTTTGGGGAAAATTCCATGTTTCTTGTAGAACGATTACTGGATGAGCAAAAAAATGAATTGTAACACATATGTGATGCAGATATTTTGGTGTAGGTACTAAATGGAACAATTCTAGAAGTAACCAGATTGATATGCATGAGTAGAGAGACATTGTGTGACTAAGACTATAAGTAATGGCACAATGGTTTTCACATCTAAAACTTATGATTTTAGTCTAGAATACTGAACACTAGTAATATATTTTATTGTAGGAAAAGCTGATCTTGTACAAGGAAACTATATAAGGTCCAGAGGTAGTTAAATTGAACATAACATACATAGTGATAAAAGGAAACAATTGAAGAGAACTACATTTTTTATGTAGCTGAGGAAAGGATGAATAATGTTGTTGCAATGAAAGAAAACACCTAGGCTAGTGTTTCTATAGCCAAAGAAGGTCTGAGATCAATGAGAAAACTAAGGTCAATGTTCCTTTAAGGAGGAGGGTATTGTAACACCCCTATTTCATTTCCCCAAAATTTGTAATGTAATTAATTACTTGTAATGTTGGGTTACTAGGATTTACATTATGTACTAAAGTTTATTATGTGGTGTATTATTATATTATATTAATAAAAATGTTGAAGTTGAAGGAAGGGAGAAGCCAACAAATCATGACTCCTTAGGGAAGAGGGAAAAATTGACTAGGGAGTGAAAGATACAAGGGGTTTGGGGGTGGGTGAAATCGTAGCCCTAACTCAATAAATATTATTTTCCCTTGATGTGATGGTTGGTATTCCTAAGAAACTTCTAACAAAGATTGACAAGATGAAGGGTCAAGGTGTGATTATAAAAATGCGAGGGACAAACCATAAAGGGAGGTTCTTATTTTGTCCTTATCTTTTCTCCCATATCTCTCATTCAGAAATTCAATTTGGCAAGAGAAATGGTGGCATAACCTAGAGAGGTTTAGACCTTTTGACTTGTTAAGAGTTGTGAGTAACAACCTATGTGATAGAGACTAAGTTTTTATTATGTGTGAAGGAAAGTGGCCTTCACCTTTTATGATAAATATGGTATGAAAATAGTGTGATAAATCCCTAAATTTATTTCTCCCTCAAGCATCAATATTTGACACAGGGGTGGCCAACTATGAGAAAAATTGCAACACAGTTGAGCCTAAGGTGGAGTGGAACATGGCTCACCCTACTTCAGTTCCAATATTTTATGGTTACAATAAATAGATGTTTTTGTATGTTATTAATATTTATTGCATGAATGATTTAGTGATATGTGAAAATTATTGTTGTTGTTAGATTATTCTTTTATGATCATTGTGCTAGTTATGATAATTATGATAGTAAAGTCTAGAGTAGTGGGTTTGAATTCACTTGGCCGTGGAATTTAAATGAATTGGGATGCATGGAAAATACATGATAATATTTTTTAATTGTGTTTCTTCCCTATTAATTGCATGTTTTCCTTATTAGCCGTATGATTCATTTTCTTTAATTTCATCTTTAGGTTATAAGTGATTTGATGGAGTTTAATGGTGGAAGCCCAAAATGTGATTTATGGGGTAAACATTTCATCCTAGAATTTTCATTGTAACTTTTCCTCTAGGAGGTTCCATAGGTTAAAACTTGGATCATGGTGATGAAAAATCCCATTGATAATTTGGTTCAATTTTTATATCTTGGTTCAGTATATTGTTGGATATATGATCTAAGGAAGTCGAGCTTCCTGATTTTTTTTTTCAAATGGGTCATCTTGGCATTTTCGATATAAATTTTCTTCTGATAGGTTCCAAAGGTTTTAACTTGGACCATAGTGAGAGGAAATCCTACCGATGATCTAGTTCATTTTTCAGATCTCGATTTGCTATATTTTCAGATTTATGCTCTAAGAAAGTCAACCTTCCTGAATGATCCTAAAATAAGGTTAATTTGGAATTTTTGCTATAACTTTTCTTTGTGTAGTTTGAGAGGCTAAAAGTTGGATCATACTTAGGGGAAACCTTGAGGAAATTGAAGTGGATGTTTAGATCTTGGTTCGCTATATTTTCATAGATATGATTTGAGGAAGTTGGATCTCTTGAAAATTCCTAAAATTGGACCTCAAAACATGTCAACTTGGCATTCTTTCCATAACATTATTTCTAAGAGGTTCCATACTATGAAAATTGGAAGAGACAAAGAAAAAATCTCAAGGTACATGTGACAAAAATTTCATATTTGGTCCTTTATAATTTCCGAGATATACGTTGTGGAATATTAGGGTTTGAGAGAAATAAACAATGCACAAAAACTATTTGATGAAATGCCCCAACAAAGTGTGGTTTTGTGGATAGTGATTAGACAATGTGTGGCAACTATTTGGTAAAATTATTTAGAGAAAATGTGATGCCCCACAACTGTAATGAAGGATTAGGGGGATGGGTGTGTTATAAAGTGGTATAATAGCTTATTTTTAAGATTGTGAAGAAGAAAAAAATTTGATACCCCATATCCTTAATTGAGCATTAAGGCACCTGGTATGTTACATCATTATTGAAAAACATGCTTTGAACAATATGGTGTAGTGAATCATCCTAAAGTATGAAGAGAAGTTATGCGTTTCAGGGAGGACAAAGACAACTGTGAAGGGGATAAAAAGGATTTGGTCAAGAGAGAAGGGGGTGTCAAATAAGGAAGGAAATGGTGGTGTGAAAAGAAGGATGGTGGCTAGTGAGGAGTGTTTTTCCTTTAGATGTTCCTTGATAGGGAACTATGCCAAGGCACCAATTTATCAATATTCTTGATATGTTCAGGATATTTATATATAACCTCCTCTTTAATCTTAAGAACAATATAATTACAATCACTAGTCTTCAAGTAACCATTCAATTCTGACAAACAATTATCGCATAAAATGGAAGATAAGAAGAATGAAAATAGAACAAATACAAGAGGTATAAAGAATTAAACTAATACTCAAAACATCTACATGATGGAATATGTGCTAATCATATGAATTTAGCAATCAACATGACATACTTTATCTTTGTATATGAATTTTGCTTCAATAACTCAATGAAAAAGAAAGTTTTTCTAGATACAAATCGTATCATTCATAAAACTAGCTCTTTCATAACATATGTAGTTAGGTGTGACAAGGGAAGTAATACCTAATTGTCACATCAAGTGCATAAATAAAAAATGTTATGATTAACAAGAGGACACATTGCAAAACCTTATATAGATTGTCACCAAAATAAGGGTTGAATCTTATAGACTGATAATAAATAATATTATCCAAAATTATAATCTTTAGAAAAAATACAAAAAAATATAGATCCCTCAGTATTAATTCTCTTCTTGTTTTCATAAAAAAAAGACCATAACAAATTTAATTGCAAATAACATTTTTTCTAGACAAAAACTTAAAAAATAAACACTAAGTACAAAAATATAGGAACTAATTGTACTATTATCAAGTGTTAATTTTTGTATGCTTCTAGTAACAAGTTATTTTTGAGTCATCATAAGAAAAATCAAGAAAGAAATATCCAATATTCACCCATAGGATAATTATATGAAGCCATCTTTGTAAATGCAATGTCCAATTTAGTATTGCTATCATAAGTTGGAGCTATAAAAAACAAGTTTTTTTTATCTTCCATAAAAGATAAAAATCATCAATTAACTTATCCACAATTGTTTTACCTCTCAAAGCTCTAGTCACATCTAGAAACTTATCCATATTATTTATCTCTTTTAGTAGAAGTTATTTCTAAGTCTCTTGTGGAATCAAATTACTTTTGTTTCCCCAACAAGAGGGTAAACCCATCCCCAGTAAATTGTTAACATGTTCATGAATTGCTCTACATTCCTTTCTATTACATTGCACTTTCTTTTGGCCCATGGTGTCAAATCCTTCTTGGTCAAAACTTTATTGGTCTCCATTATTAATGATATTCTAACATAAACCCTCACTGCATTCAACTCTTCCCAAGACTTGTAATTGGGAATTTTTCTAGTCTTGTTTCCCATCTGAGGTTTATTTCCCAACTCTTTCAATGTTTTTTGAATGGTTTTCTATGACTAGTGTTCCAATGTAGACTCATTACCAATCAACCTAAAATGATTACATAGATTTGTGATTTCTTCTATGATTTGATCCCATAAAATGTGCCTAGCTCTAATTAACTATGATCTTCATCAACTTATTTTGCATCTCTTCCCATTCTTACTAAAGATTGGCTTTAATTTATTGATAAGTTGTAATATTATCATCTTTTTTCAAAATGTCCAACTCATCATTCTTGACTATAATAATTATTTCTAGGTTTTCAAGCTCGACCTCCATTAAACTCAAATAATCTAATATTTACTAGTTCTTCTGAAGGATCTAATGGCATTGTAGATACAAATGATGAATTTTAATAGACATATTTTGTCCTTTCTTTGTTTAATACTTCAACTTTTTACTCGTAATTTTCAATTTATTTGTTCATGTGTATAATTTGATTCAATAACTTGTCTTTTCCCTATTGCATTGCTAATAGCTTGGGGGTTTATACATGCTCTATGTCTGCAAATTTAAGCCTTTTCTTCAATGCAAGGATATCAATATACTTGAACTTCACTAATGCTTGAATTAATTAGCATCCTTAGGATTGGATCTCAATTCTATTATCCATTGTTTTAATTCATCAATCCTCATATTTTTTATTTTATTGAGCAATGTTTCTTATTTGAGTTGGCTAGAAATTTTACATGTTGTATTCTACACTTTCGATATACTTAATGAATTTTATATCAGGTCTCTAAAGACCATGTCCCATTTTTGTCTATGTAGATCCATTTTACCCACCATATTAATATGATCCAAATTCATTGAAAACTTCACTACTTTGTAATCACTAGTTGTATTTACAGTATGTGCATTTGGTTCTAGAATAGCCACTTTTAACCACGCCTTCTGAAAATCAAGAGCTAGCAATAATATTTCTTGAGATGGCCCTTGTTTCCGCAACTATGAATATAAATCCTAATGGATTTTGAAATTCTTATTCTTTATTTCCATATATTGAAGAACAAAATTTCTAGTTTTGTTGGCTTTGTTGATGATGTAGCTTCCTGAATATCTTAATTAATAGGAGCCATTATAATTGTTGATGGAACATACTCTAAATAAAATATAGGCTCTTTTGATGATGCCTCTTTTGTACTATGTATTTACAATTCTCTATCCACTTCATGTTCCTATGTTCTCTGTCTTTTGCCTAATTGTTGGTCATATTCATCCATCTTTGAAATTGTTTAAGAAGTTTCTTAATGAATCATATTATGAGTTCTCTCTGTTGAATAATCTAGTGAAATTTGGTGTAGAGTGATTCTTCGGGACTAGATAAAAATTTGTGAAGTCTTTTTACAATTTGTCTTTGTTATCTTAATCTTTTCTTCTCTTATTAATGCATGTGTGTGTGCTTCATCAAAGTGATATCAAAACATAAAACAAGAACAAAAGATGTTGGCTCTCTTCCAGGGCCAAAACCTCTCTTCTCTTGAGTGGAAAACCCTTTGGTAAGATTTCTCTTATTGAAGCTTCTTTCTTGGTCAATGCCAAACCCTAGACCCTTGACTAGAAAATTCTCCAAGCAAACTTCAAGTCCTTCCTCTTCTATGCACTATGTCTCCCTGACACTTTGTCCACCTTCTTCTGGTACTTCGTTCCCCGGCACTTCATTCTTCCTTCCACTATTAGTAGTCCTTCTAGGAGAGACACTTATATTTTGTACTTAGTGAGATCCTTCTCCTAAGGATGCTCCTTCCTTCTCTTGACCAATAGAGTTCCTTCTTTATGTGTAGTTGTAGGATATGTGTGACAATATTGTAGCCCTAATTCTCGCATGTATGAGAGGTCTTGTTGATGTTATATGGATCCTCTTTCCTTCGCTTGAGGTCCTTCCTTCTCGCTTGGATAGGATGCCTAGTAGGCCTAGTTTGTAGCCCAAACTATGTGAGATGAGAAACTTTGATGTTGCTGATGTAGTGACTGTAGAAAACCCTCCTTTTCCTCGCACATGTGACTGCAGTTCACCCTAAAACAATCCTTTAGAATTTAGTTATATCTCTTCCTTCTTCACTGCACTAAAGGCTCCTTTAAACTCGACTTTTGCACATTTTATTTGACTTCACTTTCTCGCTGATTTCATATATTATCGTGTCATATTTGGATGAGTGGAAAACCTCTATATATAGAGGATTATCCCTCCTTTAGGCTGACTTGTAGGCTAACTTGCTGACTTGAGGCCGACTTGACTTCCTTTGCTTCGATGGGTGCTTTTAATGGTGCCATTGCTTATTTTGATTGTGTCTTTGCTAGGAGGATACTTGACTTTGCTTGGAGGTGACTTATTTGACTCTTATACATAATTTAACATACCCTTAAGGTCTTCAACATAATTCTTTTGACTCTTTGACTCACCTATAGCACTTTAACATGTGCTAGACCTACTTCAATGAGCAAGAAACTCATTGACATACACTATAAAAATAATATTTCTTTTCTTAAATAAATACAAATATCAAAAGTACATTTATGAAGACCGAACCTAGTTAAATTTCCTTCAACACTCCATCTTAACTAGGGAGGTATTCATACAACATTACAAGGTGTTTGTCTGTTATCAATCTTGAAGAATTCACATAAGAGAAACTGTATTTGCAATCCATCTATTATAGCATCATAATAACCAAAATTGTTTTCCACAAAAAGGCCTTGATTGATAGCTCTATCTCTTAATAGATCAGAGCACAATGTTGGCGAGACCAATGACTTATAGACACCTTAGTCATTGTCTCTCAAGGTACATACCCACCCAGGCATTCACTTAGTATGACCTTCTAGGACTATTCTTATCTTGGGTTCCTAGCCCTCAAATAATATTGGTCCTCTTGCCTACTCTTGTCTTGGATTCCCTACACATCCTCAAAGAGTATCAGATGCCAAATGATTACCCAATCCTCCCATTCTTTCTTCCCAAGTGAAGACAAGAATGTTGTGTCTATTACTCCCTCTTAATTGAGGAAGACATGCCCAAGTATCCTCTGACAAGGTACTTGTACAAGTTCCTTTGTAATTTGGAGTGTGTTATAACTCCCTCTTAGCTAGGGACTTGTATCAACAACTTATTCCTTGTGGGTCGTCCAGCTACTTGATCTCCTTCCTTCCTTTGATGTCATGAAGTCTTTGTTTGAACTTCTTCTTGGTAGGGCACCATCCATCGATCACTTTCCTTCCTTCTTTATCATGTCATTACTTCCTTCATGGAAAGTGGCCTTCTTGTCACATATCAGGTTCTCTATTGATCTGCTTATTCCTTGTAATCTTGTCTATGCTTCGGACTACTCTTCACATGGATGCTTCTTTGTTCTTGCTTGTTCCCATGCTTTGATTTAGTATCCCTTCATAACTTCATCCTGATATTTCTTCAAAATTAAATGGTACATTTTTTGGATGGCTTATTCACCATGACATCTTCGTAGATTAGAATCAGTTGTCTTCACCTTTCATATCTCCAAGGCCTTCATAGGTGTCAAGGGTCCTTTGATATTTTTCTTTTCTTAGTCAGAGTTTTCCTTCCTTCTTTCGGGAGATGTCATCAATGGATCTTTGTTAGATAGTGATTCTTTGTGATCATGGTGTTCTTCACATGCTTGATCTATTTCTTCATTTTCTTCTTCATGGATAGATTAATCAACCACCTTATGCTCCTTGTGGGATCACTTCTTCATTTCTTGCTTCTATGACTAGCCAGCATTCCTTCTTCACTTGCTTCTTAGTCAACAATCTTATACTCCTTATGTGAATATTTCCTTTTGGTGACCTCCATTGCATTGTAGTACATGCCTCCGAGCATGTCATTGGTGAAAGATATTCCTTCATACTTAATCATGTCATAGAACTATTTCCATGACTCAATAATATACAGATAATAACATGACTAAAATTTGATGCATATATACCTCATCTTGATTCTATTTTGATCATCTTAACTTCATTTGGTTGTCCTCGATGTGGCCCTTCTTGATTCATCTTAGCTTTCATGCATATCATCCTTTTCTTGAATCCCATGAATGGGATTCCCAATGAGACATCTGCTTTTGTTTATCAATCTTCTTTTGAAGATTCCATAATAGGATCTTGAAGAAAACCTTGGAAATGTTTCTTTCCTTTTGATGATGGAGGTCTTCTAATATTCTTAATCATGATCAATTTTATTTCATTTTGGATGAGGTCCTATACTAGGTATGCTCGTTCTACAAGAATATCTTGAGCTATGTCTACCATGTTCCTATATTCTAGAAGATATTTCTAACCATGCATTTTATTTTATTTATAAATTCTCCTTCTACATGAGTATCTCAAACTCTATGTACAACATACTTCTAGATTCTAGAATATGTTTCTAGCCATGCAATTTTATTCTATTCCTACATGCTCCTATACTACTCAAAACTTTGAAAAATGACTGTAAGTAAATAAGTAGACTTAGTCATAGTAGAGATCCGGAGGAACTTCCTTATTTTTCTTCTTTTCTTCTTATTTCATTTCTTGAGTCACATGAGCTTCTTCCCTTTTTATTTTTTTGTTGTTTTCCTTATTTAGTTTAGGAAAATTCCTTTTGTAGTGTCCATATCTTGGCATCCATAGCATTATATTTTGGACATATCTTTGTTGTTTGATCTTTGTGGACCAAATTTGCCAAATTTTCCCTTTCTCTTGGTCATGGTAGAAAATTCTTTCTCCTTTGATCCCACATATTCCTTTGCTTTAAGTCTTGTTTCCTCTATCTTGCATAGAAACCACATTTCACTTAGTGGGGTGGCTTCCTTCTTAGCATAAATGTTTGATGTGAAGTTGCCCCAATCCTTAGGTAGAGAATTGAGTACTCTAGTTGACATTTCTCTGCCATACATGACTTCCCCTAGCTCTTAAAGTTTATCCCTCATCTTAGAGATCTTCATGAAGTAGGGAGCTATTCCTCCTTTGATATATTCATCTTGTATAACTCATTTCGAAGAGATATCACTTCTCCAACTATGCTTACCGAGAATAGCTCTACTAGTTTATCATAGATTTCTTTTTATGTTTCAAGTTTGGAGACATAAGGAATGAGAGAGTCTTTGATGGATTCTATTAGAATCCTTGGATCTCTTGCCTCATCCTTATTGTACTTGGCTAAGTCTTGAGTTTTTTCCTTAGCAGGAATAGTAAAATTCCATTTGATGTGTTCTAGGAGTTCATTCTCCTTGAGAAGTAAATCAGTCCTCTTCTTCCATGCAAGAAAGTTATTGGTACCTACCAATTTATTTCCTTCCTTGCAAAAATACATTGATGTATATTCAGAAGCATACGTATACTTACCTGATATACTTTGAGATGTATTAGACTTTATTTCTCCTTGAAGACTTGATGGCTGGACTTCCTTAGATCTTGATGTTCTCCAAGTTGCTTTCTCCAAGTGGGCTTTACTTGATGATGAGATTTGCTTGATGACTTGTAGCTTGATGTAGGTCCTTCTTTGATTTTCTCTTGTTGTAGGTGCCTTTGTGTAAGGTTCTTATTCTTTCTTTGTAGTCCTTCTTGAAGAAAGATATATGGTATAAATTCTTGTCCTTGATGTGATAGCAAATTCTTGGCTTGATTCTTAAATTTTTGTAGATGTCCTTCCTTGATGAGTGTTCTTGAGATTCCCTTTCCTTGATGTGTCACCTTAGCACTGGTTCCATGTTGAAGAATCTAGGGCAATTTGGTGTAGAGTGATTCTTCGGGGCTAGATAACAATTTGTGAATTCTTTTTACAATTTGTCTTTCTTAGGTTAATCTTCTTATTCTCTTATTAATGCATGTGTGTGTGCTTCATCAAACTGCTATCAAAACATAAAACAAGAACACAAGATGTTGTCTCTTTGCTAGTGCCAAAACCTTTCTTCTCTTGAGAGGAAAACCCTTCAGTAAGTTTTCTCTTATTGAAGCTTCTTTCTTGATCAATACCAAACCATAGACCCTTGACCAAAGGATTCTCCAAGCACAAGTCAAGTCCTTCCTTTTCTCTACACTATGTCTCCCCAACACTTTGTCCACCTTCTTCCGACACTTCGTTTCCTGACACTTCATCCTCCGTACGACACTTCTTTCTTCCTTCCACTGTTATTAGTCCTTCTAGAAGAGACATTTATCTTTTGTACTTAGTGAGATTGTTCGCCTAAGGATATTCCTTCCTTCTCTTGACCAATAGAGTTCCTTCTTGATGTATAGTTGTAGATTTTGTGTGACAACACTTCAGCCCTAATTCTCGCACGTGTGATAGGTCTTGTTGATGTTATATGGTTCCTCTTTCCTTCGCTTGTGGCCCTTCCTTCTTCGCTTGGATAGGAGCCGTAGTAGGCCTAGTTTGTAGCCCAAATTATGAGAGATGAGAAACTTTGATGTTGTTGCTGTAGTGACCATAGACAACCCTCCTTTTCCTCACACATGTGACTGCAATTCAACCTAAAACAATCCTTTAGACTTCGATTATATCTCCTCCTTCTTTGTTGCACTAGAGGCTCCTTTAAACTTGACTTTTCCACCTTTTATTTGACTTCACTTGCTCATTGATTTCAGAGATTATTGCGTTATATTTGGAGGAGTGGACAACCTCTATATATAGAGGATTGTACCTCCTTTAGGCCGACTTGGCTTCCTTTGCTTCGATGGGGTGCTTTTAATGGTGCCATTTCTTCTTTTGATGGTGTCTTTGCTAGGAGGAGACTTGAATTTGCTTGGAGGTGACTTCTTTGACTCTTATACATAATGTAACATACCCTTAAGGTCTTCAACATAATTCTTTTGACTCTTTGACTCACCTATAGCACTTTAACATGTGTTAGACCTACTTCAATGAGAAAGAAACTCATTGACATATATTAGAAAAATAATATTTCTTTTCTTAAATAAATACAAATATCAAAAGTACATTTATGAAGACCGGACCTAGTTACATTTCCTTCAATACTCTCCACAGGGGCTTCACCGGGGGAGCAATACCATACCATCTGTGTTCATATTGGGGGATATATATTTAGAAAAAAATGACATAATATATTGAGCATATCATAGGGGTAAAGGGGTTTTATATGTTGTGTATAAAAAATGGAACTCAAAGTTAATGAAAAATTATAAATGGGTATTAAAAATGCCAAATGAAAAAATGGATACCTACAATATCTAGTGAAAGTGGGGGTTTTTAAAATTGGGAAGGTGAATTGGCTTTGTATTGGTAGGGGGTTAAATAAAGAGATTTTTAGAGGTATTTTCCAATATGTAGACAAATTAAGGGTATTTATTAGTATGTCATGAATGCACGTGCTATGTCAAAGGTTCATTGAGTGAAGCCCCCGTGGTTCTCTCTTGCTGATATGTAGTATCTAAAATTGGAGGTTGCAAGCACTGCATTATTTCTGGAACCTGATGTTGAAGTACCAATAGTTCAAGTTCCCATTTTCCTTTATTTTCCAACCTCTCTATCTTCGGTTTCTTTAGGTGACTGTATGTATTTCAACCATGTTTTGAACTTTTATTAAGGGGCATAGGTCCACAATTCTCCCTATGAGAAATTCATCTCCTTAAGAATTTTTTCTGCCTCTTGCAAAGCTAATATAGCATTGACTATAAATGTTCCAACTTCCTTTTTCAGTGTAAAAGTATCTTGTTGCTTCTTTGAGACAAAATGAATTTGGTTGGTCTCCATTTTTTTCCTAATATACTCTCGAGCAAATATTCTCTTAGTAAAAAAGGTTGGAAATTGATATGGTGAATACTCAAAACAATTAACTATAATTTCAGTTTGGAGTTGGAAAAGATATCAATTACCTACTTTAGTATCTAGACCCAGTTGAAGAAGTTTCTTAATTTTAGGAAAAATCCTAGGAGGTGACTCTTCATGAATTGCATAATAGAAAGAAAAAAACATGAAGTGGTTATTAAATTTAGAACATCCTACATTTTGTGGCTTTTCCTAATTAGAGGGTTTTAATGAATAACTAAAGACGGATTCCCATAATCATCTTGTAGGTTTAAGTGTAAACTTGAAAATTGATCAACTTGAAAATATATAATAAATGCACAAGATAAGACTGAAATATTAAATATCTGGTTGCATTGAACTTGGTTAATTGGAATTTTATTACATTTTCTAAGTTTTCACTGTAATGAAAATATAATTAAGGGTTTGTTAATAGGGAAAATAGTAAACATGAAACCTAGTGTTGCTTCATCTACTATCATCTCATTGTCAAAACCCAAAAGTGAACATACCATAGAAATAACTTGTTTCAACATATCTGGAAAAAGTTTGGTTCTGTATGGTGGTGGGTTTTTAGGAAGGATGACATCTAGAGATAAATATCACTGAATCAAAGTTTCCTTTTCTTTAATTATTAACTCATGGTAGGATGAAATTAATGATTCTTCCTGTAACAACTAAGTTTTAGGGGTTGTAGTTACTTTTAGCATTTCAAGAATTGATTCATAATTTATCATGAAGAGAGTGATATTATTCCTCAAAATGAGTATTCTTGTTTGGAACATAGTTTTGTGTACACCACATTACAAATTTGAGGAAAGGGTAGGTATGAGGAATGTTAAAATTGGCTGAATGGGATTCCCGTGCATGAAAGTAATAATGGAGGTCATGGAAGTTAGAAAAATCTTGTTGATGTAAGTCGTATAGGTAATACTAGGATATAACATTGAAAAAAACATTAGTATCACGGTCTACTAGGCTCGATTATTCAATAGTTAAGGTACTGGTGGTTTCGAAAATTATAGGGTTTGAATTCTTCATTTTCACTTTGCAAAAGAAAGGAAAATGATATGATAAATAATTACAAAATTGATGATGATGACTGGAAAATTTGTATTTACTTTAGTTTAGTGACAACTTCCTGCACATAATTTGTTATATTTTCTCTCACAAAGTCTCGTCTTCTTGTTAACCGCAAATTGTGACAATTTACCTACCTTATTACCCTTTTATTCTCAAAGTTGAAAGTTTAGATACATGGCAGACACTGATTGGATGAAAAAAAATTGAAATCTACTTTCCCAAAAGTTTGAGGGTTATGTCAGCATATATCATGTTGACGTCATCTACCATGTCACATGCCTTGTAAACTACCACATCAGGTGCCAGGTCAGTTGTTGTAGCTACTATGTTTGCTAACTCATCATCTTTGTTAGCACCTACCCTAAATTTCCTATCACTTATCCTGACCACTGCATGTCCCATTGTCCATTCCACAATAGTGTTTTCTGACACCACCCTTCCATTAGCAAAGCAGTTTCCGGGGGGGTCCTATGGTGGTTTTGGAATCATCTGTGGGGAGGGGGGAAAACCCAATACTTTTTTGACACGTCAAGATCATGATATACTAATCAATTTCCATTTCAAACCCCCTTGCCCTATGTCTCCCCCTCTCTATTAACCACCGATAAATAAAAACCATAGATCGATGAGCTCTTCATTACATATGTGCACCAATATAAATAAATAAATAAATAAATAGATATATAATTATAATTTATCAAAGAAATTAAAAACTAAACCCTTACTTTTCAAATATTTAAAAACTTTATTTATTAAAAGCCTATTAAAAAGTTCCTTACTATTTTTGATATGTTATTGAGTATGATGATCATCCTCTTTCAACTCTTTAGGGGTGAAACCCCCATTAATATATGCTACATAATATAATTATATAATACCATTAGAATATATGTGTTTTGGATAGGCATAAGTATTTAGGGAAATAAAAGGTTGTAACTTGAAGATAGGAAGGCCTTATCAAATCCACAAAAATTAACTGAGATGATAGAAGAATCTACGGTCAGTAAGCATGCCATTCAAAAGTATTTAAATATTATTTAAATGCAATATTTTATTAACAACTACTTAAATTAATTTATTTTCTTAAATATGCATTCAAGTACCTAAATATCAGAATGACATATAGCTATGACACTTAAACCCTTTTGATAATGGCTTATCTTAATTATATTCAAGTGAATGCCACTAGTCATATCAAATAATATTATCACTAGTCATATCAAATAATATTATTAGATATGATGATAGTATCAGTTTATCATCCCACCAATTAAATACATTATTGCTGGCATGGAAATCTTTGTGAAAACATATTCCAAGATTATGAAAATAAGTCTCTGGTCAACCTAGTGGGAGGGTTTCTATTACATCAAATGTTTCTTTTCTTCAATGCATTCTTATAAAAATGTATTGAATTTCCCAAACATCTTATGAGTCGACAATGGTCATGGGTTCGGTGACATAATATCAACGCAATTAGTAATCAATGATACTCAAAATGAAGCTAAATCAAATGTCTCCCCGTCCTTTGTGGCTTCCAAAAATCAATTAATTAAAATATTATGTATCTCATATTCAAAATAGTAATTTTTTACTACATGAGAGATTCTTGAATTATAAAAACCTATATATTAGCAAAACACTTTTATCATTGTTTGGAAAATCATATGTATAGTGTCATTTAATAAATCCAACTAGCCAAAATATTGTAGAGCAAGTCAAATTGATGCCCTTTTCATTTCATTTAGATTTAAAAGACTCGACATTAGCAATAAAATCTTCCAAAATCATCTACTACATGCATCTTTAAATTTTGTAGTAGAATTGATTTGGTGACTTATGTTTATTGAATTAAATATAATAGTTTGATCATTAAATGTCATAGAAACAATTTATGTAGAGAATTCTCCACCATCTTTGTATGGACACATTTGGACTTGAGTTCACACATGCCAACACTCACAACACAATCAAACAATATTTTTTTTTTGCAAAGATGAGTCAACACAATCATGAAACATCACTACTAAATAAATTGGTAAAACGGATAGCATTCCATCCACACTTATAAATAAATGCTTTATTTTGTATGTTAAAAATACATGAGTTGAACTATGTATTGTATACAAAATTGACCACTGCGAGAACTTATTACTTTGATTGCATATGACCTCTTATCTTAAAAATAAGTGTGTATAAAACTTGCTTTCAAAAAGTTTACATTTCTCCACACTTGAAAGTGAGTAAAAATAGGATTAGGATGATATTTTGAGTTGACAAAGTGTAATGTTTTTTATTAAAATGTAACTGAGGGGTTGGCACTCAAGTGTGAAATTTTCTACCCCTAAAAAAGTTGTTTGGTTATGGACTTGGTTATGGACTAGGTGATGTTGTAATAAGTTATGATCTCATGGGGAAAGTTCATTAAAGTTTGATATTTTTGATAAATATATGAGTATGTGGATCATGAAATTTTAGAGGCAATAGTTAGGCTATGCCCTAATATATCATCTCTTTGTGAAGGGTTGGATAATCTTAATTTTTCAGTCTATTAAAGTTGGGGAAATGATTTTAAAAGGCAAGTACTATTGAGATAGCTCAATTATGACACTAAAGGACCAAAATATATTGTTTGACACCATGTAAGAAAGGGAAAAGATCTAGGGCCTTGTCAATTAAGCTACATTATATGCCTTTGGAACTAGGGTTGCAAAAGGGCTCTTACCTTGATAGGAAACATGTTGTGGAGAATTATGGACATTAATGAGAAAACAAGGTCTTTGGATAAAACATCCATGGCTAAGATTTGTGTGGAAATAAACTTAGGTGATGGGTTGCTACTTGGACTTGAAATTTTTAGAATAGGTAGATGACAAGGATAAACTATGTCAAGCTACTCTTCATATGTCCCATTGTCCATCTCTATAGCCCTTTTGAAGAACGTTTCCGAAAAAGGAAACTCTAGATGAAGAGGAAATTTTCAAAACAAGAATGGAGCAAGATGGCCAAGCCACCTTGAGACATGATGAATTCATATAATCTAGGTAAAGGTTAGCCATTGCAAGAGGAGATAGATAATTTCACATCAAAAACACCTTCTTCCTCTCGTGTTGTAAAAAATATTTAATTATATTTCCATATTAACATATACTTCTCCTTGTCCTAGGAAAAGACATATATTTGGGGTTGATTGGGGTTGATTAAGGGGAGAGAATGATGTATGGACATAAATATGTTTAGCAAGTTCTAAATTCAAGAATAAAGAAATTACATTCACTAAAGTAATCCAAAAAGGTAGTCTTATTTGAAAAAGATAAAAAAACACACAATAATGCAACTGCATAGTGTGAGCAGTGTGGTCAGCAGTGAGAGAAGCGAGCAGTGTGAGAACAAGGAGCTTTTATGTAGCAGAAGTATCGAGCAGCGAGCAAGGAGCAACGATAACCTGAATAGCAAGGAGTAGTGCAAAGTAATATTGGCATTTTATAGACCTACATATTTCTCGAAATAGGTTGGATGACAAATGCATTCAAACATGACAAAGGAACAAGAAATTTTAGAACATGTGGAGACAAATGATTTAGGACAAGTGAAAATTGCCTCATACGCCAAAGTTGGGAAGTGGTTTTAGGTCAATGCCAAACAATATCGGGGCATTTTAAAACAAAGAATAGCCCGTCTAAAATGGGAGCAAACAAGATAGAAATGGCCTAAAAAGAAAAGTACTCGAGCCCTTCGGAAAAAGCACTCAAACAAGTCTCCTCTAAAAGCACGTGGCAACAAGAAGTCCAGAGGAAAAGTCATTGATGATTCTGCCTTATCTAGTCCCACATCCACACCTCTCACCTGGTCATCTGATCTTTATTTGAAAGAATTGTTAAATGAAAAACAAAGGTTGGAGGTTTTGGAAGCTATAGGGCAGTAAAGAGATCATAAAATTCATATAATAATAGCTGAGAACAACATTTTAGCAGAAATCCATAAAGTTTTAAAAGAACAAGTGGCATTGCTACAGGAATCTCTCCTAATAGGGAAGACAGAATGGCAATGCATGAAGGCAGATGTGCAAAACATAAAGAAATATGTAGTGGAAAGTACAAAGGTGGTGAATGTGAAATCATCCCAGGATAAAGGGAAAATGATTGCCCAAATAAACAACCATGAAGAGAACGCAAGAGAAGAAACGAAAGGAGATTCCACCAAAGTTTCCAAAACTTGGGCTCAAGTTATTAGCAATTCTTCTAATAAGGAAGGAGAAACAAATATTCAGGTTGACAACATGCAAGATAGTGAAGTCAAGGAAAGACAAAATAGGGCAGCAAACATAATTATTAAAGGGGTGAAAGATTATGGGAAAAATGAATGTACTCTTGACCTTGCAAGAGACTTCTTGAAAGACAAGTTGCTATGGCAAGGACAAATATGCCAAGCATGGAGGGTGGGTAAGTTTAACAGGGAGAGAGCCAGGCCCATAAAATTCATTATGCCTAGCTTGCATGATAAATATATCATTCTAAGCAAGAAACATCTCTTGAGGGGTTCTCATTTTTTCCTAGAAGAAGATTTAACTGTAAAACAACAGGAGGAAAGAAGGGAGGAAATTTTAAAGGTTAGGGCAACAAGAGATGAAGGCAAGAGAGCATGGATTTATAAAGGCAAAGTTGTGATAGTGCGATTTGGACCTCCTTCCAAAACAGAGTAGCAAGATGGTAATAAAGAAGAGGAAACAAACTCTTCAACAGGAAATCAGAAAGCAAGGTCAGTATGGGAAAGCAGGGACAAAGACTCAAATGTGAGTCTTGCATGTCAAAATAAATAATGATCAAGTCATACCCAGGTTTCCTTAATATTAGTTTGTTTGGAACTGTAGAGGTTAACCATGGAGACGAGAACCTGGGTTAGGGCCTATTGCGGAAGATAGAGACATAATTTGCCTCATAGAAACACATGAGCATGAAGGGTGCAAGACACTTGTGTTTGAAGGATACTGGAAGATGGTAGTGTGGAACAAGGAAGCAGGGAATGGCAAAGGGTACAGGGGCATAAAGGTTTTAGTAAGGGAGAAAGAAGGTCGTCTCATTCAGTTACAAAAAGAAGACTCAAATAAGCAATTCATTTGGTTTAAAATATCGGAAAATGGAAACCACATCAGAATTGCAGCATGTTATTTTGCGTTGCGGGTTTCAAAAATCTACAAAGGTAGAGGGCTTGACCACAAAGATCCATTTTCAGCCTTAAAAGTATATATTGCAACATATTTGCAGCTAGGTGAAGTCCTTATAGTGGGTGATCTCAATGCTAGGACTACAAGTGAGCAGGCTAGCATTCTTTGTTGTAAATATGATTGTGACCCTATTTGGCTTACAAAAGAAAGTAATCATCAGTGGGAAAGAATTTCAAAGGACAAGGGCTGCAATCTCTTTGGTGAACAATTTCTTACTCTATGTGGGCCCTTTGATTTAGTCATTTGTAATGGCTTGACTAGAGGGGCAAAATCTGGTAATTTCACTTGCAATACTTACAATGGAGCAAGTGTGGTAGATTATGTAATTTTCTCACATGGTTTGTGTGATAAAATGGAGGAATTTTTTATTGGAGATCAGTTGTGGGACTTGAAATCAGATCACAAGCCAATTTATTTATGTTTCTCTTGGATTGGAAAGAAACAATTAGAGTAAAAAATTCAGCATGTCCAACAAAGTCTCCCACAGGGCAGATTATTTTAACCCCAGAAAATTGTAATACCTTCGAAATGATGCTAGAGAGGCTCTTCAAGAAGGAGAAAATTACAATTCACAGCCTTCATAGTCATGAATTAACACATTTAATTCAATGCGCACTTGCAAAGTGCAAAAGAGAAAAAATTAAGAAGTCTGAAACAAATTGCTTTCCAGTTAATGCTTGGTTTGACGAGGAATGCAAAAAGGCAAGGAGAATGTGGAAAGAGTCAAACAAGGATAACATAAAGCTCAAAGCTTACAAGCAGTTATTAAGCAAGAAAAAGGTCGATTTCATGGTTTCAAGGAGGGAAGAACTAATCTTCCTTGGGAAAAATAATCCCAAATTATTTTGGAAGGAGCTCCAACCGAAAAAGATACAAATTGGAAATAATATTACAGCTTCTAAATGGTTTGACTATGCAAGACAACTCTATGAGCAGGTTCCCAAGGTTGACCCTCCCCCCTTGGTCAACACTAATACTGAACTCTTCACGGTACAAGAGGTAGAGATGGGTATCAAGAAGTTGGGTGTTGGAAAAGCAAAAGACTTAGTTGAACTCCAAGCAGAATATCTAAAGTGGGGCTCAAAGATTCTTTCACCTCACATTACAAAAATCTTCAACAACATCATACAACAAGGCTCCCCACAGATTGGACAACTAGTCTGGCAATACCTCTTTTCAAGAGCGGTGACATCAATAATCCCTCCAATTATAGGACCATCATGATAAACCCTTTGTTTGCAAAGCTATTTGGAAGCATGCTAGAAAACAAAATTAGCAAGTGGGCAGAAGAAAGAGATAAGCGTGCTAAAGGGCAAGCAGATTTTATACCTAAACATTTCCCAGTTGATCATTGTATAACTTTAAGGCACATCATTGAAAAATTTTGGGAGAAAAAGGAAGAAGTATTTTGTTGCTTTGTTGATTTCAGAAAAGCGTTTGACTCGGTTCCTAGGGATAAGCTTTGGCACAGAATGGAGGAACTTGGGGTTCCTAAACATTTGAAAGCAACTAGGCATAGGCTGTATGAAGAGGTGAAAGTCAAAATTGAAACTTCAGCAGGCATTTTTGAAAGTTTTAGAAGCAATATCGGGGTCAAGCAAGGTTGCCCACTGTCTCCTACACTTTTTTGTTTATATATCGACAAGCTTGAGGAGTGGTTAAATTCGCAAGGGGGTGATGGTATCTATTTGGGCAAGTTTTTTATAAGGCTTCTTTTGTATGCAGATGACCTTATTCTGATTGCTAAATCAGCTCTTGGTTTGCAAGAGCACTTACTATCCCTTGAGCATTTTTGTAGAAGTTGGGGATGCAAGTCAATATCAGCAAAACGAAAGTAGTGGTCTTCTCTAAGAAAAGAAAACATAACCAACATAAGTTCTACTTTGAAGGCAACATTCTGGAAGAAGTTTCGGATTACAAATACCTCGGAATTGAATTAAAAAAAATCTAAGTTGGAATGGTTGTAGAAAGAAAAGAACTTTGGGGGATTGGAAAGCATTTTATGCTTTTCAAATTAGGTGTAGAGAGGCAGAGTTATGGGACTGGAAAACCACTCAAACTCTTTTTGGGCTTCTAGTGATTCTGGTGATTCTCTACGGTTATGAACTATGGGCCAGCAGTACATCCGACATGCAGTGGAGATAAATTGAGAAAATTCAGAAGCATTTGATTACAAGCAAATTTAATATTAAAAGTGCAGTTCCTTATGGTATCTTGTTAAGTGAAACAGGGATGGCTCCTATTGAAGCAATTGCTATGGTGCGAGTCATAAGGTATTTAAAAAAAATTGAGCAAATGCAAGAGGGTAGATGGCTTAAGGTTGTCTTTAATGATAGATTGTGCAAGAGCAAAAAAACTTGGATGCAGCAAAATAACAAATGGTTAAGTAAATGGGGTATTTTCTTGAACAATTGTATTTTCTTGGATGCCTCACTTCCTCTCTCTGGAATCATGACTTGAGGAAGGGACGCTTAAGCAGCCCCAAAAACACAGTTTTCAAGAGCGATGACATCAATAATCCCTCCAATTATAGGACCATCATGATAAACCCTTTGTTTGCAAAGCTATTTCGAAGCATGGTAGAAAACAAAATTAGCAAGTGGGCAGAAGAAAGAGATAAGCGTGCTAAAGGGCAAGCAGCTTTTAGACCTAAACATTCCCCATTTGATCATTGTATAACTTTAGGCACATCATTGAAAAAGTTTGGGAGAAAAAGGAAGAAGTATTTTGTTGCTTTGTTGATTTCAGAAAAGCGTTTGACTCGATTCCTAGGGATAAGCTTTGGCAAAGAATGGAGGAACTTGAGGTTCCTAAACATTTGAGAGCAGTTGTGCATAGGATGTATGAAGAGGTGAAAGTCAAAATTAGAACTTCAGTAGGCATTTCTGAAAGTTTTAGAAGTGATATCGGGGTCAAGCAAGGTTGCCCATTGTCTCCTACCCTTTTTGGTTTATATATCGACAAGTTTGAGGAGTGGTTAAATTTGCAAGGGGGTGATGGTATCTATTTGGGCAAGTTTGTTATAAAGCTTCTTTTGTATGCAGATGACCTTATTCTGATTGCTAAATCGGCTCTTGGTTTGCAAGAGAACTTACTATCCCTTGAGCATTTTTGTATAAGTGTGGGGATGCAAGTCAATATCAGCAAAATGAAAGTAGTGGTCTTCTCTAAGAAAAGAAAACATAACCAACATAAGTTCTACTTTGAAGGCAACATTCTGGAAGAAGTTGCAAATTACAAATACCTTGGAATTGACTTCAACAAAAATGTAAGCTGGAATGGTTGTAGAAAGTAAAGAACTTTGGGGGGTTGGAAAGCATTTTATGCTTTTCAAAATAGGTGTAGAGAGGCAGAGTTATGGGACTGGAAAACCACTCAAACTCTTTTTGGGTTTCTAGTGATTCTCTATGGTTGTGAATTATGGGCCAGCAGTACATCCAACATGCAGTGGAGACAAATTGAGAAAATTCAGAAGCGTTTGATTACAAACAAATTTAAGATTAAAAGTGCAGTTCCTTATGATATCTTGTTAAGTGAAACAAGGACTGCTCCTATTGAAGCAATTTCTATGGTGCGAGTCATAAGGTATTTAAAAGAAATTGAGCAAATGGAAGAGGGTAGATGACCTAAGGTTGTCTTTAATAATAGATTGTGCAAGAGGAAAAAAACTTGGATGCAACAAAATAACAAATGGTTTAGTAAATGGGGTATTTTATTGAACGTGTGTCCCATAAACAACAAAGAGATAAAAGCTTTTGTTATGGAAAAGTTCCACAAGCGTACTTGGGATAAGGAGCTAGGAAGAAAGAAAAATTACTATATTGAAGTGTTTAATCCCACTCATAGTCATCAACCAAAAGCATACATAGAGGCAAATATCTCTTGGAGAGCCAAAATTCTTATTGCTCAGTTAAAGACTAATTCTCATCAACTCCGTTGTGAAACAGGGTGTTGGAAAAGGCCAAAGGAAGTGTGGGAGGCAAGAGTATGAATTTTTTGTTCTTCTCGAAAAATGGAAACAGAAAAACATTTCATTTTAGAATGTGAGGCCTTTAAAGACAACAGTGAAAGTTATGCAGATATGCTGGCAGCTAGCTCTTGGGATAATCTATTTAGCGAGGGGTTTGTCGAGAAGCTGGGAGCATTTATTCGAAGTTTCACAGAAAAGGCGCCGAATACATCAAGCAGATGAAGAAGCAATCTGTTTCATAGGCTATCTTTAGCCTTGTGGACATTAAAATAATTTCTTTCTTCTTCTTTCTTCCTTCTAAGAAGAATGTAACGAAGAAAAGGTATCTATGAAGATTACTTTACTGGAAAGTCAACAAACTACTCCTATTGAGAGGAAAGGTTAAGACAATAAGAAAAATGTAACTACCAATAAATTAATAAATTACCCCTATTGGAAAGAAAGGTTGACACGGTAAGAAAATAGTTACTATCAATGAATTAATCTCAAACAAAGCTTAACAAACAAATTTTATAACATATTTGAAACAACAGTGCCGATGTTTCTTTTATCAAAGCTATACCGTTATTATAGATTAAAACACTAGTTCACAATTACAATCAAACATTATACGATGAGAGTATAATGTGATACTCTCATAGCTCTTTGACTTACATTATACGATGAGAGTATAATGTGATATTCATAGCTCTTTGACTTGTGCTTACTCTTGATAGGATTAAAAAGCATAGTTCATTTTTATTGGCCACTCCTTTCTTATAAACAAACTTTGTTGAGCATAAGCCTTACACTCATGAGCCATTTTGGCCCTTGCAAACTAAGCATACTATATTTGCAACAAAGTCGAGCACAACGAACCAAATGTTATTTATAAAAATGCCGTTAAAACTTTATTTATTTATGGCATTTTCACTAAATTTATATTGTTATTTATTTAATTAAACAACCATCAAACACTAGAGTAAAGTTTAATCATTTTATATTTTTTTAATTTAATAATATAAATGTTGATTATATATATAAAAGCTTAGTTTAATTTAGGTGTGAAATAGTTGATCATGAACTCGTCAGACATCTCTGCCTCCATATGCATATGCACCTGGCATCTAGAAAATGTAATTTCTTTATATCAATAGAAATTACATCTTTTTCCATGGGAAAAAAAAAAAATTAGACAACCATCAAACACTAGGGTAAAGTTTAATTATTATATGTATATTTTTTAATTTAATTATATATATATTTTGTTTAATTTCGCGTAGTCTAACGAGGCGGAGGAGTTGCCCAGAAAGTTATGGGAATTCCAGCGATATTTAGAGAAAATCCGGCAAGGATTTTTGTAAATCCAAGTTATAGTTGTTAAACTTCAAAATTTTACCTATCCTAGACATTTTTGATGGTGTTGAATCCATTTCCACCATCAACAACACGATTCAAACACTGCCTCTACAAGAATTTTTGAATTTTTCCATCCGGGCAATTCCTCCGCCTCGTTAGACGACTCCCTTTAACTTATATGTGAAATAGGTTTTTTCGTTGGAATTTATTAAAATTTGGTAATATAGTTTCAAGTTTTTGGTTGTTGTTTAAAATACATTTTTAATATATAAATGGATTCAACATCTTTGAAAGCGCGTGGAGCACTCAAATTATGCAGACTAAACAATTTAAACTCAAGTTTTACAAATCTCTATTGGATTTCAACTAAAATTAACCAAAAAAATGGTCGTGAAAAATGTTATTTTGTTTATAAGTTAGACTACAACTCTCTCTATATATGTAAGTTTAATTTTTTTTTTTTATTTGATCCTATTGGCCTGTCTTGATGGCCAGCCTCATATGTTATTTGTATTCGCTCATTATATTCCTGAATATAATATCATCATGTTTTTTTCCTCTGAAAAAAAAAAAGTTTAATTTTTATTTATTTTTATAAATTGTAATTGTTTAAATTTATTATTTTAATGTTTATTGGTTATAAAGTAGATGGCCACAAAGTATTTTATGAAAATATTTTATGATGTGAAATTTATTGGTTCTAAATTTTATGGGCAAAAATCCAACCATATTAAAAGTTAGTGTGACTCAGATAGTATGCGATCCATAATAATTTTTGAAGGCTTAAAATTTCATGGCTTAAAACTTCATTGATTGTGAAGGCTTAAAATTTCATAGACAAAAATCCCCGATCTCCGAATAATTTTAAAAGTTTAAATGCACAAAACATTTAAATTATATTAATGTTGGCTTAATTTAACATAAATGTATTTAGAGTGAATAATTTTGAATACTTACGGACAAAAATCAAATCATGATAAAAATTGATATGACCGGGATTAGATGCGATGCCTACATGAATTTGAAAACTTCATGGCGAAGCTAGGAAAGAGACAAATAATAATATAATATAAATGGGGGAATAAAGAGTAATTTAAATTAAAGGGCGAATAAGGGGTGGATAATCCAAGTGGGGAATAAAGAGCGAAATAATTTATATTATTTATAATATTATAAAGGGCCAATAACATAAATGGGAAATAAGAGCGAATTAACAGTGAACAAAATTCGAGCATTTATTTTATTCGTTCCGTTCACAGAGCCTATAATTTCATTTCAGATGATGAGTTTACTCAGAATTCAATTTGCAGGCGAAGTGCTGCTCTATATTTCTCTCCCAGGAAAGCTTTTTCAAGTGTGATTCAGTTGTTCAGAATGTGGGCGTTCTTCGTATTATCGATCGGCGTTGCCATCATTGGAGCGGCCCTCCTCTCCGTGCGCTCTTCTGAATTACAAGGTTGCCCTGTCAGGCAGCAGCCCCAATATGTATACGAGGACTGTTACAAGAAAGATGAGTCTGATAATGATTCTGATGATTAGTGTTCTGCAGATTCTAGATGAGTAATTAAGATTCTATCCTTTCTTCACTTGTAATACGTTTGAAGGTTTGAGGCATCACCGTGCCTTAAATTTTAAGTCTCTATTATTTTGGGTTTTCTTGTTCACTACATAAAGTGAAGGCAGAGTAGAATAACCTTGAGCTTGACATTGAACAAATGAATTACTCTACTGAATAATATTGGTCAAAAAGTCTTCATTGAAGAAATACCACTTCAATGTATTTTATGTCAAAGCTTTAACAGTGAAGAAATTAATTTGATATGCAGATATATGTGTATTTTATCTAAGCTTATCTTGGGATCCAATTTTCCACTTGTAACCTCAATGTTGCTTTTATAGTTCAGATATTTGATTCGAAGAATCTGTAATGGATAAGTCTGGTTTTATATTTTTTAAGTGACAATTTCGTAATTTTGAGGTTTATATACAATTTTATAACTTTAAGGTATATATATATATAATTTTATAACTTTGATCTTTAAGTATATTGATCTTTGCGGAAGAAATGTTAAAATATATGCATGTATTTATGTTTTTTTTTAAATTTTATTTCTGTAAATAATTTTTATTATAAAAAAAAAAGAGAGAAAGAAGTAGTTACATTGATATCTATTAAGAAAAAAAAAAGGTTACATTGATATGTAGTATAACCAGATCTTGACTTACCAAAACCCAACCAGCATGTATTTGTGTAGCATATGCATGCATATAATACTTCTGTAAAAAAAACGGTATGCGCATTTGATTTTGTTGGAAAGTGTGAATTGAAGATAGAGAAGTGGTAGTTGTTGATCATTTTTTTTGGATTCGTCGGTGTATATGTGACTTATAAAATTATCTAAGGGTTCACACAAACTCCTAACAAACTTAAGACAGGGTTGTTTTTTTTTACTATTAACCAAATTATGACAAACTCCTAACAAACTTAAGCCATGGTTGTTTTTTTTATTAATAACCAATTTATCACAAACTCTTAACAAACTTAAGACATGGTTGTTTTTTCTTTATTAACAGCCAATTTATTAAAAGCTGAGGGTAAATATTTTATTTTTTTTATTAGAAAGCTAGTAATTAATTTTTTATCCTTTCTCCACTTGTAATATGTTTAAAGGTTCGAGGCATCACTGTGTCTTAACTTTTGACTTTGTATTTTTTTTCGATCGTCTTGTTCATTTCATAAACTGAAGGCAGACTAAAATAATAATCCTGAGCTTGACATTGAACAAATGAATTACACTATTGAATAATATTAGCAAAAAAAACTTCATTGAAGAAATATCACTTCAAAATATTTTAGCTCAACTTTTAATATTGAAGAAATGAATTTGATATGCAGATATATGTGTATTTTATCTGAGCTTATCTTGCATCTAATTTTCTACTTATAATGACGTTGTTTTTGTAGTTGAGATATTTGATTTAAAGAATTTGTAATCAGATAAGTATGGTTTTACATTTTTAATTTCAGTGAGAGTTTTATAATAATTTTATATATAATTTGAGTGGGTGTAGTTATTAAGAATATGTATTTCTTTATAAGATTAGGTGAGGGGTGTAAAGTATGTACAATTTTATAGATTTTAGCAATTAAATTACTACACAGAGGTGGATCTTTGTCCTATAACCAAGAGGATCTAATATACTAATTAAGTGAGTTCTCATCCAACAAACAAGAGGATCGCATCTACCAATTTGGTGTCCAGCTTGACGATAACATTAAATAATAATAATTTTAAAATCTTCATTATTAATTAATATCATTAATTTGTCATATAGAAATAAGACCCTTTCTTCACAAACAAAAAAAGTCTCATACACTAATTTAGTAGCTAACTTAACCTTAACCTTAAATAATAATAAACTATAAAATATTCATTACAAATTAATATCATTAAATTGCTTTAATATCTAATTAAATAAATCCATTCATGGCCAACCCATAATCTATGACCACACAAAAGTCTCTTAACTAAAGTTTAGTTTCTCTTAGATTAGAATTTGGTGGGAAGATTATCTTATATGAGGATTTGGTTGAGAGAAGCCAAAGGGCATTCTTTTGGGAATAGGATATAAGCTCAGTAGTTGGAATTGAGAAAACCTTTTCTTTAATATCAGTACATAGAAGTTAACCTTGCTTAACGAAGGAATATAGAGTGAAGAAACCTATGGAATGGTCTATGGTACAAATTTATAACGGCTAGCAATCATTATTAGTCCTTGCCTCACTAGAGACTATAACAATAGCCTTGCATCAATGTGCCTTGAATTTCTAATATTTTTCTGATTTTTTTGCAATTTTAATCAAAGTTTCTAGAAAATGCTTATATTCCTATTTTCCCATAAATTCAAAAATCTTTTTTAAATTTTCTGGAAATTTTATTTCTAATTTTTAATTGGTTGAGTGAGCTCTAATGGGATATAATTCCCCTCGTGGAGGGTGTTTTATTTTTTATATTTGTTAGTGTCTAACAAATAATTTAAAATTGAAAAAAGGTTAATTTTGTAAGTGGTCATTCTATCGGTGAGTGCTCTAACACTGGCACTATTATGCTATTGCTTTGTTCAATGATGCTAGAACTAGTGTGGTTGCAATCCCTTTACATAGATGGGATCGATGAAGGAGGTGCTAAATAAATATCCAATTAATATTATTATGTTTCCTTGTGTGGAGCTTCACAGTGCAAAAGAACTTCCTCCACACAGAAAAAGCTCCACAGAAGGAAAGTTATTCAGGCCCACTTATTACATCGTTCATTAATATATTGCAGTTATGGGTTGTGCAAAGCTAGAGAACATGATAAAGAGTTTGTAGGTTATAGGGAGAGTGAGAATGGCTGCCACGTGGAAATGCAAACCAGATACATAAGCTCATATGAATACGTGAAGATCATGTCAGTCGTTGTAGTTGGTAACTTATTTGGTACATATAGAGACATATGGGAGATGGGGGCTAGACAAAGGGCCATAGTGAGAGCTAAAGGTTGTTTTCGATTCCTCACTTCCCCCAATCCAACATGTAACAACGAGAAGATGAAATTGATTTGTAAATGATCGATCTGGCAATAATGGATATTTATATAAATACCAATTCAAATGAAAATCCATGCATAAATTGAGAACAATAACTATAAATAATAGAAAACTTTATTACACCAATAGTGTTCAACTTGCAGCCACAGTTAATATTAGAAAATGCATGGATCAATTCATGGAGAAAAAGCACTTTTGGCCTCGGTTGGGTTGTTTCAACATAACCACTGCACACTGCCCTAGCCGAAATAAAATAAGAGTACCATAGGCACATTGTCCTAGTTGTTGGCTTAGGTTGGGCAATGACCTGCAAGCAGATCGCAGTCTCACACGAAGTGATTATGGGAGGTTGCAGAACCGGGTTTATGTAGCCTGAGGGATGTTGCGATGTGTGACACTTGTGTATTTTCTTTACGTTTTAATACTTATAAATTGTGTCACATATACCAACTACTTCACACTTATAAATTACTTCACAAAATTACATTCATCACGTAAACATAACATAATTATCCATAAACTTCACTGCACTAAAATAAAGTGCAGATATTAACCAAATAAACACATGAGATATAGATTTTACCGTGGTTCGTCCCATTGTGGGACTAAGTCCACAACAATTGTTGCTTATAATATAGAATTGGTACAACAAATAGTTCTTCCCTGCGCACATAGCTGCAGATGGTCTATGCACTTAGCTCTTGACCTAGGCCTCTGCGCACTCAGCTGCGGAGCCTTTCTCCTTTCTCTGAAGTACAAATTAACAAAATACAACCAAAAAACATAGATTTCTGATCAATACCTCTCCATTTTTATTATTCATGCCTATATATACTATTACATCGCTATATTACCATGGACCCGATACCATGGTTTCCAAAATACAAGGGACTATGGTCCAAAACCATCAACTTTTTACAATATTATATTCCTTTTACAAAAAGGGAGGGGCTTCACCGCGAAGCCCCCATACTATGCGGATAGTTTGTTGCGCGGTCTTTGTTGTGCTCCACTGCTCTGCTACGCAGTCCACTTCATACTCTCCGACATATTTTCTACTGCACACTCCACAAAACTCAGGTTTCTTGCCCAAAATCTGGCCAAGTTGAGTTGCACCCAACATGCCCCCAACACTTACCTATGACTCATCCCGAGTCACTTAGTTGTTGTGCCTCTGATATTTTTTGCAATGTTGTTATAGGCCTGGTTGAACTGTTGGAGAACTTCTGACATTTTCTTATCCTCGCTACGTGATTCCTCCAACGATGCTTTTGTTACATGCTCTGCAACCTTCTATAGTAATGTTTCCTCCTTCTTTCGAATCTCCTGAAGCTTCTCATCTACTGTCTGCGAGAGTTAAAGGACCTTGTCCTACCAAGGTTGAGTTATTTCTATCAATTTCTACTCTTCCCTCTTCAACTCTTCGATCCTCTTCTGCAGCACCTTCGCTTCATTGATCTTTGTGAGCTCTTGTGATATAGGAAATGTCTTCCCAGCTTCTCGAATTTCCTCTAACTATTGCTTCTTTTGCTGCATCTCCTCCTGTAGTTTACGAACATTTGGATCTTACTGCAGCAAAGTCCAAATCTGCATACTCTCGTCTAGTAGTTTGTTGTATTCCGCTAATGCTACGGAGATGCTAACCATGAATAACTTTAAGTCAACCTCCCTCTAGTCTCTTACATCTTCTGGCATGGTTGGCTGCAGCTTCAATTTGATCTCATTGATTTTGACTTCGTCTTCAAACTGTACCACGAAAACATTGCCTTTCTACTCCTTGATTGCAAGGCTAAGCTTTGCGACCTTTTCTTTTGCAGATTCCTCTTCGCGGACCTCCATGTCCAGAATTCCCTTGCATGTTGTTTCCACTGCATCCTTTAGCTACTGATATTATTTTTCTATCTAATCTCTCTCTTGTATTGTTTGGTCGAGTTTCTGTGACAGCTTGACCCATTCCTTTTCCACCTGTATGTTGAGTTGCGATGTGCGCTCTTCCCTTAGCTTCAATTCCTATGTAATCTATTCATGCAGCTTACATAACCTTGGTAGCGGCACTGCTGCAAAGTTCATATTTATGTTTCCACTCCTTGGCCTGCTACTGAATTTCTGCTGATTCAAATTGTAGAGCCCTTGCAAGTATCAATGTCAGCCTCGCTAAAAGAGTAGGCATGATCGACCTTCCTTCTGCAATCCTTTCATGTATTTGTATAGGCTGTATAATTCACAATGCCAAAAGCTTCAACTCCACAATCCTTTCCTACACACTTGTGATAAGCTCGTCATAGTGATCTTCCACCATGTTCCACGATTTTGCTATGATCTCCAGAACCTTGTCTCCAATTTGGTCCAAATCTCTCTCAGTGAGAACCATTGGTGTGACCTCCTTTGATTTTTCCACCTTATGCTTCTTTCTGGCCTTGGAAGCTTCGCCCTGGCTCTACCTTTTCTCCACATCAAATTTCTTTGTTTTTTCCTTCTCTATCTGCTTCATCATATCCTTGCCTCCTTGAGGATCCTCTTCGTCATGATGTTCTTCTTCATAGGTTCTTCTTCCTCTTCCTCTTGCTCTATCTTTTCCACTTCCTTTTCCATGGTGCGAAGTGTCTAGCTCTTCTTATTATGTTGCGCTATCTCCTGCCTCCTCCAGCGGAGTCATCCAATCTGCAGGCCATGTCTACACTACTTCTACTAGATCATCCTCTTTGACCATATATGGAAATGCATGACATTTCTTCTTCACGTCTCTATGTGCCTGTATGTATAATCTATGAAAATATGCCTTGAACCTTGCAACAACATTGTATTGTTTGTGCAAACTCGGCGAGAGGCACATATACTAGTTTATAAGCATGTGTAGGTCCATCTGGTATAGTATAAAATATATCTTGTTTTCATGTGTGTGCGATGGTTGAGTGGTATGCCATAGTGAAGCGTACCTCACGGCCTCACATACATCTTATTTTATTAGAGGAAACTGTGTATCCTCTGGTTCCTTCCATGTCAACATAGCAATGATCAATAGTAATTGGGCATAATGGAAAGATGTACCTTTCTCCTGGACCTTGCGGTAGTCGTCCAAGAATTCCTTTCATAAATGCGCAACCCAATTATATAGGACGCCATTTGCACACTACGTGGCTAAAGCCACCACCAATGTAGGGAATTCATTTGTGCAACACTTCCTCATACTTTTTATAGCCAGAATATGTGCCACGAAGCAAAATTCTTAGTCGCTTATGGATTTTATGTCATAGCCCCTATTTCCTTTCACCAACCCATACTTATGCTTCATGCTTTCTGCCAAGGCATGGTCCTGGTCCTTCCCAATGAACTCCTCTGTGGGGTTCCACCCTTGGTATGGTAATCTCGTGATTCTCTATATTAACATTTGGTCTATGGGGATTTTATTCCCCATCCACAAGTGTCCATCATGTACTAACATTAACAATTGTTGAACACACGTTGTGTTTGATAAACTCCTGCCGAAGTGTGGTACATTTAACATATTGAGAAGTCCTGACTTCACCAACCCATTCGCCCATCATTGTGGTTCTAATCTTGTCACTCTACTATATGGGTAGTGAACTTGCTGCAAGTATCGGCTTTGTGCAAACTGCAGGTACTTCCTTTGGTCATTAAAATCATTATCTGTGAATTTTAGCTGCGGGATTTTTCCTAAAAGCTCTCCTTCAAATGACACATCCTCTGGTAATAGAGGTGTGAATGTCTCATACTTCGCATCTTTGGCATCCTTTACAAGCTTAGCTTTTGGCTTCCTTGGCGAAAAATATGCGGGTAGAGGTGAGATGAACGTTGCAACACCTTCCTCTACCTGAATTTCCTCCACTTCTTCTTCAATGTCAGCCTACTGAGGTTTCTTCTGAAGCTTCATAGCATTGCTAGGCTTCTTGTCTTTCTTTTTATTGGTTCTAGGTTCCTTGGGTTGCTTCTGCGTCGACGATTTCCACGGATTTTGTTGCGGTGGTGCCACTAATTTGGGTGTTGTTGCTATGGGTGGTGCCATTGGTGATGTTGTGGGTCTATCAATTGTTGCTGTGGTGGCTGCTTCCATAACTCCTTCTATACCTTTCTCATTAAGAATCCAAAAAAATTCTTCAGTCAACAAGATATTCATGCAGGAAATCTATGCAACTACTTCACACGATTAATCTCTCAATCTTTTTTGATTCAACAAAGTTCTTAATCTGAGAGGGATTCAACTATTTATAATAATTCGAGCATTCAGAAATCATCATTAGATTTGATTTTCCCCTGATTATGTTCAGATTGCATCATTAAATGCATATCTATCATTAAAGTTTTCCAACTGTAGTCTTAAATTAAACTTGACACATGTATTTTCCCCTTTAATGGTCATATTTCTACTTTTCCAGCAAACTTCAACACATCCCCTACTGTAGCACACCTTTGTCTTACGCCACGGCTTCCTGCGAACTTCAAAATATTTCTGATTGTAGCGAAGTAATTTCTTCATTGAATCTCTCTTTGTAGCATAGTTTATAGTCCAATGTCAACTTTCAACTGCATGTGACACTAAGACTTTCCTTCTTTCTTCTTTAGGGTGAAGTATTAGGGACATGTTTTTCCATGTACAACTTCAATCTACTGCCATTTACTTTTCCTTTAATTAATTCTCCATTTAGCTTCGCTAACTGCACTATGCCTCCATCAGTGATATACTTAATAACATATGGGCCTAACCAAGGTGTTTTGAATTTCCCTGGGAATTTCACAAACTTACTATCATAGAGGAGAATAAGGTCTCCTACCTGAAACTTCTTTTGCTTATTTTTCTTGTCATGCCAAGCCTTTTCTGTTGATTTTTCACTTGTTGATGAAATCCTTCTATAAACATGTCTTCTTATAGAGCCAATAACAGTGACATTCTTTCTTCCATTATGTCAGGGTCTGCCATATTTGTAAAAGCTACAATTCTTAGGCTAGGGACAATGTATTCCATGGGAATCACAACTTCTTACCCATAAACCAACCTAAATGGTGTCTGACGTGTCAAATTTTTGCATGTAGTCCTATAAGCCCATAATACTGCTGGAATTCTAAGATCCCAATCATCCCTATTCACATTACATACCTTGGTCAGTGCATTCTTCAAAATTTTATTGAATTCTTCCATAGTTCCATTTTCCTGAGGATGATAAGGATTTATTTTTTGTGGTAAACTTGAAATTCCTCAGTTAATGCTTCAATGGTCTTATTCAGGAAATGTGACCCTTAGTCACTCATCAATATCTTTGGACACCCAAATCTGGACAGTATGTATTCAAAGATGAACTTCATAGCAGTTTCTACGCTGCAATCCTTCATTGGCTATGCTTTGACCCACTTTGTCAAATAATCAGTTGTAGTGATTAGATACCTCGCACCAGCCCTTTTCCATGGTGGATTGATAGGTCCAACAAAATCAATATCCCATTTTTCAAAATCCTACAGAGTTACTTGTGGCACTAGTGGTGTCTCATATCTCCTTGAAGGTTTTCTTGTCCTTTGGCAGATATCACAAGCTCAACAATACTCCTTTGCATCTTTGTGTAGTGTAGGGCACAATAGTCCTACTCTTAAAAAAAATTGTGCAGTAGCTTTCCCTGCATAATGTCTACCAGTTGCGCCACTATGAGTTTTTGTTAAAATTATATGCCTTTCATGCTTAGGAACATACATGTGCATTATTTCATCTGGTCCCATTTTATACAAATGTCCTTCTATTAGTGAAAAAAATAGTTGTGCATCAGGAAGATTATCCTCTATATTGTTTGGTTCTTCTCCTATTTCTAACCTTGACAAATGATTAGGTCTAGAATTTAGTCTTCCTATCTTAACAACGCCTTCAAAATCATACTCCTAAAATAATAATATCCATCTGCAAATTTTTCCTCTTAAAATGGGCTTATTGACCAGGTACTTTAGTGTGGAGTAGTCTGTGAACATCTTAAAATGTGATCCCAACAAATAATGTCTGAATTTCTATAAAGCATATACCGTAGCTAGTCCTTCTCTTTATGTAGTTGTATAGTTCTTTTCTGCTTTAGACAGTTTCCTAATTGAAAAAGCTAGAGGGTGTTTGATTTCTTCCACACCAGGTTGTGCCAACACCACTCCTAAAGCTATGCATGAAGCATCCACATGAACATGAAATTCCTTATTCCAATCTGAAAATGCCATTTTAGGAATAGTTACCATCATTTTTTTAGTGTGTCAAGGATCTTTCTACATTCTTCGTTCCATAGGAAAGTAACATCTTTCTTCAGAAATTTTTCCATTGGCGCAATAATATGTGCATATCCTTTGATAATTGTTTTGTAATATCCTATATGTCCCAAAGTGGTGTGAAGTTGTCTCACTGTTTTTGGTGGGGATAAATTCACAATAGTAACAATCTTTTCAGGATCCACCATCAATCCTTTCTTGCAAACAATATGTCCTAGAAATATACCAAAAGGTACATAGAATATGCACTTCTTAATATTCAGAGAAATTTGATATTGCATGCATGTGTCGAGCATCAACCTTAAGCTCGTAGCATGTTTCTTCAATAACCCAAATACAATCCAGTCATCGAAGTATACTTTTAAGAACTTGTGAATATATTCTTTGAAAGCTACAACCACCACCCTTGAGAATATGGTAGGGGCATTCTATAGCGAATGTAGTCTTATGTCGATCTTCTGGTGCAATTATGATCTAATGGTATCCTAAAAATCTGTCTGTTACCGAGTAGGGCTCCTGTCCACCTACATTATCCAACACTTCATCTGTAAAGGGTGTGGAGAAGGGATCACGCACACATGCATCATTTAATTTCCTTAGATCCACACAAATCCTGATTTCTCATTTAGCCTTCTTTTCTTGGACTACCATGGGACTTACCCACTCTGATTCCTCCACAAGTTCAATGATCCCTGATGCTATCATTTTATCTAAGTCTCCTTTTACTTTCTCCTTATATTTTGGATTAAATCTATAGGTTCTTTGTTTGATAGGCTTCACATTAGGCTTTAAAGGAATCTTCATAACTCCCAAGTCTCCTACTATGCCCTTCATAACTGAGAAAATAGTGGGGAATAACTCTTGGTATTCATGCAAAAGAACTATCACTTTTCTGGTTGTTTATTCATCCCAATAATCTCCTATAGTTGGGAATTTTAGCTCATCTTCTAATCCTATATTCACCTTCCTTGTCTTTAATGGCTTTGTTATATCAGGCATTTATAATTCATGTCCATTCACTTCGTGGTAGCCTTCATATTCTGCTATGTCAATATTGTCAAGGTCTTCATATTCTTCTACAACAATATTGTAACATTCTAGTACATTATGTAGCTGCGCAACCCAATCATGTTGCCAAGTGAGTGGATTTTCATTCTCAAAAATATCCTTCCAAACTATCTGAAGGGTTGAATTTATATATAGACAATCATCTTCAAAGCTAAATGTCAATATAAACCCATCAACCATCTTTTCCCAACGCACAGTACCATGTTGAAGTTTTGTTTCCAAGTACCTGTTTTGAGGAATTGTCTTCAATGTATGGATGAACCCATGCACCCATTCTTCTTGTGGAATCTCCTTCCATGTTGTCATACAAAGCTAGATGTTCTCTCTAGGGTCTGCTTGACCATCATATTTATCTTCCAATTCTGTTTCTACCTGACCAAACCTTATCCATATCAACCTTTGACATTCCTTCCAAGTTCCTGTATTCTTCTTATGTGTACCCCACCATCTAGTAGGAGTAGCTCTTAATGCTAGATCTAGAGCTAACAATATTCGAAACTCTGGTACCTTTTCCTCATATTCTTCAAGAAAATTATTTATATTACCCAACCCATCATAAAAAGGTAAGTCACATACCTCAGTTTTCATACAACAAACTGCATTAGTAATTTTTTCGCATTGCCTTTTAGACACTTGATTTAACCTATTTTTCCAATTTTCCAATTCTTCTTATGAATCTGAAGTGCAGGAACTGTCTTGTTCCCAACCCAATTTTCCATCTGCAGTGGGATTATTCCTTTCTTCCTATTTAGTTGTTATCTGATAAATGTTGTCTATGTTTATTGCTTTGTACACTTATTTAATTGGTTCAGTATACCTTGCTCCTTCTGATGGATCTATTGGAACAATGAATCTCATATTATTTCTTTCAAATATCATTTGCCTCTTCTTTAAGTTGATTATAGCCATGTTAGAAAATGCCCAATCTAGTCCAAGTAGTGCAGGCTAGGGGTTACTTTCATCCACAATTTATATCACTTCAAAGTCGGTGGTCATGCGCACCCCTTCAATGTCTACTGTAATGCCTGATAATCTTCGTAGAGGAACAATATTTTGTTGGGTCACCATTCTTAACTGAAGAGGTGACCATTGCAACTTCGGTTTACCCATTAATTCCCATGTTTTATTTGTCAAGATATTAGCTTCATATCCTAGATCTAAAATAACTTGGTCCATGTCATATTCTCCTATTTGTGCACTAAGCCTCATTTCTTTTCTAGTTCTCTTTTGTCTATGTAAATTGTTAACTTTGTGCATCTCACTCTGCGGTACTTCTTTAGATGCACAAGAATTTATCAATTCCTGAAGTCCTTCTACAACTCTTTGATCTCGCAACAATTTCATACAAGTTTGAAGAAAAGATTTTAGAGTATCTACTTGATATGCTGCATATTGTTCCTGTATTGTTAGAGCTTGACATTGTGTTGAAGATGGTAGATCATAGTTATTCTTCTAACTTTTTTACGCGCTAGATGTCGAAGCTCCTGCACCCATAAAGCTTCGCTTCACTTCCATAAAGACTTCTTTTTCCTTTTGAATATCAAACCCAGGGAATTTTTCAGTAGTCTTTCTTACCCATGTAGCTTCGACTTCCTTCTTCCCATCTTCTTTATCATCCCCAATCACAACTCCACTTCTTGTTACAATATTTATACGAGTTTCATTGGTCCTTATGATTAGCCTCATCATTGGGTAATTACATGGGCCTTAATTCACCTCCTAGCTTAGTCAAACCAACTTTTCTCATAACTTATTACATGTTTTTTATTATATTTTGTTTATGAGGTGAGTTAGAGTTGGATATTATGCTTAGTGGACTAATATGCATTGAATGCAGGATTAAAGGAGAAAATCAAGGAATTTTGGAAAATACTAAGGTCAAAACTTGAATGGGACAAGGGAGAGGGATTGTAGGAGGTAAATCCTCCTCATTTACTACACCTCCATTCGAATATTCCTCCATTCATCACATCAGCTCGGAGTGCAAACAGCTAAATCATGAGGATTAGAAGGCAATCGAGAAAGTGAGAGACAAAGCACCAGTTTATCTCGAGTTTGGGAGCTGAGCCTCCCTAATTTTAATGAAGTCATTGGGGACTTCATTTGTATAAGTAGAGAGGCCTAGGACCTCAGTAGGATTCAGATTTTGATTGTAAAAACCTAAGCTATTTTCGAGCTGCAATACTTGTGAAAGTTCTATTGATGTAATTTGTTGTTGTGGTAATAAGAATGAGTTTTGTTTTGAGCCAACAATGAGTTAACTCAGAGGGATGAAGATATTGGGTAGGGAACCCACCCTAGCATCCAAGGCTCCTCTTTCTTGTACATGTACGTTTAGTGTAGTTTCAGAGCTTCATCGTTACTTTTCTTTTTAGATGTAATGCCATTACAAGTAGTGTAGATTAGATTGGTTGTTTATTAGTTTGCTTCCATTTGTGCCTGACTCCATTAGCAGGTTACTAGGGATAAAAGGATCACCAAAAGGTTGTTAGTAGGTGTCTCGGCCTCACTTCCTCCCTCTTGAATCATGACTTGAGGAAGGGACCCTTAAGCAACCCCAAAAACACAGATTTCTAGTTCTTTTATGAGCTTTGGAGTTTGATGTCTTTAAATTAGTATTTGGTTAGTTTTGCAAGGTAGATTTCCATTGTCATCTTTTTCATCTTCATTTCTGTAGTAGATCTCATCCATGCTTTCATTCCTTTCAGCAACTTTCCTCATGCATAGTGTAGGCAGTTAATTCATTAATTCTGCTTTTCTAGTTTATGAAAATGTTTCTTGTTTGCATAGATTTTTGGAAGATATACATGTTTTATGCAGAGCAGGTGCTTCAGGAGAAAACTAAGACTTCATATCCAGTAGACATCTTCCACTCCATCCATCTTAGCCATCCCTTGTTTTCACCATCACCTTCACTAGTTTTTCATCATTTTTCATAGAAATTCTTCCAAGCACATTGAGTGAATCTAGCCATCTACTATCTTGGATGTTGACTTCTGAGTGATCCTAGACCTTCTCCCATTCCATTCCACCCATCACACACCTTTCCTAGGCCTTCCATCACCTCCAACACCTCACATTTTTCTCTTAGTTGTATCCTGTAGGTTTACAGGGGATCCTGTAGGTTTCTTGTACATCCTGTAGGTTTTCTTGAAATAGCCTGTTTTAAGGCTGAATTGATGGAAAACCTCTAGGAAGTCACCAAAAGCCTCCTAAGGGTCCTCCACACCATCCAACCATCTCATAACCCTTCGCGCCATCCTAAAACATCCTTAATCCACCTGCCACATCAAGAGAAGCAATTAGTTTGCATACTTGATTTTGCATAAAAAGACAAAAAAGAAAAAATAGATTTAGTTCAATCTATTTACTTTCACATTAGTAATGTTTGATGATTCTCACTTCTATAACTTAGATACTAGCATTTGGTTCATGTTGATTTAGCATTTCTGCCAAGCATAGTTTCTTAGTGTTTAATTAGGAAATGGTGAAATTTAGCATTACAGGCCGACCTTCTCCATTATTGTAGTACAGTGGCTCTCTCTTAGAATAGATTTACCTTTCTTCCATCAAAGAATAAAGATTCTTCTTAATCCATATAATTTTGGCTTAAAACCCCAGTGGTCTCTCGCCAGCTGAATAGTGACAACAGGCAGAACCATTCTTGTTGCAGTATTGGTGCTCATCACTTTTTGGCGTCATTGGCGGGGAGGTGTCTAAGTAAAATGTGATTACTTCTTTCTTTTCTTCTATTTCTTGTCTTCAATATTCTGCCATTAGTTTATTTATGCAAAAGTAATCTAGTTGTTTCCTTTCTTCCATTTTGCATCTTTTGCTTTCCTTTCCATTTTGCAAGAAATATTTTAATTCAACAAATAGCTTTTTCATTCTGTCAGTAATCTTCATTCAATCAACAATTTCAATTCTGCAAAGTACTTTCCAAGTTTGAAAAAATGCAAAACCAAACGAAAAATATTTACTTTCATACCTCGTAGGAATAGGGACAAATTAGGGAAATTTTTGCCAAATACCCCCACTGCATTAAACAGCCAAGTTACCTTCCCTCTTCTTCAGTGGCTGTGAACTAGAGGAACCCTTAGGTGAGAAACCTGACATATTTGAGGAACCTACAGGGGAAGAAGAAGAAGAAGAACCCATTTGTACTGAACCAATGGTTGAAAAAAAAAATGACAGAGGGAATAGAGAGAGAGTTGAGGGTGCCTTCTCCATCAGGGAAACCAATGAGGACACTAAGATGAAAAATATAAGCCGCTCTGCCCAACCTCATTTCCATGGCCCGACCACAGAGGACCCCGACACTTTCCTATTTGATTTTGTTGTTATATGTCGAACCTATGACTACACAAATGATGAGAAAAAGTTAAAACTATTTCCATCTACCCTCAAGGATGCAGCATTGTGTTGGTTCATGGGTTTACCTGGAGATAGCATCACAACTTGGGCTCAGATGTAGCAAGCCTTAAACAACAAATATTGGGACTACTTTCGGTCATAGGATACTAAAGAGGAAATTTTTAGGATGACCATATGCAATGATGAATCCCTAGAGGATTACGAAGAAAGAATCCAGCTTAGTTACAAAAGGGCCAAGTGCACACTTGACCCTGAGTCACTAAGTTTGGTCCTACTTAGGGGAGTAAGGGAAGATCTTTTGGATACCCTACATTTGTTAGCAGGAGGAGATATCTACCAATTACCCTATGAGGATATCAAGACTATCTTTAGAAACCATTCTAGGGCAACTAGGAAAAAGGGTAGGGGTAGTCAACCTATGGTCAGTACACCGTCTTCCAACTCATCCATTAGGGGTGAAATTGGAAACATGTTGGAAGATTTCAAAAGTGAGATTCTGCAAACCCTTGCCTTGCAAATGGACACCATGTACATTAAGAGGAAGTAAGAGGAAGTAGAGAGAGCCTTGGCCTTCTTTGTCCTAGATACAACAAGAGGCATCCTAGGAATGAATTTCCATTGAATTCTATTGAAATTTTCTCAATCTGTGAAGAAAACCACTCCACAGACAAGTGCCCTTCTTTCCCTGGACTTAAAGATATATATCAAGGACATGAAGGGGTCTTTGAGTAGCTCTGCTACATTAACCAACGAAGACCTCATGGACCTAGACCATACCAGCAGGGCATGCAAGGGTCATCCCATGCATATTACAACCCCAACTAAACGATTGCCATTCCTTCTTGGGGACACCCTGCTCATCCTTCCTGGTCTACACCCCCTCCTTGGTCCTTTGCATCTCAATATCACTCCCAACCAGCCAGCTAGTCATTTCAACCTTATGCTCTGCCACAAACTCAATGGAATACACCTCCCCAGGGGTGGAGGTCCCAATACAACAATTCTCTAGCTCTATTGCCTCCACCACTTGCCCAACCATAGCTCCTACACTCTGCTCCACCCAAGCAACCCCAGATGTCTGCCCAGCCAAATCTGAACCCGAACAACAGGCAGGCTCAACAAGTATATAGTGGAGAGACATCATATCCAACTTATGCTATGGAAATCCAAGAGATTAACCTAAGATCTGGGAGAGTTCTCCCGGATAACCAACCTCCACCTCCACCTAGGGAGGTTGAGGAAGAAAGAGAGGAAAGAAATCTTAAAGTGAATCCACCCTTTCCTAAGAGATTAGCCCAACCACTCCAGCCTACCGCAGAAGAGACTGAACTTCTGGGAGAATTGAAAAATCTATGTGTAAATATTCCACTTCTCCAAGCGATAAAATATGTTCCTATTTACAATAAGTTGATTAAGGGGAAGTGCTTCAAGCATCCAGGGAGGCGAAGAAGGGATGCCCCTACCATTAATGTCATTGGGTAGCTATTCGAATTAATGTTGGGGTAGGTAATTTATCCAAAATATTTGGACCCTGGAAGCCCTGTAGTAGATGTGCACATTGATCGATCTTGGGGCTGCCATTAATGTGATGACTAAGGACACCATGTTGAAGCCCAACCTTCAAGTTTCATTGAGGAAGACCACAACAGTTATGCAACTTGCAAACTATTCGACAGTAACCCCTGAGGGGATTGTGGAGGATGTGATGGTCTCCATTGACTCTTGGGAGTACCATGTAGATTTCCTAGTTCTCCAGCCTAAGGCTAAGCTTATTAGTTACCCTCTCATCCTTGGGAGATCATGGTTGGCCACTGCCAATGCTTACATTAGCTGCAGAGCTGGGAATTTGACCATCAAGAATGGGCATATGTCTAAGCAGTTAGTCCTATACCCTCCTGCTCAACCTTCACTAGAGCATGACTTACCTTTATGGTTGGACGAGGAGGAAGAAGATGAAGTTTATTCCGCCCAACTTTATACTTTAGAATCAACCATGGGAGGAGGACAATGGGATGAGGGTGACTTGATTGAACACCTACTGCAAAGTCCAACTCCTAGTTCATTGCCCTTAGAAGAAGCAGTAAAGGAAACCCAGAAAAATCATCCAATTGACTTATGCTTGGACGATTCCAACCCACTCTGTGTTGAAACCATAGAATTCGGCCCAGAAAGAACCTTGAAAATCAATCCATCTCTTTCTGCTCTCCAAGAAGATAAGTTATGCAACATGCTAAAGGAAAATCTAGAAGCATTCGCTTGGAGTTACAAAGAAATGAAGGGAGTACACCCCTTAGTGTGTACTCACCACATATACATCAAATAAGGTTGCAAGCTGGTCTGACAACCCCAAAGGAGGATGAATCCAGCTCTTAAAGATATAGTCAAAGAAGAACTACAAAAACTATTGGATGTAGGATTCATTTACCCTATCTCTGATAGTGAGTGGGTCTCTCCTTTGGTGTTAGTTCCAAAGAAAAATGGTAAGTGGAGAATTTGTGTTGATTACAGGGAGTTGAACAAAGCCACAAAGAAGGACCGTTTCCCTCTACCCTTCATTGAACAAGTGCTAGATGGCTTGGCAGGGAAAATGTTTTTCTCTTTCCTAGATGGATTCAGTGGGTACAACCAAATCTAGATCAACCCAGAAGACCAGGATAAAACCACCTTCACTTTTCCTTTGGGTACTTTTTCCTATAGGGTCCTTCCTTTCGGCCTATGCAATGCTCCTACCACTTTCTAGAGAGCAGTCCTGAGTATTTTCGTCGAATTAGTTCGTGATGCGGTGGAAATTTATATGGATGATTTTATGCCTTATGGCTGTGATTTTCAAGAAGCTCTGTCTAACCTAGGAAAAATACTGCACAAATTCATTGAAATGAACCTATATCTCAGTCCCGAAAAATTTGAATTCTTGATGACTGTAGGGACCGTGCTAGGTCATTCAATATCTCAGCAAGGACTGTAGGTGGACCCAAACAAAATAGCTATCATCCAAAGGGTCCCACCTCCTCAAAAGCAGAGAGATGTCAAAAGTTTCCTAGGGTTAGTTGGGTACTACTGAAGGTTCATAAAGGACTTCAGCAAGTTGGCCTCTCCTTTATTTGGTTTGTTGGCCAAGGACTCTAAGTTTATATGGTCAAAAAGATATCAAGAGGCCTTAGACATCCTAAAGGGAAAGTTAACCACTATACCGATTCTCTGAGGCCCAAATTGGGCCCTGCCCTTTCATACTCATGTTGATGCCTCACACAAAGCCATGGGAGTAGCCCTAGATTAGATAGATGAAAAATTGCCTTATACTATCTATTTTATTAGTAAGAATCTGTCAAAGGTTGAACTAAATTACACAGTGACCGAAAAGGAACTCCTGGTTGTTGTGCATTCATTGAACAAATTCAAGCATTATATTATAGGCTATCAAACATTTGTGCATACTGACCATGCTGCAATCAAATATTTAATGAAAAAACCAGATGTGAATTCTCAGATTAGAAGATGGTTACTTTTATTACAACAGTTTTATCTAACTATTGTTGATAAGCCTAGTAAGGAAAATGTTGTTGCAAAATTTTTGTCTAGAGTGAATTTTCCTGCAGGTGAATAAGGAATGGTTGATGACTAGTTACTAGACGAGCACTTATTTTCTATTTCAGTTCTCTATCCATGGTTTGCTGATACAGCAAACAATTTGGTATCGGCACAGTTCCCACCATACTTGTCCTCCAAAGAAAAGAGCAAGATAGTAAGGAAAAGTGCCCCCTTCACTTGGATTGGGGGAAATCTCTTCAAACTTGGCCCAGATCTAATCTTGAGAAGGTGTGTCAGGTAGGAGGAAGTCTTTTTCATCCTTCTGACCTGTCATGATGGGCCTTGTGGAGGTCACTTTGCAGCAAAGAGGACATCATTCAAAGTGTTACAAGCAAGCTATTATTGGCCCACTCTTCATTGGGATGTCAAAAGATATAATAGTCAGTATGATCGGTGCCAGAGGATGGGAAGGCCTACTCTAAGAGATGAAATTCCTCTATAGCCTCAAGTGACTTTCGAGCCATTTGACAAGTGGGGCATGGAATTCATTGAGCCTATTGATCCTCCTTCCATGCAAAAACAATACATCATTGTGTGCATTGATTATTTGACTAAGTGGGCTGAAACCAAGGCAATTAAGGCAGCAACAAAGGAGAAGGTGGCTGAATTCCTAAGGAAGAATGTATTCTACAAATTTGGGTACCCTAGAGAGCTGGTCATAGACCAAGGCAGCCAGCTTACTTCCAACATGATTGAAGACTTGCTCATCCAGCACAAGATTAATCATAGAACCTCCACTCCCTATCATCCACAAGCTAATGGTCAAGTGGAGGTGACCAACAGAGCCTTAGAGGGCACCTTGACCAAAGTGGTAAGCAGTAGCAAGAAGGATTGGGCAGATAGACTAGTTGAGGCCACCTGGGCCTATAATACCACATGGAAGACCACCACTGGATTCACACCCTATAAGCTAGTCTATGGGAAAAGGGCCTTGTTGTCCATTGAATTTGAGTATAACACATTAAGGATGGCAGCCCAACTAGATCTAGATCTCAGTAGTGCATAAAAAGAGAGATTGCTCTAGTTGAATGGTTTGGATGAATTCAGAATGTAGGCCCTCCTACATACAGAGGTAGTTCAACTTCAAAGGAAGATCTGGCATGATAAAAACATCAAGGAGAAGCAATTTCAAGAAGGCAATTGGGCGTTGCTATATGATTCTAGGTATAAAGACTTCAAGGGCAAGTTAAGGACAAGATGGCTAGTACGTTATGTTGTAGAAATATGCCATGATAATGGTTCAGTGCAGATCAGAACTATATATGAAGAGGCCATCCCTTTACTTGTTAATGGACACCGATTGAAAATTTACAAGAGACCTTTATCAAAACAAGAGTTCATTGATGATATCAATAAAACAGTGATGATAGTGGAGCAAGTTTTAGCTCCTACCTCATCAAATCACTGAGAAAAGAAAAAAGAAAAATAAGGACTCAGGTGAAAACCTCCATGAGGTGCCTGAGTCCCACCATTGGGTTGAAAACCTCTTGGGGTGGCCCAGTGGTATCAAAAAAAAAAAGAGAGAGAAAAAGATAATAAGAAAGATCCCTGGGTGAAAACCTCTCTTGAGGTGCCCAGGTCAAACAGCTAGGGTGAAAACCTCTCAGAGGCAGCCTAGTTGTTTTCCCCCAAAAAAAAGAGAGAGAAAAATCATGGAATTTTCGTTTGCAAGTCACCAAGAAGGACGGTCAAAGCACGGAGGAGGATCACAAAGAGGCCCCTGTCACTCACATTTTTATTTTACCACTCATTACCATTCATTCCTCCACCATTTCTATCATTGTTTTACTCCTTTACTTCAGTTTACAAACGGACTGTGTTTTCTATAGGATCCCCTGTAAATCTACAGGATCCCCTAAAAACCTACAGGATGATCTTGTAGGAATTATAGTGACCCAAAAATTCTACAGGAGGCATTCCTAAGGTAAGCAAATGACTTTATATGCCAATAAAATGCTCCCCCTTCATCATTCAATCACCATACCTTGTCCACCATCATCACCCCTACACTCACCCTTAAAAACAAAATCAGTTTCAAGAATATTTTTTTTTTCTTTCTTCAAAAAGAAGGGAAACATGGAGGAATAGAGAGAATCACCTGAGTATTCCTTATTATCCACACTCCTAGCCTTTCTCTCCATCCATGTCATCATCCTCACAACCCCAACAAAAAGTATGATTAAGAGTTCTGAGGGAGAAGCAGCTACAGGACATCCTGTAGGAAATCTTGTAGTAGCCTATCCCACAAAATACCAATCATAACGGCAGCAAGCCTCTAGCATGATGATCCAGGAGCTCCAAAGCAGCAACAACACCACCATCTTCAACCACAGGTGCCTGCACAAACAAAGGAGTCATTAGGAAATAACAAGAGGAGAAAATGAATAGCATGCATCCAATACACACAACAACACCTCTGGTCTTCAACAACTGTTGCAGAGCATTGGCAGCGCAGTTAAGTATCCTGCTTTCTCTCTCATATGCATCATGTAGTCAAAAAAATGTAAGGGTTACAAGTAAGTTGGTTTATAAGTGAAAATGTGGCTAGTTAACTTGGCCACCTTCGTTTAGTCAACACATACACAACAGAGTGTCCTCTTACACGTGGCAAAAATCAACTCAAAGACAGAGAGGGAGAAGGACAAAAGCGGTTAAAACTACAGATGCATAAGGTGGGTGCTAATTATGAGTGGGGAATGACGAGGTGGTAGTGGGGACCAATGGTCCAAAAATGGAAACATACCTTTTCTACCAACACACCACCTCACCCTAAATAACCATAAGAGGAAATAATCAATGTTCCCATGCATTCATGCATTCACTCCCTCGAAGCTCACTCTCACAGGTCGCTCTTATACCTAGGCAACCTACCGTAAGAAAAAATCCATCGATTTACTGCACAAGGATTCCTACAAGATCATGCACAGGAATTCCTACAGGAATTTCTACAAGATGATAGGAGGGTTTAATAGGAGGGAGCCCAATAACACTGTGAGAATCCAACAACACCCCCAAGTGCTTGAAATCTTCACAAGACATAATTGGATGGGTTTCTTCAAAAAATTTAGAGGGTATGATGATGAGGTGGCCTGAGAATTTTCTCTCTCCCTCATTCCACTCACTAGGATCCATGCCACTGTTGTGATAAGAGGCCTCTCCATAGAACTCAACCTTGAGCTCATTAGCAGAGTCACCACACTTCCCCTAGGAATTGCATGGGGGAAAGAAGACAAAGGAGATAGCCAAGTTTCCAAAAGGAAATTATTTTTAGAAGGTGAGAAACCTACTGAAGACAAAAATGGAGTAAGGATGGAAAGTCTGCCATATCCATGGAATGAGGTAAGCTACCAAATGATAAAATACATTTCATGTGAGGGTAGGTATAGTGTGGTCTATGGCTATCATTTTATGCTTCTTGAAGAATTGAGATTTGGAGCAAAAACACCCCCTCACCAAAGGCTCAGCATACCATGCTTGTTGCTGCAATCACTAATAGACTCAAGCATCAAAGTGCAGGAGGAAAATTCCCAATAGTTAGCTCACCATGGGTTAATTAGGATCCTTATAGAATATGCCCTCCAAAACCTCAGAATTCCTATAACATGGTTAGTTTTCAAAGACATGCTATCAAAGGATGACATCAAAGCTCTCACATATGATGTTAGTCCTACTGTCAGTGAAGAGGGAGAGGAAAAGACTAAAGCGGAGGAAGAAGAAGTAAAGAAGGAAGAGGAAGAAACAGAAGGAGATGAGGATGAGATGGATGAAGAAGGAGATGAAACAGAAGAAAATGAGGATGATGAAGAAACAGAGGAGGATGTTAAGGAGGACACTGATAAAGATGTTGAATATCTACGAGAGGAAGAATAAAGGAATGACATAGGTGAAGAAGGAAATGGAAAGGAGGGGAAAGAAAAAAAGGAGGAGTCACCTAGGGTGTCTCCAAAACCCACGAAGAGAGAGGCGACAATTTCCCTCACTGCTCTTAGCACCCCCATCAAACAAAAAGGCAAAAGACAGAGGCATATACCCTTGTATTTTAGGACAAGGAAAATCACAAGAATAAGACAGGGGAAACCCAAAACATCAACCAAAATTCCCATTGTGATTGAAGACTCCCCTACAAAAAAGGAGAAAATGCCTTCCCCTAAGTCTCCTATCACCTATGTGAGAAGGCCTACTACTAGAGCAACCTCCTCCAAGGGAAAGGAAATCCTACAGGATACACAATAGAATCTATAGGAAGTAGAAGCAGTCCTATAAGATAATCTGTTGAACCTACAAGAGGCACAAAAATTGGAAATGGAGGTAGGGGAGCAGTAAGAAACTAAAGAAGAGGACCCATAGACAAAAGAACCCAGACCCCAACCTAACCTAGACTCCTACTACAGGTTTATTGAAGGAGGCAGGGTCATACCTCAAAAAATTGCTATCCCACTGTTCTTCAAGCTTGAGAAGGAGAGGGCCAGAACTCACTCATGGATGCAGATTTCCAAATCAAAGGGGGTGGAAGACATTGGGCACATGGAGGAGAAACTCAAGGAAATGGGAAGAGAGCTAAGTGGTTTGAGAGATAGAGATGCTATAATGAGAAATCAAGTAGAGATAGAAAATGCATGGTTGAGAGGATAGCTGCAGGAAAGAGAGAATCAATTGGCATGTATGGGAAATCTCTCTTTGGAAGAAATCTAATGTAGGATGCCACCTAAATCATATTCCCTATACCTCAAAGAATAGTGGCTATAGTTCTAGATCAAGACCCTAGCATAGAGAGGCATCATGCCATTTCAGGACGATAGGCAGTTCATTGATCTTTGTGATCATGGCACACTAGAAGATAGGGTCAGGATGGCTAAGTTTTATTTGCACAACATGGCCCTAACATACATGAATGTATGGGACCCTAATTCCATGCTAGGAGATTTACAATTTATGTCTTTGGCATCATGGATGAACCATGAGGAGTCAAGGGCTGCAGAGACGAAGAAGATATTGGCAAGAAAGAAAACTGAATCTCTTGTGATTAGAGTTGAACAATTAAATCATATGGTCCTCATCAGTACCCATAATTTGATTGCAAATGATCCTCAACTTGCACCTAGATATCTTGCTACCCAAGAGCAAGAAATTTCACATTTTGAGGACATGTTCAGGTTGTTAGGAGATGATAGCATACATGCTTTCCTGAGGAGATGGAACACACTGCCATATAGCTTAAAGATAAGGGAGTACCACTCTCCTCAAAGGTTGAGAGAGGCACTAAACAGGACACCCATGTATAAGAAATCTATGCAAAGGCTGAAAGTCAATTGGATTGGCCTAAAACTCAGTCCACCACTACTCTTAGGGATGCTAGAAGGGAGAAAGGAAGAAGAAGAAAAGAGGCAATGGGAGGAGGTATAAAAGAAAGCATGCTTCTATGAACAAGAAGAGGAGACCATAGCAGAGGCATGGGATGTCAGAGAGGCCACTAGATCCATGAAGGATATAGATATTGATTAAGTTTCTCATAGGATGAGAAACACTTTCAGTAGGGAGGTGATGATGAGCCTCATCATTGGGTAATTATATGGGCCTTAATTCACCTCCTAGCTTAGTCAAACCAACTTTTCTCATAAATTATTACATGTTTTTATTATATTTTGTTTATGAGGTGAGTTAGAGTTGGATATTCTTCTTAGTGGACTAATATGCATTGAATGCAGGATTAAAGGAGAAAATCAAGGAATTTTGGCAAAGACTAAGGTCAGAACTTAGCTGGGAGAAGGGAGAGGGATTGTAGGAGGTAGATTCTCCTCATTTACTACTCCTCCATTCGAATATTCCTCCATTCATCACATCAGCTCAGAGTGCAAACAACCAAATCATGAGGATTAGAAGGCAGTCGAGCAAGTGAGAGACAAAGCACCAGTTTATCTCGAGTTTGAGAGCTAAGCCTCCCTAATTTTAAGGAATTCATTGAGGACTTTAGTTGTATAAGTAGAGAGGTCTAGGACCTCAATAGATTCAGATTTTGATTGTAAAAATCTAAGCTATTTTCGAGCTGCAATACTTGTGAAAGTTCTATTGATGTAATTTGTTGTTGTGGTAATAAGAATGAGTTTTGTTTTGAGACAACACTGATTTAACTCAGAGGGTTGAAGCTCTTGGGTTAGGTCCAAGCATCCTCTTTCTTCTACATGTATGTGTTTGGTTCCAATTGATGATTTCAATTAGAGCTTAATTTAATGTGAACCGGGGAAGGTAAACTTAGAAGTGCTTATCTAAAATATATATATCTAGAAAGATTCCTAATTTGTCCAAGATCTTAAAGTCCCCTTACAAGAACATATTCATTAAGATCTCTTTCAAGAACTAATCAAACCTAGATCTAACAATTGTTTGAGATCTATGATTCTCTTACAAGAACATATTCTACAAGATCTCTTCCAAAAATTAGATCATCTAATAAGAACTTAAAAGCTGAAATGAAGTAAACCTAGATCTAATCACTATATGAGATCTTATGGTTCTTTTAAAAAAACACTTTCAAATAAGATCCTTCCAATATTAGAACATTTAATAAAACTTGAAAGCTGAAATCAAACAAAAAAAACATAAAACAAATTATACCTAAAATAAGAAAATAAGCATGCAAGTGAGGCCATGGGGGCTCCCCATAACTCCACAAGCACACCACTTCAATGGAGACTCAAATGTAGAAGAAAAATTGAAGTATGATCCTTTATTCCAAAATATCCATTACAAACCAACTCTAAGATTACAACTCTAAGCTTCTAAGATTACATACTTCAAAATTCTAAGATTACAAAAACTTCAAAATTACAAAGCTTCAACATTCTAAGATTCTAAGATTCTAAGGTTACAAATGGAGGAGATTGTACTCCTATTTATACAATGGGATGAGTAACAAACTCATAATGATCATCCACTAATATCTCATTTAGTTCCATAAATCTCTCAACCATCTAGACACATAACCCATTTTGTCCTTGATCTTCTCCATGAGATCATAATCTTCTCTATGAGGTTTATCTCTTCAAATTCGAATTTGATCCTTAAAGGCCACATAAAGGTGTCTTGGAAGCTTCCTTAGCACCTGCACATGTCACAAAAACAACCCACTTTCCATATATAAAGTAAAATATATTATTTTCTAATATTTAATCAAGAATTTCTCTTAAAAATGCTTAAAATAAATAATATTTGGAAAATATAAATGAGACCCATTAATGGTGAATAATAGGGAAAATGGAGTGACAAGGTGGTGAATAGTGAGTGATATAATGGAAGCATAGGTGAAAAATGTATGGCAATGAGTGATATTTGTATGACATTTTTGGAGCCCAACAGAATGTTTAGTGTAGTTTCATAGCTTCATTGTTAATTTGCTTTTTAGATGTATTGCCATTACAAGTAGTGTAGATTAGATTGGTTGTTTATTAGTTTTCTTCCATTTATTCCTGACTCCAGTAGTAGGTTAGCAGGGATAAAAGGATCACCATAAGGTTTTCAGTAGGTTTCTCGGCCTCACTTCCTCCCTCTGGGATCATTACTTGAGGAAGGGACCCTTAAGCAGCCCCAAAAACACAGATTTCTAGTTCTTTTATGAGCATTTTAGTTTGTTGTCTTTAAATTAGTATTTAGTTAGTTTTGCAAGGTAGATTTCCATTGTCATATTTTTCATCTTCATTTCTATAGTAGATCTCATCCATGCTTTCATTCATTTCAGCAACTTTCCTCATGCATAGAGTAGGCAGTTAATTCATTAATTCTACTTTTCTAGTTTATGAAAATGTTTCTTGTTTGCATAACTTTTTGGAAGATATACATGTTTTATGTAGAGCAGGTGCTTCAGGAGGAGACACAGACTTCATATCCGGTAGCCACCTTCCACTCCATCCACCTTAGTGATCCCATGTTTTCACCATCACCTTCACTAGTTTTTCATCATCTTTCATAGAAATTCTTCCAAGCATATTGAGCAAAACCAACCATCTACTATCTTGGATGTTGACTTCTGAGTGATCCTAGACCTTCTCCCACTCCATTCCACCCATCACACACCTTTCCTAGGCCTTCCATCACCTCCGACACCTCACATTTTTCTCTCGACTGTATCATGTAGGTTTACAGGGGATCCTGTAGGTTTCTAGTACATCCTGTAGGTTTTCCTGAAATAGCCTGTTTTAAGGATGAATTGATGGAAAACCTCTAGGAAGTCACCAAAAGCCTCCTAGGTGTCCTCCATACCATCCAACCATCCTATAACCCTTCCAACCATCCTCAAACATCCTTAATTCACCTGCCACATCAATAAAAGCAATTAGTTTTCATACTTGATTTTGCATAAAAAGACAAAATAGAAAAAATAGATTTAGTTCAGTCTCTTTACTTGCACATTAGTAATGTTTGATGCTTCTTGCTTCTATAGCTTATATAATAGCATTTGGTTCATGTTGATTTAGCATTTCTGCCAAGCATAGTTTCTTAGTGGTTAATTAGGAAATGGTGTGATTTAGCATTACATGTTGACCTTCTCCATTATTGTAGTAGAGTGGCTCTCTCTTAGAATAGATTTACCTTTCTTCCATAAAAGAATCAAGCTTCTTTTGACTTCATATAAGTCTAGCTTGAAACCCCAGTGGTCTCTCGCCAGCTAAACAATGACAATAGGCAGAACCATCACTTTTACTTGTGTCTAGAACACCATCACCTCCAAGTTTGTATGAACCTCGGGTCGATAAAGTAAAGATGGTAGCCCAGGAGTTGCAACATCCTTACTGCAATGATGGCTCTCATCACCTTGGTTCCAAAATCATCATTTGGATGTTTTGTGTCAGTTGTTGGTTCCTCTTTTCTTGCATTTTTTCCATAAGTATTGGACATTCTTCAATTACATGATCAAAATATTTGCAATACTTACATGTCATGGTAGGATTCTGACAATCTCTTGTGAAGTGTCCTTCCTGGGCACAGTTATAGCAAATAATCTATCCTCTTCCTCAACCAGCTCCACCACCTTGACACTATGATGTCCATGTTCTTCATCTTGCATCCTATATGCATCAGCACTTAGATCCATGATTAGTTCATAAGTTCAGCAATTGTTTTCATCATGTCCCACTAATTTGCAGAACTTGAAATTCAGGTTCCTTGGAGTTTGTACGTACTTTTGCAACAGATAACAATCTTCAGCACGATGTTCACCCCTAGTTTTACATATCTCACACCATAAGTTGGATCCAGGATTCAAGGGATTTCGTGCTCCACTAGCCATGTAGTTTTTGAAGAGAGGACATTGTTCCTTAAAATGGTCTTCTCCTTTATACTTTGCACACCATACTTCTTCTCAAACTTCTTTACTTTTCTTCATATCTTGTATCTTGAGCCAAATTTTCTAGCTGACTCTAGATCTGCTACATACCTGCATTGGTATCCCCTATTGGTGAAGCTTCTAACTTCATTGCAAGTTCTAAGGCTTCTGCTTGATTTTATATCTTCTATTGTGACAAAGGAAATATTTTATGTAGAAGCAGTGCAAGTATAAACCACTATTTATGTTGCTGCGAAGCTATTTTGAAGCTCACATGATCCAATAGTATCTCTAATCTTTGATCAAATTCCCAAACATACTCAGTAGACTTTTGTTTGATTTCTTTTAGCTCTGTGATGCACTACGACTTGGACTTTGGCTTCTTGAATTCTTTTATCAACGTTTTTTTAATGTCTGAAAATGGTATGTTCTGATTGCTCAAATAATTCATGTACCATGTCAACACTCTATCTTGAAATGTTGTAACAAGTTGTGCTTTCTTCACATTTTCATCATCGACTTGCTTCGAAGTCCATACTGCTTCGCATAAGAACCATAATTTCTCTATATCCTTTTATCCAATCCCTTTAAAAACATGCAACTTAATACCATCAGCCATATTTCTTCACAGTGGGGTAAGGGGATTCGTAAGGGGAGGGGGATAAGCGGTAGGGGGTGTTAAGGCTTTGTTTTGCCTAATTTTGACACCTTTTCTAAACTTTAACTCTCCCATTTTGAACTATCATTGACCCCTATTACACTTATTTCGGTTATAACATCTAGGTTTTGGCCAAAAGGGTGCTATATGCTTGAGGTATGCAAATTAATGTAAAAAGGTGTCTTTTACCTTAATCTTAAGCATTCCTTAAGCTAGTTGTCTCCTTATTGAATTATCATGCCAACTAATATAGAGTTCTTGTGCAGGTTTGTTTTGATTCGAAACAGTCCCACATTTCCTACAGACAGCTCATGTGATCCTATTTCCTACGGACGCTCTGAAATTCCTGTAGATGTGGGTTTCCTGGAACCACCCAGATTTCTTGCAGCAAAATTGGTGACTAGCTATGTTCCATTTATTTCCAAATCAAATGATAACATGGTTTTTGTGGGGAATTCATCGTACATGGATGCTATCATATTGGTTGTTTCGAATCCGCCAACGAAACTACCCATATTTGCAAACCTCTTATCGTTGGTCGTATGAAGGAAAACTCCAGCTATGTAACAAATTTTGTATAATCCATGCTTTCAGTCATTGATTAGACTTAGTATAGATAATTTTGATACTTTGTACCAGTACTGTTAGCTAATAGCTCAGATTAGTAGTTTTCTTTATTTTGAGCCACATATAGGCTTTTGAACTTGTATAAATTCGACTCTATTTTATATTGTAAGGGGTTGTTGGGTTGGATTCACTGATAGTATATATCATATTGTACTCAACTATGAAATTTTTAGATTAATATAATATTATATGTTCTGTATATCTTACTAAGAAAGATCTTCTAATTTTGAAGGGGCTGTGAGTGAGGAGGACCTCGTTTGCTCACAACTCCCTTAGTGTAGTGTGTGTGTATTTTAAATTTTGTTATGTAGTAATAATTTGTTTACATAGCTAATGTACTCTTTCTTATATATCAACAACAAATGATTGAATGATTAAGTTTCATGTTAATATGTTGATTTCATTTAATCAAGATTTGATTTACATTGTTGAGTGATTTCTTTAATTGATGTAAGTTTGATTTCTTATCTTTTCTAATCAACATTAGCAATACTAGAGTTGTAGAGGGATGTTTCAATCCACTCCATAGCCTTTTGCTGCTAAATGTTGATGCAGAAAAGAGGCATTAGTTCTGTTTATGGTTGATTGGTTAGATTAGTAAGCACTCAAGGTATTAAGCCTGCATATATTTTGCGCAACATCTCACAAGCTTACCTGCCCTGGGTTGATGATTTATGTTGAAAAATTATAATTCTATAATTTGACTCAACATTTTGGGGTCGTTGCTGAGGAGGTGCTAAGGGATAATACTAAAGTGTTTTAGTATTATGTATATTGTTTTAAATTTTCAGGAGTGGGGGAGTTGAAGTGGTAAGACAAAGGGGAAAGCCTTTGCACTTGCAAAAGTCATAAATTCGCCAAAGGCATGTCTTGATTGTTTGGTAAGTAGCTTTATTTGAATTTGTTTTCATAGTAGATGGTATGGTCTAATATTTAAAAATGTCTTTCGTGGTGGTGTGAGCAACACTTCACTTACTAATACACTGGCAAGGAAAAATAAATCTACAAGAAACAAGGCAGCAAGGGAAGAAGAGTCCGGACAGGAGGCCAGTGTTCCTGAAAAGAGCCCAGAACATATTCCTACTTCCATAGTAGCAACTTTTGCAGAAAAATATTCTGTTGTTGCCCATTTCAAATCTCCCCACACAAGAAAGACAACTTCTATGCTTAATGGGTAGCCTGAAAAGGAATTCCTCGTTAATCTTATTCAAGAACCATAATTTCAAACCATTGATTCTACAGAATCTATAGTTTACAAAGGTCCTACTTCTTTTTTGTCTGGAATGGTTCATGAAGAAGGAATTGGCAATATAGATGGAGGATATGATGAGAAGGAAGAGGAACTAGTCACATCTGAATTCCCTATCAGGGAGATTGGTGGAGAAAATCAGATGAAGAACATTCCTCCCTTAGCCTTGCCTAACCTTTGTGGAGTCTCCAATGAAGAGCCTGATGCCTTTTTTTTCGAGTTCGACATGTTATGCAGGATCTATGACTATTCTTCCAATGCTCAGAAATTGAAGTTGTTTCCTACAACACTGAAGGATGCAGCCCTTAGGCGGTTTATGGGATTGGATTCAAACTCCATTACAACCTAGGATGAAATGAGAAAGGTATTCTTCAAAAATAGATGTTTTGTAGGCTAAGAAGAAACAAGAGAAACCAGAGGAATTGGAGAGAGCCCTCGTTGTTTTCTGCTCGAAATGAAGGAAGAAGCATGCTTTGACAGAATGTCCTACAGATAGTATAGAGGTATGCTGAGTCTGTGAAGCTGAGTATTCCACTGATCAATGTCCTTCACTTCCTGAAAAAAAAGCAGCATATCTAGCAGATTGGGGGCTTTCAATGCACTTTATGCAATGGCACCTTAAAGACCATGGTAACCACGTGTTTCAGGTATGTCTTAATCGCACTATCAGGTTCCTTATACTCAGAATCAGATATGGAGTATTCCAATGCCCTGGAAACCTTGGCCTCCACAACAGCCTTGGCAGGGGAACTTCTCTTACCCTACAACACAGAATTTTCCCTCTCAAAACTTTTATCCATCACAGCCTGCACAACAACAAATTATTCAACCTCAACAACAACAACTTCAGTTGCCTGCCCCACCAAATCAACCTCGTCCTACGCAACTTCCTGCCCAGCCAGTGTCTAACCCCAATAATAAAACCATCCAATCCGCTCACAACATTGGATTGGTCACTTATCCCACTTTTCCTACCTACTGTATTGCACCATAGTCACTGCAGGAAATTTTTGTTCATGTGTTACAGGAATTTCCTGTGTCGCTATAGGAAATCCAGCTTAGATCCAGAAAAGTGGTGACTCGGCTAAAAAGAATTGAAGAGATTATGGAGGAAGATACTCTAGAAATGCTTGAAGTTGAAACTACACCTGAACCAACAGAACAATCTACTTCAAGGCCATAAGAACCTTCCTCATCCTATATGGTCCAGCATCCTTTTCCAAATAGGTTGGAAATGAAACTAAAACAGCTCGAGTTTGATCTTGTGTCTGAACTAAGAAATCTATGCATTAAGATCCCGTTACTGCAAGAAGTTAAGGATATCCCAATTTATGCAAAAACAGTGAAGGAGCTATGTACCAAGAGGCCAGGAAGAGAAAAGAGAGAACTCTCTAGAATTCAAGTAGGTAGAAATCTTACAAGTTTAATGTCTACCAGATTTGTTACTGAAAAATGTGTAGACCTCAGAATCCCTGTGGTTACCAACTTTATCAATGGGCATCCCATAAAGAACACTTTAATTGATTTGGGTGTAGCCATTAATGTGATGACTATGAAGACTTTATCTCGTATAGGATCCTTTGACTTATTACCTACTCCCACCATGTTAGAGTTGGCAGACAGGTCTAAGGTAAAGCCAAGGGGGGTATTAGAGGACATTGTCATCTCATTAGATTCTTGGGAGTGCGTTGCAGATTTTTATTTTCTTCAACCCAAAACAACTTAGGAGGGCATCCTTTGATCTTGGGAAGGCCGTGGTTAGCCGCGGAAGATGCCTACATGGGGTGTCGGTCTGGAAACATGACCATCACTCATGGATATGAAACAAAGCGCATTAATTTGTCTCCCCCTGCTCAACCCCTCTTAAGATTAGAAAATACACATTGGGTTGAGGAAGAAGAGCATGATTCAGAATGTACCTGACTAGTTTTGACAATAGCCCAAGCTATGAGCCTTAAAGAAAATCCAGAAGAAAATTTGATAAATTGTTGTATTTCTAATCCTGATTTTTTGTAGCAAGAATAAGGGCAGTCTAGTCATAATTTAGATATCATTACTAATATGTAGGATTTTCATAAACATAGTACAACATCCAAACTACATTTTTCCCTATTATCTGCATTTCTTGCATATTCCATGACTGAATGGGGGTGTAAGTTAGTTGAATTTTTTCCTAAAAGACCTTTAAATATTAATTCTACCTTAACCCATGAACAGGGAAAAACAGTTAATTCAAGCATTGCAAAATTTTTTAGACACATTTTCTTGGGAATATACAGATATAAGAGGCATTCACCCAGACACATGGATTCATCATATTTATATAGAAGAAAATGTTAGGCCTATGAGACAACCACAAAGGAGGATGAACCCCGCTTTAAGGGAAATTGTGAAAGATGAATTGTAGAAATTGTTAAATGTAGGGTTCATCTATCCTATCTCAGATAGCCAGTGGGTATCTCCACTGGTTATGGTCCCAAAGAAGAATGGTAAATGGAGAGTTTTTGTATATTATAGGGAACTAAACAAGGCTACCTTAAAAGATCACTTTCCCTTCCGTTTTATAGATCAAGTGCTAGACACTTTAGCAGGGAAAAAGTATTTTTCCTTCCTAGATGGGTTCAGTGGTTACAATCAGATTAGGATAGCTCCAGAGGACCAGGAAAAGACAACATTCACATGTCCCTGGGGTACCTATGCATATAGGGTATTTCCATTTGGTCTATGCAATGCACCAACCACCTTCCAGTGAGTGGTTCTTGGTATTTTCTCTGACTTTTTGCATGATTGCATAGAGCTCTATATGGATGATTTTAGAGTTATGGGTGATGCTTTTGAAGAGGTTTTACATAATCTTGAGAAAGTTTTGCAAAGATGTAGAGAAACTAATCTTTCGTTAAGAAATGAAAAATGTTTTATGATTATGACTAAAGGTATTGCTTTGGGTCATCATGTTTCTGTTGCAGGAATTAAAGTTGGTCCGACAAAGATTCAAGTTATTGCAAATCTACCTCCACCAATTAATCAAAAGGGAGTTCGAAGTTTCCTTGGACATGTAGGCTACTACAAGAGGTTTGTTGAAAATTTTACAAAGGTAGCAAGTACCGGCTTTGTGCAAATTGCAGGTACTTCCTCCGGTCATTAAAATCACTATCTGTGAATTTTAGCTGCAGGATTTTTCCTAGAAGCTCTCCTTCAAATGACACATCCTCTGGTAATAGAGGCATGAATGTCCCATACTTCACATCTTTGGCATCCTTTACAAGCTTAGCTTTTGGCTTCCTTGGCGAAAAATATACGGGTAGAGGTGAGATGAACGTTGCAACACCTTCCTCTGCCTGAATTTCGTCCACTTCTTCTTTAATGTCAACATGCTGAGGTTTCTTCTGAAGCTTCACAGTCTTGGTAGGCTTCTTGTCATTCTTTTTCTTAGTTCTATCTTCCTGGGTTGCTTATGCCTCGGCGATTTCCATAGATTCTGTTGCAATGGTGCCGCTACTTTGGGTGTTGTTGCTACGGGTGGTGCCATTGGTGATGTTGTGGGTCTATCAATTGTTGCTGCGGCGGTTGCTTCCATAAATCCTTCTATACCTTTCTCATTAAGAATCCAAAAAAATTCTTCAGTCGACAAGATATTCATGCAAGAAATCTATGCAACTGCTTTGAACGATTACTCTCTCAATCTCTCAATTCAACAAAGTTCTTAATCTGAGCAGGAGTCAACTATTTATAGCAATTCCAGCCTTCGGACCTCATCATTAGATTTGATTTTTTCCTGATTATGTTCAAATTGCATCATTAAATGCATATCTATCATTAAAGTTTTCCAACTGTAGTCTTAAATTAAACTTGACGTGTGTATTTTCCCCTTTAATGGTCATATTTCTACTTTTCCAGCAAACTTTGACACGTCCCCTAATGTAGCGCACCTTTGTCTTGCGTTGCAGCTTCTTGCGAACTTCGACATATTTCTGATTGTAACGAAGTAATTTCTTCATTGAATCTTTCTCTGTAACATATTTTATAGTCCAATGTCCACTTTCAACTGCATGTGACACTAAGACTTTCCTGTCATGCCAAGCCTTTTCTGTTGATTTTTCACTTATTGATGAAATCCTTCTATAAACATGTCTTCTTACAGAGCCAATAACTATGACATTCTTTCTTCCATTATGTCAGGGTCTGCCATATTTGTAAAAGCTACAATTCTTAGGCTAGGGACAATGTATTCCACGGGCATCACAACTTCTTACCCATAAACCAACCTAAAGGGTGTTTGACCTGTCAAATTTTTGCATGTAGTCCTATAAGCCCATAATACTGCTGGAATTCTAAGATCCCAATCATCCCTATTCACATTACATACCTTGGTCAGTGCATTCTTCAAAGTTTTATTGAATTCTTCCATAGTTCCATTTTCCCGAGGATGATAAGGAGTGATTTTTTTGTGGTAAACTTGAAATTCCTCAGTTAATGCTTCAATGGACTTATTCAGGAAATGTGACCCTTGGTCACTCATCAATATCTTTGGACACCCAAATCTGGACATTATGTATTCAAAGATGAACTTCGCAGCAGTTTCTACACTGCAATCCTTCATTGTCTATGCTTTGACCCACCTTGTCAAATAATCAGTTGTAGTGATTAGATACCTCGCACCAGTCCTTTTCCCTGGTGGATTGATAGGTCCAACAAAATCATTATCCCATTTTTCAAAAGCCTACAAAGTTACTTGTGGCACTAGTGGTGTCTCATATCTCCTTGAAGGTTCTCCTATCCTTTGGCAGATATCACAAGCTCGACAATACTCCTTTGCATCTTTGTGTAGTGTAGGGAACCATAGTCCTGCTCTTAAAAAAATTGTGCAGTAGCTTTCCCTGCATAATGTCTACTAGTTGTGCCACTATGAGATTTTGTTAAAATTATATGTCTTTCATGCTTAGGAACATACCTGCGCATTATTTCATCTAGTCCCATTTTATACAAATGTCCTTCTATCAGTGAAAAATTGTTGCCTTAACCACCAATTATTTCTTCTACTGCGTAGTGTATTCTGAAGGAGCCATCCCTGTGGTTGAGAACTGAATAATATCAATGAAGTGATCATTTTCTATCCTGATTGAAAATAGTTGTTCATCAAGAAGATTATCCTCTATATTTGTTGGTTCTTCTCCTATTTCTAACCTTGACAAATGATCAGGTCTAGAATTTAGTCTTCCTGTCTTAACAACGCCTTCAAAATCATACTCCTAAAATAATAACATCCATCTGCAAATTTTTCCCCTTAAAACGGGCTTATTGACAAGGTACTTTAGTGTGGAGTAGTCTGTAAACATCTTAAAATGTGATCCCAACAAATAATGTCTGAATTTCTGTAAAGCATATATCGTAGCTATTCCTTCTCTTCATGTAGTTGTATAGTTCTTTTCTGCTTTAGATAGTTTCCTACTCGCAAAAGCTATAGGGTGATCGATTTCTCCCACACCAGGTTGTGCCAACAGCACTCCTAAAGCTATGCATGAAGCATCCACATGAATATGAAATTTCTTATTCCAATCTGGAAATACCATTTTAGGAATAGTTACCATCATCTTTTTTAGTGTGTCAAGGATCTTTTGACATTCTTCGTTCCATAGGAAAGTAACATCTTTCTTCAGAAATTTTTCCATAGGCGCAATAATATGTGCATATCCTTTGATAATTGTTTTGTAATATCCTATATGTTCCAAAGTGGTGTGAAGTTGTCTCACTGTTTTTGGTGGGGATAAATTCACAATAATAGCAATCTTTGCAGGATCCACCATCAATCCTTTCTTGCAAACAATATGCCCTAGCAATATACCAAAAGGTACACAGAATATGCACTTCTTAATATTTAGAGAAATTTGATATTGCATGCATGTGTCGAGCATCAACCTTAAGCTCGCAATATGTTTCTTCAATAACCCAAATATAATCTAGTCATCGAAGTCTACTTCTAAGAACTTGTGGATATATTCTTTGAAATCTACAACCACCGCTCTTGAAAATATGGTAGGGGCATTCTTCAGTCTAAAAGGCATCATTATATATTGATATGATCCCCATTCTATAGTGAAGGTAGTCTTATGTCGATCTTCTGGTGCAATTATGATCTGATGGTATCCTGAAAATTTGTCTATTACTGAGTAGGGCTCCTGTCCACCTACATTATCCAACACTTCATCTGTAAAGGGTGTAGGGAAGGGATCATGCACACATGCATCATTTAATTTCCTTAGATCCACAGAAATCCTGATTTCTTATTTAGCCTTCTTTTCTTGGACTACCATGGGACTTACCCACTCTGATTCCTCCACAAGTTCAATGATCCCTGCTGCTATCATTTTATCTGACTCTTCTTTTACTTTCTCCTTATATATTGGATTCAATCTATAGGATATTTGTTTGATAGGCTTCACATCAGGATTTAAATGAATCTTCATAACTCCCAAGTCTCCTACTATGCCCTTCATATCTGAGAACATAGTGGGGAATAACTCTTGGTATTCATGCAAAAGAACTATCACTTTTCTGGTTGTTTGTTCATCCCAGTAATATCCTATAGTTGTGAAGTTTAGCTCATCTTCTAATCCTATATTCACCTTCCTTGTCTTTAATGGCTTTGTTATATCAGGCATTTATAATTCATGTCCATTCACTTCATGGTAGCCTTCATATTCTGCTATGTCAATATTGTGAGGGTATTCATATTCTTCTACAAGAATATTGTAACATTCCAGTACATTATGTAGCTGCGCAACCCAATCAGGTTGCCAAGTGAGTGGATTTTCGTTCTCAAAAATATTCTTCTAAACTATCTGAAGGGTTGAATTTATATAGAGACAATCATCTTCAAAACTAAATGTCAATATAAACCCATCAACCATCTTTGCCCAACTCACAGTACCATGTCGAAGTTTTGTTTCCAAGTACCAGTTTTGAGGAATTGTCTCCAATGTATGGATGAACCCATGCACCCATTCTTCTTGTGGAATCTCCTTCCATGTTGTCATACAAAGCTAGATGTTCTCTCTAGGGTCAGTTTGACCATCATATTTATCTTCCAATTATGTTTCTACCTGACCAAACCTTATCCATATCAACCTTCGACATTCCTTCCAAGTTCCTATATTCTTCTTATGTGTACCCCACCATATAGTAGGAGTAGCTCTTAATGCTAGATCTAGAGCTAACAATATTTGACACTCTGGTACCTTTTCCTCATATTCTTCAAGAAAATTATTTATATTATCCAACCCACCATAAAAAGGTAATTCACATACCTCAGTTGTCATACAACAAACTGCTTTAGTAATTTTTTCGCATCGCCTTGTAGACTCTTCATTTAACCTATTTTTCCAATTTTCCAATTCTTCTTATGAATCTGAAGTGCAGGAAATGTCTTGTTCCCAGCCCAATTTTCCATCTGCAGTGGGATTATTCCATTCTTCCTATTTAGTCGTTATCTGATAAATGTTGTCTATGTCTATTGCGTTGTACTCTTATTTAACTGGTTCAATATACGTTGCTCCTTCTGATGGATCTAATGGAACAATGAATCTCATATTGTTTCTTTCAAATATCATTTGACTCTTCTTTAAGCTGATTATAGCCATGTTAGAAAATGCCCAATCTAGTCCAAGTAGTGTAGGCTAGGGGTTACTGTCATCCACAATTTATATCACTTCAAAGTCAGTGGTCATGCGCACCCCTTCAATGTCTACTGTAATGCGTGATAATCTTCCTAGAGGAACAATATTTTGTTGGTTCACCATTCTTAACTGAAGAGGTGACCATTGCAACTTCAGTTTACCCATTAATTCCCATGTTTTATTTGTCAGGATATTAGCTTCATATCCCAAATCTAAATTAACTTGGTCCATGTCATATTCTCCTATTTGTGCACTAAGCATCATTTCTTTTCTAGTCCTATTTTGTCTATATAAATTGTTAATTTTGTGCATCTCACTCTGCGGTACCTCTTTAGATGCACAAGAATTTATCAATTCCTGAAGTCCTTCTACAACTCTTTGATCTTGCAATAATTTCATACAAGTTTGAAGAAAAGATTTTAGAGTATCTACTTGATATGCTGCATATTGTTCCTGTATTGTCAGAGCTTGGCATTGTGTCGAAGATGGTAGATCATAGCTATTATTCTAACTCTAATGTGCGCTAGATGTTGAAGCTCTTGCACCCATAAAGCTTTGGTTCGCTTCCATAAATACTTATTTTTTCTTTTGAATATCAAACCTAGGGAATTTTTCAGTAGTCTTTCCTACCCATGTAGCTTTGACTTCCTTCTTCCCATCTTCTTTATCATCCCCAATCACAACTCCACTTCTTGTTACAATATTTATATGAGGTTCATCGGTCCTTATGATCATCCTCATCATTGGGTAATTATATGGGCCTTAATTCACCTCCTAGCTTAGTCAAACCAACTTTTCTCATAGCTTATTACATGTTTTTGATTATATTTTGTTTATGAGGTGAGTTAGAGTTGGATATTATGCTTAGTGGACTAATATGCATTGAATGCAGGAGTAAAGGAGAAAATCAAGGAATTTTGGAAAATACTCAGGTCAAAACTCGAATGGGACAAGGGAGAGGGATTGTAGGAGGTAAATCCTCCTCATTTACTACTCCTCCATTCTAATACTCCTCCATTCATCAAATCAGCTCGTAGTGCAAACAGCTAAATCATGAGTTTGGGAGCCAAGCCTCCCTAATTTTAATGAAGTCACTAGGGACTTTAGTTGTATAAGTAGAGAGGCCTATGACCTTAGTAGGATTTGGATTTTGATTGTAAAACTCTAAGCTATTTTCGAGCTGCAATACTTGTGAAAGTTCTATTGATATAATTTGTTGTTGTGGTAATAAGAATGAGTTTTGTTTTGAGCCAGCATTGAATTAACTCAGAGGGCTAAAGCTATTGGGTTAGGGACCCACCCTAGCATCCAAGGCTCCTCTTTCTTGTACATGTATGTTTAGTGTAGTTTCATAGCTTCATTGTTAATTTTCTTTTTAGATGTAATGCCATTACAAGTAGTGTAGATTAGATTGGTTGTTTATTAGTTTGCTTCCATTTGTGCTTGACTCCATTAGTAGGTTAGTAGGGATAAAAGGATCACCATAAGGTTTTAAGTAGTTTTCTCGGCCTCACTTCCTCTCTCTAGAATCATGACTTGAGGAAGGGACCCTTAAGCAGCCCCATAAACACAAATTTTAAGAGCGATGACATCAATAATCCCTCCAATTATAGGACCATCATGATAAACCCTTTGTTAGCAAAGCTTTGGCAAAGAATGGACGAACTTGGGGTTACTAAACATTTAAGAGAAGTTGTGCATAGGATGTATGAAGAGGTGAAAGTCAAAATTAGAAATTCAATAGGCATTTCTAAAAGTTTTAGAAGTGATATCGCGGTCAACAAGGTTTCCCATTGTCTCCTACCCTTTTTGGTTTATATATCGACAAGTTTGAGGAGTGGTTAAATTTGCAAGGGGGTGATGGTATCTATTTGGGCAAGTTTGTTATAAAGCTTCTTTTGTATGCAGATGACCTTATTTTGATTGCTAAATCGACTCTTGGTTTGCAAGAGAACTTACTATCCCTTGAGAATTTTTTAGAAGTGTGGGGATGCAAGTCAATAGCAGTGAAACGAAAGTAGTGCTCTTCTCTAAGAAAATAAAACATAACCAACATAAGTTCTACTTTGAAGGCAAAATTCTGGAAGAAGTTGCAGATTACAAATACCTTGGAATTGACTTCAACAAAAATCTAAGCTAGAATGGTTGTAGAAAGTAAAGAACTTTGGGGGGTTGGAAAGCATTTTATGCTTTTCAAAATAGGTGTAGAGAGGCAGAGTTATGGGACTGGAAAACCACTCAAACTATTTTTGGGTTTCTAGTGATTCTAGTGATTCTCTATGGTTGTGAACTATGGGCCAGCAGTACATCCAACATGTAGTGGAGACAAATTGAGAAAATTCATATGCTTGATTACAAACAAATTTAAGATTAAAAGTGCAGTTCCTTATGATATCTTGTTAAGTGAAACAGGGATTGCTCCTATTGAAGCAATTGCTATGGTGTGAGTCATAAGGTATTTAAAAAATATTGAGAAAATGGAAGAGGGTAGATGACCTAAGGTTGTCTTTAATGATAGATTGTGCAAGAGGAAAAAAACTTGGATGCAACAAAATAACAAATGGTTTAGTAAATGGGGTATTTTCTTGAACGCGTGTCCCATAAACAACAAAGAGATAAAAGCTTTTGTTATGGAAAAGTTCCACAAGTGTACTTGGGATAAGAAGCTAGGAAGAAAGAAAAATTACTATATTGAAGTGTTTAATCCCACTCATAGTCATCAACCAAAAGCATACATAGAGACGAATATCCCTTGGAGAGCCAAAATTCTTATTGCTCAGTTAAAGACTAATTCTCATCAACTTCGTTGTGAAACAGGGTGCTGGAAAATGCCAAAGGAAGTGTGGGAGGAAAGAGTATGCATTTTTTGTTCTTCTCGAAAAGTGGAAACAAAAAAACATTTCATTTTAGAATGTGAGGCCTTTAAAGACAACAAGGAAAGTTACGCAGATACGCTGGCCACTAGCGCTTGGGATAATCTATTTAGCGAGGGGTTTGTCGAGAAGCTGGGAGCATTTATTTTGAAGTTTCACGGAAAAAGGGACAAATACATCAAGAAAATGATGAAGCAATCTGTCTCATAGGCTATCTTTAGCCTTGTGGACATCAAAATAATTTCTTTCTTCTAAGAAGAATGTAACAAAAAAAGTACCTATGAAAGTTACTTTACTAGAAAGTCAACAAACTACCCGTATTGAGAGGAAAGGTTAAGACGGTAAGAAAATAGTGACTATCAATAAATTAATAAATTACCCCTATTGAAAAAAAAAGGTTGTCAAACAAATTTTATAACATATTTGAAACAACAGTCCCGATTTTTCTTTTATCAAAGCTATACCATTATTATAGATTAAAACACTAGTTCACAATTACAATCAAACATTATACGATGAGAGAATAATGTGATACTCTCATAGCTCTTTGACTTGTGCTTACTCTTGATAGGATTAAAAAGCATAGTTCATTTTTATTGGCCACTCCTTTCTTATAAACAAACTTTGTTCATCCTAAGCCTTACATTCATGAGCCATTTTGGCCCTTGCAAACTAAGCATACTATATTTGCAACAAAGTCGAGCACAACGAACCAAATGTTATTTATAAAAATGTGGTTAAAACTTTATTTATTTATGGCATATTCACTAAATTTATATTATTATTTATTTAATTAGACAACCATCAGGCTCGCGAGGGTTTGGGTTAGGGTTTCAGGTTCTCTGCAGGTCACAGTAACCATGCAAGGATACCGTTAACCTGCATCTCCGCTATTTACTACCGCTCCCCATTCGTCACCTTTCACCTTACTGCACTCTGGTTGACCTATTGGGATCTTGGGGGGTTATGTTGTTTCGTTATCTCCCGGTTGACTACCCGTCGATGGTTTGTGTTACCTGCTGCAGACGGTTCGTTTCTTGTGCACTGTTTTACTCTCCGTTTTTTCCTGCTATTCGAGGTGTCCGCCGTTCCAAGAAGCAGCTAGCGTCATGGAGGACCTTGAAGCCATTGATTAATTTGAGGACTCGCTGGAGGGGGTCTCCATCTGGCGCTCCTCTTTCTCCACATCAGAAGGTATGTACAGCTCTGGCCTCACCGAGAATTACCCTTCATATTCCTTTGTGGAACCATCATGGTTTCAACCTGTGGTCCTCCCGGATGACCGCCCTACCTGGCCATCACTTTCTACCCCCCCCCCCCACTCCCCGGCAACCCTTGGTTTCGTTTCCGACTATTTGAACCTTAACCCTGGTTTGGACCTCCCAGTGACTTGAGCATTTACGCAGCCAATTTTTCCCTCATCGATTCCCTTAGTTTCAGTCGTTTTTACCCCTCAAGTCTCCTTCACCCCTCCATCCAACAGCTTTACCGCAGTTCCACCACTCGCTGGTTCCCTCCCTGTCTCTGTGGGCATCCCTAACCCTCCCTCGTCTAACCCTTACCCACCCCCGGATGTTTCAGACCCTCCTCCGATCCGGTCTCATAATCAGCCACCTCCTCAGGGAACTAAGAAGAAGTACAAGTGCTTCAAGTCCAAGGCGGACGATATCTTTCTCAACCTAGAAGAGGACATTCAGTGGGGAGAGAATATGGACTTCGCTGACAGGGTATTGGTCGGGCGCATCAGAGGTCGGAATTACACGGCTGCCTGCTTGAAGACCTGGGCAACTGAGGTTTGGGGTCACCATCTGGTTGACATTCCCTTCGTGCAAACTTTCATGAGGGGATGGTTCACTTTGAGATTCGCTCATGCTGACCATACTAATTGGGTATTGTCCTCTTACTGGCATTTTGAACATGCCCCGGTGCTCCTCAAGCGATGGACACCCCTCTTTGACCCTGAGACTGAGCAGATAGGCATTGGACCAGTTTGGATTCGACTCCCAGGCCTTCCCCTGCAATACTGGTCTGAAGACATCTTCCGGCGGATTGGCAATGTGATAGGCTCCTACATGGATTATGATAAATCCTATCAGCTCACAGGCATGATGGCTTATGCACGGATTCTCATCAATCTGGACACCAGGGGCGGATTACAAGAATTCATTACTATCCAATGGAGGGACACATCTTGCAAACAGATCATCGACTATGAAGGTATTCTGTATCGTTGTCGCAGATGCCACAAAGTGGGGCATTTATACAAGTATTGTCCTCTCCTTCAGAAAATCAGGGAAAATGCATAGGGCTTGGAGACTGAACATCCTATGGGAAATCCCTCTCGGAAAAATAAAGATAATGATCATGAGGAGCGCGACAAGGATGCAAGGGAGTCCCAAGGAACTCCTGATAAAGCAGACGCGGTCAAGGGTACCTCAGCTTCAAACCCTCCACCGCCTCCTCCACAAGCAAGCACTGCTCCTGATCAGGAGGAAAATTTGATGCCGGGTATGTTACTTTCATCCTCCTCTCACATTCCTCCTATGTCTAGCATATCTAAGGTTATTGCATCTCATTCTATTAATTGCACATCTTCCCCATATCATCGCTCATGGCCTCCGTGGGTATACTTAGAACCCAGGGCCTTGCTCCTCCCTCCTCCCTTATCTGTTCCCTCCCCCTCCCCTCACCCGCCACTACCCCCTGCATTCCATCCCTATCATCTTCCTCCCTCCCTTCCCACTCCATCCCCTCCCCCTTCATATCCCCCCGGTACTCACTCCGTTCCAGATCGAAGGAAAGAAGCTACGATGCGATTGGTCTGGACCCTGAGGCTACCCCTGTCTCCCATAAGATCTCAAGGGGCCGACCCTCACGCCTCACAAAATCCAGACACACAGCGGGAGAAGAAGTTGCCCTCGGGTGACAACAAACCATTTACAGGGCCCTTAGAGCTAGGAATGGCCCGCAGACTCATCCTCCATGAAGATCCTATCATTCAACTGCAGAGGGTTTGCTAGCCTGCCCAAAAAACTAGAGCTTAGAAGACTGCTCACCTCATCTCAGGCGAACATTATATTTTTACAAGAAACGCTCTGTTTAGACGAACCTCTAATTCACACACTAAATTCCTGGCTAACTAATTGGACCTTCCACACTCGGGATGCATCAGGGAGATCTGGGGTTTCTGCTATTGGGATAAGTAACAAAGCTTTGGAGATCAGGAACATTTGGGGAGGTAGAGGCTTCATTGGCTTGGATATTTTTTCCCACCCTATAGAGATGGAAATCCGCATTATGAATGTTTATGGTCCTTGTACAGACAGGGCAAACTTTTGGAGATCCTTACTGGACTCTGACCTTCTTCAGGCAGACAACATCATTCTAGGAGGGGACTTAAACTTTTCTTTGGGTTTTAGTGAATCTTGGGGACATTCGGCCCAGGTAGACAGCTTATCTGATACTATCTCTAACCTACTTGAGGAACATCAGTGGGTGGACATTCCATCTACTTGGATTCAGTTTACTTGGACTAATAATCGCAGTGGTGATCACAGTCTTGCCAGAAGACTTGACAGATTTCTCATCAAGGAAGCTTTCCTAAGCAGACTTCCTCGCATTCGTCAATGGGTTGGGACTGGAGGCATCTCAGATCATCGACCAATATTTATGGAATTGGCCGATGCAAATCAGAAGATCAGGAGCCCCTTCAAATTTAATGCCTCTTGGCTAAAAGATCCTTCGTATATACAGATGGTTACTAACTATTGGCAGACCAACCCTATTCTAGACAGAGAGGATCATACTGAAGGCTTTATCAGGAAATTAACTGAACTAAAGAGGATCTCTAAAATTTGGGCTCACCAGAAACATATGAATGATGACAACTCTCTGAGGGAGGCAGAGAGGGCCATTGCTACACATGAGGACACCTCTAACGACACCTTCCCTACACCTGAGAGCAAAGAACTCTATACCTCCCACATTATGAAGCGCTCACAAATTCTGAAGGAAAGGGAAGAAAGCTGGAGGCTCAGGAGTAGGGCAATATGGCTTACCGAAGGAGATGACAACACAAAGTTCTTTCATAAATTTTCCAATGGTCACAAAGCCATCAACACTATTTAGTAATTGTGTGATGATCAGGGACAGTTAGTATCATGTCAGAGGGATCTGGCTAGATTAGCTATTGAGCATTTCAGGAGCATATACAAGGCGCCTAGAGCTGCTAACATCAAGGAAATCATGCGGGTGGCTGAACATTTCCCTAGATTCGTACAACAGGAAGACACAGAGGACCTGTTGATGCAAGTATCAAAGGAAGCGATGGAGGCAACTATAAAATGGTTTAAGAAAGACAAGAACCCTAGTCCAGATGGGTGGACCATTGAGTTTTACATAGCTTTTTTTGAGATCCTAGGGGATGACCTTCTCAAGATCGTGGAGAACTGTAGAAGGAGTGGCAGAATATCCCCAGCCATCAAATCCACCTTCATAGCCCTTATACCGAAATCAGACAATCCCGCCTCATTCAACGATTTTCGTCCCATATCCCTTTGTAATTGTCTGTACAAGATTATTGCAAAGATCATCGCTAATCACCTGAAGCCTATCCTCTCTCGACACATATCATCTGAACAATTTTCTTTCCTTCACCACAGACAGATTCATGAAGCCATTGCTACAGCACAGGAACTCCTCCACACTATGAAAATTAAAAAGCAGAAAGGTATGATACTTAAGGTGGACCTCTCAAAGGCCTTCGATAGAGAAAAATGGCTCTATATCAGACTGTCGCTAACCCACCTAGGATTTCCTTATGCATATATCAAATGTATTATGAACTGTATAACAGATGTATCTTACACTGTGCTACTTAATGGGGAAGCTACATCTTTCTTTAGCTCAGAGAGAGGACTCAGGCAGGGATGTCCACTCTCACCCTTACTTTTCTTACTTATCATGGAAGGATTAAGTAGGACTATTACATCTGCTTGCGATAGAAATCAACTGTCAGGCATCAAGATAGCTGAGAATTTTTTCCTCACTCATCTATTGTTTGTTGATGACATTCTCATTTTTTTAAATGGCAGTATTGGGGATACCACGGCCCTCCAGAACATCTTCAATCTTTTTCAACAAGCTACTGGGATGGTAATAAATGATAGTAAATCCATGATTACTACAGTTGGTTGCACACAACATGAGATCACATACACATCATAGCGCTTCCCTTTTACCTCTCTAAATCTGGCAGAAGGTATAAAATATCTGGGATTTAGATTAAAGCCTCTCAGATACAGGATAGCGGACTGGACATGGCTCATTGCGAAAGTGGAAAAGAGACTTCAGGTATGGTACCATAAATACCTATCTCAGGCAGGCAGACTAATTCTCATCAAAGTTGTGATAGAAGCCACTCCAGTCTACTGGATGACCCTGGCTTGGATACCAAAAGGTATTTTGAACAGACTACAAAGTATATGTTGCAGATTCTTATGGAAGGGTAATCAACCGGGCAAGCTTTTCGCCTGGGTCAAATGGGACACTATTGCAAAACCCAAGAGATGGGGAGGATGGGGCATCAAGAGGCTTGATCTATTTTCCAGAGCACTGGCGGCTAAGCTCGGCTGGCAGCTTATTACCACTAACAGTCTCTGGTCCCGAGTTGCACAAGTGAAGTATATCTGGCCTATGAATCTGATGGACTGGTTCAGACAGCAACATGGAATGAGAAATAACATATCCAATATCTGGAAAGCAGTCATCTGTACACTTCCCCTCCTGTGTGAAGGCATTATGTGGTGTATCAAGGAGGGAAATGTTGTTCGTATCGGTTTGGACCCATGGGTAGGTTGTGGTAATGCACATACACTATCTGCAGACTTAATAAGGTATCTACATAGCAGGGGTATCACCCACATCAAGCACATTGGTGACAATAACAACTCCTCTTTTCTTCAGTAGGCATGGATATCGGCTTGTGAATTGGACATCTCGGTTCAGTGGCAGTAGGAATGGTAGGACTACACGGATGCCCTTACCCAGGCACACATCCATCTCACTGATGGACCAGATGAGATCATCTGGGCTTTTGCCAAACATGGTGTATATTCTCCGAAACAGGGGTATATTAGACTAATGGAACCTCACAGACCTCAGAACATTCTTCCAACTTGGAAATTAATCTAGAAGCTCAAGGCAACCCCCTGCTCTCGATTATTGATGTGGAACATCCTTTTTGACAAGATTCCTACAGGGACTAATCTGATGAAACAATCGTTTCATGGCCCATTCTGGTGCCACCTGTGTCGCAATGATGAAGAAAGCACAAAACATCTTTTTCTAAACTACCCCACAGCAAAGGAATACTGGAACTCCATCATTGCTCACTATCCTTCCTTAAAATAATGGCATGGGCACAATATTATGGATGCCTGGAATACATGGTGTCAAAATCACAATGGAAAAACCAAAAACATGCCTCTTCTTGTATGTTGGTCATTATGGATTGCCCGCAACCAGTCCATATTCAACCACATATCCCCCCATTGGCCTGCCATCTTGCTCCATACTATTACTGATTTCAACCTTCTTCCAGCAGAGGATTCCAACACCCCTCCCCGCACCATCATACCTGAAATCATTGATATCTTGAGAGCCTGTCACGATGAACCTTGTGGAGGACATTTTTCATACAAGTAGACAACTTACAAGATCCTCTGCTCATGTGACTATTGGCCAAGTCTTTTTAAAGAAGCAAAAGAGTATGTTTGGAAGTGTGATAGCTGCCAAAGAATGGGGCGGCCTGTACAAACAGACGAGATGCCTTTGCAACCACAAGTTCTCATAGAACCTTTTGAGAGGTGGGCTCTTGATTTTGTAGGTCCCATCAAACCTATGTCCAAAGGTAAGAAGTATATTTTAGTTTGTACCGATTATGTTATGAAGTGGGTGGAGGCAAGAGCACTACGTAGAGAAACCAACTCACAAAAAGATAGAAAATATAGATCAATTCCTTAGAATTCAGCCTCTTCGAGGGGGCAATCTCCTTTACATTACACAAATGAACAACTCTTGGATGATACAAATGACTAAACCTCCCTTCTATATATAGGAGTCTAAGGGGTCACATTATAATCAAACCGACATAATAGTAATAACATAAGGGCACAAAAATAACAATAGTGGGTTTCTATGGGGCATACTAATAAAAATATGGGGACAATAGGGGCACAATAATAACAATAAGGGATACAATGACAATAGTAATGGGGGAATCACTAGTATTATAGGGGCCTAACATGCCCCTCTGCTTCTAAAAAGCATTGTCCTCAATTCTTGAGTAGTTCTGGATGTTTCTGTATAAAATTCTCATCCTCCTAAGTGCAATCTTCAGCAGACAAGTTCCTCCACTTGATGAGATACTTCGAAGTTGATCAATTTCGTAGTTGCCGAGTTCTTTTTTTTGTGACTGCTTCTAGTTCCAATATGATTTTTCCTTCCTCATCAAGTTCTGGCAATATTGTTTGAACTGGGAGCTTGTCACCTATAACCTTCTTTAAACATGAAACACGGAAAACTGGGTGCACTCGGGAAGCTGTAGGAAGCTCCAATTTGTATGCCATAGTACCAATCTTTTGCAACACCTTGTACAGACCATAATACTTTGGTGATAATTTATTATCCTTCTTAGCTTGCTTGAGGGGCATTTGTTTATATGGTTGTAGTTGTAGGAATACCCCTTCACCTACATCAAAACTTCTTTCGTTGCAATGTTGATCTGTAGGTTTTAACCCCGTACAAAAATTACCTGCATACAAATTATAAAACACATAAAATAAACAATGCGAGAGCATAACACATAAAACACATATACACAGAGATTTTCCCCTAGATCCCAAAACCGGGATTACAACTTGATTTTTCATTATGTTCCTTTCAATTTTATAATACATATTTATACATGCCGAAGCATCCAATACCATTGACGAAAAACCATTGCGTCCAATATCATGGACCGAAAACCATTGCGTCCAAAAACATGTGCGAAAATCGTGCACAAAACCATAGGTGGGTCCGCCCAACCTAACATAGGGTCCAAAACCAAAATTTTCCGAGGTGCTGCCCTGGACCCCATAAAGTGGGGTTACAAGTATGCCTCAAACCCCCTGTGACCCCACCTCCCCCCCCGCTACACAATCGGCACAACGAAGGGGGGGCTCTACCCCCCATCTAACCCCCCGGTTAACTACATGGGCTAGTCGTGGAAAAAATACAACACAACCAAACATTCTCCCACTTGTTGTTTTCTTTCCACAAGGGGCCACAAGAGAGCTTAGTCATTTTTTCAGCCTTGAAATGCCCATTGTTTCTCTACACCAAGAGAACTTCTCAGAGCTCATAGATTTTGTTAATGCATCTGCAGTATTCTTCAAAGTATCCACCTTTACCAACAACACATTTTTGCCTTCTATCATATCCCTCACAAAGTGATACTAAACGTCAATGTGCTTTGTCTTTGAATGATATGTAGGGTTCTTTGCCAATAAAATTGCACTTTGGCTGTCACAGTCTATCCTTATAGCTTCCTATACTAACCCCATACTTGAACACAATCTCTACAACCAAACTGCTTCCTTTCTTGCATGAGTGGCTGCCATGTATTCTACCTCTGTAGTTGATAGTGACACTACAGATTGTTTCTTACTCATCCAACTGACTGCACATCCAAATAGGTTAAACACATACCCACTTGTAGATCTTCTCTGGTCCATATCTCCAGCCCAGTCTGCATCAACAAAGCCATGGATATCCAATACTCTGTCCAATCCTGATCTTCCTTGGTAGCACAAACCATAATCACTAGTGCCACGCAAATACCTGAAAACCCACTTCACTGTTGTCCAGTGCTCCTTCCCTGGTTTTGACATAAACCTGCTTAATACTCCCACTGCATGTGCAATGTCTGGTCTAGTACAGAGCATTGCATACATCAGGCTATTGACTACACTTGCATATGGAACACGGGACATGTCCTCTTCCTCTTCTTATGTCTTGGGACAATGTTTAGCAGAAAACCTCACACATACATGAATAGGAACCTTCACCGGTTTACTATCCTGCATATTAAACCTCTGTAGTATTGTCTCGACATACTTCCTCTGGTTTAACTAGAGCTTCCTCTTTGCCCGATCTCTTTTAATTTCCATGCCCAAAATATAGTTTGCAACACCAACATCTTTCATGTCGAATTTGGAGGAAAATTGGGTCTTCAAATCCTGGATAATTTCTTTGTCATTTCCAACCAACAACATATCATCCACATACAAGACCAGATAAATAACATGGTCACCAATTAATTTAAAATACACACAGTGATTTTCTTTTCTTCTAGTGAAGCTACATCCCCGTATAAACATATGAAATTTATGATACCACATCCTTGGTGACTGTTTTAACCCATACAAAGACTTCTTTAACTTGCATACCAGTTCTTTCTTACCCTTCACCGCAAAGCCTTCAGGTTGCTTCATGTATATTTCCTCTTACAAATCCCCATGAAGAAATTATGTCTTCACATCCATCTATTCTACCTCAAAATCAAAAGCAGTAGCAACAGATAAAAGTAATCTAATAGAAGTTACCTTGGCAACAGGAGAAAAAATATCACCAAAATCAATTCCTGGCACCTGGGAATAACCTTTTGATACCAACTGAGCTTTGTATTTCTCCACCTTTCCTTCTACATTTGTCTTCTTCTTGAACACCCATTTGCTGCCAATGGGTTTCCTTCCAGCCGGAAACTCCACCAGATCCCAAGCCTCATTTTTGTGCAAAGATGCCATTTCATCAACCATGGCCTCTTTCTAGAGTTTTCCATCCTCTGAATCCACTGCTTCCTTCACAGTTCTGGGATCATCATTAGTAATAGATAAAGCAAAATTTGAACAGAAAGTAGATGGACTATACCTTTCTGGCTGCCTTCTTTCTCAAATTGATCTTCTCACACCTGGAGTTTGTGGCTCTTCATCTTCTCATTCCTCCTCTGCTGTAGAGTCTGATTCTTCCTCCTTAACCTCAAACTCTATCTTATCAGGTTCCTTTGGTTGGACTTCATGTTTAATAACATATTTCACCTCTCTGAACACCACATCTCAGTTGTACACAACCTTCCTTGTTACTGGGTTCCAAAGCTTATAACCCTTTAAACCATCCTTATACCCAATAAAGATGCACTTTTTAGATTTACTATCGAACTTGGTTCATTTCTCCTTTGGAACATGTACATATGCATCACATCCAAATACCCTCAGATGTGAAAGAGAGGGTTTCTTACCAGTCCATACTTCTTGTGGAGTCTTATCCTCCAACGCTGATGAACGTGACCTATTGACCAGGTAACATGCAGTATCCACCACCTCTGCCCAGAATTCTTGTCCTAACCCGACACCACTGAGCATGCTTCTTGCCCTTTCCATCAACGTCTTGTTCATTCTTTCTGCAACTCCATTTTGCTGAGGTGTATATGGAGTATTCTTCTGTCGTGCTATACCACACTTCTTACAGAATTCTTCAAATTCCTTGCTACAAAATTCTCCACCATTATCTGTCCTCGGCACCTTTATCTTCTTCTTTGTCTGGTTTTCCACCAAAGCCTTAAATTCTTTAAACCTGTCAAAGACTTCAGATTTCTTCTTAAGGAAATATATCCATGTATTCCTTGAGAAGTCATCTATAAATGATACATAGTACACAGACTTACCCAGTGATGGAACCTTCACAGGTCCAAACACATCACTGTGCACAAGCTCTAATATCTGTTTTGCCATCTTATTACCAGAGAGGAAACTCACCCAATTCTGCTTCCCGTCTACAAAATTTTCACAGAAATCAAAATCCAGAGAGCTATTACTCATACCTTCTACCATACCTTTACCATGAAGTATTCAAAGACCCTTCTCTCCAATATGTCCAAGCCTTTGATGCCACAACATGGTCTTCTCTCTAAAGACCACTATATTTTCTGCTCCACTTTCAGGAACCACGGAACTGTTGTATCCATCAACAACAGTGTTACCTTGCAGCTTGTACAGAGTTCCAATCCGAACTCCCTGCATCAATACCAGCGCTTTCCGAACCATCTTGCAGGTATCCTTCTCGAACACTGTTTTTACACCTGCATCATCTAACTTGCTTACAGAAATTAGATTTCTAGACAATGCAGGAATATGCAGAACACCCGGAAGTGTTATAACCCTTCCACCTTGCAACTTCAATTTTACTTTTCTGCAACCAATGATTCTATCCTTCCTGTCATCCCCCAAGAAGACATCACCACCATCATATTTCTCATACTCGCAAAACCACTCTCTATGGGGAGTGAAGTAAAAGGATGCACCTGAGTCAATCAACCATGCCTCATGATCTACATGTGTACTTGAAGAAGCCAAGTACACATCCCCACCTTCATCTGACGTGGTTTTCACCTCTGCAAAAGGAGCCTCATCAGTTCCCTTTCTTTTGTCAGGAGCTTTAGATTTATAGTCCCTTTTGTAGTGGCCTTCCTTTCCGCATTTCTAGCACACCACCTTTACAGGTTTTCCTAGAGATTTAGATCTCCCTCTAGATTTAGATCTCCCACTCGATGACTTATTTTTGTTTCTGTTCTGGGACCATCCTCATACAGACAAGGCATCACCATTCTAGATCTCCATATTTTTCCATCTCATCTCCTCCATCAGCAAGACTGAGACTATTTCATCAAACTGCAAGGCACTTGCATTGCTACCTATTGCAATAACCAGACTATCCCATGAATCTGGTAGAGAACACAACAAACTAATGCACTTATCTTCATCTGAAATTTTAATATCAATAGATGCTAACTGACTTACCATAGTATTAAATGCATTCAGATGCTCTATCACCGAGTCTCCATCTTTCATCCTCAGGTTATACAACCTTTTCCGCAAGAATAATTTATTCACCAAAGACTTAGATTGGTACAAAGTCCCTAACTTGTCCCACAAAACCTTCGTCGTAGCTTCCCTTGATACATTCAGCAATACTGAATCTGAGACACACAATCGTATTGTGCTCTTTACCTTTCAATCCAACTTCTTCCATTCTTCATCAGACACTCCCATTGGTTTAGTACCCGGATCTACGGCGATCCACTGATCTTTATCCACTAATAGATCCTCCATCTTGAGTTTCCACAACTCAAAAATCTGACCATTAAATTTCTTGATCTCTATCTTTCCACTGCTCGCCATCTTATTTCACCAACAAAATCGATCTCGCAGATCTCCCACTGAACAAGGTCTACCACAGGCCCGAGCAAAACCCCTCAGCAACAAAGGCGTCCCCTTGAAGCCAAAACTGCTCCGATACCAAATGTAGGTTTTAACCCCGTACAAAAATTACCTGCATACGAATTCTGATACCAGAGATTTTACCCTGGATCCAAAAATCAGGACTACCAGCTTGATTTTTCATTATGTTCCTTTCAATGTTATAATACATATTTATACATGTCGAAGCATCCAATACCATGGACCGAAAACCCTCGTGTCCAATACCATGGACCGAAAACCATCGCATCCAAAAACATGTGTGAAAATCATGCACAAAACCATAGGTGGGTCCGCCCAACCTAAGAGAGGGTCCAAAACCAAAATTTTCTGAAGCGCTGCCCTGGACCCCATAAAGTGGGGTTACAGGTATGCCTCAAACCCCCTGTGACCCCCCCCTCCCCCGGCTACGCAATCAGTGCAATGAAGGGGGGGCTCCACCCCCCCTCTAACCCTCGGGTTAACTACATGGGCTAGTCATGGAAAGAATATGACACAACCCAACATGATCTGCTTGTTGTTTCATTCTATTTTGCACCAATGTGAGGTTATCCTTTAAGAGTTGGAGAACTTGTTTTTGATGCTCGATGTGATGTTCCACTGCTTGAACCTTAGAATTTTCTCTTAAATATGATGTGATGGATGGTGGATGATATCCATAAAGTGCCATAAATGGGGTCATTTTTGCTGCAGTATGGAAGGAAGTGTTATACCGACATTCAGCCAGAGGTGACCATTTGACCCATTGTGTTTGTTTATCATATACAAAACAATGAAGATATCCTTCCAAACATTTGTTTACTATCTCAGTTTCCCCATCAGATTGAGGATGATAAGATTAGCTATGAGTTAACTGAGTATTGAGACAAGAAAATAATTCTGTCCAAAAATTTCCAGTGAAAATGGGATCTCTGTTGCTTACAATAATCTTTGGGTTTCCATGTAACTTTTGAATTGTTTCCATAAATGCAGTAGAAATTGTATTGGCTTTAAATGGATGTGATAATGCACAAAAGTGTGCATACTTGGTAAGTCTTTCAACTACCACCATGATAACACTCTTTCCCTCGGACTTGGGTAAACCTGTGATAAAATCCATTGAAACCTCCTCCCATGTTGGCTTGGAATGGATAAAGGTTGTAATAGAGCTGGGGTCTTAATTGTTTCAGCTTTATTTTGTTGGAAAACCAAACATTCCACCACAAACTTTTGAATATATGATTTAAGGCCATACCAAAAAATTCCTTCTTAACCCTATGGTAAGTTTTTTAAAATCTTGAGTGCCCTCCTAAGGGAGAAGTGTGCAATTCCATAAGAATCTTTTGTTTGAGTTGGGAATTCTTACATAGGTATAAGTGATCTTTGTACCACAACGAATCATTTTTCCAACTAAATGTATCAGATGTACTAGGATCTTGTTGTAACTTTCGAATGAGTACCCACACTTCTTCGTCATTCTTCCATTTCTCCCTTGCTTCGTTTATCCAATATGATTGGATAATAGAAATGGCACACAACAATGCTTCCACATCCTCATCATTTCTTGAGAGTGCATCTACCACAACATTTTGCTTCCCCTTTTTGTAGATGATTTCAAAGTCATAACCCAACATCTTTGTGACCCATTTTTGTTTCTCTTCAGAGGATAATCTTCGTTCTAAAAAGTATTTAAGACTATCATGATCCGTTTTTACCTTGAAGTGTCTTCCCATTACGTAGGGTCGCCATTTCTTAAGTGCATGTAGTATTTCCAACATTTCCTTCTCATAAATAGCTTTGTGTAAATACTTTCCCTTGATTGGACGACTTTCGAAAGCAATGGGTCTTTCATCTTGCATTAAAACGGCACCAATTCCATTTCCTGAAGCATCACATTCCACAATAAAGGTTTTTGTGAAGTCCGGCGTAGCTAACACTGGTGCTTGGAACATTTCTCTTTAAGAAGTTCGAAGGCCTTTGTTGCTTTTGGAGTCCATGAAAATGCATATTTCTTCAATAATGTTGTTAGAGGTGCTGCTATTCTCCCATAATGCTTAACAAACTTGCGATAATACCTTGTCAACCCGAGAAATCCTCGCAGATGTTTTATGGATGTGGGGATTTTTCATTCCTTAATGGATTTAATTTTTCTAGGGTCTACCTTAACACCTTCATGAGATAAAATATGACCCAGATATCCCACCTATTGTACTCCAAAGAAACATTTGGAGCTTGTTGCATATAATTGTTTCCCCTCCAATAGTTTGAGCACCCTGTCAACATGTTCAACATGATCCTTCCAAGACTTGTTGTAGAATAGTATATCATCAAAAAATACTAACACAAATTTTCTAAGGAAGGGTTTGAAAATTGAATTAATCAAACCTTGAAATGTAGAAGGTGCATTGGTAAGGCCAAAAGGCATGACCAAAAATTCATAATGACCCTCATGAGTTCTAAATGTTGTTTTCAGAATGTCTTCAGTCTTCATTCTGATTAATGATGATATCCTAAATGAAGATCCAACTTGGTGAAGTAAATTGATCGATGCAATTCATCCAATAATTCATCAATGACAGGAATGGAAAATTTATTTTTAATAGTGAGCTTGTTGAGCTCCCTATAATCTGAACACATGTGCCATGATCCATCCTTCTTGTGCACCAATACTACTGGAGTAGAGAAAGAACTTTGACTAGGTTGAATTATACCAACCTCTAGCATTTCTGCAACCATACGTTCAATTTCACTCTTTTGGGCATAGGGATATCTATACGGCCTTATGTTTGGAGGAACACTTCCTGGAATCAAATGAATAGCATGATCATGATCATGAATAGGTGGGAGACCTTTGGGAGTCTCAAATACCTTGGAATGAGTGTCCAAGACTTTTTGGAGATCTGGAGAAATAGATGATTTCGATGTGGGAACCTCTTGCGAACATAATTGTGAAATTACACCTCATTGTTCCTTCTTTAAAAGCTTTTTCATACCATTAGAGTTGATAATCTTTCTCGATTTCCCTGCAATACCCCTTAATTCAACTTCCTTTCCTTCCACACAAAATTTCATTAAAAGTTATTAAAAATTAAAAGCTATTGTACCCAAGGATTTTAGCCATTGGACTCCTAGTACAACATCAGCACCACCCATTGGAATGGAAAGCATTGGGTTATTCAATACATATTCTCCCATGGATAGCTTGATATTATGGCATCTTCCAGAGCAATTTATGGTTCCTCCACTTGCAACCATCACTTGACACTTCGGTGCTGGATATAGGAATAAATTCAATTCCTTTGCTATCTTACAATGAATAAAATTATGGGTACTTCCCGAATCAATCAACAATATTACCTTTTTCTTCTTGATATGTCCTTCTATCTTGATAGTTTGAGGAGTGGTAATTCCAGCCAATGCATTACAAGACATGATCGGATTCATTTCTTCTTTATCTAGGGTTTGTTCCTAGATTATATCCTCTTCTTTTGACATTTCTTGTTCCTTTTCTTCCTCCTCTTCACAATCTATGTAGAATAATTTCTTCTCAACACACTTATGACCTTTAGTGTATTTGCTATCACAACTGTAAAAAAGCCCTTTTTCTATTTTTTCTTCCAATCATTGTGGTTTCAACCTTATAAGTTGTGGAAAGGTAGGGGAAACAACACTTCCATATTTATAGTTGTGAGTGCTAGGCTTCTTGGTTGCCATAATTTTGCTTTCCATTTTTCTTGCTAACCTGAATGCATTCGCCAATGAATCAGGTTCCCAGAGGCAAACCTCATGTTGGATATTATCCTTTAAAGTCCCTATGAACACATCAATCCTATGCTCCTCTGGAAAATCTTTTACTCTTATGTTCAATTTTTGGAAGTCCTCAATGTGCTCCATCATTGAACCCTTTTGTTTGAGATTTATAGATTGGCTAAAAAAGGTGTTTCTTTTTGTATCCTCATAATGTGCTATTATTTCTCCATAAAAATTGCCCAAGTGACAATTTGTTTACGAGAGCAAAGCCATAGATACCATACAAACTAATTTGGCTCCAAATATAAAGTTTCAATACATACCTTTTGTGTGTTTTGCACATTATTGAGATCGAAAAATTGCTCCATCTATTGTATCCATGTTCCAGGATCCTTGCCATCAAACTTCCTCATATCGATTTTTGCAACATGGGTGGTCTTCAATCCAACATTAGAGTCTATGAAATCATGATTAACATTTCTTTTATTCTCATCATGAGTTTCCTTTACTACCCTTTCACCATTAGTGACCATTTCTTGTAGCAACTTATTCAAATTTATCTTCAATTCTTCAATCTTATTACCCATGCCATTCATCTTAGCGTCCATGCCATTCATATTAGCTTTCATGCCATCCATCTTAGCTTCCATCTTAACTTGCATTCCATTCATATTATCTTCCACACCATTTATCTTGGCTTCATTTACCTTTAGTGAGAGTGAAATTTGTTGTACTTGGTCTTGTAATTTTGATATATCATGTTGCATTTCTTCCTATTTTTCATGAGTCATGCTAGAGCTTTTAGGTTTCTTACTAGATGTTTCCATTTTCTTTCTTTGGGGCATTAATTAATGTTAATAATTCTTCACTATTACCTTTGAATTCCTTCAAACTAATTTTTCAAACCAATCTTATGCAAAATTTAAACAAAAACTACACACCTTTTTTTTTCACTTTGTAATAGCTCGATATTGAATGTATTGTATCTCTATAACTGCGGATCTCAAATATCTAAAGTTTTGTCCTACGATAGCCCTTTGAGCCCTCTTTCTAACCCCGTAATTCTAATCAAGATTGGATTCTCCAAGGAAGAGTTGTGCCAAATCTCTCATAGTGGCCTGATTATAAACTAGTTCAGTAGAACGAACTTGTACGATGTGCCACGTGTCACTGCTTCGACCTTAGTACCTGAAACTGATACATAAAAAACTAAAGGCCGTCCTATTTCTGAAACTTCTTATGAAATTTCAATCTGATTCTTAAAACCAAAGTTATGATGCATTTCCCCAAGTCACCTGTTTGGAATGTAATTCAAGAGTCTGCAAAAACCCTAAATTCCTCATATCATATCTCCGCAAATATAGCAATAAAAGATCTAAAATTCGGACCCGAAGTTTAGAACAATTTCAGCTCAAATGGGTTTTGTTTGTAGCTTCTGAAATGTCACAAAAAAAAAAATTATAGAAAAAATGCCATGATGTCCTGTTTGGAGTAGCGAAACCCTAAAATCTAGAGCTCTAATACCAAATGTTAGGAAACCAACTCACAAAAAGATAGAAAAGATAGATCAATTCCTTAGAATTCAGCCTCTTCAAGGGAGAAACCTCCTTTACATTACGCAAATGAACAATTCTTGAATGATACAAATGACTAAACCTCCCTTCTATATATAGGAGTTTAAGGGGTCACAATATAGTCAAGCCGACATAACAGTAATAACATAAGGGCACAAAAATAACAATATTAGGTTTCTATGGGGCATACTAATAATAATACGGGGAAAATATGGGCACAATAATAATAATAAGGGATACAATGACAATAGTAATGGGGGGGATCACTAGTATTATAGGGGCCTAACAGTTTTCCCCTTACTTTTCATCTAATCAAAAAAAAAAAAAAAAAAAAAAAAAAAAAAAAAAATTATTAGGAACAATGTTGATTACTCTTGGATTAGGGGAGAGCTCTTTTTCACTGGACCTGATTTGATTATTTGCAGGTGTGTCTGGGAAGATGGGATCTATGATATCTTGAGAGCCTGTCATAATGAACCTTGTGGAAGACATTTGGTAGAAAAGTGGACAACTTACAAGATCCTTTTCTCATGTTACTATTGGCCAAGTCTTTTTAAAGAAGTAAAATAGTATGTCCAGAAGTTTGATAGCTGCCAAAGAATGGGGCGGCCTATATAATCAGACGAGATGCCTTTGCAGCCACAAGTTATCATAGAACCTTTTGAGAGGTGGGCTCTTGATTTTGTACTTCCCATCAACCCTATGTCCAAAGGTAAGAAGTATATTTTAGTTTGTACTAATTATGTTACGAAGTGGGTGGAGGCAAGAGCACTACCTAGAGCAACGAAGAAAGAAGTGGTAGATTTTCTTTTCTATGATATTTTTGTAAGATTTGGGGTACCTAGGGAGATAGTTACTAATCAAGGTATTTAGTTTGTGTCACATCTTATGCAGGGAATTGTGCAGAAATATTAGATTACTCATCAGAAGTCCACCCCTTATCATCCATAGGCCAATGGGCAGGTGGAATCAACAAATAAGGTGTTGGAGACAATCCTTACTAATACAGTGAAATTACATAAGAATGATTGGTCTGACCAACTTCCTTAATCATTGTGGGATTACCGGATCACATGGAGAAATACCACTGGCTTCTCTCCGTATGAATTGGTGTATGCAAAGCAATTATTATTGCCCATTGAATTTCAGATAAGAACTTTGAAGATGGTAACCGATTTGGGTATAGACCTTGATGAAGCTCAACAACAGAGAATCTTATAGCTCAATGAGTTGGATGAGATTAGGCAAGATGCTTTTCAGGATACTGACCTGGTTCAACAACAATGGGCTAAATGGAACAAAAGATACATTAAAAAGAAGCAGTTCAAAGAGGGGGACTTGACATTGTTGTATGATTCAAAATTTAAGAACTTTAAGGGGAAATTTAACACACATTGGCTAGGCCCCTATGAAATTGAGAAATTTTTTGATAATGGATCTGTTCAGGTAAAAACCATTGATGATGGGAATGTTTCCTTCTTGGTGAATGGGAACTGACTCAAGCTATATCAAAAACCCCAATCTAAGGAGGAATTTGTGGAAGAAATTGTGAAGAAAAGAGAGCTGGAGATGGTGAGAGAAGGAGTCATTCCTTCCACTATCTCTTCTTGATTTCCTGCTGACATAATGAGCTCACTCTGTTCCTCCTTGTTATCAGTAAAGCATGAGAGGAATGCCTATTTGGTATAATTGTATTCTTTTTTTTGGGCACAGTGGACTAGTCACGGAAAAGGAGCCCCCTTGGAGTCTTCTTTTTCGAGTATTTCAGACTCTCTAAAATTGAAATTTGGCAAGCATGGATTGCCCTCGGCTCGTTAAAACTAAAGGTCAGTAGATCCTTCGGGATCCTCTCAATAATTTTTTTTAATTAATTTTGGATTGCTAATGTTGGACTGATGTGGGATTTCTTAAGGCCCTCCTTCCATCAATCTTGGCCCATCGACATCAGCAAATTATCTGGGTGCAAGATCAAAGTATTATGATGCCTTGAAGCTTGTATGCCCTACTGACATGCTATCTCGTCAGTAGCAATGGAGAATCACTATGTCTCCTTGACTGTTGGATCCTAGATGGGGTTTCGACAATAGCTCATAAATTCACACCTAATAGGATGCATCAAGGTACCTTGGTCCTCACTCTCATTAATGGTGATGGGCCTTGCTTTGGTTAACAGTTGACCTTAATGGCTGGTAATCCAATGAGATCATTGCGCATTTGACATCAGCACCTTTACTCATTTGCAATGAACTGTATGCAAACGAGGGAGAAGCGTTTTTTCCGGTGGGAGAATTTCCTGCAGAATGTTTAACAGTGCCAGTTCCATTTCCTCAAGAATGTTCAGTAGTCAAAGTTCCATTTCCTGTAGCAACACCCTGGTTTTCTGAAAAACAAGAGTCATAGACCAAACATTAGCTTAAATTATTTGATAAAGTACTGATAAAATTTATTACTAGTCGAGGTCATGAATTATGAGACCATACATCAGATTTACTTGTTAAGTGGGGTTATCATTTCAAGGACAAGCACACATCATCCAAGAACTAGACCGTTGGAAGGTAAGATCGGTAAGTTACAGCTGGTGATAGGACACTTGAGGTAAGAGGTAACTGACGCTTTAATTTTAAAACATCTATATGATTTCAAGCGATGGATACCCTTGCGGAAAAATGCGGCCATAAATAACTACATCATAAATATAGCTCCATGCCCGATTATCATGATTCTGACATGATCGGTGGACGTACTCTCCTTATCCTTTTGCAAGTTGGATCATGATGACAATCATGATCACAACCTATTTCTCAAAATCTTCGTGCTTTCTGATATTTCCCATATTAACCCTCCCTTGTCGTGCGATCCTTTGCAAAATCTTAGCACGATATTTCTGAGAATTGCATGCATCTTATATCTCTCATTTTTCACCATGTCGAAGTTGCGTGCGTGATCCAGGTGGATATTGGTGGCCACCTGCCAAGTCCACCTGGACCCCCACCATTGTCTTTCTCAGCATTTTCAGTTTCCTTAATTGTAGCACAACTTACTATTTTTAGCAGTTTTTTGGGTCCTGAACTTTCGAAGCCGTTTTGAGGCCCATAACGACGTTTTTTGGGGAATCCGGGGGCAACATGGGTCCATGGAATAGACCGATGTTGCCTGTTCCAACAATGATAGTGCTCGGATAGATCTTTCTAATGAGCTATTGTACGCGTCAAACGGAGATCATATGCCAAAGTTACGACCCTGGGAAGTTGATGTACCAATTTACCCCCAAACGGGGCCCACAGTTTGGCGTTTCATCTCCTAGGGTTAGGTTTTGGAATGTTAAGGGTTTTCCATTGTTTCTCAACAATAAATAGGCCTTCGAGCCTCATTGTAACACAGTTCAGAGGCATGTAGCCATCACATCTCTTCTAAGAGATAAGCTACCATCGCCCTAACTGGTTTATTTCCATTTCTGGTTGTAAGCATATTTCAGTATTTTCCATTAATGAAATGAAGTATTATTTCTGCTGCATCTTTGTGTATATGGTTATCTCTGTAATTTGTTGCGTTCCTATTTAAATCCGGATCAGTGGTATCAGAGCGGTATGCTTTTTCTCTGTTTTTCTTTGCATGTCCCCAACAAGGTCGGGATATAAGGAGTTAGGGCTTGAACTGGTTGAACCTTTGCAAGACCAGCCTCGCAAATCCCGACGGCCTCCCATGGCGGACGAGAAGAAAGACAAGGGGGCAGGAGATCCCATCAAAATCTTTCTCGAAGAAGCCCTCGAGCGACAACGGAACGCGATGATGGACAGCTTTGCCCAGATCCTTCAGCGGCTACCCAGAAGCAACGCATCGGTTTCCAGCAGCTACTCTGGAAACGCCACACCCTTAAGGTACAAGTTAATTTTGAAATCCCCATATTCAAGGGTCAGATAGACGCAGATACCGTAGATAAATGGTTAAATCTGTTAGAGGGTTATTTTTCTGTTCATGAATTTTCGAGTCGGGAAAAGATTGTTTTTGCTCTTCTTAAAGCAGCCCCCCACGTCAAGGACTGGTGGGAAACCTACTGCAAGCAGAAGGATGAAAGTACTGGCTCACTATTTTCAGCCGCACCCACCTGGGATTCGTTCCGGGATGCCATCAAGGAGCAGTACTACCCTGTCGGAAGCTATGAGGATGAATACATAAAGTGGACCACGCTGCGGCAGGGAAGGGACCAAGACGTGCTGAAGTTCACCAATCTTTTCCATACCCTTCGCACAAAGTTGGGTATCAAGGATTCAGAGCAACATTTGATACTCAAATACCGTGGCTGCCTGCACAAGTACATCCAGGAAGAAATACAATTCCTAAACATCCCCTCGCTCGGCGCAGCATACCGATATGCCGTCAAGGTCGAGCAGAAGTTTAAACAAAAGAAGCGAGACTTTGGATCTGCGAATCCAAAGTAGGGGAAAGGTGCCCCTAAACCATAGAACAAAGGACAAAGCCAAGGCGGGACAGCCCAAGACAACCAGCCGAAGCTGCAAGCAAAGAACAGCGCCGCGAAGCCGAGAAAGGACACTAGAAAATGGTGCAAGTTCCATAAGAGCTCCACTCACAACACAAGTGAGTGTCGGGCCAAGCAGTCACTGGTGGCTGAGCTAAAGGTTTCAGAATCAGATGCATGTTCCGACTCTGAGTCAGAACCCGATAAGGGGTATGAAAAAGGGAAGCAGATCATTGATGCGGATCCCAGCGCCACTGTTGCTACCACAAAGATCCAGAAAAATGAACCCGAAGATCCAGAGGAGGAGGAGCGTCTCTTCCACTCCCAGATGTGGGTAAAGAGCTCCCCGATACAGTTCATTGTTGATAGCGGGAGTCAAAAGAACCTCATTTCGGCAGAGGTCGTGAAGCGGTTGGGCTTACCGACCACAGCATATCCACAACCATACACCATTGGGTGGCTTCACCAAGGACGAGATCTTCGCGTGAGCCAGCAGTGTCGCCTTCCATACAACATCAAGCCCTTCACGGATGAGGTATTGTGTGACATTGCTCCCCTTGAAGTTTGTGATGTATTACTAGGACAACCATACTTGTGGAAGCGACATGCTGTGTATGAATCAAGGCCCCATGCTGTTATTATTACATTGGGAAATAAGTTGTTCAGGATACCAGAGGTAGCACCACCTGCCGCCATCTCTTTGATTACTGCAAAACAATGCAGTAAGATCATTTCCAAAACCAGGAAATTTGTTTTCCTGATGATACGCCCCCAAGGAAAGAAGAAGACAGTGGCCGCGGCCTCCAAACGGGGTCCCTTTGCACGACAACTACAGATGGACAAGGTTGTGGAGGAGTACGAGGACATCTTCACCTCCCCAGCAGGGGTTCCTCTACACTGTCAAGTCAAGCACTCCATCGATCTGACCCCAGGTGTGCCATTACCCAATGGACCAATTTATCGGCGCTCCGTCCTGGAGAACAATGAAATCAAGAGGCAGATTCAGGAGCTCCTGTAGAAAGGTCACATCCGTCCGAGTTCATCGCCCTGTGGGAGACCGATCGTGTTGGTACAGAAGAAGGATGGGACGTGGAGACTCTGTATTGACTATCGGGCGCTGAACAAGATCACTGTCCGTAATAGGTACCCGATCCCTCGGATTGATGACCTCCTAGACCAACTAAAGGGGGCGAAATATTTCAGCAAGATCGATCTGAAGTCAGGATATCACCAGGTACCAATCGAACCCTCCGATGTGTGGAAGACTGCCTTCAAATCCAAGGAGGGCCTCTTCGAATGGTCGGTCATGCCTTTCGGATTGACGAATGCTCCTGCAACCTTTATGAGGCTAATGGATGACATCTTGCGGCCATTCACCAACTCCTTTGTAGTAGTATACTTGGATGACATTCTGATCTTCAGCCAGAGTTGGGAAGAGCACCTCCACCACATCCGACAGGTTCTCCAAATCCTGCGGCAACAAAAGCTATGTGCCAATTTGGAGAAATGCACTTTTGGCATGACCCAGGTTTAGTATCTGGGATACATCATTGATGAACAGGGGGTGCATGTCGATCCAGCCAAGATCCAAGTCATTCGGGATTGGTGTTATAGACATTTTTGTGCCTTACAGCATGAAGCATGAAATGTCCATAATCTAAGGGATCCAAAGTCCCTAAACATGTTGTTCCTACCCCTAGAGGAACAAGGTCAGCAAACCACAGCACTAAATAATAGTTCTCCACCTGAAAACACTAAAAAACAAGGCAATTTTGGATCATGTCAACTGCTCCACTGAGCATCTGCACTGAATGTCAACTACTCCACTGTCTACCTGCGCTGAATGTCAACTGCAAAGAAGGCTACCTGCGCTGGGTGAGTTGGGACATGTGGCACAGTCATTCCTCAAGGTGTCAATGCCCAGGAAGCTTCCAAAATGACACTTGGATCAGGGAATTCGACTGGTGATGAGTAAGAGGGTCTAGATCTCCAAGTGGAAGCAAGAACCTCCAAGTGGACTCAAGAACTGAAGAATAACTAAAGTGAGAGAGGACACTAGTCAGCTTCATGCTAGCCTCAAGCTGACTCATCCTTTCTCCAAAACTCCTATATATAGAGCTCTCTCATGAGGTATAGGGAGGCTGGAATCTTGTGAATGTAAGGAAGTGCTGTTGGTTTGAGTTTAGAACTATTGGGTGATTTTCTTTGAAGGAGGTGAAGAGGAGATTTCTTTCTGCTGGGAGGTGATGCTGGATTGGGCCTTTTATGGTTGTATCACTTCCTGAACTTTACTTCTTCCATTAATAAAGCATTTGAGGTTCTTCTATATGGATGTGTCTCAATGATGTATTGTTATACTTGTGTATTTGATTTATTCTAATCCTTGAATCAATTACGAATGTATGCTTCTTGTAGTTTCCCTCTCTTGCCATTTTGCAGGATCTTGGTGTAGCTGGGCCAGTGAAAGAGCAAGGAGCTGGGAGCAAGCAGCAAGGAGAGAAGATTGGATCAACCATTAGCGAAAGACATCGGTTAGTGGATCTCTTTCTCCCCTATTTTACTTTCATAAAGAAGAAATCTTAGATAGCTTTGCTTCGATTGTTGCTGAGGTACTATCACCCTTAGAGTGGGATAGGGTCATTCCGTATTGGATACTTTTCCCAACAACAATTGGCCCTCTCCAACCACTCTAACAGAGCTCCACAGCTTTCTAGGTCTTGCCAACTTCTACCGCAGGTTTGTGTTGGGGTTTTCTCATATTTCTTGGCCCTTGAGTCAAGTCACCAAGGGCGGGGCGAAAGCAAAATTCTTTTGGTCTGAATCTCAACAGAAGGCATTCACGGAGTTGAAGGATCGCCTCTGCACGGCACCAGTGCTCGCGTTACGAGATTTACAACAACCATTTGAGGTCGAGACAGATGCCTCTGACCATGCTATTGGGGCAGTCCTTACTCAGCATGGACATCCAGTGGCATATCATAGTGAAACACTTTCAGACACAGTCCAGAAGTACCCCACTTATGATAAAGAGATGTATTCCATTGTACAGGCCTGCCGACAATGGAAGCATTACATTTTGGGGAAGGAAACGATCATCCACACAGACCACCGACCTCTGCAATTCATACAGACCCAAGGGAAATTGCAGAATGATCGCCATCAAAAGTGGTCTACATACCTGCAACAGTTTCACTTGAATATCAAGTATAAAAAGGGCAGCACCAATAATGTTGCAGATTGCCTCAGTCGGCCACCGATCATGGCGCTAACCACCGTGCTCAACTCTTGTGGGCACGAGACTTCTGATTGGCCACTTCTCTACAAAAGCGACCCAGAATTCGGCCACACATACCAGACACTCTTGGAGGGTCGGCATGTTGCAGATTTTCACCTCCAGGACGCCCTATTATGCCACCTCGGTCACCTTTGTGTTCCTTCAAGCGAGCGTGCCAAGATGATTTGGGAAGCACACTACAGTCGGGCTGCTGGGCATTTCGGGGTCGAGAAAACAGTGGCAGTACTGCAAAATTATTTCTATTGGCCGAATCTTTGACAGGATGTTGGGAAGTACATCTGATCATGTACTGCTTGTGCCATTGCCAAACCGAACATTAAGAAGCACGACCTCTATACCCCGTTGCCTACCCCTAGTCGACCTTGGGAATCCATCTCCATGGATTACATGTCAGGCCTTCCTTCCACTAAGCATGGAAATGACTGTGTTTTTGTGGTCGTCGACAGGTTCTCGAAGATGGCCATTATGATGGCCTGCAAGAAGAATATCACAGCAAAAGCCACTGCTAAACTCTTCTTTGAATGAGTGTGGGTGCACTTTGGGATCCCACAGTCTATCATCTCAGATCGGGACAGTCGGTTTCTCAACACATTTTGGTCCAGTCTCTGGTCAATGCTGGACACCAAACTCACGAAGTCCACAGCCTTCCATCCTCATACTGATGGCCAGACAGAGGTTGTCAAAAGGATGATTGTGCACATTCTGCGCATGTATAACTCAAAGCATCCACGCAGATGGGATGAGAACCTCCCCTATGTTCAGCACAGCTACAACCAAGCTCTTCATAGCTCCACTGGCCATTGCCCTTTTCAGGTGGGTTTGGGATTCCAGCCACTATGCCCCATTGATGTGGCCATGCCCCTTGCAGCTACTCACATGAATTCAGCTCATGTCCAGTCCGAAATAGATAAGGCCACCAGCTTCATTGAGCGCATCCAACATATTCGCCAGCAGGTCCATGACATTCTTGAGAAATCAAATGCCAAGTACAAGCAGCGACATGATCAACACTGGGTGCCACACAAGTTTCAGGTGGGCGACAAAGCCTAGTTGCATTTGCAAAAGGAACGCCTTACTGGAGCCTATCGGAAATTGAGACCACTCCGATATGGTCCTTACACCATTACTAAGGCTATGGGAGACAATGCATTTGAGCTCAGCATTCCCCCATTCCTTGGCCTGCACCCAGTGTTCAATGTGGACCGCCTTCGGACATACTTTCCACCATTGCTAGACACATCCGACATTGCAGAACAGCTCAAACCCACAGAATTAAATCCAGATTGCATGGAACAAGCTGCAACTGATCGGATCATGTACACATAGATCAAAAACACTCGCCAACAGAATATCCAACTGTATCGAGTTTTCAAAGCAGGTCAACTCCTTCAGCAGGGCAAGTGGCTCACCAGGGAACAAGTTCAGCAGAAGTTTCCTCATCTCATGGAGGAGCTCAATGCAATGGGGACTATTGCTTCCTAAGGGGGGAGGAATGATTCAGGTGGATATTGGTGGCCACCTGCCAAGTCCACCTGGACCCCCACCATTATCTTTCTCAGCATTTTCAGTTTCCTTAATTGTAGCACAACTTCCTATTTTTAGTAGTTTTTCGGGTCCTGAACTTCCGGAGCCGTTTTGAGGCCCTAAACGACATTTTTTGGGGAATCCGGGGGCAACATGGGTCCATGGAATGGACCGATGTTACCCGTTCCAACAATGATAGTGCTCGGATAGATCTTTCTAATGAGCTATTGTACGCGTCAAACGGAGATCATATGCCAAAGTTACGACCCCGGGAAGTTGATGTACCAATTTAGCCCCAAACGGGGCCCACAGTTTGGCGTTTCATCTCCTAGGGTTAGGTTTTGGAATGTTAAGGGTTTTCCATTGTTTCTCAACAATAAATAGGCCTTCGAGCCTCATTGTAGCACAGTTCAGAGGCATGTAGCCATCACATCTCTTCTCAGAGATAAGCTACCATCGCCCTAGCTGGTTTATTTCCATTTTGTGTTGTAAGCATATTTCAGTATTTTCCATTAATGAAATGAAGTATTATTTCCGCTGCATCTTTGTGTATATGGTTATCTCTGTAATTTGTTGCGTTCCTTTTTAAATCCGGATCAGTGGTATCAGAGCGGTCTGCTTTTTCTCTGTTTTTCTTTGCATTTCCCCAACAAGGTCGAGATATAAGGAGTTAGGGCTTGAACTGGTTGAACCTTTGCAAGACTAGCCTCGCGAATCCCGACGGCCTCCCATGGCGGACGAGAAGAAAGACGGGGGGGCAGGAGATCCCATCAAAATCTTGCTCGAAGAAGCCCTCGACCGACAACGGAACACGATGATGGACAGCTTTGCCCAGATCCTTCAGTGGCTACCCAGAAGCAACGCATCGGCTTCCAGCAGCTACTCTGGAAATGCCACACCCTTTAAGGTACAAGTTAATTTTGAAATCCCCATATTCAAGGGTCAGATAGACGCAGATGCCGTAGATAAATGGTTAAATCTGTTAGAGGGTTATTTTTCTGTTCATGAATTTTTGAGTTGGGAAAAGATTGTTTTTGCTCTTCTCAAAGCAGCCCCCCACGTCAAGGACTGGTGGGAAACCTACTGCGAGCAGAAGGATGAAAGTATTGGCTCACTATTTTCAGCCGCACCCACCTTGAATTCGTTCCGGGATGCCATCAAGGAGCAGTACTACCCTGTCGGAAGCTATGAGGATGAATACATAAAGTGGACCACGCTGCGGCAGGGAAGGGACCAAGACGTGCCGGAGTTCACCAATTTTTTCCATACCCTTCGCACAAAGTTGGGTATCAAGGATTCGGAGCAACATTTGATACTCAAATACCGTGGCTGCCTGCACAAGTACATCCAGGAAGAAATACAATTCCTAAACATCCCCTCGCTCGGCGCAACATACCGATATGCCGTCAAGGTCGAGCAGAAGTTTAAACAAAAGAAGCGAGACTTTGGATCTGCGAATCCAAAGCAGGGGAAAGGTGCCCCTAAACCACAGAACAAAGGACAAAGCCAAGGCGGGACAACCCAAGACAACCAGCCGAAGCTGCAAGCAAAGAACAGCGCCGCGAAGCCAAGAAAGGACACTGGAAAATGGTGCGAGTTCCATAAGAGCTCCACTCACAACACAAGTGAGTGTCGGGCCAAGCAGTCACTGGTGGCTGAGCTAAAGGTTTCAGAATCAGATGCATGTTCCGACTCTGAGTCAGAACCCGATAAGGGGTATGAAAAAGGGAAGCAGATCATTGATGCGGATCCGAGCGCCACTGTTGCTACTGCAAAGATCCAGAAAAATGAACCCGAAGATCCAGAGGAGGAGGAGCGTCTCTTCCACTCCCAGATGTGGGTAAAGGGCTCCCCGATACAGTTCATTGTTGATAGCGGGAGTCAAAAGAACCTCATTTCGGCAGAGGTCATGAAGCGGTTGGGCTTACCGACCACAACACATCCACAACCATACACCATTGGGTGGCTTCACCAAGGACGAGATCTTCGCGTGAGCCAGCAGTGTCGCCTTCCATACAACATCAAGCCCTTCACAGATGAGGTATTGTGTGACATTGCTCCCCTTGAAGTTTGTGATGTATTACTAGGACAACCATACTTGTGGAAGCGACATGCTGTGTATGAATCAAGGCCCCGTGCTGTTATTATTACATTGGGAAATAAGTTGTTCAGGATACCAGAGGTAGCACCACCTGCCGCCATCTCTTTGATTACTGCAAAACAATGCAGTAAGATCATTTCCAAAACCAAGAAATTTGTTTTCCTGATGATACGCCCTCAAGGAAAGAAGAAGACAGTGGCCGCGGCCTCCAAACGGGGTCCCTCTGCACGACAACTACAGATGGACAAGGTTGTGGAGGAGTACGAGGACATCTTCACCTCCCCGGCAGGGGTTCCTCTGCACTGTCAAGTCAAGCACTCCATCGATCTGACCCCAAGTGTGCCGTTACCCAATGGACCAATTTATCGGCGCTCTCTCCTGGAGAACAATGAAATCAAGAGGCAGATTCAGGAGCTCCTGCAGAAAGGTCACATCCGTCCGAGTTCATCGCCCTGTGGGAGCCCGATCGTGTTGGTACAGAAGAAGGATGGGACGTGGAGACTCTGTATTGACTATCGGGCGCTGAACAAGATCACTGTCCGTAATAGGTACCCGATCCCGCGGATTGATGACCTCCTAGACCAACTAAAGGGGGCGAAATATTTCAGCAAGATCGATCTGAAGTCAGGATATCACCAGGTACCAATCGAACCCTCCGATGTGTGGAAGACTGCCTTCAAATCCAAGGAGGGCCTCTTCGAATGGTTGGTCATGCCTTTCAGATTGACGAATGCTCCTGCAACCTTTATGAGGCTAATGGATGACATCTTGCGGCCATTCACCAACTCCTTTGTAGTAGTATACTTGGATGACATTCTGATCTTCAGCCAGAGTTGGGAAGAGCACCTCCACCACATCCGACAGGTTCTCCAAACACTGCGGCAACACAAGCTATGTGCCAATTTGGAGAAATGCACTTTTGGCATGACCCAGGTTCAGTATCTGGGATACATCATTGATGAACAGGGGGTGCATGTCGATCCAGCCAAGATCCAAGTCATTCGGGATTGGCCCTCTCCAACCACTCTAACAGAGCTCCGCAGCTTTCTAGGTCTTGCCAACTTCTACCGCAGGTTTGTGTTGGGGTTTTCTCATATTTCTTGGCCCTTGAGTCAAGTCACCAAGGGCGGGGCGAAAGCAAAATTCTTTTGGTCTGAATCTCAACAGAAGGCATTCAGGGAGTTGAAGGATCGCCTCTGCACGGCACCAGTGCTCGCGTTACCAGATTTACAACAACCATTTGAGGTCGAGACAGATGCCTCTGACTATGCTATTGGGGCAGTCCTTACTCAACATGGACATCCAGTGGCATATCACAGTGAAACACTTTCAGACACAGTCCAAAAGTACCCCACTTATGATAAAGAGATGTATTCCATTGTACAGGCCTGCCGACAATGGAAGCATTACATTTTGGGGAAGGAAACGGTCATCCACACAGACCACCGACCTCTGCAGTTCATACAGACCCAAGGGAAATTGCAGAATGATCGCCATCAGAAGTGGTCTACATACCTGCAACAGTTTCACTTGAATATCAAGTATAAAAAGGGCAGCACCAATAATGTTGCAGATTGCCTCAGTCGACCACCGATCATGGCGCTAACCACCGTGCTCAACTCTTGTGGGCACGAGACTTCTGATTGGCCACTTCTCTACAAAAGCGACCCAGAATTCGGCCACACATACCAGACACTCTTGGAGGGTCGGCATGTTGCAGATTTTCACCTCCAAGATGCCCTATTATGCCACCTCGGTCACCTTTGTGTTCCTTCAAGCGAGCGTGCCAAGATGATTTGGGAAGCACACTACAGTCGAGCTGCTGGGCATTTCGGGGTCGAGAAAACAGTGGCAGTACTGCAAAATTATTTCTATTGGCCGAATCTTCGACAGGATGTTGGGAAGTACATCTGATCATGTACTGCCTGTGCCATTGCCAAACCGACCATTAAGAAGCACGGCCTCTATACCCCGTTGCCTACCCCTAGTCGACCTTGGGAATCCATCTCCATGGATTACATGTCAGGCCTTCCTTCCACTAAGCATGGAAATGACTGTGTTTTTGTGGTCGTCGACAGGTTCTCGAAGATGGCCATTATGATGGCCTGCAAGAAGAATATCACAGCAGAAGCCACTGCTAAACTCTTCTTTGAACGAGTGTGGGTGCACTTTGGGATCCCACAGTCTATCATCTCAGATCGGGACAGTCGGTTTCTCAGCACATTTTGGTCCAGTCTCTGGTCAATGCTGGACACCAAACTCACGAAGTCCACAGCCTTCCATCCTCAAACTGATGGCCAGACAGAGGTTGTCAACAGGATGATTGTGCACATTCTGCGCATGTATAACTCAAAGCATCCACGCACATGGGACGAGAGCCTCCCCTATGTTCAGCACAGCTACAACCGAGCTCTTCACAGCTCCACTGGCCATAGCCCTTTTCAGGTGGGTTTGGGATTCCAGCCACTATGCCCCATTGATGTGGCCATGCCCCTTGCAGCTACTCACATGAATTCAGCTCATGTCCAGTCCGAAACAGATAAGGCCACCAGCTTCATTGAGCGCATCCAACATATTTGCCAGCAGGTCCATGACATTCCTGAGAAATCAAATGCCAAGTACAAGCAGCGACATGATCAACACCGGGTGCCACACAAGTTTCAGGTGGGCGACAAAGTCTGGTTGCATTTGCAAAAGGAACGCCTTACTGGAGCCTATCGGAAATTGAGACCACTCCGATATGGTCCTTACACCATTACTAAGGCTATGGGAGACAATGCATTTGAGCCAGCATTCCCCCATTCCTTGGCCTGCACCCAGTGTTCAATGTGGACCGCCTTCGGCCATACTTTCCACCATTGCTAGACACATCCGACATTGCAGAACAGCTCAAACCCACAGAATTAAATCCAGATTGCATGGAACAAGCTGCAAATGATCAGATCATGGACACATAGATCAAGAACACTCGCCAACAGAATATCCAACTGTATCGAGTTTTCAAAGCAGGCCAACTCCTTTAGCAGGGCAAGTGGCTCACCAGGGAACAAGTTCAGCAGAAGTTTCCTCATCTCATGGAGGAGCTCAACGCAATGGGGACCATTGCTTCCTAAGGGGGGAGGAATGATCCAGGTGGATATTGGTGGCCACCTGCCAAGTCCACCTGGACCCCCACCATTGTCTTTCTCAGCATTTTCATTTTCCTTAATTGTAGCACAACTTACTATTTTTAGCAGTTTTTCGGGTCCTGAACTTCCGGAGCCGTTTTGAGGCCCTAAACGACGTTTTTTGGGGAATCCGGGGGCAACATGGGTCCATGGCATGGACCGATGTTTCCCGTTCCAACAATGATAGTGCTCGGATAGATCTTTCTAATGAACTGTTGTACGCGTCAAACGGAGATCATATGCCAAAGTTACGACCCCGGGAAGTTGATGTACCAATTTACCCCCAAACGGGGCCCACAGTTTGGCATTTCATCTCCTAGGGTTAGGTTTTGGAATGTTAAGGGTTTTCCATTGTTTCTCAACAATAAATAGGCCTTCGAGCCTCATTGTAACACAGTTCAGAGGCATGTAGCCATCACATCTCTTCTCAGAGATAAGCTACCATCGCCCTAGCTGGTTTATTTCCATTTCTGGTTGTAAGCATATTTCAGTATCTTCCATTAATGAAATGAAGTATTATTTCCGCTGTATTTTTTTGTATATGGTTATCTCTGTAATTTGTTACGTTCCTGTTTAAATCCGGATCAGTGGTATCAGAGCAGTCTGCTTTTTCTCTGTTTTTCTTTGCATGTCTCCAACAAGATCGGGATATAAGGAGTTAGGGCTTGAACTGGTTGAACCTTTGCAAGACCAGCCTCGCAAATCCCGACGGCCTCCCATGGCGGATGAGAAGAAAGACGAGGGGGCAGGAGATCCCATCAAAATCTTGCTCGAAGAAGCCCTCGAGCGACAACGGAACGCGATGATGGACAGCTTTGCCCAGATCCTTCAGCGGCTACCCAGAAGCAACACATCCGCTTCCAGCAGCTACTCTGGAAATGCCACACCCTTTAAGGTACAAGTTAATTTTGAAATCCCCATATTCGAGGGTCAGATAGACGCAGATGCCGTAGATAAATGGTTAAATCTGTTAGAGGGTTATTTTTCTGTTCATGAATTTTCGAGTCGAGAAAAGATTGTTTTTGCTCTTCTCAAAGCAGCCCCCCACGTCAAGGACTGGTGGGAAACCTACTGCGAGCAGAAGGATGAAAGTACTGGCTCACTATTTTCAGCCGCACCCACCTGGGATTCGTTCCAGGATGCCATCAAGGAGCAGTACTACCCTGTCGGTAGCTATGAGGATGAATACATAAAGTGGACCACGCTGCGGCAGGGAAGGGACCAAGACGTGCCGGAGTTCACCAATCTTTTCCATACCCTTCGCACAAAGTTGGGTATCAAGGATTCAGAGCAAAATTTGATACTCAAATACCGTGGCTTCCTGCACAAGTACATCCAGGAAGAAATACAATTCCTAAACATCCCCTCGCTCGGCGCAGCATACCGATATGCCATCAAGGTCGATCAGAAGTTTAAACAAAAGAAGCGAGACTTTGGATCTGCAAATCCAAAGCAGGGGAAAGGTGCCCCTAAACCACAGAACAAAGGACAAAGCCAAGGCGGGACAGCCCAAGACAACCAGCCGAAGCTGCAAGCAAAGAACAGCGCCGCGAAGCCGAGAAAGGACACTGGAAAATGGTACGAGTTCCATAAGAGCTCCACTCACAACACAAGTGAGTGTCGGGCCAAGCAGTCACTGGTGGCTGAGCTAAAGGTTTCAGAATCAGATGCATGTTCCGACTCTGAGTCAGAACCCGATAAGGGGTATGAAAAAGGGAAGCAGATCATTGATGCGGATCCCAGTGCCACTGTTGCTACCGCAAAGATCGAGAAAAATGAACCCAAAGATCCTGAGGAGGAGGAGCGTCTCTTCCACTCCGAGATGTGGGTAAAGGGCTCCCCGATACAGTTCATTGTTGATAGCGGGAGTCAAAAGAACCTCATTTCAGCAGAGGTCGTGAAGCGGTTTGGCTTACCGACCACGGCACATCCACAACCATACACCATTGGGTGGCTTCACCAAGGACGAGATCTTCGCGTGAGCCAGCAGTGTCGCCTTCCATACAACATCAAGCCCTTCACGGATGAGGTATTGTGTGACATTGCTCCCCTTGAATTTTGTGATGTATTACTAGGACAACCATACTTGTGGAAGCGACATGCTGTGTATGAATCAAAGCCCCGTGCTGTTATTATTACATTGGGAAATAAGTTGTTCAGGATACCAGAGATAGCACCACCTGCCGCCATCTCTTTGATTACTGCAAAACAATGCAGTAAGATCATTTCCAAAACCAGGAAATTTGTTTTCCTGATGATACGCCCTCAAGGAAAGAAGAAGACTGTGTCCGCGGTCTCCAAACGGGGTCCCTCTGCATGACAACTACAGATGGACAAGGTTGTGGAGGAGTACGAGGACATCTTCACCTCCCCGGCATGGGTTCCTCTGCACTGTCAAGTCAAGAACTCCATCGATTTGACCCCAGGTGCGTCGTTACCCAATGGACCAATTTATCGGCGATTCGTCCTGGAGAACAATGAAATCAAGAGGCAGATTCAGGAGCTCCTGCAGAAAGGTCACATCCGTCCGAGTTCATCGCCCTGTGGGAGCCCGATCGTGTTGGTACAGAAGAAGGATGGGACGTGGAGACTCTGTATTGACTATCGGGCGCTGAGCAAGATCACTGTCTGTAATAGGTACCCGATCCCGCGGGTTGATGACCTCCTAGACCAACTAAAGGGGGCGAAATATTTCAGCAAGATCGATCTGAAGTCAGGATATCACCAGGTACCAATCGAACCCTCCGATGTGTGGAAGACTGCCTTCAAATCCAAGGAGGGTCTCTTCGAATGGTTGGTCATGCCTTTCGGATTGACGAATGCTCCTGTAACCTTTATGAGGCTAATGGATGACATCTTGCGGCCATTCACCAACTCCTTTGTAGTAGTATACTTGGATGACATTCTGATCTTCAGCCAGAGTTGGGAAGAGCACCTCCACCACATCCGACAGGTTCTCCAAACCCTGCGGCAACACAAGCTATGTGCCAATTTGGAGAAATGCAATTTTGGCATGACCCAGGTTCAGTATCTGGGATACATCATTGATGAACAGGGGGTCCATGTCGATCTAGCAAAGATCCAAGTCATTCGGGATTGGCCCTCTCCAACCACTCTAACAGAGCTCCGCAGCTTTCTAGGTCTTGCCAACTTCTACCGCAGGTTTGTGTTGGGGTTTTCTCATATTTCTTGGCCCTTGAGTCAAGTCACCAAGGGCAGGGCGAAAGCAAAATTCTTTTGGTCTGAATCTCAACAAAAGGCATTCAGGGAGTTGAAGGATCGCCTCTGCACGGCACCGGTGCCCGCGTTACCAGATTTACAACAACCATTTGAGGTCGAGACAGATGCCTCTGACTATGCTATTGGGGCAGTCCTTACTCAACATGGACATCCAGTGGCATATCATAGTGAAACACTTTCAGACACAGTCCGGAAGTACCCCACTTATGATAAAGAGATGTATTCTATTGTACAGGCCTGCCGACAATGGAAGCATTACATTTTGGGGAAGGAAACGGTCATCCACACAGACCACCGACCTCTGCAGTTCATACAGACCCAAGGGAAATTGCAGAATGATCGCCATCAGAAGTGGTCTACATACCTGCAACAGTTTCACTTGAATATCAATTATAAAAAGGGCAGCACCAATAATGTTGCAGATTGCCTCAGTCGGCCACCGATCATGGCGCTAACCACCGTGCTCAACTCTTGTGGGCACGAGACTTCTGATTGGCCACTTCTCTACAAAAGCGACCCAGAATTCGGCCACACATACCAGACACTCTTGGAGGGTCGGCATGTTGCAGATTTTCACCTCCAGGATGCCCTATTATGCCACCTCGGTCACCTTTGTGTTCCTTCAAGCGAGTGTGCCAAGATGATTTGGGAAGCACACTACAGTCGGGCTGCTGGGCATTTCGGGGTCGAGAAAACAGTGGCAGTACTGCAAAATTATTTCTATTGGCCGAATCTTCGACAGGATGTTGGGAAGTACATCTGATCATGTACTGCCTGTGCCATTGCCAAACCGACCATTAAGAAGCACGGCCTCTATACCCCATTGCCTACCCCTAGTCGACCTTGGGAATCCATCTCCATGGATTACATGTCAGGCCTTCCTTCCACTAAGCATGGAAATGACTGTGTTTTTGTGGTCGTCGACAGGTTCTCGAAGATGGCCATTATGATGGCCTGCAAGAAGAATATCATAGCAGAAGCCACTGCTAAACTCTTCTTTGAACGAGTGTGGGTGCACTTTGGGATCCCACAGTCTATCATCTCAGATCGGGACAGTCGGTTTCTCAGCACATTTTGGTCCAGTCTCTGGTCAATGCTGGACACCAAACTCACGAAGTCCACAGCCTTCCATCCTCAAACTGATGGCCAGACAGAGGTTGTCAACAGGATGATTGTGTACATTATGCGCATGTATAACTCAAAGCATCCACGCACATGGGACGAGAGCCTCCCCTATGTTCAGAACAGCTACAACCGAGCTCTTCACAGCTCCACTGGCCATAGCCCTTTTCAGGTGGGTTTGGGATTCCAGTCACTATGCCCCATTGATGTTGCCATTCCCCTTGCAGCTACTCACATGAATTCAGCTCATGTCCAGTCCGAAACAGATAAGGCCACCAGCTTCATTGAGCGCATCCAACATATTCGCCAGCAGGTCCATGACATTCTTGAGAAATCAAATGCCAAGTACAAGCAGTGACATGATCAACACCGGGTGCCACACAAGTTTCAGGTGGGTGACAAAGTCTAGTTGCATTTGCAAAAGGAACGCCTTACTGGAGCCTATCGGAAATTGAGACCACTCCGATATGGTCCTTACACCATTACTAAGGCTATGGGAGACAATGCATTTGAGCTCAGCATTCCCCCATTCCTTGGCCTGCACCCAATGTTCAATGTGGACCGCCTTCGGCCATACTTTCCACCATTGCTAGACACATCTGACATTGCAGAACAACTCAAACCCACAGAATTAAATCCAGATTGCATGGAACAAGCTACAACTGATCGGATCATGGACACACAGATCAAGAACACTCGCCAACAGAATATCCAACTGTATCGAGTTGTCAAAGCAGGTCAACTCCTTCAGCAAGGCAAGTGGCTCACCAGGGAACAAGTTCAGCAGAAGTTTCCTCATCTCATGGAGGAGCTCAACGCAATGGGGACCATTTCTTCCTAAGGGGGGAGGAATGATCCAGGTGGATATTGGTGGCCACCTGCCAAGTCCACCTGGACCCCCAACATTGTCTTTCTCAGCATTTTCAGTTTCCTTAATTGTAGCACAACTTACTATTTTTAGCCGTTTTTCGGGTCCTGAACTTCCGGAGCCGTTTTGAGGCCCTAAACGACGTTTTTTGGGGAATCCGGGGGCAACAATGATAGTGCTCGGATAGATCTTTCTAATGAGCTATTGTACGCGTCAAATGGAGATCATATGCCAAAGTTACGACCCCGGGAAGTTGATGTACCAATTTACCCCCAAATGGGGCCCACAGTTTGGCGTTTCATCTCCTAGGGTTAGGTTTTGGAATGTTAAGGGTTTTCCATTGTTTCTCAACAATAAATAGGCCTTTGAGCCTCATTGTTACACAGTTCAGAGGCATGTAGCCATCACATCTCTTCTCAGAGATAAGCTACCATCGCCCTAGCTGGTTTATTTCCATTTCTGGTTGTAAGCATATTTCAGTATTTTCCATTAATGAAATGAAGTATTATTTATGCTGCATCTTTGTGTATATGGTTATCTCTGTAATTTGTTGCGTTCCTGTTTAAATCCGGATCAGTGCGCCTGTCTCCTTCGAGCCGCAAGGCCCTAAAATGCTAGAAGCCAACCTCACATTAAGGTGACATTGGAGAAAGCAGAGTGGCTACCATTGTTTCAAAAATTCAACGGCCACAATTTAGAGGTTACGAAATCTTTTGCCCTGATTTTGAATGGCAACAAAGCTCAAGTCGAGAATGTCCAATTCAGGTTAACTAAGGGTTTGGTGGCTTGGGTATGCAAAATTCCATAGGAAGGGGAGCATAGGTTTAAAAATCAATGTTTCAACAAGGGTATGTGTGCACCCTTCTTCCGGAAGGAGAATTTAGACCCTGACTGGAGAAAGGGGATTTCACAGGACTTCCTGAGAAGTAATTATCGACACCTGTTATTTTTCCTAAAGAAGTATATAACTTGTGAAGGTCGCTTTGGGCTCACATTCTTATTTCACATTCGACCCCTCACACATTTTCATGACAATCCGTTGAATTTTCTGTATTATTTTAGAATGTCTCTGATGAATATCTAGACAATCGCTAAGGAAAGGGGAGCCAATTTGGAGGAAAACCTCTATCACCATGGGTTGGTGAAAATTATCCTGGTAGAGGTTCTGAAGGAAAAGAAGAAGATGTGGGAGGAGTTTCTGGCTGAGAATTACTTTGTAGGGGATGAAGACTCTGATTCTTCAGAGTCCACGGAGGAAACGCCAAGGAAAAATAAAAGAAGAAGCCAGAGACTCGTGGGCCGTCGATGAAAGAGGAAGAAAAATATTAAGTGGTGGTGACTGGGGAGACTGTGGGTAAAAAGTGTAAGTCAAAGGGCACTTCCACCTTTGCTAAGATATTTACTAGGAGCCAAGTTGTTCATCTGGCTATAAAGGATATTGCAGAAGCATAGGTGCTGCCCGAGACACCTGACAAAAGGAAGAAAAGACATCATGGCCACCCAAAGGAAAGGAAAAGATAGAGTCAGCTGAATTCATTGTTGAAGTAGTAATTTCCTTCTAGGAATCCCCGCTGCATGGAAGTGGAAATGACACAGCAGAATAACAACAAGAAAAGGAGGACCTTGGTTCGCCCCAATCTTTCCAAGAACATCATAAAGGGGAAGTAACTCCCAAGAAAAAGTGTTCTCTACAAGAATTGGAGGAGATTATCACTGAGCTCACTATTTCAGAATGAGCTTTGAGAAAGGAGAATGAGACCCTGAAGGAAAACAACCTACGCATGCAGAAAGAACATGAGGAATGGGTTCATAAGGCAGCCTGAATCATGAAGAAGAAGAAGGATCAGATTGATCATCTGAAGAAGAAAAATGAATTATACAAGGGTCATATTCTTACAGAATCTAATGGTAACCAATTGGACCAGTTGGCAGAGGTAGCAGATCAGTTGGTTGCAGTAGCTACAACCCAAGACAAGGAATGATTTCCTTTTTTTGGAAGGTGCAACATTTTTTCTTGCATAAGGGACATGAAACAAGCTAGGTGTGGGGGAGATGTTGAGGTTTGGTTTTGCCTAATTTTGACACCTTTTCTAGACTTTACCTCTCCCATTTTTAACTATCCTTAAACCCTATTATGCTTATTTCAGTTATAACATCTAGGTTTTGGCCAAAAGGGTACTATATGCTTGAGGTATGTAAATTAACATTAAAAAGTGTCTTTTATGTTAATCTTAAGCATTCCTTAAGCTAGATGTCTCCTTGTTGAATTATCATGGCAACTAATATAGAGTTCTTGTGCATATTTTTTTTGATTCGAAACAATCCCGCATTTCCTACAGACATCTCGTGCGATCCTATTTCCTGCAGACGCTCTGAAATTCCCGTAGACACAAATTTCCTGCAACTGCCAAGATTTCCTGCAGCAAAATCGGTGGTTATCTATGTGTTTCTTATTTCTAGATTAGACGAGAACATGGGTTTTGTGGGGAATTCGTCATACATGAATGCTATCCTATTGGTTGTTTCGAATCTGCCAATGAAACCTCCTAGATTTGCATACCTCTTCTCATTGGTCATATGAAGGAAAACTCCAGCTATGTAACGAATTTTGTCTAATCCATGCTTTCAGTCATGGATTAGATTCAGTATAGCTAATTTTGATACTTTGTACTAGTATTATTAGCTAATAGCTTGGATTAGTAGTTTTGCTTATTTCGAGCCACATATGGGCTTTTGAACTTGTATAAATTTGACTCTATTTTATATTGTAAGGGGTTGTTGGGTTGGCTTCGCTAATAGTATATATCAGATTGTACTCGACTGTGAAATTTTTAGATTAATATAATATTATATGTTCTGTCTATCTTACTGAGCAAGCTCTTCTAATTTTGAAGTGGTTGTGAGTGAGGGAGGGCCCCCTTTGCTCACAACTCCCTTAGTGTAGTGTGTGTGTATTTTAAATCCTATTATGCAGTAATAATTTGTTTACACAACTAATGTACTCTTTCTGATATATCAGTAGCAAATGATTGAATGATTAAGTTTCATGTTAATATGTTGATTTCATTTAATCAAGATTTGATTTACATTGTTGAGTGATTTCTTTAATTAATGTAAGTTTGATTTCTTATCTTTTCTAATCAACATCAGCAATACTAGAGTTGTAGAGGGATGTTTCAATCCATTCCATAGACTTTTGCTGCTTGATGCGGAAAAGAGGCATTAGTTTTGTGTATGGTTGACTGGTTAGATTAGTAAGCACTCAAGGTATCAAGCCTGCACATATTTTGTGCATCATCTCACAATCTTACCTACCCTGGGTTGATGATTTATGTTGAAAAATTATAAGTCTATAATTTGACTCAATAGGGGGGTTAGGAGGGGTATGGGGATGGGGAAAACTATAAATACCTTGATTATTACTTGATTCTGGCTACGAAAAACTTTCAAGTTGGACCTTGGCCACAAGATCTCTTTCTAGTGTCTATTCTATATCTTTTTCCACTTCACGTTGTTCAAATTTATTCTTTGGATTGTAGAAAATTTGTGATAGGTTAACCCGATAATGCAATATGAATCAAAGCATAATACTATAACCTACTTCTACTATCAATTTTCGGAAGCTTAAAGATTGAGCTAAAAAATATAACCAGAGGAAGAAGAATCAATGGCACAATACACATGAAAATACTTTGGGGAAAGCCTCAGCTAAAAACCCCACACTATTGTATTATCATACATGGTGGAAATACATAGGAATTATACAAAGCCTTAGCCCTCACAGCTAGCCAACTCTCAGTACAATCCTCACAGATGCTCACAGGCAATCTTGGATTCTCTCCAACCTTCCTCTCTGCCCTCCAAGCTCCTATTTCCTTGCGCTATTCCTTGTGGATGATTTTTCTATTACCAAGTGGAAAACCAAGCCTTCAAAACTACGCAATCCTCAAGGATGAATCCTTGACTGCATGCATGAGTTTTCTCCATGAGAAAACACATGCAAATGATAATACACTGTCCTTGAACATTTATCTCAACTAGGTCTTTCTCAGAATAGACAGGCATGAGTTTCTGATGAGGGAATATTCATTTAACTGGAGTAGCACTAGTTGAGTGCATTAATGCATCAACTCACTGTTAACTCACTATTAGTTCCTCAAACAATTTGGAACTAATTTAACTGGAATTAACTCAGTAAACTGAGTTAACTAATTACAACTCAAATATAACTCAATCTTATCTCCTTAATTTAAGGGATAAGTCTTGCATGACTTCAGAAAGACTTCTAACTTGAATTTCTCCAACTAATTAATTTAAAATAAATTAATTAATTATTTTCAAGTAGCTGTTAAGACTAAATTCGATTTTAATTCACAATTTAATTCATGGACAAATTAAATTGGAATATTCTTGTTGCCATATTTCAACACTCCCTCTCAACAAGAAAGGGATTATCTACCACCTCGATCTTGTCTCTATGGAACTTGAATTTACACTTTGACAATCTCTTTGTCAAAATGTCAGTATCTTACTCCTTTGTCGAAATATACTGCACCAACATGATCCTCCTTGCTACACAGTCTTTGAGATGATGATACCAGATGTTGATGTGCTTGGACCTATCATAAAATACTGTATTCTCATAGAGTTTGATACAACTCTGATTATCACAATAGATCATAGTTGGATCCATCCTCTGATCAAACAAACCAACTAGGATTTTCCGCATCCAGATGGCCTCACATGCTGCCTGACTTGCAGCCATGTATTTTGCCTCTGCCGAGCTGAGTGTAACCGACCTCTGTTCCCTGTTGTACCAAGAAACTGTCGCTGACCCAAGGTTGAAAATCCATCCTGATGTGCTCTTCCAATATGATGGACTCCCTACCCAATCTGCATCAGTGAATCCCTGTAGCGTCACTCCCTCTATCAGTCTGTACCATAATCCATATTGAGATGTGCCTCTGAGGTATCTCAATACATGCTTTGTCACCTTCCAAAACATCTTGGTAGGTTGAACCATCGCTTGACTAAGTTGGTTCATCGCATAGCACAAATCTGGTTGTGTGTTCACTAGGTACATTAGTGAACCCACAAGCTTCCTATACACAATAGCCTCTACCACTTCTCTTGAAGTAGCAACCTCCTTCCTCCAGTTACCTGCTAGAGGAGTTTGCATGGGCTTGCACTTCTCCATGTGGAATCTCTTGAGTATCTCATTGGCATACTTGCCCTAAGACACAAACAACTCCCTATCCTTCCACCACCTTTCCATGCCAAGGAATTAATGCATGAGACCCATGTCTTTCATCTCGAATTCTCTTGCAAAGTCCTCCTTGCAAGACACGATCAATTGATCATCACCAGTCAATATGAGATCATAAACATGAAGTACGATTATCAACATCTTACCTTTCACCATGATGTGGTACAGGTTCGCATCTGCTTCACTCTTTGTGAAGCCCAACCCAGTGAAGTAGTTGTCCATCCTGGTGTACCAAGCACGAGGTTCTTGCTTTAGCCCATACACCTCTCTCTTGAGTCGACACACATATGACTCACGATTGAAGGTCTTAAAACCTTCCAGCTGCTCTATGTACATCTCTTCCTCAATCTGGTCATTGAGGAATGCAGTCTTCACATCCATTTGATGGATCTTCCAACCCATTTGTGCTGATAGTGCCAACATAGATCTGATAGGTGAGTACCTTATAACAGGAGAAAAAGTCTCATCATAGTCAACCCCTCGACCTTTGAAAAGCCACGGGTAACAAATCTTTCCTTATGCTTCTCCACACTACCATCAGCATCTTGCTTTACCTTGTAAAGCCAATGGGAAGTCACAACTAACTTGTTCTACGGTCTCGGAACCACGTCCCAAAAACTATTACGAACTATGGAATCATACTCCTCCACCATAACATCAACCCAAATTGGTTGTTGCACTGCTTCCTCAAAGGAAGATGACTTGGTCTCAACACATTCCCCAGCAAGGGCCATGTATCCAGTGTACCTCTCAGGTGACCTCCTTTTTCTGCGCTGAGAAGATGGTGCTTCCACATTCTCTCTCACATCCTACAACAATATGTCAGCTTCTCTTGTGCACTTCCATCCATCTCTGGAAGACTCTGCTTGAGTGGATGTCTACACTCCTAGAACCTCTGCATGCAGCTGCTTCGCATCAGTCTAAGGCTCCTCCTCCTTAGGAACCAACAGTTCCTCCACAACCTGTAATTGGAGCTCCCTCTCAAGGAAAACTCCCATGGCCTTCTGCTCATCAAACTTGAGATCTCTGTGAACCACTGTCCTCCGACTGGTAGGCAAGTACATTTGATAATTGTGAGGTGTATCAGTGTACCCCACAAATATCCCCAACTCTGATGTCGGCTCAAGCTTCTTCCGTGCATCCTTTGTCACATGGCAATATAATGATGAGCCAAAGATCCTGAAGTGACCCACATCTGGTCTCTTACCGAAGAAATCTTCCTCTAGTGTCTTCATCCCAAGTATGCGATGCAAGCTTCTATTCTGAAAATAGACCGATGTGTTACATGCCTCAACCCACAAGTGAAGTGGTAGGCCTTGGTCATGCAACATTGCCCGTGCTTCCCCTACAATAGTTTTGTTCTTCCTCTCGGCCACCCCATTCTGTCGGCCACCCCATTCTGTTGGGGTTATGAGGTTCCATCAACTCTCATTTAATTCCTTCCGCTGCATAGAAGTCCTTAAACTCTTGAGAGACATTTTCTCCGCCATTGTCGCTTCTCACGGCCTTGATCTTCTTCCTTGACTCTTTCTCTACCAAAGCTTTGAACTCACAAAACTTTGTGAAAGTTTGGTCCTTTTTCTACATGAAATAAATACATCATTTATGAGAATAGTCATCAATGAAAATAACATAATACCTTTGCTTTGTTGTGAATGCCATCGAGAATGGTCCACACAAATTAGTATGAACTCACTCTAAGATAGCCTCTACTCGACTGTCTCGATCATGAAAGGAAGACTTGGTGTACTTCCCAAGGTACAACCTTTGCATGTGTCAACTTGCTCAAGTTTACCTTTGGAAAGTCCTGTAGATATCTGCTGCATTATCTTCAAAGCCCCATGATTCTTTGCACCAATTCTGCTTTTGTACTCAATGTTGCACAATCATCTACCTCTAGTTTATAGAGATTATTCACCCGAATCCCTATTGGTCCTTCTTATACATGAAATAAATCCAACATTTATGAGAATAGTCATCAATGAAAATCACATAATACCCTTGCTTCGTTGTGAATGCCGTCGAGAATGGTCCACAAATTAGTATGAACTCTAAGATAGCCTCTACTCGACTGTCTCGATCATGAAAGGAAGACTTGGTGTACTTTCCCAAGGTACAACCTTTGCATGTGTCAACTTGCTCAAGTTTACCTTTGGAAAGTCCTATAGATATCTACTGCATTATCTTCAAATCCCCATGATGCTTTGCACCAATTTTGCTTTTGTACTCAATGTTGCACAATCATCTACCTCTATTTTATAGAGATTCTTCACCCGAATCCCTATTGGTCCTTCTTCTACATGAAATAAATCCAGCATTTATGAGAATAGTCATCAATGAAAATCACATAATACCTTTTCTTCGTTGTGAATTCCGTCGAGAATGGTCCACAAATTAGTATGAACTCACTCTAAGATAGCCTCTACTCAACTGTCTCGATCATGAAAGGAAGACTTGGTGTACTTTCCCAAGGTACAACCTTTGCATGTGTCAACTTGCTCAAGTTTACCTTTGGAAAGTCCTGTAGATATCTGCTGCATTATCTTCAAATCCCCAGGATGTAAATGGCCCAATCGCTCGTGCCACAACTCGCCAATGTCTTGGCTTTGCACCAATTATGCTTTTGTACTCAATGTTGCACAATCATCTACCTCTAGTTTATAGAGATTCTTCACCTGTATCCCTATCCTCTTGGTCTGACCCGTGGCTATGTGTCTTAGGAACTCCTTTCATTTACCGAAGACAACATCGTAGCCTTTGTCCTCCAACATCGCGATCGATACCAAGTTCTTCTTCAGTCCAGGCACATACATCACATCTGTCAAGCTAAGAGGAGCTCCATGCTCCCTCTAAAAAGCAATCGTGCCCATTCCTGAAACACTATACCTTCCATCGTTACCCATCTCTATGTGCATCTTGAGGTCTTTCTCCTCCAAGGCACTGAATAAATTTTTATCACTGGTCATGTGGAATGAGGCTCCACTGTCAAGATACCAAACACAACCCATCATTGATGACACCATGCATGCGATGAGGGTAAAGTCCATTTCAAACTAAGAGGCTAATGCCTCACTTTCCAATCCTTCCAAGGATCCCTTCTTGGACTTCTTCGATGGGAAATTAGTCACATAATGTACCATCTTGTGACAATTAAAGCATCTTACTTTAGACATGTCACCCTTCTTCCCTCCATGAGAAGAATTCAATTTGAAATGGGAAGCCTTCCCCTTCCCTTTCCTTGGCTTACTTGCTAAGGCTATATTTTCTTCATCATCATTCTTGGATGAAGAACCATCTTGTGTGCTCCTCCTAATATCCTCCTGCATAAGATCCGACCATAGTCATTCCCAATCCAGTAGTTTCTCCCTTCCATTCACAGAGTCCTGGTAGCTATTCCAACTCTTTGGAAGGCTAAGGAGAGCGAGGCTCACCATATCATCATCGACAGTAGTTATTCCCACACTGCCAATCTCATATCTATAGGTGGTCAGCTTGTTTAGATATGTGGAAATAGTATTTCCCTTCTCCATCTTGATTCTTTGAAGCTTATCCTTGAGCACCAATTTCCTCTGGTCACTACTGTTCTGGTAGAGGTCCTTCAATGTCTTCCACATTGAAAATGGAGTATCCTTCCCATGAAGACTCGAGAAAATATGGTCTCGAACTCCCTCATGTTGGAAATAATACTGAGAGGGGGGGTGAATCAGTATTAGCAAGTCAATAATATTTCATTTCCATATTTTGATTCATATACACTACTTCAGTTAATGATACTTGCGTGTATACGCAAATGTATATAAGGAAACTAGCGTATACCCTGTAAACTTATAATTTAGTTAATTCTTCATAAGTTGATCTTTAATCTGTGCATCAGAACCATATAAACAGTAACCAGAAGCAGTAAAAATAGAACATACAGTCACACACATGAACACAAGATATAAGGTGGAAACCCAATGTGGGTGAAAACCACCTGCTGTAATCGTCTCTATCGTTCTTTTAATAAGAAACTTCTTTTTACAATATTTTGTACTGGTGCAGTCTTATACTAGTACACAAGCTTCTACCTGTAGAAGGCTACAACCTTCTCTCATTCTCCATCTTCTCCTGGAAGGGAGCTACAACCCCGTAGCTATTGTACTAGTTGATGTACTAGTATGTAGGTGTTGACCTACAGAAGGCTACAACCTTCTCTTTTCTTCCAGGGACCACGTTTCATAAATTTTTAGACTGGATCCATCAATAACATCAATCAAACATCAAATATATCTACATCAACCAATCTCCTCTGCACCAACCAAAAACTGAATAAAACAATCACTTCTCTGAATGTTGTAACCAGAATACAATAACAGTAACCAGAACCCAAGCTAGAACCCAGAACATTGCAACAGTAATTAGAAGTAGCTAAAGCATATTTTATGAGGTGTACGCTACTTCAATGTGATGAACTTGCATGCATACGCACTTGTATCAAGGCAAACCTGTGTATACACACTGTTGAAATGCTGAACCGGCGTGTATACGTGCCTTTGCTATAAGGAACCTACTACAGATCTGTAAATGATGATTTAACCTTTATAATTATTCAGACATCAGATATACCCAAATCATCATATTTACAGATTACGACATGCGCCAATTATTAAGATAAAAGATCAAAACCACACAACGATACTTCTCTTCAAGCCTTAAGATCTTGACCCATCAATAGAACTTATCCTTCATCAAACGCTCAGGTTCATCCTTGATTCAGATCGAGCTGTGCAGCATAACCCAATAGTCAGTAATCTATATCTTTCTCTTCATTAGATATGCAATTCATAAGTGCCTTTTCCTAATGATCTTCTCCTCCTTTTATAGTCCTAGGCCTTACTCAATACCATGGTCCAAAACCACTTAGAATCATTACCTTGGTCCAAATACCTGCGATCAACACTTCGGACAAGATACCTTGGACCAATACCATGGTCCAAATACCACAGACCAAAACCAAGTTTTCCAACATGTACACGCCTTTCCTTTTGTGAAAGTGCATGTGCACGCTCAATACGTTCCTTTTGGTCTGCTAACCCGCGTGTACACAGGGCTTGGTCAATGGGAACTTGTGTATACCTTTCTTTCTTCATTCTGTGAGCCTGAATTGTGATCTGTCATCTATGAGAGTTTCCATCAAGGACAACAGTTGTGTCTGTGTCATAATGCCAACAATCTACCCCTTTGGACTTGATGGAAACTCCAAGTCACTCTCCCCCTTTGTCAACAAGGGAAAATGGTTATGCTCCCCCTGAGTACATGCTGAATTCTCTAATATGCTGAAGTGTGTTGTCCATGCTCCCCCTAACTGTAAGCAAGGTCTACAAAAAAAAGATGTTCTACAAGAAGAACACGACTCTATTCATCATAAATGACCTTCCTATCAACAAAGATTCATACATACATCCATCTCCCAACCAAGTGGGGATATACCAAATGTTTATACATGACAAAACAAGAACATTACATCATCCATCCCATGCATAGTGGGGAAACAAAATAGGTCATTACATGACCTTGATAATAAAAGATATACATGACATAGAGACAAAATATTTAAAACAAGACTATGATAGTTATCAACAACTATCATTAGCAGCATCTGTCAATCACCATCCAGAACAACAACCATGATCTCCCTCTGAACCTGTTCCACCTGAAAAAATAACTGTGAAATTGTACCAATATCTTCTAAGATAATGCCAACAATGCATTATTAGAAGTATATGCTCCCCCTGAACCTGTGCCAGATGATCACTGTCAGACCCATATTAGACTCTTTTCATCATGAGTCTGGCCCACTATTTTTCTTCAAACCAACATATACACAACTGTATCCACGGTAACCAGCGTATGTACGCGGATACACTTCATGAAACTCATGTACAACCACTGTTCTCTAAACCAGATAGGTTTCAACAGCAAGATGATGCATCAACTACTCCTAGATCCTGTTTGAGATATTCAAATGTCTCTCTGGGCAGTGGTTTGGTGAATATATTAGCAACTTGTTCCTTCGAGGGAAGATACTCCAATTTGACCTTTTGTTCAAGCACTTGTTCACGGAGAAAATGATATTTGATAGGTATGTGCTTGGTCATGGAATGCATGACTGGATTCTTTGAAACACTGATTGCACTTGTATTATCACATAGAATGCAGATGGGTGGAGTACAGGTGATCTGAATGTCTTGCAATGTTTGCATCATCCAAAGGAGTTGTGTGCAGCAAGATGCAGTAGCCACATATTCTGCTTCAGCTGTAGATAATGAAATTGAACTTTATTTCTTGCTGAACCAAGATACTAATCTGGAACCCATATAAAATGCACCACCACTAGTGCTTTTTCTGTCATCCACGCTTCCTGCCCAATCTGCATCTATATATGCATGAAGTGTAAGATATGTATCCCTAGGATACCATAAAACAAAGTTCTGTGTTCCTTGAAGATATTTGAAAATCCTTTTGACTGCCTAAAGGTGTGATTCCTTTGGATTTGCTTGGAATCTTCCAACTATTCCCACTGCATGCATGATGTCTAGTCGAGTACCTATTAGATAAAGCAGACTGCCAATCGTGGATCTGTAGGTTGGTTGATGTACTGTTGCTGATTCATCATTTGAACTAAGACCGCATCCTATTACCACAGGTGTACATACTGGTTTAGAATCTTCCATGCCATATTTTTTCAAGATCTACTTGAGATACTTGGTTTGTGATAGAAAAATACCATCTTTATTTTGTTGAACTTGTAAACCAAGAAAATATGTGAGTTCACCAAGCAGGGACATTTCAAATTCTTTCTGCATTACCAAAGAAAAGTTTTGACTCGTGGCTTCTTCATTGCTACCAAAAATGATATCATAAACATACACAACAAGTATTAGCAATTTATCATTGTCAACCTTTGTATATAGATTGCTATCAGCTGATCCTTTTGAAAAACCTTGTTGATGGAGGTATTTGTCAAGACGATAGTACCAGGCCCTTGGAGCTTGTTTTAGAACATAGAGAGCCTTTATGCGTCTGCATACAATTTTTGGATCATTTCTAAGGATGAATCCATCTAGTTGCTCAATATATACTTCTTCTTCTAAGTCTCCATTATCAAAGGCAGATTTTACATCCATTTGGTATACTTTGAAGTTCTGAAAGCTAGAAACAGCAAGGAACATTCTTATGGCTTCAAGTCTAGCAATAGGTGCAAAATTTTCTTCAAAATCTATACCTTCTTGTTGAGCATATCCTTTACAAACAAGTCTAGCCTGTTTCTAATAACTTCTCCATTTTCATTTAGCTTGTTTTTGAATATCCATTTGGCTCCTATGATATTCTTATCATGAGGTCTAGGAACTAATTCCCAAGTATTGTTCTTTTCAATTTGCTCAAGCTCTTCGTTCATGGCCTTGACCCAACATTCATCTTTACATGATTCATGTACATTTTGAGGTTCGATGGTGGAAAGCAATGCTAGATAGATTGAAGCTTCTGTAATAATTCTTCTTGTCTGCACACCTGCCTCTTTTTGTCCCAAAATTTGAGTCTCTGGATGATTTTTCTGAACATATCTGGATGGAGTCTTTTCTTCTACCATTGTATGTTCTTCTGGTGCTTCATTGGTTTCTTCTTCAGAATTAGTTTGAAATGATGTGGAAGGATAGTCCTCATCTTCTTCATAATCTTCAGTTTTTACCTGCTTTGGATTTTTGCCTACTTCATCAACCACAACATCAATACTTTCAACAATTTTTCCAAGTCTTTTATTATAACACTTATATCCTTTACTTCGGGAAGAGTAACGAAGGAGAATGCCTTCATCTGCTTTAGGTTCAAACTTTCCAAGGTTTTCATCAGTCCTTTTGATGTAACATTTGCTTCCAAAAACTTTGAAGTATTTTATAGTAGGAATCTTACCATACCAAATTTCATGTGGAGTTTGAGTGTTGATTACCGAACGTTTGTTTTGTTGAGAACAGTGACTACAACAAATTTAGCTTCACCCGAGAAGGTTGCAGGAGTTCCAGACTCATATAGCATGGCACGAGCCATTTTTTGAACAGTTTTGTTCATTCTTTCTACCACTCCATTTTGCTGAGGATTCCTTGCGGTAGATAATTCCCTTTTTATTCCATGTTTTTCACAAAAGTCAAAGAATTCATTCGAGGTAAATTCCCCTCCTCGATCAGACCTGAGACATTTGATTTTGCGATCTGATTCATTTTCAACTAATGCTTTGAAGGCTTTGAACTTTTCAAATGCTTCATCTTTATGCTTTAGAAGTCCTATCCAACACATTCTGGAAAAGTCGTCAATGAACAATATAAAGTATTCTTCTCCACGAGGTAACTCTTTCCTTGATGGACCACATAAATCAGTATGAACAAGTTCAAGAGGCTTACTAGCTGATCCTTCCTTCTCAGGGAAATGAGTTCTTATTTTCTTACCAAATTGACATGATTTGCATATTGTATTTTCTGGAATACTGATATCTGGAAGATCACGAACAACCTTGTATCTGCATGCTTTTCTTATTTGAGAGAAGCTTAGATGCCCCAATCTTCTGTGCCATAGCCAATGTTCATCATTTTTTCTTTGGTAGCACTGTTGTTGTCCTCCCTTGAGTATGTATAGGTTATTTGGAGTTCTTATACCTTTGATTACTGTTTCTCTTGTATCATGCTCATGAACAACATATCCATTTGATCGAAATACTACCTCATTTCCTTGATCACAAATTTGACTAACACTCAATAGATTATGCTTTAGACCATCAACATATATAACATTCCCATCTTTAACCTTTTCTTTTAAGAGAATAGAGCCTTTACCTTTTATGGCTGCAGGAGTGTCATTTCCAAATGAGACCTTCTTTTCCTTTTCTAAGGCATTATATGACTGACGTTTTTCTTTATCACCTGTCATGTGTTTTGAGCATCCACTGTCGATGTAACACTGATTTTCTCCATACAAGGCTATAGCACATATTTTTGTTTGTGGTTGTTTCTTTCTCCATGTTTTGGGGCCTAATGAAGTTTTCTCCTTCTGAGATGTTTGCCGAAATTTACTCCTGCATTCAGAATCTTCATGACCGAAGTTGTTACAGATAGAGTATTCTATTTCATTTTCAAGAGAAATAAAGTTATTGTAGGTCCTTTTCATGATCCCAGTCATATTCCTTTGATTTCTTACTTCTCTAGTCATGATGGTCTTGTAAGCAACACATTGAGCAGCTTTGTGTCCAAAGTTATGAAATGAAAAACATTGGCCATTAAAGAAATTCCTGCGATTATCGAACCTACTGACCTGGTGATTGTAGTTTCCATTGACATTCATTCTTGAAGGAAATTGAGTATGATTTACCTAAGGTTGGTTGTAGCTTCTTTTCATCCTTGAAGTAGATTGAACCCGATGCCTTTGCTAAAGATTGTCAAACTGTTCACTTCTCCTTGCTGCATCAAGATAGATTTTGGAGGTTGATGGCTTTTGTGCTTGAGATGCTTCTTCAGTATATCCAAGACCTGTCTTTATCAGAGGACAACACTGCATTTTGATAATTTCATCTAAAGTTTCTGATCCTTTAGCAAATCTAATATTGAGAGCTTTTGTTTTCTCAATATCTTTTCTTAGACCCACAATTTCACATTCTAATTTTTCATTGTGTTTTTCTCTTTCAACAAGTTGGAATGTCAGAGTATCTATAATCATATTATTTTCTTCTAAACAAATTTTAAGTTTAGAAATTTCTTCATAAAGAACATCTTCATCTAAAGCATCCAAGAAATCACCATCTTCAAAATCCATCAGAAGTCTATAGTCATTACCATGTTCATCTTCATCACTATTTGATAAATCATTGCTATCTTCATGCGTATAATAGATCTTATTACTTACATTCTGTTTTCTATTCCATTTTGTTGGTTCCTTATCTTTATCAAGCTTATCTTTATGAGGACATTTGGCCGCATAATGACCGACTCTTCCACAAGCAAAGAATTTGAAAGGTAGCTTACCTCTGAATCTTCCAGAACCCCGTTGAAGGTTCTTGACAAAGTTTGCTTCTTCCTCTCCTTCTGAAATATGTCCTGATTCATTGATTTCTTCTCTTCCTGAAGCTTTGAATGTGGCTTCTCTCATATCTAATGGACCCCCTTTTCTCATTTCGAAAGCAGATAGGATTCCGTGTAGCTGTGTCATAGTAATACTCTGAAGATTCTTCTTTTCCTCTATGGTAGAAACTTTTGATTCAAACTTAGAAGACAAGGATCTTAAAACCTTTTCAACTACAGTAACTTATTTTATCTCTTCACCCAAGTTTTTCATGCGATTAAAAATCTCATCTATACGTAAGAAGTAATTAGCTATACTTTCATCATTGTGCATTTTGAGAGTTTCATATTGAATTCTGAGAGATTGTAGTTTTGCACGTTTTACCTGATCGTCTCCTTCATATCTTAGAATGATCTTGTCCCATATTTCTTTGGTGATTTTGAGCTGCATAACCTTGACAAATTCTGATTATGACAGACTCCCCAATAATGTATTGACAGCCTTGGCATTTGTTTCATACTACTTTTTACCTGCCGTATCTGTAGGAATTGCTGATGGAAATGTGTTTCCTCATTCCACGATTTCCCAAACATTTGTTCCAAGAGATTGAAGATAGGCTATGGTTCTTACCTTCCAATAGATGAATTTGCTCCCATCAAATATTGGTGGTCTAATGGATCCCTCCCTTTCATAGGTATTCATGATGATAGATCTTCCTTCAAGCAATCAAGCTTCTTCTAAAGGACCTGCTCTGATACCAATTGTTGGAAATAATACTGAGAGGGGGGGGGGGGGGTGAATCAATATTAGCAAGTCAATAATATTTCATTTCCATATTCTGATTCATATATGCTACTTCAGTTAATGAAACTTGCGTGTATACGCAACTGTATATAAGGAAACTAGCGTATACCCTGTAAACTTATAATTTAGTTAATTCTTCATAAGTTGATCTTTAATCTGTGCATCAGAACCATATAAACAGTAACCATGAGCAGTAAAAACAGAACAAATAGTCACACACATGAACACAAGATATAAGGTGGAAACCCAATGTGGGTGAAAACCACTTGCTGCAATCGTCTCTATCTTTCTTTTAATAAGAAACTTATTTTTACAATATTTTTTACTGGTGCAGTCTTATACCAGTACGCAGGCTTCTATGTAAAAGGTTACAACCTTGTCTCGTTCTCTAGCTTCTCCTGGAAGGGAGCTACAACCCCCTAGCTCTTGTACTAGCTGATGTACTAGTATGTAGGTGCTGACCTACAAAATGCTACAACCTTATTTTTTCTTCCAGGGACCATGTTTCATAAATTTTCAGACTGGATCCATCAATAACATCAATCAAACATCAAATATATCTACATCAACCAATCTCCTTTGCACCAACCAAAAACTGAATCAAACAATCACTTCTCTTAATGCTGTAACTAGAATACAGTAACAGTAACCAGAACAAAAGCCAGATCCCAAAACACTGCAACAGTAATTAGAAGTAGCTAAAGCATATTTTATGAGGTGTACGCTACTTCAATGTGATGAACTTGTGTGCATATGCACTTGTATCAAGGCAAACCTGTGTATACGCACTTTTGAAATGCCGAACCAGCGTGTATATGTGCCTTTGCTATAAGGAACCTGCGAATAGATTTGTAAATGATGATTTAACCTTTACAATTATTCAAACATCAGATATACCCAGGTCATCATATTTACAAATTACGACATGCGCCAATTATTAAGATAAAATATCAAAACCACACAAAGATACTTCTCTTCAAGCCTTAAGATCTTCACCCATCAATAGAACTTATCCTTCATCAAGCACTCAAGTTCATCCTTTATTCAGATCCAGATGTGCACCATAACCCAATAATCGGTAATCTAGATCTTTCTCTTCATTAGATATGCAATTCGTAAGTGCTTTTGCCTAATGGTCTTCTCCCCCTTTTATAGTCCTAGGCCTTACTCAATACCATGCTCCAAAACCACTTAGAATCAATACCTTGGTCCAAATACCTGGGGTCAACACTTCGGACAAGATACCTTGGACCAATACCATGGGTCACAATACCATGGTCCAAATACCATGGACCAAAACCAAGTTTTCCAACATGTACGCGCCTTTCCTTTCGTGAAAGTGCATGTGTACGCTCATACGCGCCTTTTGGTCGGCTAACTGTAGAGCTATAAAAAGGGTCTCTTTCACCTCTAATTACCTCACATTAATATGTCAATCTGGGAGCGTTTGGTTATTTCAAAGAGTGACTCAATCTGAGGCTATTTGTCAGAGTAATGCTAGTAGTACAACGTTCTACAAAAATACAAGAGTAAACTGATGCTTGTCTATGACTAAGTTACTTCAAATGACTAAAGCACACACTCTTAAAGCTAGACAACTTTATCAGTCAAGGGTTCGACAGCAATAGCCCATCCCTTTAGAAACTGATGGAAAGGAAATTAGAGCATGGACCACGGGTCTGGGAGCGAGGTAGTAAATGTCGAGGCTCACTATAGCCACAGATCGTCTCTCACACGAAATGCGAGTAAATGAAACAACAAATAAAAATGGAACGACAAAGAGGAAATTGAATAGCAAATCTAGAATGGAATAGCAATGCTTAAAATGGAACAACAATTCTGAAATGGAACAGCAATCGAATAACTAAACCTCCCGAGCAGTAATAAATCTTTATCCTATCAACTCAAATGCACTCATTATAATCAAAACTCCAATCTTTCATTCTCCAAGCAAATCACGCAACACGCACCAATGGAACAACACTAATTACTAATTATGGAATAGTATGTGGAAATCATACACACACACAACACTCTGGAAAAGTAATCTGATTTAACACCAAGAATCAACAGGAATTACAACTGTGTTTCAAAATGGAACAACATTAATCCTGAATCATAAAGAACACATCTTTCAGATAATTTCCTTAACACAAATACACAGCATAAAAGCTCCGTAACAAAATGATAACAATGTTCAATTAAGTCTAGTAATATTCAATCAACTCTGAAAGTATTGGTGATATAATGTAGAGCCAATATAAAGAGCCTTAATGAACGAATCTTAACAGAGCATATGATGTAACTTATAAAGCATATCAGATTACCAACTAATGACGATAAGCAAACCACGCAGAAATCAAATCGTAGTGATACAGAAGCAAGTGTCCTCCGGGGCCGGGCCCTTAGCCTCAAGGTTACACCGCTTTAAGTTAATCCAGACGCAGAGATAAGATAATCACCAAGTTTATATTAATGCATGAAACAGAAAGTACAATGAGCCAAGTTCAACGAGACTCGATGATCAAAGTTCAATCTTTAACAAAAAGTTACATAAAAGTATCGTCCCCAAAACTAACAGTGTCATCCCTTTATATAAGGGTAACAACGAAGATGTCTAAGTAATAAGATAAATAAAGCAGCGATCCCTCAGGATCGAAGATCTTGAGGGATTCGCCAAACTGTTAGTCCTTAATCACTTCTTTTCTCCTCCGTCGAGTTGTGCCTTCTCCTCCTTTTCCGAACCGGTTTTCTTCAACCTGCTTAGCCTCGTTTGCACTCGGTCCTTCGTCAAAGGGACAATAGTTACCCTGTTCTTGTCTTTTTCTTTGGAACAACAACTCCCCATTTTTACCCTTTCCTGCACAGGAGAATGACAACTATCAACAGTTAAGTCTTGCATACTAATTCCACATATTTTATCATAATTCTCTATTGTTTTCCACATTCATGATGTAAAAGATTCACAAGTCCCTACTAAAAAGCCATTGAAATGATCATTAAAAACATACCTTTTTAGTACTCCACACACCCCCCTGCTTACCCTGTTTCATGCCCTCATGAAAACGTTGTATTTGACATGCAAAGCAGTGAGAGAATAGGTTGAAGGAATCTCATGCAGAGGCCTATAGCCATGGTGAGTGACTAGGTAGTCAAGGAACTGGCCTGTTTGACCCTCAAGCATCTCATATAGGGCTTGATATCCGGGCGCAGGGTGCCAGATAATTGGACTGCGGAATCTATATCCTAACCAGGATGGCCCTGCCCTCAAAATTCTTTCGCCATAGAGGTTCAAACGGTTGGCAGCTAATTGAAAATTCTCATACTTAAATGGCTCCCTGAGCTAGATGTTTGGATTAGAGATTTGGTACTGGAATTTGGTTGCATCAATGGTGAGGTCTTTGATAGAAAGAAAATATTCTAAACTTTGTCAAATGAGTGCCTCGTGCATGGGTCCTAACGTTTCGATGACACCCAGAGTTCTCATAAGGTTTCTATGTGCTTTCCATAACTGTACTGGGTCCCTAGGCTCAGCCCTTACCCACAAGTCTAGGCCATTTTCCTGCCTCTGGAAAATGTTATAGGCTTTGAGCCATTTGAACTGATTAACCCCGAATGAGATGAATGCTTGCAATTGAATGTCCCCAACAAAAAGGCCAGGGTTCAACTCAGTCTCCTGATCTAGCACGAGGTTATGCAAATAAAATTCACATAGCAATCTCTGGACCTTCACCCCATAATGTTTACAACAATCTATAAAGTCATTGACAGTGTTAATTTGTATTGGGGCGCCTGCTTTAACAACTTTTATTTTTAGTTGTAAGTACCATTCCAATAAAAACAGAGCATAGTTTTTGGCAGGGGCCCTACATGCTAAAACGTCATTGTATAAAGAACACAAGGTATCCATCTGTTTGATAACAGTATCTAGCATATGGGTTACCTTTGCAGCTTTCTCTTGTTCCTTTCGCCACCCTTCAAAGGCCTGGCTTTCGGATTGGTTGACGTTCCTTAGTTGTTGTTGGAGTTCTTCATACTTCTCACGAGGGACTGTTTGCTCTCTAAGCCTCTCCATTTCTTGCTGAGCCTGTTTCAATCCCTTGTGCAAGGTCCTCGTCTTTGGATCTCTTTTCCATGCATTAGTGGAGGCCGGGAGTTTTACCTGAACTTTCTTATTGCGTTGTTTCGAGTTCAGAACCCTTATCACCCCTGAGGGTGGTGCCTCTGTTTGAATTTCCTTGTTGTCCATTTCTTTTTTAACACGAATACCAGCTTGCAGCTGTTCCTTTTCAAATGGAACAGCAGTCTGTCCCTCAGCGTCATTTGGAACAGCAGCTGGACCTTCAGCCTCATTTGGAACAGCAGCTGGATCTTCAGCAGGGTTTTGATCAGCAGGGCGATTTTTGGTCCTCCGCCTTTTTATCCTGCGGATTCTTACTGCAGTGGTCATCTTTTTCTTCCCGGCGGTCTTCCTTATCCTCTGCCTCGCTTTCAGGATCCTGATCTGCTGGTGGAGCTGGGCTATTATGCTCAATAACCTCTGCTGTTCCTTTCGTAATTCTCTAATTTCCAATGTTTTATTAGAAGGAACAACAGGCTTTCTGCTGTGTTCTGGGTCGTGACTAGTCCCTGGATCTTTCTCCTGGGGTGCTTCTTCACTGTTTTGTGCTGGCTGTTCTAGGGTAGGAACCCTAACTAGTTCCGTGGCTTCGTTTTCTATCCCTACTTCCTCTGGAATTTCCTCTGGTGCCGTGGGAACAGATTGTTCCCGTTCAGTGTCTCCTATCTCCTTTTCATCATGAACAGGCAGATTTCCTTGTTCTGCCTCTTCTACATGTGGCTTTTCGAGTGTATCTTCTTCCTGGGGTTTGTCGCGGAGGTATGATGGAGTGGAAGGTTGGCCATACTCACCCATATTGGCCAAGATTGCAGCCATTTCCTCTTCTCCCACTGGGTCCTGTGGTGGGCTACCTACTTGCTATCCCATTTCCTCCTCCTGCCTGGATTGTCCAGCTTCTGCCTCAGAATGCTCAGCTTCCATTTCAGGATGCTCAGCTTCTGTCTCAGGAGGCTCAGCTTCTGTCTCAGGAGGCTCAGCTTTTGTTTCCGAATGCTCAGTTGCTTCATCATTTTCCTCTTTGGATTGCTCAACCTCCTTGGCCTCTCCTTCCTTTTCTCCTGACTTGTTCTTCTTCTACTTCTGGCCGTGAGGGTTGCTCATCCTCAATTACCACTGGCTGGCTGGTGCTTTCCTGGAGTTTTTCCAGCCTTCCTCTTATCCGGGCTAACCGGACTGATTTTCTGCATTTCTCTAGCTGTTTCGATGTACAATTTTCATGCTTACGCTTTGCTGATTCCTGACGTGTTTCTGGTCGTTCAGATGTGCTCGCAGTATGTTTTTGTTTTCCTAATTATCTCCGTTTTTCTGGATGTTCTAGTGTGCTTGCAGTATGTTTACGTTTTGGGGAAGGTGTTGTCGCTCTCCCCTCAATTATTGCAATTAATTCTTCCCATCTGCTTTGCTGCTGGGTGAGGCTATGACTAACTATTAGTCGGATTAATCCATGGTGGCTGACAATTGACTCTACATGTTGTGCCTTTTTCAGGCTTCGTGCGACGTCATGAAGTAAATAATTCAAAAGTGCAGGAAGATTTACAGAGCATTTCTGCTTTAGAAAAGCTAAGAGTTTAAGATTTCGTGGCCTTACCACGTCTTTTCTCCCCTCGCAGGTGATATAGCTTTGCACTGTTCTTACTAATTCTGCCCAGGGTTCTCCTAGCATTGCCGGCAGAACTCCCTTCCCTTTAATCGTTAAGCTCTGGCCTTCGTCCTGGAAAATTTCCATGATCTTCTGGAGTCTTTCCTTCTTTAATGTCCATACAGGTCTGGTGGCTGGTAGTCCCAATACTTCTGCAATTATATCGTCGGTGACCGCTATCCGCTTCCCCCTCACTGTGGAGTGATCCTCCTGCAGGTTCTGCAGAAATTCCATTGCCACTCTTTCATTGGACTCCTGTAGGCGACTAAGATAAGTCAGCCATCCTGCTCTTTCCAGGATCTCCCGAGCAGCAGCGAAGACTGTCAACTCCTGTGGTTCGCTTCGAATTGCCCTGCCTCCCATGGTTTCACTGTGGATTCTCAATGGAACAGCAACTGCTTGTGCTGTTTGAAACACAAAGAGGGTAGTAATCGTCAGATTTAGAAAAACACAGAGTATGCAACAGAAATGACTTATGAATAGCAACTTGTGTAGAAAAAATAGAAATATCATGCCGTTAAACCATGCCATTTCCTGGTACATTATCTTTCCTGAATAGTGAGCTGACACATAACCCGGGGAATAATGAGGTTAACCTCCCCCCCCCACAATGCGATAGGCTGCCCCAGCCGTTAAAGAAAGGAGCGGCAACCGATCTGTAACCAAGTCATAAAGGAACAACGTATGAAAATATGCCATGTTTAGAAAAACAACGGATTACCAAAATCGAGGCGTAAAGTTGGATCGCGTATTACGTAAGAGGTTACTGTGATATGATGCGAGGCCGGGGGATAGGACGTCTGTCGTACTTGCCAAATCTCAAGTGGTCATTGTCACCTCCTTTGCCATGATTGGTGTAATAAATGTTCATGCAAAATATAAGTCGGGAAATAATGTATGATTAGTGCCTAGGATATAAGAAACAAAAGAGTATTAGTATCCTACCTATTGGTGTAATCAATGTGACTTCGATACCATTAACAGTGCTCTGCTGCCAACAGGTGTCCATAACCTTGGCAGAGTTATTTATTTCACCCCTGGAACCATGATCCTTTATGTGCATATTAAGGAATGTAATGTCAAAGTGTAGGCCATTATGCTGGCTTGGTAACCAGTTAGCCATAATGCCATTCACGAGGAGGGGGCGAAGAGTGGGTAGGCCAGCTCGTGATGAGACCTCCTGTTCCAAGGTTTGTTTATTTGATATAACTTTTGGATCATATCCCTGGTGTGGTGGCCATAGTGAGAATGCCACTTCACTTCCATCCTCATGATCATGGTAGGCTGGCTCTTGATGAGACCCCCTATCCTGCATTTGAAAATTTATAATTCATTTGGTTTTTTACTTTCTTTTTTCATAAAGCACTTTTCCTTATATATACACAAAGGGTGGTTCAACACTCCTTAAGAGTAGGAATGGTGGAAGAAGTCTTATCATCTCAATAGGAGGATATAAACCCTTTGCTCTTATTCCTAAACAAAAATCAAAGGGGATTAAAAAGAATGGCATGATAAAGATAACCAATCAGGGAAAAATTAGTAAGACAATGACAACAAAAGATAAGTATGTCCTTCCTTCTGTCCTCTTACCAATACATAGCCTTATAAAGATAGCGATTTATAATTTCCTTATTTCAGTATGTTGTGATTTTGTATTCATTGCATAAGTGCATGGCTGTCTCTAAAAGAATTTGAAAGAACAGGGGCAAGAAGCATCCTCAAACTTGGATCAGCAAAAGGGGTAAGTTGTTTCACAAAGAGAGAAAAAGTATGCTAGAATTATTCCTTTTTTAGAGAAGAACAATAAAGGAGCATAGGTTTCAAAAGTGAAAATGCCGTTCCTTTTGAAAAAGGAACAGCAGAACACAACAATGCCGTTCCTTTTGAAAAAGGAACAGCAGAACACACCAATGTCGTTCCTTTTGAACAAGGAACAACAGAAAATAAAAAATGCTATCTCTTGAAAAATAGTACAGCAACACACTCAAAACGACGTTCCTTTTGTGAAAGGAACAACAAAAATCAAAATGCTGTTCCTTTTAGAAAAGGAATAGCAAGACAAGCGAACATCGTTCCTTTGAAAAAGGAACAGCAAAAATCAAGAGTGTTGTTCCTTCTGAAAAGGAACAACAGAAAAATCAAAAGTGTTGTTCCTTGTGAAAAGGAATAGCAGAGAAATCAAAAGTGTTGTTCCTTTTGAAAAGGAATAGCAAAAAAATCAAAAGTGTTGTTCCTTTTGAAAAGGAACAGCAGAAAAACCGAAAGTGTTGTTCCCTTTGAAAAGGAATAACAAAAAAATCGAAAGTGTTGTTCCTTTTGAAAAGGAACAGTAGAAAAATTGAAAGTGCTGTTCCTTTTGAAAAGGAACAACAAAAAAATAGAAAGTGTTGTTCCTTTTGAAAAGGAACAGCAAAAAAATCGAGAAATCAAAAATGTTGTTCCTTATGAAAAGGAACAGCAGAAACACGCAAATGCCATTCGTTTCAGGAACGGCCAAAATTGAAATCTTTGAGCAAAAGAACACCTTTAATTCAAACATATGTACACAAACGAGTTTTGAAGAAAAGAAATTATGTACAAATTGTGAAAAGAAATGAATTCCTTAATGAATTACAGGTGAGGAAGACTTCTCTTCCTCTCCTAAAATCTCCATATCAGTGTCTCTGCGTAGCTGTTGGCAGAAGGATTCCCGAGTGAGTGGTTTACGATAGAGACGAACTCGGTGGCCATTCACTTTGAAGGTATATCCAGAACCGTCAATGGTGATTAAAGTGATGGTCCCATTGTCATGTACCTTCTGGATTTCGTATGGTCCCAACCAACGAGTCTGGAGTTTCCCAGGGAAGTCCTGAAACTGAGAGTCATATAACAGAGCCCAGTCTCCCTCGTGGAAGACTTTGTTTTTGATGAGGGCATCATGCCATTTAGCTCGCTGCTGTTGAATCAATGCTGTATTTTGTAGTGCAGAGAGCCTAATTTCGTCCAATTCATTGATCTGCTGTAGTCGATTAATCTGTGCCTCGGTTAGATCTAAGCCAACTTCCTGTGTTGTTCGTAATGTTTGGATTTCAAATTCTATAGGAAAAATGGGTTGTTTTCCAAACACTAATTGATAAGGTGAGTAACCAGTGGTGCTTCTCCATGTTGTTCTATAGGCCCAGAGTGCTTCAGGTAGTCGGGTAGCCCAATCACGCCTATGTGACGCAATGGTTTTCGTTAGGATTGATTCTATTACCTTATTGCTGCTTTCTACTTGTCCATTCGCCTGTGGGTGATATGGAGTAGTGATTTTGTGCTGGACATGATAATTATTAAGTGTTGCAGCTAATCTATTGCCAGCAAATTGTGGTCCTCTGTCTGTAATTATTTCCCTTGGAAGGCCATAACGTACAAATAGATGGAATAGGAACTGTATGATAGAGTCCTCTGTGGCTCCTGGCAATGCTTCTGCTTCAACCCACTTGGTGACATATTCTGTTGCCACCAGGATATATGTTCTCTGATTTGATGAGGGGTTGATGGGTCCAACGAAATCAAGAGCGCATCGCTCGAATGGTTCGATGACTAACTGTGGTTTGAGAGGCATCTCGTCAGCTTGACCAAGACGTCCTGCTCACTGGCAGCTGTCACAGGCTTGGACAAATTTCTTTGCATCTCTAAAAATCATGGGCCAATAATATCCTGTCTGTAATACTTTGTGTCCAGTTCTACGCTCAGTGAAGTGTCCCCCACATGGTCCATCGTGACAGGCTTTTAGGATGTCAAAGATTTCATCTTCTCGAACACATCTCCTAATATGCATGTATGCCCCTGTGTGAAACAAATAGCCCCCAATCCAGGAGAATCGAGTACTCTTCTGAACAATTTGTCTTCGCTCATTAGGGGTTAAGTGTTTTGGTAGTTTACCTACTGCAAGGTAATTGGCAACATCAGCATACCAGAGTGTTCGAACGGCAACAGCAAATAGATGTTCGTCCGGAAATTGATCTTCAATTGTTGCTGCATCAATTTGTTTAGGCATTCTCGAGAGAAAATCGGCTACAGGATTCTCTTTGCCAGGCCGGTCCTTGATTGTGATATCGAATTCCTGCAATAAGATCAACCATCTAGTTATTCTGGCATTTTTGATAGGCTTATTTGCTAAATATTTTATGGCGGAATGATCCGTATACAAAATAACAGGATAGCCTGTGATATAATGTCTATATTTATTGACAGCATGTATTATAGCTAGGAATTCTTTTTCAGTAACAGTGTAATTTAATTCAGTAGGGGATAAATTTTTGCTAATGTAATAGATAGTGTATGGTTTTTTATCCTCTTCTTGCCCAAGGACTGCGCCAATGGTTGTATCTGAGGCATCAACTGATATCTGAAATGGCAGATCCCAGTTTGGTCCTCGAAGGACTGGGGCTGTGGATACAAGCTTCTTTAAATCCTTGAAAGCACGTTCACATTTTTCTGTCCAAAGAAAATCAACGTTACCAGTTAGTGCATATAAAGGTGCAGCAATGTGTGAATAATGTTCTATAAATCGTCTATAATATCCAGAAAATCCAAGAAAGTTGCGTACCTCTGTTTGAGTAGTAGGAGTGGGAATAAGCAAAAGTATTTGGATTTTAGCCAGGTCTACCTGAATGCCGGCTGCTGAAACATAGTGTCCTAGAATAAGTCCTTTAGTCATCATCATGTAACATTTTTGTGACTTAAGCAAAGGCTGGTAGCTATGCAGCGTTGTATGACTTTTTCTAGGGTATTTAGTGCTGGATCAAAATCATCTCCATAGGGTGTAAAGTCATCCATATATACCTCAATTCCATCATTTATTAAATCTGCAAAAATGCTAAGGATAGCCCTTTGGAATGTGGCGGGAGCATTACATAGGCCAAAAGGTAGAACTCGGTAGGAAAATGTTCCCCAAGGACAAGTGAAAGTTGTTTTGTCCTGGTCTTCAGGGGCAATCTGAATCTGATTGTATCCACTGAAGCCATCCAGGAAGGAAAAGAATTTTTTCCCTGCCAAAGTATCTAGCACTTGGTCTATGAATGGGAGAGGAAAGTGGTCTTTTTGTGTTTCTTTATTGAGTTCCCTGTAATCCACACAAATTCTCCATTTCCCATTCTTTTTTGGTACCACCACAAGTGGAGAGACCCATTTACTATCAGAAATAGGATAAATAAAATTGACATCTAAAAGTTTCTGAAGTTCCGCTTTTACAACATCCTTTAGATGAGGATTAAGTCTTCTTTGCGGTTGATGGACAGGTCTAGCATCTTTTTCTATATAAATGTGGTGTGTACTCAATTGTGGGTCGATTCCTTTCATATCAAGGTAATCCCATGCAAATGCTTGTTGATATTTTCTTAACAGATGGATGATCTTAGTTTCTTGTTCAGATCTGAGGTTGGCATTGATATTTAAAGTTTTTCCCGGTTCAATTTCCACAATTTTACTATTGGCGACAGAAGTAACAGGTATTGTTTGATCATGTGTGTCTTTTAGAGGATCTTCTTCTAATTCATTATCAAATGCTGCTTCTATCATGTGACATTGTGTGCAGGATCCGGCTTCAGTTTGACTAATGAAATTGTTAATGGCATCATCTTCTGTTTGATCTTTAAAATCAAGTGCCTCTTGTATAGTCAATGGAGATCTAATGTTATCAGTAAGGTATGATACAGGATACTTGTTAGTTTTAATTATTGTGAGACTTGGCTGCGCTGGAGGGTATAGAACCAAATTCTTGATATCAGGTCCTTTGGTTATGGTCATATTTCCTTGCCGGCAACCAATGTAAGCATCAGCGGTGGCAAGCCAAGGCCTACCTAGGATTAGCGGGTGTCCATCAAGTCGGGTTTTTGGATTAATTATCATGAAATCGGTCGGGTATTCCCAAGAATCTATAGAGACCATGAAATAGTGTAGAGTACCTTCTGGTCTAACCACAGATCGGTCGGCCAATTCTAACAAAGTAGAGGTAGGTTCTACCGATGTAATGCCGAGCTTTTGACAGGTAGTGGTTGTTAAAATATTGATCGCAGCTCCTAGATCAACTAAGGCATTAGACAGGGTCTGACCGTAGATTTGAACAGTTACAATTGGATTTCCTGGGTCTTCATATTTAATGGGTGTTTCTTTCCCAGATAATAGATCAGATAAAGTATCGACTACTTAGACTCTTGGATTAGTTGTTATATTCCTCCTTGGTTTCTTTATGCACAATTCTTTAATAGTTTTTGCGTATATAGGAATATCTTGAATGGCTTAGAGGAACGGGATTTTTATATACAAATTTTGTAATTCTCCCAGAATGTCAAAGTCAGGATACTGTAAAGGTCGAGGTATGACTAATCGTTCTGGGAACGGGGGAGAGGATGTAGTTGCTTGATTATGAGTCTGCTGCTTATTTACATCCTCTTGTTGCAACTAATGTTCTCCTACTAACTGATCTTCAATATGAATTGTTTTATCTCCCTCATTTTCAATGATACGTCCAGATCGTAATTGAAGATCGTTACACTTCCGCAAGTCGGGTCCTATTTTTGGTGATTCTATGATCTAGAGAGATTGGACCGGTCTGTTATTTGGGTTGGGGTTGGGTTGGGCTGGGAGTTGCAGTCTCATATTAGACTGGGGATTTTGTTGTAAAGCTGGCAGAGTAGGTTGAGGGAGCGGAATAGTTCCTACTAGCCTTTGCATCGGTCTTTGCTAGTTTGTCTGCCAGGGTGAACTTTGTGAAGTAGGGGGAGTCCATTGCGGAGGATATGGGCTATTTTTCCAATATGGTGGAGTATAAGGGAAATTCGGCCAACCAGATTGGTTTGGCTGATTCAGCCATGGGTTTGAAGAAGGAAACGATGGTGGTGACCAGTTTGAAAATGGGGGTGGGGGCTGATTTTTCCACATATTATATTGTTGAGCATTATATTGTGGAGGCTGAAAAGAAGAGGTTGGGTCTGAAAACATACCAGATTGTCTTGGCTGCCACTGGCGGCGCTGGTTGATCAAGTACACCGATTCTGGTTCTTCCTCTGCTTCCTTGTATACTGCTTTTAATCCAGGAAGTGAGGGGCAACTTTCCATAAGATGATCGTTTGTATAGATGGCACATGTTTGGACTGTATCCAGTGGACACTCCTTGTGACTATGTTTCTTTTTGCATCAGGGACAGAAGATTGCCAAATTCTGTTCTGCCTCCATCTGCTTCTGCTTGGCCTGCATAATATCAAGTTGTGTAGTTAGTGTCCCTAGAATATCAGTTTTAAAATTTTCTAATAAATTTCCAATCTCCACAGGCGTTACTCCTTTTGTTGATATTTTATTGTCTCTTGCAAACCAATCATATTCTGTCGGTTTTATTCTTGTGCTGCCTCTCGAACTCCTGATGCATAAATCAATAATGTCAGCAAAATTCTCTTGATAAATATCCCCTTTTCCCATGATGTTTAATGTTTCAATCCATTGTTCCTTCATGCCCCTTATTAATGCAATTTTTAACACATTATCAGGTAAAGGTAGTGATGCATAAGGAGATCTTTGTAAATTGTATTGAAAATGTTCCACATATTCCTCTAATGTTTCGTTCAGTTTGGATGTCATTTGGAATATTTCGTCTTTCAATTCTCTAGACCTACAATAATCCTGATATTTTTTTAAGAAGGATTCTTTCATTTGATCCCAATTGTTGATGACCCCACCACCTAGTCCCATAAACCATCTTAAAGAAGCCCCCTTTAATGTAGAGGGGAATAATTTCAATTTCTGGGGATCGGTGGTGTAATCATATCCCCTACACAACACATCAAATTCGAATAAAAATGCATCCGGATCTTCTGAAGTGAGACCGTGAAATGTAGGGATATGCTGAAGAGGGATAGCTTTCATGGGCGCATTTGCTGTAGAATCCACTATAGGATATTGTAATGTAGAGGTTTGAGTATTTGGCTGGTTCTTAGCTATAGGGTCGAATATATGCCAATAACCTTCTGGGATATCTTGGAGGGTATTCCTAGGTTGAGAGGGAACGATTTTAGCAAGGATAGTTTTGATGGCACTTCCTTTATCTGGGATAAGAGGAATACCTGATGTCTGAGGAGATTGGATTCCTTCAACAATGATTTTCGCAGTGCTCCCCTTATCTGGCTGTTTAATGGCTGATATGTTCCAATGGGAGATTTTGGTTCCTCGGTTTCCCCTGTTTCTCCTTCTCCTTCACAAAAGTTGCTGAAATTCCCTTCCTGCAATAGTTCTGGAGTAGAATTTCCAATTTCCTGAAAGTCCTGCTCTTCAGTTTGACTATGCACCTCAGCAAAGGCTACAGATGGTGATCCTGTGGCCTGAAGGGAACTAGTAGGTTGTTTAGAAATGATTTTCCTGGGACCTACTGATGGCTGAGATTCTGTTTTCTTATAGATTTCATCTATGAAAGTTGTTCAGCCAAGGGTCACCGGCCCCTTAGCTTTTTCGGGTTTGGATGGAAGCTTAATATTCTTTTCTGGTTTTTCTGCTTAGTCATGCACTCAAATGAACTACTAAATTCTATTCAAACAAAGCAACAACAAATCTGTTAGGAAAGCGGACAATGGAGCAGGGCTTTTACATGCTCCGCACGCAAGTTCTTACCTTTTGTTTTTAAGATCCAACTCTTCCCTAGCAGGTTTGTACACTACTCTGAAAAAGACAAATGGCTACACTCTTTCCCCGGCAACGACGCCAAAATGTAGAGCTATAAAAAGGGTCTCTTTCACCTCTAATTACCTCACATTAATATGTCAATGGAGCGTTTGGTTATTTCAAAGAGTGACTCAATCTGAGGCTATTTGTCAGAGTAATGCTAGTAGTACAACGTTCTACAAAAATACAAGAGTAAACTAATGCTTGTCTATGACTAAGTTACTTCAAATGACTAAAGCACACACTCTTAAAGCTAGACAACTTTATCAGTCAAGGGTTCGACAGCAATAGCCCATCCCTTTAGAAACTGATGGAAAGGAAATTAGAGCATGGACCACGGGTCTGGGAGCGAGGCAGTAAATGCCGAGGCTCACTATAGCCACAGATCGTCTCTCACACGAAATGCGAGTAAATGAAACAGCAGATAAAAATGGAACGACAAATAGGAAATTGAACAGCAAATCTAGAATGGAACAACAATGCTTAAAATGGAATAGCAATTCTAAAATGGAACAACAATCGAATAACTAAACCTCGCGAGCAGTAATCAATCTTTATCCTATCAACTCAAATGCACTCATTGTAATCAAAACTCCAATCTTTCATTCTCCAAGCAAATCACGCAACACGCACCAATGGAACAACACTAATTACTAATTATGGAACAACATGTGGAAATCATACACACACACAACACTCTGGAAAAGTAATCTGATTTAACACCAAGCATCAACAGGAATTACAACTGTGTTTCAAAATGGAACAGCATTAATCCTGAATCATAAAGAACACATCTTTCAGATAATTTCCTTAACACAAATACACAACATAAAAGCTCCGTAACAAAATGATAATAATGTTCAATTAAGTCTAGTAATATTCAATCAACTCTGAAAGTATTGGTGATATAATGCAGAGCCAATATAAAGAACCTTAATGAACGAAGAGCATATGATGTAACTTATAAAGCATATCAGATTACCAACTAATGACGATAAGAAAACCACACAGAAATCAAATCGTAGTGATACAGAAGCAAGTGTCCTCCAGGGCCGGGCCCTTAGCCTCAAGGGTACACCGCTTTAAGTTAATCTAGACGCAGAGATAAGATAATCACCAAGTTTATATTAATGCATGAAACAGAAAGTACAATGAGCCAAGTTCAACGAGACTCGATGATCAAAGTTCAATCTTTAACAAAAAGTTACATAAAAGTATCGTCCCCAAAACTAATAGTGTCCTCCCTTTATATAAGGGTAACGGCAGAGATGTCTAAGTAATAAGATAAATAAAGCAGCGATCCCCCAGGATCGAAGATCCTGAGGGATTCGCCAAACTGTTAATCCTTAATCACTTCTTTTCTCCTCCGCCGAGCTGGTGCCTTCTCCTCCTTTTCCGGATCAGTTTGCTTCAACCTGCTTAGCCTCGTTTGCACTCGGTCCTTCGTCAAAGGGACAGAAGTTACCCTTTTCTTGTCTTTTTCTTTGGAACAGTAGCTCCTTGTTTTTACCCTTTCTTGCACAGGAGAATGACAACTATCAGCGGTTAAGTCTTGCATACTAATTCCACATATTTTATCATAATTCTCTATTGTTTTCCACATTCATGATGTAAAAGATTCACAAGTCCCTACTGAAAAGCCATTGAAATGATCATTAAAAACATACCTTTTTAGTACTCCACACTAACTTGTTTGTACACGTGGCTTGGTCAATGGGAACCTACGTATACCTTTCTTTCTTCATTCTGTGAGCCTGAACTATGATCTGTCATCTGTGAAAGTTGCCATCAAGGACAACACCTGTGCCTGTGTCATAATGCCAACACCTCAAGGATGATCCCTCTCGCCTTCACCACACACTTCTTCCACTCAACCAACTCTTGCGCATTAGTTGAAGTTGGCTTTGGGATTTCTTGATCAATGAATTCTTCAAGCCATTGTCTTCTAATACAGCCTCCATTCTATCTTTCCATGCTATGTAATTCAACCTACCTTCCAAGGCATACTTAAGTCTCAATCCATAGAACGCCATTGGCCAACCTTGAAGTATGATATGAATTTGATTTGCACCTGCAACCTCAAACTTCAAACTTCTAATTCTCTTCTTATTATACCGTTCATAGCTCTGATACCATGTAGAAAATCTGTGATAGGTTAACCCAATAATGCAATATAAATCAAAGCAGAATACTATAACCTACTTCTACTATCAATTTGTAGAAGCTTAAAGATTGAGCTAAACAATATAACCAAAAGAAGAAGAATCAATGGCACAATACACATGAAAATACTTTGTGGAAAGCCTCAGCTAAAATCCCCACACTATTGTATTATCATACATGGCGGAAATACATAGGAATTATACAAAGCCTTAGCTCTCATAGCTAGCCAGCTCTCAGTACAATCCTCACATATTCTCACAAGAAATCTTGGCTTCTCTCCAACCTTCCTCTCTGCCCTCCAAGCTCCTATTTCCTTGCGCTGTTCCTTTTGGATGATTTGTCTATTACCAAGTGGAAAACCAAGCCTTCAAAACTACGCAATCCTCAAGGATGAATCCTTGACTACATGCATGAGTTTTCTCCATGAGAAAACACATGCAATTGATAGTGCATTGTCCTTGAACATTTATCTCAACTGGCTCTTTCTCAGAATAGACATACACGAGTTTCTAATAAGGGAATCTTCAGTTAACTGGAGTAGCACTAATTGAGTGCATTAATGCATCAACTAACCGTTAACTCACTATTAGTTCCTCAAACAGTTTGGAACTAATTTAACTAGACTTAACTCAGTAAACTAAGTTAACTAATTACAACTCAAATATAACTCAATCTTATCTCCTTAATTTAAGGGATAACTCTTGCATGACTTCAGAAAGACTTCTAACTTGAATTTCTACAACTAATTAATTTAAAATAATTTAATTAATTATTTTCAAGTAGCTGTTAAGACTAAATTCAATTTTAATTCACAATTTAATTCAAGGACAAATTAAATTGGAATATTCTTGTTGCATATTTCAACATGGATCTTCTCCAAAGCATAAGCAACTAATAGTCTGATTGCATCTCTAAAATCCCCTTTTCACACAAAATCATCTTAATCTAAAGGTTCAAATATTTCAAGAACCTCACGATCCTTTGAAAGCTTTTAGTTCTACTTCACTATAGGACACAATCAAATCTACTACAAACTCAGTAATGAATCCTCCCAAGATGACGTCAATCCATAAATCAACAACTCTTGAGATCCTATTGTTGGTGTTCTTGAGTTGTTGTATTGATTCAGGATTCCACTCCTTAGGTTTGTCTTCTTTAAAATGGTCTTTTCTCTCAGTAAACCTTGATATCCACTCATATAGCTCCACATGGAAGAAGCCGAAGAAGATTTTGTATTGATCTTAAAAAATATGCTGAATCTCCAATTACATTCTAGTTGACAAATGAGGGTTTCTATTCTCCTTTTCTGTGAATACTCGTTCCTTCTGTTCTACCCAATCTTGGATTTCTTTCGTCGACGGATGCCATAGAAACATCCCTCAAACAGATCTTGATCCTAACAATGGAACCATTTGTTGCCTTAGGTTTGGCTAACCCAAGTTCAGATTTTACTGCGCACCAACAAAACCCTCAACTACTAGCCGTCTCGGTAATGACCTGCAAGAAGATCGTAGTCTCACCTGAAGTGATTATGGGAGGTTGCAGAACGAGGATTCTGCAACCTAAGGGATGCTATGATGTGGCACTTTTGTATTTTCTTTATTATTTAATACTTATAAATTTCTTCACATATATCAACTACTTCGCACTTAAAGATTACTTCACAGAATTACATTCATCACTTAAATATAACATAATTATCCATAAACTTCACAGTACTGAAATAAAGTGTAGATATTAAGCCAATAAACACATGAGACACAAATTTTATCATGGTTCATCCCAATGTGGGACTACATCCACAAGAGCTTTTGCTTATAATATAGAATTAGTACATCAAATAGTTCTTCCCTGCACACAAAATTGCAGGGTTTATATGCACTCAGTTGTAGACCTAGGCCTCCACACAGTTAGCTGTAGAGCCTTTATCCTTTCTCTGAAGTACAGATCAACAGAATACTACCATAAAACATAGATTTCTTATCAATACCCCTCCTTCTTCTTTATTTCTACGTACTCAGTTGCAGACCTAGGCCTCCACACAGTTAGCTGCAGAGCCTTTATCCTTTCTCTGAAGTACAGATCAACAGAATACAACCATAAAACATAGATTTCTGATCAATACCCTCCTTCTTCTTTATTATTCATCCCTATTTATAATATTACATCGAGGGATTACATTACTACATTACCATGGACCCGATACCATGGTTTCCAAAATACAATTGAATATGATCCAACACCATCAACTTCTTACAATATTATATTCTTTTTACAAAATGGGGGAGGCTTTGCCATGGAGCTCCCATACTACGCGGTGAGTTTGTTGTACGGTGTTTGTTGTGCTTTGTTGCTCTACTGCGCGGTCCACTTCGTACTCCACGACATATTTTCTACTGCATGCTAAAAAAAAACTTGGGTTTCTTGCCCAAAATATGGCCAAGTTGGGCCCTGCCCAACACTAGTTGCTACCTTGTCATTTCAGTGCAAGAATTAAAAATAAAGAAAAGGGTTAGTTCACATAATAAAAATAGTTTTGGCCTCAAACACAACTATGGGGAGTGAAAAAGAAGTTCATTGTACAAAATGTAGAGAAGTTCATTATGTGGAAGGACCTCCACATTCCGGACTATTGATTTCAGAGGGAAACAAAAGAGCATTACTTAATCACAGAAAACAGAATAGAGATAAAAGAACAAATAAATGGAGAACATAAATCACACTTAACATTGCTTAACAAGTCTTGGCCTTAGCTTGCCTTCCAAGGGTTAGGAAAATAAAAATTTATAGATGAGCACAGAGTTGATAGGAATAAGTTTTTGGAAAATACTTGGTGGGGGGGGGGGGGTGTGAATCAATATTCCTTAGCAATTAGCACTTTTAAATATTTTCAGAGCATTATTTAATCTTCAATTATTATTAAAGTTTATGCAGTAACAACAGTGAATAAAAGAACACATGAGGCACAAAAATTTTATGTGGAAAACCCCCTCCGGGTCAAAAATCACCGAACGCTTTTCTAATAATTCTTTCATCTTCAACTCCAATTGAAAATAAAGCTCCCAACTTCCTAGAATCTAGAAAAACATTCTTCTCTAGCTCCCACTGGATGGATGCTCCAATGCCCGAGATTCTTCAGTAGTCAATTGAACGAACGCCCCCAACACCCAATGGACTACAACTCACCCTAGTACCACCCTACCACCGTGAATTTTTCACAGACTTGAACCTGTCGGTGACTTCATGCACCAATCTAGCACCACCCTACCACCCTAAAGTAGAATAAAAGAAGAATGGACTCCCGTACCAAGGAAAATGGTCCACTTTACAATGATATAGAATGATGTAGAATAAAAAGACACACTAGACCATAACCCCAACTATGACACAACCACCTAATGATGATCCTAGACCTCCCGACACTGCCTCTTCAACTCTTCGCAGATAGACACTTGTACAACTTTTACAATGATGCTTTTACAATGACTCTGTACAGTGATACTTTTACAATGATTCTATGCAGTACTTCCCACTTGAAGACATCATGTGGTGAACTTCTTGTTGGTGTTCTACACCTTGATTGCTACTCTTGTCATGCTACCCTTTCTCACTCTTCATAACATTAGATTATGCATTGAGTCTTCTCTTGATGAATATATAATACCTGCAAAAAGTCTTCAAAGAAATACCCATGACATGGTAATAGCAAAACTTACCTCATCCTGCAGAACATATGTCATTGGTAAACAAAAACTAAAAATTAGAATACAAAGAAACTAATTCAATTAAGATATGAACATGCATATATAGAAGATGCTTACCTGTAGCTTACCTCTGCTGCATCATTTTTCTACACCTTTCTCTTTGCTGCCCTAGAAAGTCTGGTCCTTTGCACCCCTTGACAACACTTGATATAGTTTTTCTTGCCTTCTAGGAGCACGATATTTAGTCTGATGTATCTCTGCGATTTCAGATCCCAAACATGTGATCTTCAGTCTTGTAGAATCCCTATTAGTCTTATTTCCAATACCATATGTTTGACCCAATTTGGACTCTTCAAGGGGAAGTTATGCCCAATCTCTCACAATGACCTAATTATGGACTAGTTCGGTAGAGCAAATTTTTACGACGTACCACATGTCACTGTTTCCTCCTTCGGCTCTAAAATTGATACACAGAAAAATACAGTTTGTACATTGTCCACCACTTTTTACAGAATTCCAATCCTCTTCTCTGAGAGAGAGTTATGATGATTTTCCCAAGGTCACTTCTTTGAGATGAAATTCGGCAGCCTGCAAAAACCCTAACTTCCACCAATCATATCTTCGAAAATATAGCGAACCAAGATCTGAAATTTGGTCATGATGTTCATCGGGATGGTGAATCAAATGGGTTTTAATTCCAGAATCTAAGACTTCGCAAAAATGAAGTTATAGAAAAAATGACATGATCACTACATTTGGAGGATATATGAGATTTCTTTTTATAGAGTTGAGAGGAGCTTCTATATAGAAAGTTGGAGAGATTTCAAGAGCTTAAAAATTTATTAATTATTGACTATTCAATGACCAAAACCAATTGTGAGTTCCATGCCACAACCCCATAGGGTTTTATCCCACTAACTGGGGTTACTAACTTCAAACATGAATATCTCTCAAACTATGAAGAATTACTTAGCGTGCCATATATCAACGGAAACATCTCGACGAGTAGAATATATCTAGAGGATCCTTGACTCAAAATAGAATAAGTTTTCAAGTCAAAATTCCCTTGCAAGATCAGGGTATCCCTCGGTGCTACTTGGGTTGACATCAATGACAACCTCAGATCATATTTAGATCAACAATCTCCCCCTTTTGCATTCATGGCAACACAAGTACTCCCCCTACAATCAAGGAAAATCTTCCTACTAACTTCTCTCCCCGTTTGACATCAATGGCAAATGGTAACTCCCCTTGACACACAACCATCCTATGGACCTGTATAAGGAAAATCTAGTGAGAACTTGGGAGAATCCCAAGCTTCTGGCAAAGATATTCAAATACTTCACGAGGTAAAGGTTTAGTGAAGATATCAGCGATTTGTTCTTTTGTACCAACATATTCACGTTTTATATTCTTTTCAACAACTTGTTCTCTAACAAAATGATATTTTATCGGAATGTGTTTTGTTTTGAATGCATGACATGATTCTTAGAGATGCTGATGGCACTAGTGTTATCACAGAAGATGGGAATAGGCTCACTGAATTGTACTTGAATATCTTGAAAAGTTTGTTTCATCTAAAGGACTTGAGTACAAAAAGTTGTCATTGCAATGTATTCTGCTTCCGCTGTAGATAACGAGATTGAGGTTTGTGTTTTGCTCAACCATGATATGAGACAACCACCTAGATAGAATGCTGCTCCACTAGTACTCTTATGACCATAAATTATTCCTGCCCAATCTGCATCTATGAAGGCTTGAATAATGAGATTGTTGCCCTTAGGATACCACAAGCCATATTTTTTTGTGACCTTTAGATATCGAAGAATTCTTTTGACGGGAATAATATGTGATTAATTTGGTGTTGCTTGGAATCTTGCTACTTGTCCAACTGCTTGCATAACATCTGGTCGGGAGGCTATTACATATAGAAGACTACCAATCATGGATCTGTACAACCTTTGATCCACATCCTTAGATGAGTCGTCTATGCTCAATTTTCAACCTGTTACCATCGGAGTAAGGACGGGTTTGCAATCTTCCATTTCGAATTTCCTGAGCATTTCCTTGATGTACTTGGCTTCACATATAAATATTCCTTTCTCTTGCTGAGATATTTGAAGCCCTAAGAAGTATTTCAACTCACCAAGTAAAGACATCTCACACTCACTTTGCATATTTATAGCAAATTTCTTACTTAGTCGATCATCATTGCTACCAAATATTATATCATGCACATATACCTCAACGATTGTTAAATTATCCTTATCTATTTGTACGTAAAGATTGTTATCAGCAGTACCTTTCTTGAACCCTTGTTGACGTAGATATCTGTCAAGACCAGCATACCATGCTCTGGGAGCCTGCTTAAGACCATATAGAGCCTTCTTTAACCTGCAAACGTAGTCTTCTTTTTTTGATAGTATAAAACCTTCAAGTTATTTGATGTAAACTTCTTCTTCTAATTCTCCATTCAAAAATGTTGATTTAACATCCATTTGGTAGACTTTTATTTTTCTTGAGCATGCATAGGCGAGAAACATCCGGATGGCTTCCATTCTAGCAACTGGTTCAAATGTTTCATCGAAATCAATTCCTTCCACTTGTGCATAGCTTTTGCAAACCAATCTTGCTTTGTTTATGGTAACCTGTCCATCTACATTCAATTTGTTCCTAAACACCCATTTAGTCCCAATGACAATTTTATCTTTTGATTGTGGAACTAATTCCCAGGTGTTATTCTTCTCTATTTGATCCTATTCTTCATTCATAGCTGCTACCCAAAGTTCATTCTGGTTGGCTTCCTCAAAACTACTAGGCTCAAAGGTTGCTAGAAAAGAAATGTGAGTTTGTTGTGATGAACAAAGTTGTCGACCTTTTCTTGTTCCAATTCCTTCATTTATGTCACCAATGATTTGATTTGATGGATGGTGCTTTTGAATCCATTCTTTTTTTCTCTTTGGAGGAGCTTCTTGTTGTTGTTCATGTATATCTTGTTGATCATTATTTACTTCTTCCTAGTTGACAATTGTTTCTTGTTCTAGAATTTTCTCTGTACCTTTTTCAGCCTCTATCTAAAGCTTCAAATATTCTAGATCCTCACCATTATTCGTTAGAACACTATCTTCATCAAATGTAACATTTATTCTCTCCACTATTTGTTTTCCTCTTAGATTATAGCATTTATAGGCCTTTCTTTTGCGTGAGTAACCAACAAACATACATTCACCAACACGTGATTCAAACTTACCCAACTTTTAATCTTCTCTTTTGATATAACATTTTTTTCCGAAGATTCTAAAATATTTTACATTAGCCGGTTTTCCTTTCCATAATTCATATGGGGTCTTATTGCAATAATTTCTGAGAAGACTTCTGTTGATAATGAAGACTGTCATATCAATTTCTTGAACCCAATTTTTTTCATCCAATTTTGAGTCCTTCAGCATTGTTCTACCCATTTCCTGTATGGTTCTGTTCTTTCTTTCAACAACTCCATTTTGCTGAGGTGTTCGTGCTATTGAAAATTTCTTTTTATTCCATTTTTGTCACAATATTGCTGAAATAATTTGGTAGTGAATTATTTGCCATTATCTGATCTTAGATACTTTATTTTTAAATCAGTTCATTTTCGACCAACTCCTTGTAGATTGTAAAGCACTCAAATGCTTTACATTTTTTCTTTAGGAAACTGACAACTGTCATCCTGGTATAGTCATCGATCACTAACATGAAATATAATTCTCCATATAAGCCTTTTGTTCCCATAGGACCACATAGATCAGTATGTATCAATTACAATGGATGTGATTCAAAGTGTTCTTTTGTTTTAAATCCACATTTTGTCTACTTGACGTGCCGACAGGCCTCACATAGTGTGTTGGAAGGTTTTGAGATTTTCCACATTTCTCGTACTGCTTCTTTTTTACTTATCCTGACAATATTGTCAAAGTTTATGTGACCCATTCATTTGTGTCATAACCAGCTTTCATCTTCTTTAGCTAGTAGACATGCTTTAGTTGCTTCATCCAGAACATATATGTTGTTTGGAGCTCGACTTGATGTAGCCACAATTTTACCATACCTTCCTTTCCTGATTTCACATTTTGTGGAGTTGAATAGTATTGGGTGTCCTTGATCACACATTTGTCCAACACTGAGCAAACTGTGATTCATGTTTTCCACCAATAGAACATTCTTGACTATAGAATCTTTGCTTCCGAGACTAACGGTACCTGATCCTATAACATTTGAAGATCCATCATTTCCAAAGGACACAGTTCCATCCTTCTTCTCTTTCAAAGATACAAATTTCTTTCTATCTCCAGTAAGATGCATTAAGAAACCGCTATCAACATACCACACATCTTTGTTGTTTTGAGCCTTGAGAGTTAGAGCACAATTATCAATGTTCTTCTTCTTCCATGTTCATTCGTTCTGTGGCTTCAAAGATTCTTCTGGAGGATTTTCAAGTCTGCAGTCTCTAGCTATGTGTCCAAAGTTTTGACATTTGTAACATTCAATATTACTTCTTGAATGATCAAATCTATTGATGTTTCGTTGAGCCCTAGGAGGTTCATATTTGACAGATCTCCTAGAATTGTATTGGTTCCTAGGGTACGTGCGACATTCTACAACTTTATGACCAAATTTTCCACATGAATAACAATAGCCATGAAAAATATGTTGGTACCTAGATGGAAATCTTCTTCGGGGAATTTTCTTCTAGAGCTGTTCTTGCGAATCTTGTCCAATGAAGTCTACATGCATGTCAGATCTCATAGGTTCATTGTATTTTGTTGTAGAAGGTCCTACTTCTTCTTCTTTGTAACCAAGGTCAGTTCTAAAGTTGTAAGATCGTTGATTGTTGATGATTTCTTCCAATGCCCTTGAGTTGTTGGCATATTTTTGGACAATTTTTCCCTTCTTCACTTCCTTACATAGTGAGACTACTTCGGCTTCTGATGCTTCCCTTTCTCGATTGCTTTCTTCAAAATTATTTTGAAGTGACTCTTCAATACATTTGTGTTCTTCAACTTCAATTTTGAGACCTTGAACTTGTTCTTCAAGAGTGTTGGAATGGATCTTCTCAACCTTAAGCTCTTTTATAAGCTTGATTACCTCCTTAGAAAATTCTTCTATGGTCAACCCTTCTTCTTCATTGTTTGATACCTCTTGTTTATTGTGCTTGGCCATAAAAAATGCTCTCTCAGTGGCTTCTTCTTCACTGTCATTGTCTTCATTGGATGATGATTTATCTTCTTTAGAAAGAAAGTTCTTTTTGAATCCTTTCTTCATGCCTTACTTGTTGAATTTCTTAAAGCCTTTCTTTCTTTATGAATTTCCACCACTTCTGTTCAGACATTTTGCTGCGAAATGCCCAACCTCACCACAATCGAAACATATCAATGGAAGTTTAACTTTGAATTTTCCCTTACCAATTTTTGGTTTTCTCGTAAAGTAAGCATATTCTCCATCTAAAAAAACTTCTATATCATCTTCCTTTTCTTCACACTTGCAAGTGCAGGTGCAGGTCTTTACCTTTGAAGGTTGTTTGTCCTCATTGGTTTTCTTGGATGTAGCGAACACAGTTTCTAGATGCGAAGTACCCTCATCTTCATCAAGTCTCATTTCATATGCTATGAGAACAACATGTAATTCCTCTTTGCTGAGTTTGTCCAGATTTACATTGTATTCTAAGACCGATACCTTTGGGTTGAATCTTCCTGGTAACATTATAAGAATATTTCATATAATAGTCTTCTCATCAACGGGCTCTCCCAATCCTTCTAGAGTGTTGGTTATTTCATCAACGTGTTGGAAGTATGCAACAATGTTGTCATTTTCTTTCATTCTGAGTTGCTCAAATTTTTCTCTATAGATTTGAAGCTTTTCTTCTTTGACATTTGAGTGACCCGCATATATATTCTCAAGCTTGTCCCATACATTTTTGGCGGTTTTACAACCCAACACCTTATGATAAGCAGATTCAATAAGTCCACTGATAATAATATTCTTTTCTTTTGCATCATTTACCAAATTCTTCTTACCTTGTTCATCCGCGGTTGGTGTAAAGGCATTTTGAATAGTGTCCCATACTTTGTAACCTTGCACCAAGAGATAAACCTCCATTCTTCCTTTCCAGAGTGCATAATCATTTCCATTGAATAGAGGTACACCATTCTTGGTATGCTCCATGATCTCCTTCTAGTTGTTAAATTGCTATTGAAGGAACCAAGCTCTGATACCAATTGTTGGAAAATACTGAGAGGTGGTGTGGGGGGGGGGGGGGGGGGGGGGGGGGCCGTGTGGGGGTCAATTAGTATTCCTTAGCAATTAGCACTTTCAAATCTTTTCATAGCATTATTTAATCTTAAATTATCATTAATTCTTATGGAGTAAAAACAATTAATAAAAGAACACAGGAGGCACAAAAATTTTAGGTGGAAAACCCCCTTTGGGTCAAAATCCACTGAATGTGTTTCTAATAATTCTTTAATCTTTAACTCCAATTGAAAAGAAAGCTCCAACTTCATAGAATCTAGAAAAGCATTCTTCTCTAGCTCCCACTGGATGGACACTCCAACGCCCGATATTCTTTAGTAGTCAACTGAACGGATGCCCCAACACCCAATGAGCTACAACTCACCCTAGCACCACCCTACCACCCTGAAGTTTTCATAGGCTTGAACCTGTTGGTGACTTCATGCACCAACCTAGCACCACCCTACCACCCTAAAGTAGAATAAAAGAAGAATGGACTCCCATACCAGGGAAAATGGTCCACTTTACAATGATATAGAATGATGTAGAAGAAAAATACACACTAGACCATAACCCCAACTATGACACAACCACCTAATGATGATACTAGACCTCCTGACACTACCTCTTCAACTCTTCGCAGATAGACACTTGCACAACTTTTATACAATGATGCTTTTACAATGACTCTGTACAATGATACTTTTACAATGCTTGTATGCAGTGCTTCCCACTTGAAGACTTCATGTGGTGAACTTCTTGCTGCTATTTTGCACCTTGATTGCTGCTCTTGTCATGCTACACTTTCTCACTCTTCAGAACATTAGATTATGAATTGAGTCTTCTCTTGATGAATATATAATACCTGTAAAAAGTCTTCAAAGAAATACCCATGACATGATAATATCAAAACTTCCCTCATCCTACAGAACATATGTTAGCGCTAAACAAAAACAACAAATTAGAATACAAAGAAACTAATGCAATTAAGAGATGAACATACATGTACAGAATATACTTACTTGTAGCTTACCTTTGCTGCGTCATTTTTCTACACCTTGCTCTTTTCTGCCCTATAAATTCTAGTCCTTTGCACCCCTTGACAACACTTGATATAGTTTTTCTTGCCTTCTAGGGGCATGATATTTAATCTAATGTATCTCTACGATTTCAGATCCCCAACATGTGATCTTAGGTCATGTAGAAGCCCTCTGAGTCTTCTTTCCAATGCCACAGGTTTGACCCGATTTTGACTCTTCAAGACAAGGTTATGCCTAATATCTCACAATGACCTAATTATGGACTAGTTCAGTAGAGCGAACTTGTATGACGTACCACGTGTCACTGTTTCCTCATTCGGCTTTGAAATTGATACACAGAAAGCTACAATATGTGTATTGTTCGTCACTTTTTACATAATTCCAATCCTCTTCTCTGAGAGAGGGTTATGACGATTTTCCCAAGCTCACTTCTTTAGGATGAAATTCGGTAGCCTGCAAAAACCCTAACTTCCATAGATCATATCTCCAAAAATATAGCGAACCAAGATCTAAAATTCAGTCACGACGTTCATTAGGATTTTGAATTAGATGGGTGTTAATTTTAGAATCTAAAACTTTGCATAAATGAAGTTATAGCGAACATTCCACGATCACTACATTTGGAGGATATATGAGATTTCTTTTTATAGAGTTGAGAGGGGCTTCTATATAGAAAGTTGGAGGGATTTTAGGAGCTTAAAAAAATGTTAATTATTGACTATTCAATGACAAAAACCAATTATGAGTGCCATGCCACAACCCCATAGGGTTTTAGCCCACTAACTAGGGTTACTAATTTCAAACATGAATATCTGTCAAACTGTGAACAATTACTTGGCATGCCATATATCAACAGAAACATCTCGACGAGTAGAATCTATATAGAAGATCCTTGACTCAAAATAGAGTAAGTTGTCAAGTCAAAATTCCCTTGCAACATCAGGGCAGCCCTTGATGTTGCTTGGGTTTTCATCAATGACAACCTCAGATCATCTTTAGATTGTTGGGTTCTGTTATATTCTTTCCACGACTAGCCCACATAGTTAATTGGGGGGTTAGAGGGGGGGCAGAGCCCCCCTTCGTTGCGCTGATTGTGTAGTGGGGGGGGGGGGGGGGGGCACAAGGGGTTTGAGGTGTACCCGTAACCCCACTTTATGGGGTCCGAGGTAGCGCCCTGGAAAATTTTGGTTTTGGACCCTATGTTAGGAAGGGCGGACCCACCTATCATTTTGTGCATGATTTTCGCACATGTTTTTGGATGTGATGGTTTTAGGTCCATGGTATTGGATGCTTCAGCATGTATAAATATGTATTATAACATTGAAAGGAACATAATGAAAAATCAAGCTGGTAGTCCTGGTTTTGGGATCCAGGGGAAAACCTTTGTGTATATGTGTTTTATGTGTTATGCTCTAACATTGTTTATTTTCTAAGTTTTAGAATTCGTACGCAGGTAATTTCTGTATGGGGTTAAAACCTAAATTTGGTATCGAAGTAGTTTTGCCTTCAAGGGGATACCTTTGTTGCTGAGGGGTTTCACTCAGGCCTGTGGTAGACCCTGTTCACTAGGAGATCTGCAAGATCGATTCTGGTGGTGAAAGAAGATGGCAAGCAGTGGAAAGATGGAGATAGAGAAATTTAATGGTCAGAGTTTTGAGTTGTGGAAACTCAACATGGAGGATCTGTTGGTGGATAAAGATCAGTGGATCACAGTAGATCTAGGTACTAAACCAACGAGAGTGTCCGATGAAGAATGGAAGAAGTTGGATTGGAAGGCAAAGAGCACAATATGATTGTGTGTCTCAGATTCAGTATTGCTGAATGTATCAGGGGAAGCTACAGTGAAGGCTTTTTGGGACAAGTTAGGGACTTTGTACCAATCTAAGTCTCTAGTGAATAAACTATTCCTACGGAAAAAGTTGTATAACCTGAGGATGAAAGATGGAGACTTGGTGACAGAGCATCTGAACGCATTTAATATTGTGGTAAGTCAATTAGCATCTGTTGATATTAAAATTTCAGATGAAGATAAGTGCATCAACTTGTTGTGTTCTCTACTAGATTCGTGTGATAGTCTGGTTATTGTAATAGGTAGCAATGTGGCTGCCTTGCAGTTTGATGAAATAGTCTCAGCTTGGCTGACGGAGGAGATGAGATGGAAAAAAAATAGAGAGCCAGAATGGTGATGCCTTGTCTGTACAAGGACGGTCCTAGAATAGAAACAAAAATAACTCATCGAGTGGGAGATCTAAATCTAGAGGGAGATCTAAATCTCCGGGAAAACTTGTAAAGGTTGTGTGCTGGAAATGTGGAAAGGAAGGCCACTTTAAAAGGGACTGTAAATCTAAAGCTCCTAACAAAGGAAAGGGATCTGATGAGGCTCCTTCTATAGAGGCGAAAACCACTTCAGATGAAGGTGGGGATGTGTACTTGGCTTCTTCAAGTACACATCTAGATCATGAGGCATCGTTGATTAACTCAGGTGCATCCTTTCACTTCACTCCCCATAGAGAGTAGTTTTGCAAGTATGATAAATATGATGGTGGTGATGTCTTCTTGGGGGATGACAGGAAGGCTATAATCGTTGGTCGCGGAAAGTAAAGTTGAAGTTACAAGGTGGAAGGGTTAGAACACTTCCAGGTGTTCTGCATATTCCTACATTACCTAGAAATCTGATTTCTGTAAGCAAGTTGGATGATGAAGGTGTAAAAATATTATTCGAGAAGGATACCTAAAAAATAGTTCAAGGAGCACTGGTATTGATGCAGGGAGTTCAGATTGGAACTCTATACAAGCTGCAAGGTAGCACTGTTATTGATGGGTGCAACAGTTATTTGGTTCCTGAAACTGGAGTAGAAAATATAGTGGTCTCTGGAGAAAAGACCATGTTGTGGCATCAAAGGCTTGGACATATTGGAGAGAAGGGCCTTCAAATACTTCATGGTAAAGGTATGGTAGAAGGTATGAATAATAGCTCTTTGGATTTTGATTTCTGTGAAAATTATGTATATGGGAAGCAGAATAGGGTGAGTTTCCCCTCTGGTACTAAGAGGGCGAAACATATATTAGAGCTTGTGCACAGTGATGTGTTTGGACCTGTGAAGGTTCCATCACTGGGTAAGTCTGTGTAGTATGTATCATTTATACATGACTTCTCAAGGAATACATGGATATATTTCCTTAAGAAGAAATCTGAAGTCTTTGAGAGGTTTAAAGAATTTAAGGCTCTCGTGGAAAATCAGACAGAGAAGAAGATAAAGGTGTTGAGGACAGATAATGGTGGAGAGTTTTGCAGCAAGGAATTTGAAGAATTCTGTAAGAAGTGTGGTATAGCATGACAAAAGACTACTCCATATACACCTCAACAAAATGGAGTTGCAGAAAGAATGAATAAGACATTGATGGAAAGGGCAAGAAGCATGCTCAGTGGTGCTAGGTTAGGACAAGAATTCTGGGCAAAGGCGGTGGATACTGCATGTTACCTGGTCAACAGGTCACCTTCATCGGCATTGGAGGATAAGACTCCACAAGAGGTATGGACTAGTAAGAAACCCTCTCTTTCACATCTGAGGGTATTTGGAGGTGATGCATATGTACATGTTCCAAAGGAGAAACGAACCAAGTTGGATAGTAAATCTGAAAAGTGCATCTTTATTGGGTATAACGATGGTTTAAAGGGGTATAAGCTTTGGAACCCAATCACACGGAAGGTTGTGTATAGCCGAGATGTGGTGTTCAAAGAGGTAAAATATGTTATTAAACATGAATTCCAACCAAAGGAACCTGAGAAGATAGAGTTTGAGGTTAATGAGGAAGAATCAGACTCTACAACAGAGGAGGAATGAGAAGATGAAGAGCCACAAACTCCGGGTGTGAGAAGATCAATTCGAGAAAGAAGGCAGCCAGAAAGGTATAGTCCATCTGCTTTCTGTTCAAATTTTGCTTTATCTATTACTAACTATGATCCCAGAACTGTGAAGGAAGTAGTGGATTCAGAGGATGGAAAACTCTGGAAAGAGGCCATGGTTGATGAAATGGCATCTTTGAACAAAAATGAGGCTTGGGATCTGGTGGAGTTGCCGGCTGGAAGGAAACCCATTGGCAGCAAATGGGTGTTCAAGAAGAAGACAAATGTAGAAGGAAAGGTGGAGAAATACAAAGCTCAGTTGGTATCAAAAGGTTATTCCCAGGTGCCGGGAATTGATTTTGGTGATATTTTTTCTCCTGTTGCCAAGGTAACTTCTATTAGATTACTTTTATCTGTTGCTACTGCTTTTTATTTTGAGGTAGAACAGATGGATGTGAAGACATAATTTCTTCATGGGGATTTGGAAGAGGAAATATACATGAAGCAACCTGAAGGCTTTGCAGTGAAGGGTAAGAAAGAACTGGTATTCAAGTTAAAGAAGTCTTTGTATGGGTTAAAACAGTCACCAAGGATGTGGTATCAGAAATTTCATATGTTTATACGGGGATGTAGCTTCACCAGAAGAAAAGAAAATCACTGTGTGTATTTTAAATTAATTGGTGACCATGTTATTTATCTGGTCTTGTATGTGGATGATATGTTGTTGGTTGGAAATGACAAAGAAATTATCCAGGATTTGAAGACCCAATTTTCCTCCAAATTCGACATGAAAGATGTTGGTGCTGCAAACTATATTTTGGGCATGGAAATTAAAAGAGATCAGGCAAAGAGGAAGCTCTGGTTAAACCAGAGGAAGTATGTCGAGACAATACTACAGAGGTTTAATATGCAAGATAGTAAACCGGTGAAGGTTCCTATTCCTGTATGTGTGAGGTTTTCTGCTGAACATTGTCCCAATACATAAGAAGAGGAAGACGACATGTCCCGTGTTCCATATGCAAGTGCAGTCAGTAGCCTGATGTATGCAATGCTCTGTACTAGACCAGACATTGCACATGCAGTGGGAGTATTAAGCAGGTTTATGTCAAAACCAGGGAAGGAGCACTGGACAACAGTGAAGTGGGTTTTTAGGTATTTGCGTGGCACTAGTGATTATGGTTTGTGCTACCAAGGAAGATCAGGATTGGACAAAATGTTGGATATTTGTGGCTTTGTTGGTGCAGACTAGGCTGGAGATCTGGATCAAAGAAGATCTACAAGTGGGTATGTGTTTAACCTATTTGGAGGTGCAGTCAGTTGGATGAGTAAGAAACAATCTGTAGTGGCACTATCAACTACAGAGGCAGAATACGTGGCAGCCACTCACGCAAGCAAGGAAGCAGTTTGGTTGCAGAGATTTTGTTCAAGTATGGGTTAATACATGGAGCTATAAGGATAGACTGTGACAGCCAAAGTGCAATTTTCTTGCCAAAGAACCACACATATCATTCAAAGACAAAGCACATTGATGTTCAGTATCACTTTGTGAGGGATATGATAAAAGGCAAAAAGGTGTTGCTGGTAAAGGTGGACACTTTGAATAATACTGCAGATGCATTGACAAAATCTGTGAGCTTTGAGAAGTTCTCTTGGTGTAGAGAGACAATGGGAATTTCAGGGCTGGAAAAATGACTAAGGTTTCTTGTGGCCCCCTGTGGAGAGAAAACAACAAGTGGGAGACTGTTGGGTTGTGTTATATTCTTTCCACGACTAGCCCATGTAGTTAACCGGGGGTTTGGGGGGGGGTGGGGTGGAAGCCCCCTTCGTTGCACGGATTGTGTAGCGGGGAGTGACAGGGGGTTTGAGGTGTACCAGTAACCCCACTTTATGGGGTCCGGGGCAGTGCCCAAAAAATTTTGGTTTTGGACGCTATGTTAGGAAGGGCAAACCCACCTATCGTTTTTTGCATGATTTTCATACATGTTTTTGAACGCGATGGTTTTCGGTCCATGGTATTGGATGCTTTGGCATGTATAAATATGTATTATAAAATTGAAAGGAACATAATGAAAATCAAGCTAGTAGTCCCGGTTTTGGGATCCAGGGGAAAATCTCTGTGTATATGTGTTTTATGTGTTATTCTCTCACATTGTTTATTTTCTATGTTTTAGAATTCGTATGTAGGTAATTTCTGTACGGGGTTAAATCCTACATATATCAACATAAGCTACATGTTAAACTCATGCGAAATAGATGGGTGGTGTGGTAGGTTGTCGTCGGTGGCATGGGTGGCAGAAAGCTGAGGACGACACTGAAGTTGGCATGGGCAGTGGATGATTGAGGATGGTTCTAAAGTCGATGTGGGCGACGGACGACTAAGGACGACATGGTCGGTGTAGAAATTCGACTTCACATTTAACATTCTCCCACTTGAAGTGAAATGAATAATCTTGAATCAAGTCACATCGATTCCTACCATGCCTCTACATATCTAATGTTTATTTATTGGTAGAATCTTTGTAAACATATTAGCAGAGTTCCTATCTATATGGATCCTTTCCAATGATAACTTCCCTTCCTCCAACACATGCCAGATCCAATGATACCTTAATTCAATGTGCTTGGTTTTTGAGTGAAATGTTGGGTTTTTAGCCAAGTGAATGGCACTCTAACTATCACAATATAACACATATGTGTCATGCTTTATTCCTATCACTCCTAGGAATCGTTGCATACACAACATTTCTTTACAAGCTTCTGTTGCAGCTATGTACTCTGCCTCTGTTGTAGAGAGAGCTACCATTCTTTGCAGCCTTGACACCCAAGATATTGTTGCTCCTGCAAATGTTTACAAATAACAAGTATTGGGCTTTTTGGTGTCCATGTCTCTAGCAACATCTGCATTTATAAATCCTTCAAGCACAGTCTTATTATGACCAAAACATAAACAATAATAACTAGTACCCTTAAGATACCTCAAAATCCATTTTACTCCTTGCCAATGTTGTTTTCCTAGATTGGCAAGGAACATTCTCACTACTCCCACTGAATATGTAATATTTGGTCATGTACATACCATGGAATACATCAAGCTTCCAACTGCTGAAGCATAAGGAATCTTGCTCATCTCTTCCTTCTCCTTGCCATCACTAGGACATAATTCAGTACTCAGCTTGAAGTGGGCTTCAAGGGGTGTATAAACTAGCTTGGCATCCTTCATATTAAACCTATCAAGTGCATTCTTAATATATTTTTCTTGTGACAACCAAAACCTTTTGTTTTTCCTATCGTGCATGATCCTCATGCCCAGTATCTATTAAGTTGGACCCAAATCCTTCATTGCAAATTTGTTGGCCAAAACCTTCTTCAACCTATTAATCATATTCTTATCATTCCCAACAATCAACATGTCTTCCACATCTAACAGTAATATGATATACTTTCCTTGATCATACATCTTGATATAGACACAATGGTTAGCTTCTAGCCTATGAAAACCATGTTCAACATTAATGAATAAAATTTCTTGTACGATTGTCGAGGTGCCCGTTTTAACCCATAGAGGCTCTTCTTCAACCTACAAACAAGGTTTTATTTTCCTTTTTCTATGAAGCCTTTTGGATGCTCCATATAAATTTCTTCCTCCAATTCACCATGAAGGAAAGCAGGTTTTACATTTAATTGTTCACATTCTAAGTCTAAAGCAGTAACAAGACCAAGAATGACTCTAATGGATGAAATTTTAACAAGAGATGAGAAAATTTCAGTGAAGTCAATACCTTCCTTTTGGGAAAATTCCTTCACCACCAGCCTCGCTTTATACCTCACCTTCTTTTCATCACCTTCATGCTTAATCCCATAAACCCATTTTTTTTGTGGAGAATTTCATCCTTTTGGGAGATTTACCAACTCCCAAGTTTCATTTTCCAGCAAAGAGTTCATTTCTTCCTCCATTGCTTTATTCCATTTTTTTACTATTCTCAATTTTACAAGCTTCTTGAAAACAATCAGGCTCACCTTCATCAGTCAAAAATATACAGTTTGAAGGGGGATACCTTTGTGGAGTCTTATGAGACATAGAAGATTTGTGAACCAACTGTGGTGGCGCATTATCAGGTTGAATCTCCTATAAAGGTTCCTGCAAGATTCCTTCTTCTTGGTGTTCATCATTTTCCACTTGCAATCCTTCCTGCTCCTGAATTTGTTGTCCATTTTCTTGCATTGGTTGGATGTCTTCATGCTGCTCTTCAAACCTGTCAATCACTTTCTTTACCTCCAGTTCACCTATATTCCTATTAAACATTTCCGAATCATTAAATATAACATCCCTGCTTCTAATAATTTTACATTTGACTAGATCCCATAGATGATAACCAAATTCTTCATCTTCATATCCCAAAAAAATGCATTTCATATATTTATCATCTAACTTAGTTCTATTTTATTTGGGAATATGCACAAATGGTTCACATCCAAATATTTTCAAATGAGAATAATTCAACTTCTTACTAGTCCAAACTTCTTCAGGGATGCCACCATCCAAGGCTGTAATTGGAGATTGATTTATAAGATAACAGGTTGTCCTTACAACTTCTCCCAAAAAATGCTTCTCCAAACTAGAATTGGACAACATACTTCTCACCTTTTCCATAATGGTGTGATTCCTCCTTTCTGAGACACCATTTTGTTGAGGAGTACTAGGTGTTGTCGCTTTTTCTAGCACCTGTAGTGCAACTGCTTCAGGAGATATGGAAAGCTTCCTAGAGACAGCCTCTTGGTTGATTGTAGACCAATGCCTAGGACATCTTAGATAGAGGAGTTATTTGGAATTTTAGTAGTGAGGCTTTCTACTGCACTCCAATTGTCACGTAGTTGGAAAAAGAGAATAAAGGGGGCTTGGTTCAATATCCCTTCATTAAGGTAGAATCAAGCCAATACATGGATCCAAATGTTCAGGGGGTAAATCAGGCCAACCTCAAAGATAAATATTTGGTTTTGGTGGTCGACACACAACAACATGCAACTTAATATTGACGTTGTAGTAAAGTGAAGAGGAGAAAAGGAAGCAGGGAATTTGGTGTGTAGGGATGATTGCAATGTAGCATCCTAAGCCATGATGTTCCAACAGAAATATGGAAGAGGGAGGAGATGAAAGAGCGGAAAGAGTGGAGCGCAAATTAAGGTTTCATGCCATATACCTCATGGGTACCTTTATCACCAAACAACATGAATAAATCTGTGCTCATACAGGTATTGTAGGTTAATCGAATAACGCAAGTAAATATTCCTTGTACACTGGTATTGTAGGTTATAGAATAACACAAGTAAATATGTCTTATACAAAAGTATTGTTCACTATTTAGAAGACTAGATAAATCCATGAATCAGAGAGAAACCAACAGCTTCATTACACTATTTCAAAGAAAAAAAACACATATGAAATAAGATTTACAAAGAGGAAGCATAATGTGCATTGGTCTGCTTGGAATCACCAAAATAGTTTCGTTAATACTTGAAGGGTCTAAATAACCAGTCCATTACATTCAGTAGTGTATCTCTCTAGTCCCTCATGAATAGGCAATTGAAACCAAAGTGGAATCACAGAATTTGGACCACTGTGGGTGCAGAATTCTGGAATATCTATTAAGTGTTGCTTCCTCCCTTTTATAAGGAGAGGGGGATCTTGGAAATTAATTTCAAAAATATCTTAGCATGAGCATCCAACTATCTATTAGACTAGTTGTCTCAGCGTGCAAGGCGTTGTTACCCCAAAATGATTTCATTCAGATTTCATTCCGTCCTTGGAAATATAGAAATTACAAAAAAATAGAAACAAAGGAAATTGAATGATGATGGAGGAAAATATCATTCTGTGATTCATGTGAATGCCCCTGATTAGGCCACGTTTCTGCGACAATGTTTCCTTCTAGATGCTCTACTGGTTCTCGTCACTTTTTCCTTAACTATCTGGATTCACCACTCTCTGGACTTGGTATTGATCAACTGTGCTTGCTTGTCACAGAGAAGAAGCAGAGTTTGTCTGGGCAGTCCTTTACATTTATGACTAAGTTGAGCTCCATGTTGAGGCATTGAGTCTTCTTGAGTCCCCATACTAATTCATCGCTGCACCATGCCTTCATTCAATGCCTCAGCTATCGACCCATCTGCCCTCAAAGCCCTGTACCATACTATCATGGCATTGTTGTATCAGGAATTTTACTCTAAAAGGCATTATAGAACAATGAGTTTTGATCTCCTTTGGCTCCCTTTGGTTTAGCCCCTTTATGCCTTTCTTCTCATATGATTGGGGGGCTATGACTTGGGGCTTATCCCTAAGGCATTAGAGCCTGTATACCCTTGTCCGTGAGTCTTTTTCCTTTTATAAAGTGTTCTGTACCCTTTTCCTTTAAGTTCCTCTAGCGACTGCACACTTAGACAAATATCGGAGCTCCTCTACATTGGAGGTTTCTAGTCATGGATTTTATATTGGAGTCGCAACATGTTTGCGATCTCCAATTGCGATAGCCCTTTAGTGCTCAGCTTTTGTTTTTTTATGCCTTTGTGATCGTAGACCAACCCCCCACATTGGAGCCCCTTTATCACACTTTCCCATGTGTGCACTGCGTTACAAAGTGTCGATAAGCCTCAACCTTTGATTTGAGATTACCGATGTGACATCATCACTACCACATGGCACTTCTTGAGTGGTGACACATGTCACCCAGATATGACCTCTTTGGACCCTTGAAAATTCCAAATCTACATACCACGTGTCCTCAGTACTGCCATGTCATGATGATGTCAGATGCCACATGGATATATCGGGACCAATAGTATTCCACCACGTGGCCTTCTAGAGGAGAGAGAAAAGGCCCATCCACCCTTGGTTTTTTGCTAATTTCCTTTGTAAATTGTTTTTGGACTTTCCTGGTGATTTGTAATATCGACATATTCTCCTTGCTATTTCTTAAGACTGTTGGAATATCATCCATTTCTTATTTATGACATATTTGTGTTGTTGTGATCACCGATTCACCCTATTGATATGCCTGATCGCTAATCACTAATCAGAGAAATGCTTCTACTATTGCACTATACTTTGAAACCCCCGATCTCTGATTTGTGATATCGGCAATCATTGATCATTGATTTCACCCCAAACCTCTGATTGCCTCATAATTGTTTGATCCTCCAATTTGAAATTTTTTATATGATCCCAAACCTCCTATATGATATTTGTGATATGCTCTTGGACCTCCGATATGCTCTTCTCCTTCATTTCAAAGGCAACAAAACCCCTCAACTTCAACAGGACATATCTTCTGATCCAGAAGTCCATTTTTGGGCCTCCACATACCATTGGAAAGCTTATTCCGAGAACTATCCAATGGATAGGTTCTGATTTAGCTTTGATATCTTTCATGGCTTTTAAGATGGCTTTAAAATCCACTACTCTTTGGCACTTTGGACAACTGAAAGCACATTTTGCAGTGGGTGACAACATTGGCTCCAACTAGGGACAGTGCCTTGCTGGAAGGGTGTTGAGAACCTGTAGACCAGTAGACTTCACCATTGGGCATGGAGTTAAAAATATAATGAACTTATACAACCATAAAATCTCCATGAAACTTTATTCACGGAGAGTCATTTCCTCATCAAACTAAAATGCAGAAAAATAAATTCTACCAACTAGAAAGTAAATGCTCAACTAGTGAGCTTATTTATATACAATTCCTACTTACGTATAGGGCATCAATTCACCTAAGTGAGTTCAAACCTCCTATTACGCCAACCCATCATCATAGTACTGGACCTTATGCCATTATGTTGTTGGGAGTCAACAAATAAAACATGCATACACCACTAGCCCCAAACAAATATTTGAGGCTCATTTCTTATGATCTCCTCCATGAACCTTCTAATTTGGATGTGTTCTTGAAAATTAGTGACTAAAATAGCCATGCACCATGAAAAGTATGCAGACAAAAGTTTTGATACACCCTAGGGGCGAAATCTATTGATGACCAAGGAATGTTGTCATGTAGTCAGCTACTAGGTCATAGAACTGACGAGACAAAATTGCAACTGCCTCATTTTCCTGAAAGATCCACTGACCTATATCCTCTTGGTTAGGGTAGCCACAAACACTACTTGGCTCTTTTCCTTTTCATAGATGGGCCAGGAGGGGGAAGGTGAGTTCTCTTCCTTGAGGACTTCAGGTCTAAAGCAATTTGGATCTAAAGGCCCCTTCCCCTTGTCAGCGGGCTTGGGAGGCTCTTTGGAGGAAGTGCCTTTGTTTTGGTCGTGTCCTCTTGATATCATTCTAGATGACCGAAGAACATTTCTCTTGTGCAACTGAGCCATCATGAAATCAAAGAACTACTTGTAGCAATCATCCATCTCATCATCATTTAGCATTGCATAAAGATCATCCTCCTCTTCTTCATGCGTCCTGACTTCTTGTTCTTCATCAAAGAAAGAGGAATATTGTCGTCAAAGGTTTATACTTTCTAACTCCAATTTTATCAGTTTATATAAGGAGTTATTTATTCAGTTGTCCATCACTTCTATCGTCTCTTCGATGTCTTCACAATGTAGTTTCTAGAGTGTTTACAATTAATATCTAGATAGTGGAGTCGCCGGGATGTTTATAATGAAATTCAGACAGTGAAGTCGCCAAGGTGAAAGATATTCAACCCACACTTCCCTTGTTCACCTAATAGAGGGAATGTAAAGATTTGTTACCCGACAACAACGCCAGAATTATGTTGTCTCTTTTTCTAGCACCTTTAGCACAAGTTCATCAAGAGATATGGAAATATTCCTAGAGGCAACCTCTGGTTTGATTGTAGACAAGTGCCTAGGACATCTTAGATAGAGGAGTGCTTTGGAAGTTGATCAGTGAGGCTTTCTGCTGCACTCCAATTGTCACATAGTTGGAAAAACAGAATAAAGGGGGCTTGGTTCAATAGCCCTTCATCAAGGTAGACTCAAGCCAATACATGAATCCAAATGTTCAGGGGGTAAATCAGGCCAACCTCAAAGAGAAATGTCTCATTCTGGTGGCCGACAACATGAAGCTTAATATTGACGTTGTAGTAAACTTAAGAGGATAAAAGGGAGGAGGAAGTTTGGTGTGTAGGGTTGATTGCAATGCAGAATCCTAAGCCATGCTGTTCCAACAGAAATATGGAAGAGGGAGGAGATGAAAGAGTGAAAAGAGTGGAGTGCAAATTAAGGTTGCATGCCAGATACCTCATGGGTATCTTTATCACCAAACAACATGAGTAAATTTTTTCTCATACAAGTACTGTAGGTTAATCGAATAACACAAGTAAATATGTCCTATACAAAGGTACTATAGGTTATAGACTAACACAAGTAAATATGCCTTATACACAGGTATTGTTCGCTATTTAGTAGCCTAGATAAATCCATGAATCAGAGAGAAATTGACAGCGTCATTACAAAATTTCAGAGAAAGAAAAACACATATGAAATGTGTTGAAAATGCAACAAGATGATGGCGCTTAGTGAAAAGAAGTCGCCTTCCCTAAGTGGGCCCGCAGGTTATTTTTGGCGCAAAGTCTATTTTTAGACATATGGATCATGATCTATGAGTTGCAGGATGCTATTTATGGATGATTGGTCATGTTGGTAAAAATATATGGACTTATATTTTTAAACATATGGGTGGAGTCTATTTTTGGACTGCCAGTCTAAAAATAGAACAATCGAATATTATTAGCTCTTAATAATATTTGGACTATAAACATTATCTTATCCTCTTGCAACACTTCAGTTCAAGCTACGGATGTGGCACATGCAACTTCCAGAAGGAAATACACTTTTCTTATGGGTTAGTTGAGCTATTGCATGATGGACTTCAGTTAGAAATCAAGTGGTTGAGTTTGGTGGAGTTGATTGAGGAGTTGATGGAGTTGTGTTCAGTTTGACTTAGTTGAACTAGTTGTATTTAGTCTAACTGTCAAATACACTAGTGATGAGTGATGTGAATTAATTATTAATTAATTCACTAATTATTAACTCATAAATCAACTAAAGAATACATTAGTTAACTCAGTGCATGGACAGTTCAGTGGAGATAAGTGTTAGAGGTGGGTGAAAGGGTGAGACTAATATCAGTTGTGACTATAGCTGTGCATGAGATTTCCACAATAATTGATTGAGATTTCCAATGAGGATTGTGCAATACAACCAAAGGGAAAACGAGCTTGGATCAGATCTATTCTCAACTTGGATTGCGCAGTAGAGGCAGGAAAACAATGGAGGAGATTTGAACCTGTGACTTGATTCAAATCTGAGCTAGTTTGTGTGTAGCAGGTGGAGATAGTATTGAGTACTTGTGAGGAGTATTGTACTATGTATTGTTACATGTTCTCTATCATCATAATATATAGATAGTCGGGGGTTTTCAGCTGTATGCTTTCCCCATTACATACTATGTTGATATGTTGATTGATGTTTCAATGTGCGATGCGATTGTTTCAATTCCGCAAATTGATGATCAATGGTAGAGGAGGTTATGTATTATGCATGCATTCCGAAAATAGTGTATAATCAGGATAATATCTGTGTTATTCAAAATTTCTACATGGTATCAGAGCTAGATAATTTGTAGAAAAAGTTCTACATGGTATTGGAGCGAAGCTGATCATCAGATCTATTATTCAGAAAGTGATTACATTTTATTTCTTCAGGCAGAGTCTGTAATCGCGCAAGGTAGCCTCTGGATTCATCCTTCTTTTGGAAGGTGAGATATCCGGTAAATGCCCATACAGTCAATCTCTGTATGAGAAATACTTTGTTCTCACGAATTTTAGATCAGAAGCGGTTGAGTTTTGAGCTAGTGGAATTAGAATTTGTAGCAGTGTTTTCTTGGTGTCGAAGTTGAAATGTCTTTCAACAGATTGCGATTGGAGTATGCCCTTGAAGGCAGCTCGAATTATATTGCATGGAAAGACAGGATGGAGGCGATGTTAGATGACAATGGGTTGAAGGAGTTCATAGATGCTGAGGTCCCAAAGCCTACTGATACTAGTCACGTTGAGGCTTGGCAAAAGAAGATAGCAAAGTGTCGAAGGATTCTATTGGAGGGCATGAAGGATCACATTGTATATAGCCTTCATGGAAAGGCTTCTCCATACTTGATGTCGAAGCGTTGACAAATTTATTCCAAAGCAAGAGCAACCAGAGGAAGTTGGTGCTCAAGGATAAACTCAGAAACATTAAGTGTGAGAAAGGAGACAGTATGCCTAAGTATCTCACGAAGTTCACCCAATGCCGGGATGAGTTGGGAAGTGTGGGGGTGACTGTCGATGATGAGGACTTGGTGAGCTTGGCTCTCCTTGGTCTTCTGAAGAGTTGGCATTCCTATCAGGACTATGTCAATGGTCGGGAGAAATTTCTAGGATGGGAGAGACTTTGATCTGATCTTGTGCAAGAGGAGATCAGGCAGAATACCAGGGAAGGATCTTTATCAAAGGCATCTGATGAAGAAAATTGCGCTTTGGCTGACAAAGCAAAGAAGGGGAAGAACAAGAAAGCTTCTCATTTCGGTGCGAAAGGCAAGAAGCAGGACATGTCCAAGGTGAAGTGATTTCACTGTCACCAGCACGGACATTATGCCACAAATTGTCCGCAGAAGAAGAAAAATAAGCAAGCTGCTAGATCTGCAGCGGGAGAGGCCTTAGCCTTGCAGTTTGAGCTGGATTTTTCGCTGATCGCATGCTTGGTATCAAGTGTGATGGGATCGGTATGGTTCTTGGACAGTGGTGCATCTTTTCACATGACAAGAGATGTTTTCTGATCTGGATGAGAAAGATCTTGGAGTGCACATCGAGATGGGCGATGATGGTAGATACAGTGCGATTGGTATCGGTACCATTTCCTTTGAGAGGGAGTCTGGTAAACCCTTCGTATTGAAGGAAGTGATGCATGTTCCAAGATTGAAGAAGGATCTTATCTCTGTGGCGATGTTAGAAGACAAGGGATATGATGTTGTCTTCAGCGAGGGAAAGGCTTTCCTGCGCAGTAAGACAACTGGAGAAACCCGGAAGATAGGGGTTCGAGTCAAGAACCTTTATCAATTGCATGTAGATGGCTGTGTAGCAATGGCATGCAAGGAAGAAGGATTGGTGAGCCAGGATGATGGTGAGTTGTGGCACCGGAGATTGGGCCACCTTCACCATGGAGCCTTGAAGATACTGCAATAGATTTCTACTGGGCTTCCTAAAGGCACTCTTGCGTAGTCAGATCAGTGCAAGGGGTGTACTTTGGGAAAATTTGTGAAAGCCACCTTTCACGAGAAGGATAGTCGCACCACGACGATCCTTGAGAGAATTCACACAGACGTGTGTGGACCTTTCTCAGTAGCTTCAACAGCAAAGCACAAGTACTATGTGATATTTGTTGATGATTTCTCTCGAAAGTGCTGGATCTTCTTCATGCAGAGTGAGACATACTCAAAGTTCTGTGAGTTCAAAGCACTGATCGAGAAGGAATCAGGGAAGAAGGTGAAGGCTCTTAGGAGCGACAATGGTGGTGAATTCATCTCTGGCGAGTTCAAGGACTTTTTCATCGCAGAAGGGATTTGAAGGGAGCTCATAGATCCCCATAACCCACAGCCGAACGGGGTTGCTAAGCGGAAGAACAGAATGATCATGGGTGCTACACGGGTGATGTTGCATGATCAGGGCCTACCCCTTAACTTGTGGGCGGAGGCATGCAATAATGTAGTATATGTGCAGAACTGTTGTCCTCACAAGATACTTGGCATGAGTACACCTGAGGAGGCTTATTCTGGTAAGAGACCTGATATTTCCCATTTGAGGATTTTTGGTTCTCCTGTTTACATGCATGTGACGAAGGATGCCAGGAAGAAGCTGGAGCCTACCGCAAAGGTTGGGATATTTGTGGGGTACACTGATACGCCCCACAACTATCATGTGTATTTGCCAGACAGTCGCAAGATTTTTGTGCGACGGGATATCAAATTTCAGGAGGTGTACATAGAGCAGCCCGAAGGTTTTGAGATCTTCAGCAGCGAGTCGCATGTGTGCAAGATCAAGAGAGCATTGTATGGGTTGAAACAAGCACCTCGTGCTTGGTACACATGGATAGACACTTATTTCACCAGACTTGGATTCTCCAAGAGTGAGGTGGATCCTAACCTATACCAGATTGTGGTGGAGGGTAAGTTGCTGATCATTGTACTTTATGTAGATGATTTGATTTTGACGGGAGATGAGTTTTTGATACTTTCATGCAAGGAGGATCTTGCTAGAGAGTTTGAGATGAAGGACTTGGGCCTCCTTCATTATTTCCTGGGATTGGAAATTTGGTAGTGTAGTGATGGACTATTTGTTTCTCAGGGTAAGTATGCCCAGGAGATACTGGAGAACTTCAACATGCACGGCTGCAAGCCTATTGATACTCCTCTTCCTGGAGGTTGGAGGAAGGAGGATGCTACTTCAGTAGAGGTATTGGATGCCACTGTTTATCGACAGTTGGTGGGATCGCTTATGTATCTGGTCAATACATGACTCGATATATGCTATGCTGTTAACCAGCTTTCACAAGCTATGGTTAAGCCAACCAAGCTCTTCTGGAAGGCAGGCAAGCATATATTGCGTTATCTCAGAGGCACATCGGGATATGGATTGTGGTATAGACATGAGGATGAGGTGAAGCTATGTGGCTTCACGGATGCAGATTGGTCAGGGAGCCCAACGAACAGAAAGAGCACATCTGGAGGGATCTTCAGTATCGAGTCGACAACAGTTTCTTGGTACAACAGGAAGCAGAGATCCGTGGCACTCAGTTCAGCAGAGGCCAAGTATATGGCAGCAAGTTTGGGTGCATGCGAGGCTATATGGATGAGGAAGATTCTGGTCGGGTTGTTCGGGTCACACTTGGAGCCTACTATGATTTATTGTGATAACCAGAGTTGCATTAAACTCTCGGCTAATCTAGTATTTCATGATAGATCTAAGCACATCAACATCAGGTACCATCATATCAGAGATTGTGTGCAGCGGAGAATCATGCTACTTTCATACATTCCCATGGAGGATTAGGATGTTGATATCTTGACGAAGGTGCTCACCAAGAGCAAATTCGAATACAAAAAAGGCAGGATAGGGGTTGCAGATAATCCATATCTTGTTGAGAGGGAGTGTTGAAAATGCAACAAGATGATGGAGCTTAGTGAAAAGAAGTCGTCTTCACTAAGTGGGCCCGCAGGCTATTTTTGGCGCAAAGTCTATTTTTAGACATATGGATCATGGTCTATGAGTTGTAGGATGCTATGGATGATTGGTCATGTTGGTAAAAATATATGGACTTCTATTTTTAGACATATGGGCGAAGTCTATTTTTAGACTGCCAGTCTAAAAATAGAACAGTCGAATATTATTAGCTCTTAATAATATTTGGACTATAAACATTATCTTATCCTCTTACAGCACTTCAGTTCGAGCTACGGATGTGGCACATGCAACTTCCAGAAGGAAATACGCTTTTCTTATGGGTTAGTTGAGCTATTGCATGATGGACTTCAGTTAGAACTCAAGTGATTGAGTTTGGTGGAGTTGATTGAGGAGTTGATGGAGTTGTGTTCAGTGTGACTTAGTTGAACTAGTTGTATTTATTCTAACTGCCAAATACACTAGTGATGAGTGATGTGAATTAATTATTAATTAATTCACTAATTATTAACTCATAAATCAACTAAAGAATACATCAGTTAACTCAGTGCATGGACAGTTCAGTGGAGACAAGTGTTAGAGGCGGGTGAAAGGGTGATACTACTATAAGTTGTGACTATAGATGTGCATGAGATTTGCACAATCATTGATTGAGATTGCCAATGAGGATTGAGCAGTACAACCAAAGGGAAAACGAGCTTGGATCAGATCTATTCTCAACATGGATTGCGCAGTAGAGGTAGGCAAACAGTGGAGGAGATTTGAACCTGTGACTTGATTCATATCTAAGCTAGTTTGTGTGTAGCAGGTGGAGATAGTACTGAGTACTTCTGAGGAGTATTGTACTATGTATTGTTACATGTTCTCTATCATCATAATATATAGATAGTCAGGGGTTTTCAACTGTATTCTTTCCCCATTACATACTGTGTTGATATGTGTGATTGATGTTTCAATGTGCACATGCGATTGTTTCAATTCCACAAATTGATGATCAATGGTAGATGAGGTTATTTATTATGCATGCATTCTGCAAATAGTGTATAATCAGAATAATCTCTGTGAATAAGTGTTATATTATTCAAAATTTCTACAAAATGAGATTGACAAAGAGGAAACATATTGCGCATTGATCTGCTTGGAATCACAAAAATAGTTTCATTAATACTCGAAGGGTCCAAATAACTAATCCATTACATTCAACAGCGTATCGCTCTAGTCCCTCATGAACATGCAATTAGCATTAGGGGAATTTTGAGGTCTAAAATGGGCCTCCTAAGAAAAATGTACAACCAAAATAAACTTTATAAGAACCAATACGATTCAAGATGATGATGTCAACCATGGGGGATGATTCACCATTTTTGGAGTAAAAAAGTAAAAAGATTAAAAAATAATAAAATAATAAAACTACTTTTTCAACTCATATTTTAAACGTATCTCCCTAAGGTTTTACTAAAATTTCAAGTGGGAGTACTTGTTGGATGCAAAATTCAATTCCTCATCCAAGGATTACCCATATTGCATATTTTCGATGGACTCTACTATAAGAAAAATGAGAAATACATGAAGAAATGTGATTGCAATCACGTTTTTCATGTATTTCTCATTTTTTTTTGTAACAGGGTCCATTGAAAGTATCCAACATGAGTACTCCTTGGATGAGGAATTAAATTATGCATCCAACGAGTGTTTCCACTTGAAATTTGAGTAAACCCATAAGGAGATAAGTTGAAAAATTATTTTTTTCTTTTTTCCCTCTAAAATTTGATGATATAATATAATATTGTTTTATTATTTCTACTATTATTTTATAATTTCCTTAGGAGGTCCATTTTAGACCCCAAAACTCCCCTAATGAAGCCATGTGGAATCATAGAATTTGGACCATTGCGGGTGCAGAATTCCAAAACCTCTAATAAGTGTTTTTTCCTCCCTTTTATAAGGAGAGGGAGATCTTGGAAATTAATTTCACAAATATCTCAGCCTAAGCATCTAGATGTCTGCTAGACTAGATTTCTCTACATGCAAGGCTCTATCACCCCAAATGATTTCATTTAGATTTGATTTCGTTCTTGGAAATATAGAAATTACAAAATAATAGAAATTATAGAAAAAATAGAAACAAAGGAAACTAAATTATGATGGAGGAAAATATCATTATGTGATTCCTGTGAAGGCCCCTAATCAGAACATGTCTCTACCACAATGTGTCCCTCTAGCTACTATGCCAGTTCCTGTCTCTTTCACCTTAATTGTCTAGCTTCACCACTCTCTGGACTTGATAGCAATCGACTATGTTTGCTTGTCACAGAGTAGAGGCAGAGTTTGTTCGAGTAGTCCTTTACATTTATGACTGAGTGGAGCTCCACGTTGAGGCATTAAGTCTTCCTGAGTCCCCATACTAATTCAGCGTTGCACAATGCCTTCATTCAATCAGGGGATTGCTATATCGGGACTTATACTCTAAAAGGCGTTACAGAACAACAAGTCCCAATCTCCTTTGGCCCCGTTTGGTTTAGCCCCTTTCTTCCTTTCTTCTCATATGACCGAGGGGTTGTGGCCTGGGGCTTAGCCCTAAGGAGTTAGAGCCTTTAGACTCCTATCTGGGGAAATTTTTCCTTTTATAATGTACTTTGTGCCCTTCTCCTTTAAGTTCCTCTAGCGACTGCGTGCATAGCCAAATATCTGAGCTCCTCTACATCGGAGGTTTCCAGTCGGGGTTTTCATATTGGAGCTGCAACATGTTTGCAATCTGCAATTTTGATAGCCCTTTAGTGCTCGGCCTTTGGTTTTTTATGCCTTTGTGACTACGGGCCGACCCCCCCATTGGAGCCCCTTTATCGCACTTTCCCATGTGTGCACTACATTACAAAGTGTCGATAAGCCTCAACCTCCAATTTTTTATTACTGACGTGACATCATCACTGCCACATGGAAATTCTTGAGTGGTGACACATGTCACCTAGATATGCCCTCTTTGGACCCTTGAAAATGCCAGATCTGCATGCCACGTGTCCTCTATACTACCATGTCATGATGAGGTCAGATGCCATGTAGGTATATTAGGACCAATAGTATTCTACCATGTGGCCTTCTAAAGGAGAGACGAAATTCCCATCCACCCTTGGTTTTTCACTAATTTCCTTTGTAAATCACTTTCAACACTTCTTGGTGATTTCTAATATCGACATATTATCCTCGCGATTTCTTAAGAGTGGTGGAATATCGTCGATTGATGATTTGTGACTTATTTGTGCTATTGCGATCGTTGGTCCCTGGTTCACCCTGCCAATATGCCTGATCGCTAATCGCTAATCAGTGAAATGCTTCTACTATTGCACTATACTTTGAAACCCCCGATCACTGATTTGCGATATCAACAATCAATGATCGTTGATTTCACCCCAAACCTTCGATTGCCTCATCTCTGCCTGATCCTTCAATTTTCAATTCGTGATATGCTCTCGGACCTCTGATATGCAATTTTTGATATGCCCCTAGACCTCCAATATTCTCTTCTCCTTCCTTTCAAAGGCAACAAAACCCCTCAACTTCAACATGCCATATCTTCTGATCCAGAAGCCCATTTTTAGGCCTCCATATACCGTTGGAAATCTTATTCCGAGCACAATCCAATGGAGAGGGTTTGATTTAGCTTTGATAGCTTCTATGGCTTGGAATATGGATTCAAAATTCACTTCTATTTGGCACTTTGGACAACTGAAAACACATTTTGCAGTGAATGACAACACCAGGCACAATCTTCTCATGCTTTATGCCAAACTTGTTACAATATTCCTTCAATGCATTTGAGAAATATTCTCCGCCATTATCTCTTCATAAACACTTGATAAATTTCTTAGTCTCTCTTTCAACAACATGGAATTTTTGAAATATTCCAAACACTTCACTTTTACTTTTCATAGGGTAGGCCCAAACCTTCTTGGATGAATCATCTATAAATGTTACAAAATATGATGCTCCTCTTAATGACTTGATGTTAACAGAACCAAACACATCTGAGTGTATCAATTCTAACAATTTTTTATTTTTGTCATGGCCAAATCTAAGGAATGAAACCCTTCTTTATCTACCATATATGCAATGCTCACAAAGATGAAGATTGTAGGATTTAAAACCTGGAAATAAATTTTTACCAAGAAGGATTTTTAAGCCCTTTTCGTTCATGTGACCCAAATTCTTATGCCACATATTTGTTGAATTTCTTTCTTTTATGATTTTCCTATCATTTCCTTCAATGTGTATAATGTTCCTGTCTTGGGTCCTTTAGCCATGACCAATGATCCTTTGCTAATTTTCCAGCCTCCTTTTCCAAAGCTTGTGGAATAGCCTTCATCATCTAGTCGTCCCATAGAGATCAAACTCATGCGCATTTATGGTACATGCATAGCCTATTTCAACAATATATCTTGTCCATCCTTAATCGTGATCTAGACATCTCCCACTCCAACAATATTGCAAAAATTATTATTCCCCAAATGCACTCTACCATAATCACCAGGATTATATGCAACAAACTATCTTTGCATGGGGTTACATGGTGAGATGCCACAAATTCAAGGATCAAATCAAAGCTACTACTATATGTATATAAACATGCATCTTCTACTGAAACAGTAAATAACAAATCACCATCTGTGACTACAGCAGTAGTCTCACCTTCATTTGTGTTGGATGACTTGTGATTTGTACTAGTCGATTTCTAATCCTTTTGTCCTTTCTTCCAGCCTCGACATTCTTTCTTCATGTGCCCGAGTTTACCACAATGAAAGAAAATGATCTTGCCCCTTCTTGATTTCGATCTACCTCTCGATCTTGAATGCCTTTGTTGGGCTCAATCAATTCTCCTACCATGATAAGAGCTTCTCCTCCTTGGTTTTCCGCAATTGACTTACATCGCAGCTCCTCATTCATTAAACTTGAGGGTCCCTGTAGTTGTTGAAGTGCTATCTACAATTAAATTTTCCCAACTAGCTGGTATAGAACACATTAACAAAATAGCTCTAATTTCATCATCTAGAATGATTTTAACAGAGGCAAACTGACTAGTAATAATATTGAATTCATTCAAGTGCTTAGCAGTTGAAGCACCCTCCTTCACCTTGAGATTATAAAGCTTCTTCATCAATAACACTTTGTTTGATGTCGTTTTCTTCTCATATATGTCATGGAGCTTCTTTCATAATTCTTCTGCTGTCTTTCCTCTGGACACATTGAAATACACATTCTTTGATAGGTATTGGCAGATTGTTGCAATCGCTTTTCTATCTAGGTTATTCCACTCTTCATCCGTCATCAATGAGGATTTCTTTGTTGTACCCTCAATCGACAAATATTGATCTTTTAAAATCAGCATATCCTCCATCTGTAATTTCCATAGGGAAAAATTAGCCCTGCTGAACTTCTCCATATTAGTAACTGTTATCTCCATTCTCAATAAAATTCACGCCCACAAAAACAAAACTCCACTCAAAGCTTATTACACCCTTTTAAAATAGATTTCCAAAAAACATCAACCTCCTTTTAAAATTTTCATATAGCAAAAGATCATAATCATAAAACATATATAAATATATATGTTTCAATTTATTTATAAAATGTATATAATTATAAAACATACTCCTTTAATTTCATGTGCCATGAAAAAAAAATACTAACGTGTAAGGATGAAATATAATTTTAAATTGCCTTCATTCAACGATCTTCTTTAATTTGTTGCATGGACAAGTCAAACAATCTGACAAAGACTTTAAAATATTGTGATTTCATCTTCAAATGACAGCAGATCCCTAACCAAACATAGATCCCGAAAGGTTGAACCACGCGCAAATCCCTTAGTGACAGGCTGAACCAATCTTTCACTAAGAAAACAGATCAACTTCAACTAAATGCTCCTCATCCATTCCACTCTTCACGTAGCTCTTGGCTCGGCAGCGAAACACTTCACCTATGTAGATGAGTGGGAAGCCAACACTAACGTCCAAAACTACTTTAAGCATCGACCTACATTGTTTAGGCTTCACTTCTTCACATCAGGCGGTTCCTTTGCAGGCAGGACACCAATGCTCCTGCGAGCTCACTTTACATATGACCTCACACAACATTCACATGATTTCACCAATCTTGGTGTCCGCCACATACAATCTCACATCTCCGTAACACTACAACTAAGCCGAACCCCTCAGCTCTGATACTAGTTGTTGATTTAAGAGGGAAACAACAAAGCATTACTCAAACACAGATAACAAAACAGAGATAAAAGAACAAATAACTGGAGAAAAGAAATCACACATAACATTGTATTGTTGGAAGTAATACTTCCATGTCATGTGTAGTTTTTATTGTGAATCCTAGATGTCAGTCTAGAAGCGGTTGATTACTATGTAATCAGTTGGAGTCATGATCTAGATGTGTCAAAGTTAGTGTGTTATGTCCTATATATATATAGTTGTTGTGATGAATAATAATGTAGTGTGTGATTTGTATTGTGTAAAATCTCACTCTCTCCACATCTCTCAGTGTCTAACATGGTATCACAGCCTGTTCTGGCATGATCCCCTTACAGCAAGGCCAGGAAAATGATAGATTCTTGAGCTTTAATGCTTTGTAAAATATATAGAGTGTGTGAAATAATGTGTGAAATTTTTTATATTCTTTATACTGGTGTGTTTTGTGTGGATCATTTATCTATGTGGAGACATAAAGTGATTTGCAGGTAGAATCTCCGTTGAGTTTGTAGATCTTCCATCATTTGTTACACAATGATATGCGGCTACTAAGGTCTGGAATGCCCGTTGAATATTAGAGTAAGAGTCATGTCGTTTGGAGCTGTGGGTGAAGTCACTCTCAAGATGTACATAGCTATGTGGGATATTGTCAGCTGTGGGTGAAGTCACTCTCAAGATGTACATAGCTATGTGGGATATTGTCATTTTCCTGCCTGCAAAGGAATATTCAACCTGCCATTTTTTGTGCATATTTTGTTTGACCAATCACAAATATGAAAGTCAATCCTGTTGCTTGCTCCAAGTTTAAGAGGCTAGCTGGATCCGACGGTAGCCAGGTTTCCCTCAAAGTTTTCTAGAAATGAGAAGAACTGGATCTTGCTTGAATACCAACGATGCCTGATACCTTTGGTCGATCCAGGCTCTCTAATCCAGCACTCTAATGAGTTAATTCTCCAACCCATCTGCCATACCTCTCGCTGCCACCTACAAGATGAATTCTTCTCAACGTGACATCCACTTTCCCGCATCTAAAGGTGTAAATAGACTTTCCTTTCACAAGGAAGAAGATGGAGAAAAGAATACCAAAATTGCCCACACAAAAACATGTTGTTGTTGGCGTGACTTGGCCTTCTCATGGCGACAATTTTGCAATAGGGGAATTACCTTTCAGCTCGGCGATGACTGCATTCTTACCAGCATACCTCTGGTTTTCCCTTCCTCACCTTACCTTCATCACATTCTTGGGCCTTCCCTCACCTGCTTTGATAATGATCTTTGTTATAGTAGCTCAAATGCCCGTGTCCCTCTGTCTCTTTCATGAGACATGCGAGAAGCATCAAAGTTCATTTTGATTATTGCAGGCTCACTAAAAATTGGGTGACAGAGCTTGGAAAACGTGAATCCCTTTCACCACATTTTTAGGCTTGGTGGGTAGGATCTAAAAAATTTCTATCAGGATATCACTCACTATCTCAATTCGTTCCTCGAGGATACGTCTGCCAATTTCATTTCCATCACACCAAAGAGGAATGTGAATTGTTGCTAATAGACAACATTGTGGAAATATTATTGATTGTTGTGTTTGTGGGGATCACAGTTTAGTTCTTCTCTTGCTGGAGTGTAGTTGATTATGAGAACACCTCTTCCGTCGTTTCATGTGGACAGGCGTAAAGTGAATATTGCATCTCCGAAGATATTGTGACCGCGAAAGACTTTGCTGCTGGGAAATCACGGAGATTTCTCTATCAACTTTATAGTTTTGGTTCATTTTTCGATTATTGTCCATTTGTTTCAAATTTTTTGATATTGTGTCCAGGTTTATGGTGGCAGTGGATGTCTTCTATAGACCTTGTATTGGTTCAATGATTTAGTGTTTAATTTGAGTCTTTATTTAAGGTTTTATATGTAAAGTTAGGGTGATTCTATTGTAATTATATGGAAGACCAGTTAATGAAAGAAAAAAACATCTTTCAAGTTAATGGTTCTCGACGTTTCTCGGTGCCGAGAGAACACATCATTGACTTGGTTATGTTGAGTTTGTTATATGTTAATGTGTTTTGTCGTTCTTTGATGCTTCAAGAACATTAGTTACGGGTTTTTTTCATATGTATAAAAGTGTATATGTCAAAAATTTCAGTTGTATGATGGACTCCTGGACAAGCTCAGTGCATAGCAAACTTACCTATATAACTTGAAGTATGTATTTCGATGCATACTACTGAGATGGAAGCATGTCCATAGAGATATTCAGTATCTAGGCTATTCTTTAGGGTAGTTAAGAAGTGTCAATTATACAAAGTTCATCAAAGATGGTGAGAGGAAATTATGTTTTAAATAGAAGTCAAGTGACAACTCGAAGATGTGGTGGTGAAGAAATAATAATTTTTGCGAGATTCCAGAGTGGATGTGAGTGATGATGAAGACCAGTCACAAAAATATCATATTGTTGTTGTAATATGTGTTTCCAATGTTTTCCATGTAAGCATTAAGAGAGGGTGTTGGAAGTAATGTTTCCATTTCATGTGTAGTTGTCATTGTCAATCCCTAGGCGTTAGTCTAGAAGTTGTTGATTACTATGTAATGAGTTGGAGTCATGATCTAAATGTGTCAAAGTCAGTGTGTTATGTCATATATATATGTAGTTGTTGTGATGAATAATAATATAGTGTGTGTGATTTGTATTGTGTAAAATCTTGCTCTCCGCATATGTCAGTTTCTAACATGCATAACAAGGCTTGGCATTGTCTTGCCTTCTAAGGCTCAGGTAAATACAAATTTATAGATGAGAACAAAGCTGATAGGAATAAGCTACATATTAAATTCACACAAAACAGATGGGTGGTGTGGTAGGTTGTTGTCGGTGGCATGGGTGGCAGACGGCTGAGGATGATGCCGAAGTTGACGTAGGCGGCGGACGACTGAGGACGGCATGGCTTCACGTTTAATACAGACAATGAAATTCCTCTGCATAATTGGAACTGCCCAAAAACGAGGGCAGAAGTGTGGGTGTTGCCTTTATACTCCATATCCTCGAACATTACCATGAAAACCATTAAAAATCACACTTGGACCATTAAAAATTACACTCAGTCACAAGGTTTGTAGTCACATACGTTCCTTGAATTCGACCCACAATATTGTCGACATGGGCGATTATGGTAACTTGTGCTCCTTTTGTGACAACGTCACACTTAACTAGTAGGGTTCCGAATTTGCCCGCCTATGAAGAGGAGTTGTTCAAAACTTCAATCCCGCAACTCGAAAGGTCGTTACGTTGTTTCCACTTAAATTATCATGCATGTAAAACATCAAATTCATATTAGCCTAAATGTGCTTTGAATTTGTGTTTTCCAAATTTGAATTTGTGTATCTAAACATTGACTAAAGCGCTCTGGCTTTGCCATAATCTACTAAAACGTTTATTTTTGGGCTACCCCTAAATTGCTGGAATTACAGTTTTTATGTCATAAGTTGTTTCAGAACCCCAAAAAATACCTCATCGAATGCAACACAATGGAACAAGCGATGAACATGTCGTAAAAAATTCAAAGGAGCGTAGTCCAAATATGAAGGAGCCTAAATATGGTACTAGATGCAATTTTTTTTAAAGATTAATCATTTTAACATTAAACGTAATTTAATAATAATCTCACTAATCAATTTGTCGTGTGAAAGTGTGGCCATCTAAGCTGTTGTCGCCGAATTTCAAAGGTACTCAATTCTTTTATTTTGTTACTATTGGGTTCATAGATGTCACCAAATTTCAAAGGTATTTTATAAGGCGGTTTATGATTCTCTTTATAACAATAGATCTGGGTGGAAACAGGCAATATTCGTTTCAATCTCCGATAAACAAGGGTCAAGACAGAACGATTTATAACTTCAACCATGGGGTAACTTATACAAATATAAATGGTCTCTTCAATTTTCCAAGGAGAATGGGGCAATTTACAGTGGAAATTGCATGAGTCAATTTCTCTCACTTTTTCTCTCTTGTCTGTGTGGTAAGAGAGATGATTATAATAAGTAGTTCTTTCATCCTACACTCCACCTATCAAAAAATACGCGTAAATCCTTGCATAGAAAACTCCACTGCATAAGTCGCTGGAAATGTATACAATTTTGTCACAAGCATAAATGGATTCAGCATGATGTTTTTTTTATTTGAGCATTCATGTTATGCAAAGTTTAGGAGACAAACTGTGCCATCCATTCAAATGAAAAGTTGTGCATTTTAGTCGTTGCGCGAAAGACGAAAGGCACCTATGAAATATCTATTGTCGAGGCTTTGAGGACCTGTGGGAAGATGAAGCCATAACTTCTATTGAAGTGCAGTTGTTGCCTACCAATAAAGTGAGGACTTTTGTCAAGGCAATTGGGTAGCATTTGCTCATAATAAGGGAAAGTCGTAACGAAACAAAACCAAAACTTACTCTATAATTCGATGGTTGTGTGCAGGTGTGTGGAGAAGGGTGATTTCTTAGCACTTCTATGAACTCCCACACATGCACAACCATGTGTGGGAGTGTGGGTCTCCAGTTGCCATTCACGTTTGAAGAAGAAGCCATTGCCTTTCCCATCCCCTTCCCCTTGCAAATTATAGCTATAGTTGTTTCAACCCTTTCCCAAGTTGGCAAGAGCAAGTTTATTTTTAATGCACTTCATGTTTTAGGTGGTCATTTATGAGGGTTACCACAAGCATGTAGTGTAAATTATTTTTTGAATGATTGATTAATTTGATTAAAAAACATGAGTTTACCAACACTAGGTTATAAATTTTTGCGTTGTTTGAACCAACCAGCGTAGTTATATATTATAAGTTAGTTATATATTATAAGTTTGATGAGAGGTTTATTCCTCCAATGAAAACAATGTTGCTTTTCATTGATGCAGCTTGGATTCAATGTATTATTTGTGAGCTAAGTTCATTGTGTGGAGCTCTACATTTCATTGTTACATATTCATGAGCCTTTAAATCTCATTGAAGCTTTAAAATTTAATTTCTCAGGTGAATGTGAAGGTGAAGATAGTTTCCTTTGAAGAAAATTTTTGGGGTTTATATTGGCAGATGGGCTAATTTTCCACGTTTTTTCCAAAAAAAACATTCGTTATTTTCCATTTTTCCTAAAAGTGATTCACCCAAATTTTATAGGAGAAAAATATTTAACCTTAAAAATCGCCAAAAATTTGTAGAGACTATAAAATCATTAAAATTTTAAATATTTTTATAAAAAATATCACCAAACATTTTACAGTTTGCATAATAGGGACTAGTAAGATTCTCCAAGATTTCTAAACTTTACAACAACAAAAAATCCATCCTTGAAATTTTCCATGGTTATAAAAAATATCACCAAACATTTTACAGTTTGCATAATAGGGACTAGTAAAATTCTCCAAGGTTTCTAAACTTTACGAAAAAAAATCCATCCTTGAAATTTTCTATGGTTTCCTCTACATTACTTCCTTCCATAGCTGTTGAAGCAAAAAAGGCACAAACAACATGGGTCATCTTGGACAAGTATATTTTTGTCCCTTGTACTTCGAAAATTTTAGGACTATGAACTATGAATCTCTTAAAAAATAAATTATCACTTAGCTTGGGTTTTAAAATATCTCCCCTTCAAAGTTTCAGGATTACTATGAAGTGAACTTAATGGTGTTGTCCTGCTTCGTACTGAGCTCCACACTCCCACACAATGAGCTAAGTTCATTGTGCAAAGCTCCACACTTTGTTGTTGCACATTTATGAGTCTTTAAACTATCGTTGAAGTTTGTGCGGAGAGGTTTGTGTGGAGAGATTTCACTGTGCTGAGAGCTTTGTGTAGAGAGATTTGTGCAGATAGCTTTCATTGTGTGGAGAGAATCTTATTGAAATATAGGGTGATACTCTTGTTTGGTTTTGTCTAGGGAATTTTTTGCTAGCATATTCCCAAGTTTGTGGTGTGGAGATCTGAGGAGGTTGAAAAGTTTAAATCTCATTGAAATATCAGTTGAATCTCTTGTTGGTTACAGATTCTAAATTGGTGGACCAAGATTTGTTATATTTGTTTGTCCATGCTTAGTTTAGTTGTCTCAAATGATAGACTTGTATCTAGTAAAAAAGACTATGCCTTGGGTTGTCGGCTTTATGTTTACCTTTGTATGCTTGGGAGTTTATAATCTGCAGAGAAGAGATCATGAAATTCTCTATTATCTACTCCTCATGTGGGGAGTCATAGACCTCTACGACTATAATGTTAGTGCGTGGAGGATTTTGTTATATGGGAGAACATTGTTGGGTTGTGTTATATTCTTTCCATGACTAGCCTATGTATCTAACCGAGGGGTTAGAGGGGGGGCAGAGCCCCCCGTTCGTTGTGTCGAATGTGCAATGGGGGGGTCACAAGGGGGGACAGCAACACCCCCTGTCCGTGGGGTTTGAGGGGGACGGGTAGCTCCCCTCTACGGGGTCCAGGGCAGCGCCCTGGGGAAATTTTTTTGGACCCTCTATTAGATTGAGCGGAACTACCTATGGTTTTGTGCATGGTTTTCCCACAAGGTTTTGGACGCGATGGTTTTCAGTCCATGGTTTTGGACGCGATGGTTTTTGACCCATGGTATTGGATGCTTCGGCATGTATAAATATATATTGTAACATTGAAAGGAACATAATGAAAAATCAAGCTGGTAGTCCCGATTTTGGGATCCAGGGGAAAATCTCTATGTATATGTGTTTTTTTGTGTTATGCTCTCGCATTGTTTATTTTCTGTGTTTTAGAATTCGTATGCAGGTAATTTCTGTACGGGGTTAAAACCTACATTTGGTATCAGAGCTGTTTTGGCTTCAAGGGGACGCCTTTGTTGTTGAGGGGTTTCGCTTGGCCCTGTGGTAGACCCTATTTAGTGGGAGATCTGCAGGATCGATTCTGGTGGTGAAAGAAGATGGCGAGCAGTGGAAAGATAGAGATCAATAAATTTAATGGTCAGATTTTTGAGTTGTGGAAACTTAAGATGATCTATTGGTGGATAAAGATCAGTAGATCGCGGTAGATCTGGGTACTAAACCAACAAGAGTGTAAGATGAAGAATGGAAGAAGTTGGATCGGAAGGCAAAGAGCATAATATGATTGTGTGTCTCAGATTCAGTATTGTTGAATGTATCAGGGGAAGCTACAACTAAGGCTTTGTGGGACAAGTTAGGGACTTTGTACCAATCTAAGTCTCTGGTAAATAAATTATTCTTGCTGAAAAAGTTGTATAACCTGAGGATGAAAGATGGAGACTCAGTGACAGAGCATCTGAACGCATTTAATACTGTGGCAAGTCAGTTATTATCTGTTGATATTAAAATTTCAGATGAAGATAAGTGCATCAGTTTGTTGTGTTCTCTACCAGATTTGTGGGATAGTCTGTTTATTGCAATAGGTAGCAATGAAACTGCCTTACAATTTGATAAAATAGTCTCATCCTTGCTGACGGAGGAGATGAGATGGAAAAATATGGAGAGCCAGAATGGTGATGCCTTGTCTATACGAGGACGATCCCATAACAGAAACAAAAATAAGTCATCAAGTGGGAGATCTAAATCTCCAGGAAACATGTAAAGATAGTTTGCTGGAAATGAAGAAAGGAAGGGCACTAGAAAAGGGACTGTAAATCTAAAGCTCCTGACAAAGGAAAGGGATCTAATGATGCTCCTTCTGTAGAGGCAAAAACCACCTCAAACGAAGGTGGGGATGTGTAGTTGGCTTCTTCAAGTACACATGTAGATCATGAGACATGGTTGATTGACTCAGATGCATCCTTTCACTTCACTCCCCATAGAGAGTGGTTCTGCGAGTATGAGAAATATGATGGTGGTGATGTCTTCTTAGGGGATGATAGGAAGGCTAGAATCGTTGGTCGTGGAAAAGTAAAGTTGAAGTTGCAAGATGGAAGGGTTAGAACACTTCTGGGTGTTTTGCATATTCCTGCATTGACCAAAAATCTGATTTCTGTAAGCAAGCTGGATGATGCAAGTGTAAAAACAGTGTTCGAGAAAGATACCTGCAAGATGGTTTGAGGAGTACTGGTATTGATGTGGGGAGTTCGGATTGGAACTATGTACAAGCTACAAGGTAGCATTGTTATTGATGGGTGCAACAGTTCTGTTGTTCCTGAAAGTGGAGAAGAAAATCTAGTGGTCTCTGGAGAGAATACCATGCTGTGGTATCAAAGGCTTGGACATATTGGAGAGAAGGGTCTCTGAATACTTCATGGTAAAGGTATGGTAGAAGGTATGAGTAATTTCTCTCTGGATTTTGATTTTTGTGAAAATTGTGTATATGGGAAGCAAAATCGGGTGAGTTTCCCCTCTGGTGGTAAGAGGGCGAAACAGATATTAGAGCTTGTGCATAGTGATGTGTTTGGACCTGTGAAGGTTCCATCACTGGGTAAGTTTGTGTAATATGTATCATTTATAGATTACTTCTCAAGGAATACATGGATATATTTACTTAAGAAGAAATTTGAAGCCTTTGACAAATTTAAAGAATTTAAGGCTCTTGTGGAAAATTAGACAGAGAAGAAGATAAAGGTGCTAAGGACAGATAATGGTGGAGAGTTTTGCAGTAAGGAATTTGAAGAATTCTGTAAGAAGTGTGGTATAGCATGACATAAGACTACTCCATATACACCTAAGCAAAATGGAGTTGCAGAAAGAATGAACAAGACGTTGATGGAAAGGGCAAGAAGCATGCTCAGTGGTGCCAGGTTAGGACAGGAATTCTGGGTAGAGGTGGTGGAGACAACATGTTACCTAGTCAACAAATCACCTTCATCAGCGTTGGAGGATAAGAATCCACAAGAGGTATGGACTGGTAAGAAACCCTCTCTTTTACATCTAAGGGTATTTGGATGTGATGCATATGTACATGTTCCAAAGGAGAAAAGAACCAAGTTGGATAGTAAATCTTAAAAGTGCATCTTTATTTGGTTTAAGGATGGTTTAAAGGGTTATAAAGTTTGGAACCCAGTAACAAGGAAGGTTGTGTACAGCTGAGATGTGGTGCTCAGAGAGGTGAAATATGTTATTAAACATGGAGTCCAACCAAAGGAACCAGAGAAGATAGAGTTTGAGCTTAAGGAGGAGGAATCAAACTCTACAGGAGAAGAGGAATCAGAAGATGAAGAGCCACAAACTCCGGGTGTGAGAAGATCAGTTCGAGAAAGAAGGAAGCTAGAAAGGCATAGTCCATCTGCTTTCTGTTCAAATTTTTCTTTATCTATTACTAATGATGATCCCAAAAATGTGAAGGAAGCAGTAGATTCAGAGGATGGAAAACTATGGAAAGAGGCCATGGTTGATGAAATGGCATATTTGCACAAAAATGAGGCTTGGGATCTGGTGGAGTTGCCGGCTGAAAGGAATCCCATTGGCAGCAAATGGGTGTTCAAGAAGAAGACAAATGCAGAAAGAAAGGTGGAGAAATACAAAGCTCGGTTGGTAGCAAAAGGTTATTCCCAGGTGCCAGGAATTAATTTTGGTGATATTTTTTTTCCTGTTGCCAAGGTAGCTTCTATTAGATTACTTTTATCTGTTGCTACTACTTTTGATTTTGAGGTAGAACAGTTGGATGTGAAGACAACATTTCTTCACGGGGATCTAGAAGAGGAGATCTACATGAAGCAACCTGAAGGTTTTGCGGTGAAGGGTAAGAAAGAACTAGTATGCAAGTTAAAGAAGTCTTTGTATGGGTTAAAACAGTCACTAAGGATGTGGTATCAGAAATTTGATACATTCATATGGGGACTTGGCTTCACCAGAAGTAAAGAAGATCACTGTGTGTATTTTAAATTAACTGGTGACCGTGTTATTTATCTGGTCTTGTATGTGGATGATATGTTGTTGGTTGGAAATGACAAATAAATTATCTAGGATTTGAAGACCCAATTTTCCTCCAAATTCGACATAAAAGATCTTGGTGCTGCAAACTATATTTTGGGCATGGAAATTAAAAGAGAACGGGAAAAAAGGAAGCTCTGGTTAAACCAATGGAAGTATGTTGAGACAATACTGCAAAGGTTTAATATGCAGGATAGTAAACCGGTGATGGTTCCTATTCCTGTAGGTGTGAGGTTATTTGTTGAACAGTTTCCCAAGGCACAAGAAGAGGAAGAGGACATGTCCCGTGTTCCATATGCAAGTGAAATCAGTAGCCTGATGTATGCAATGGTCTATACTAGACTGGAAATTGCACATGCAGTGGGAGTATTGAGCAGGTTTATGTCAGAACCAGGAAAGAAGCATTGGATAGCAGTGAAGCCGGTTTTCAGGTGTTTTTGTGTGGCACTAGTGATTATGGTTTGTGCTACCAAGGAATACTAGGATTGGAGAGAGTGTTGGATATTCATAGCTTTGTTGATGCAGACTGGGCTGGAGATCTGGATCAGAGAAGATCTACAAGTGGGTATGTGTTTAACCTATTTGGAGGTGTAGTCAGTTGGATGAGTAAGAAACAATTTGTAGTGGCACTATCAACTACAGAGGCAGAATACATGGTAGCCACTCATGCAAACAAGGAAGCAGTTTGGTTGCAGAGATTGTGTTCAAGTATGGGGTTAGTGCAGGCAGCAATAAGGATAGACGGTGACAGTGAAAGTGCAATTTTCTTGGCAAAGAATCCTGCTTGTCATTCAAAGACAAAACACATTGATGTTCAGTATCACTTTGTGAGGGATATGATAGAAGACAAAAAGGTGTTGCTGGTAAAGGTGGACACTTTGAAGAATATTACAAATGCATTGACAAAATTTGTGAGCTCTAAAAAATTCTCGATGTAGAGAAACAATGGGCGTTGCAGGGCTGGATAAACGACTAAGCTCTCTTGTGGCCCCCTGTGGAAAGAAAACAACAAGTGGGAGAATGTTGGGTTGTGTTATATTCTTTCCACGACTAGCCTACTTAGTTACCCGGGAGGTTAGAGGGGGGGCAGAGCCCCCCCTTCATTGCTCTGATTGTGCGGGGGGGGGGTCACAGGGGGGGTTTGAGGGGGGCGGGTAGCCCCTCTCTATGGGGTCCAGGGCAGCGCTCCGGGGGAATTTTTTTTGGACCCTATATTAGATTGGGCGGACCTACCTATGGTTTTGTGCATGGTTTTCGCACATGGTTTTGGACGCGATGGTTTTCAGTCCATGGTTTTGGACGCGATGGTTTTAGATCCATGGTATTGGATGCTTTGGGATGTATAAATATGTATTGTAACATTGAAAGGAACATAATGAAAAATCGAGTTGGTAGTCCCGGTTTTGGGATCCAGGGGAAAATATCTATGTATATGTGTTTTTATGTGTTATGCTCTCGCATTGTTTATTTTTTGTGTTTTAGAATTCGTATGCAAGTAATTTCTGTACGGGGTTAAAACCTACAAACATTACAATAGAAGGAGCCAATTGTGAAACAATGGCTTTGGTTACCCATTTGAATTCATCATGTTCAATGCATTATAATTGGAAATTTGAGTACTTAGTTGTTTAAGTTAACCCATCCTAGCTCTCAAAAATTTCTTAGTACTTTCCTCTTGGTGAAGAACAATTAGATATGATTCTTTGTTTAAGTATAATAGATATAAAGTTGTCAAAACCATGCCACATAGTCTGATATCTATGTTTAAGTATAGTAGGTGTAAAGTTTTCAACACCATGTTGGTACCCCCTAGTGTGGAATTCAATAAGTTAATGGACAAAATTAATCATCTTCAAGAAGAAATCATTTCTATTCAAATGAGGCATAATTAAATGGTCTCCAGTTTGACCACTTAGATTATGGAGTTGTTGTTCAAACATAAAACCTTCATGCATAGAAATGAGGATGAGCTCTCTAATCTCTGATAGGAAAGTGAGGGACTTCAATTTCCTATTGACATGCATACTTCAGATCCCTCTTTCTCCAGTAATGACATAAGTACAATAGCAAAAAACTTACATGGTCTCACTGTAACATTGTCCCCTAGAAGGGGGGATTAGAGTTGGGTGATGACATTCCTCTAACAGACTTAACATGTTAGTTTGCAAATGTTTCCATATTTTGTATGTTTTTTGCTGTCTATATGCATATAGGATAGTAGCTTGGATATAAAGGAACAATTGTTTTTGGCATAGTGGGAAATATTCCATGGGTAATAAGAAATGTAAATCATCAAATGGAATTTCCCTTCTTTTGATGTATTTTTTTCTTCCACAACACATATTTTCAATAATATAAAAGTCCTCACTCATGTTTAATAAATAAAGGAATAAATAAAATACAAAATCTATATAAATTGGGTTTTGTTCTACTTGCATAAACTCATAGTGGGGGCTTTGCATGTTCTCTCTGATTGTTCCTTCAATAGTCACATAGATCTATAACACAAGAAATATCACTAACTTATAGCACTATTGATGGGTCCCATCTATAGGTATATTTTGAGGCCCATTGTGCTATCCTCCAGCCCTTAAATTCTCTTTTTCTCACATTAATTTACATTTTTTAGTCATAATGTGCTTAGTAGGAAGACTAAAGGGTGATTGTCATATTTCATGGCCTAATGTGGTTAATATCTAGGAAAAAGAAGAATTTTTGGATACATTTACTATGCAGGAGTACGATGGAGGCATTTAGAGAGAATATAGGGGGTTTGTCCACTAAATTAACTCTCCAACTCGACTTGAGTCCTAAGATTCCTCACCAACAGCTCGAACTCCACTAGTAGGCAATGAACTCAACTGCATGCAAGGACCTAAGGGGACTAGATCTAGTAATTTTGAGGTTTTGGAGGGAAGTAGTCCTACTTTCAAGGGAGTTTCCCTCAGTCATCTTTTGTATAAGAAAACGAGCCCAAGGGCTTGTTAGGATTCGAATTTTGGGAGATCTAGGAAAATTTATTTAGAGCCAAGTGCTCAACACTATTATTTCCATTTTTATGGGATGTATCTGAACTCTACTTTCTATTAATGAAAGGTTTATTGTGTTTATACATATGAATTATCTTAGGAGTGTTGAAGCCCTTGGGGGGCCCAACCCAAAGGCTTTAGTCCCTCTCTTGTATTTTCTTTTTGTTCTTGTTTAATTTGTTGTATGTCTTTCCTTTTTAGGTAAAAATTAGATTGAAAAGTTGTGGTTGCAGGCCTAACTACCACCTCTCCTTTTGGATGTGTGGTTGCGAAACCTACAACAAGCCAAAAACACATGTTTGCTTTATTTTGAAAGTTGCTAGGATTTGGTTCATGGTTTCTTGTATACTTTGTTTCTACATTCTAGAAGATACAACCATGTCCCTGCATAAGGATTAGATGCATGTTGTAAGTTAGAATAATTCTTATAGTAATCAACTCACCCTTTCCATCTTGATTTGTTTTGTTGCAACTTGACCACTAGGTTGATGCTCTTTCCAAGAATAAATAGGGGTTGATTGTTGGGCTACAGGAACTATCAATGATTTGCAGTGACTAGCACATTTCATCCTACATCCACTTTGTCATTTCACTTCTCCCCCGTTATCCGTAATACTGTTCCTAAACTTTGCCAATGAGATCATCTTTTCAAGGTCATTGGGGGACACTGTGGGCATGTATCTCTGTTCAACATGGGCCTCTCAAGGGTGCTAAGCTTGGTAAAAGGCTTCATATATCCTCCACACACCTTCATTGATCCGAATTTAAATAGGAATGCAAAAAATTACAGATATAACCATAAATATAGAGATGCAGTAGAAATAATGCTTCATTTCATTAATGTAAAATACTAAAATATGCTTACAAACAGAAATGGAAATAAACCAGCTAGGGCGATGGTAGCTTACCTCTAAGAAGACATGTGGCGGCTACATGCCTCTAAATTGTGTTGCAATGAGTCTCGAAGGCCTATTTACTATTGAGAAACAATGGAAAACCCTAAACATCCAAAAACCTAACCCTAGGAGATGAAACGCCAAACTGTGGGCCCCGTTTTGGATAAATTGGTACATCAACTTCCCGGGGTCATAACTTTGGCATACGATCTCTATTTGACGCGCACAATACCTCATTAGAAAGATATATCCGAGGACTACAAATTTTGGAAGAGAAACATCAATCCATGGACCCATGTTACTTCCATTTTTCCCAAAAAACCGTCATTTAGGGCCTCAAAACGGCTCCGAAGTTCAAGACCCGAAAAACTACTAAAAATAGTAAATTGTGCTACAAATAAGGAAACTGAAAAACTGAAAGAGACAGTTTTGGGGATCCAAGTGGGATAGGTGGGTGGCCACCAACATATACCTAGATCATTCCTCCCCCCTTAGGAAGCAATGGTCCCCATTGTGTTGAGTTCCTCCATCTTCTGAACTTGGTCCCTAGTGAGTTGTTCTGCAATCTCTGATGTGTCCAGTAATGGTGGGAAGCATGGTCAAGGGCAGTCCACATTGAACACTCGGTGCAAGAAAAGGAATGGAGGAATGTTGTGCTCCAAAGCATTGTTTCCCACAACCTTGGTAATGGTGTAAGGACCATGTCGGAGTGGTCTGAGCTTCTGATGGGCTATTGTAAGGTGTTCTTTCTGCAGATGCAATCAGACTTTGTTGCCCACTTGAAACTTGTGTGGTACCTGATGCTGATCATGTCACTGCTTATACTTGGAATTTTCCAGAATGGAGTGGTGATAGATCGACCTGTTGGGTAGAGGTTCTCTAGGAGTCAGATCGAATGAATGTTTCACCTGACAGTGCAACGGTACCCATGTGGGTGAGGAGAAGATGTTCCTATGTTCTTTCATGACCGTATCCCTCTGCTATTGCTGTTGTGTGGAGGAACCCTTTGCACTGGTCATGGATGTGGCGATGATCTTCCCTTTACCTTGGGAGCGAACCAAATAGAAAATCAATTTTCTAGTCTAGGAGATGAGATTGATGTATTTATTAGCAGTGATTAAAGAGATGGCGATAGGTGGGGCTACCTCTGGTATCCCGTATAATGAATTACCCAAAGAAATAATAACAACGCGAGGCCTTGACTCATACACAGCATGTTGCCTCCATAAGTATGGTTGGCCTAATAGTACATCACAAACATCAAGAGGTGCAACATCACACAATACCTCATCTGTAAAGGGCTTGATGTTGTAGGGAAGGCAACACTACTGGTGGACTCAGAGATCTCATCCTTGCTGAAGTCACCCGATACTGTACGACTGTGGGTGTGGTGTAGTTGGTAGGCCCAACCGCTTCATGACCTCTGCTGAAATGAGGTTCTTTTGGCTCCCACTATCAACAATGAATTGCAACGGCGAACCCTTCACCCACATTTGTGAGTGGAAAAGTCGCTCCCCCTCCTCTGGATCTTCGAGCTCATTCTTATGGATCTTGGTGGTGGCAACAGTGGAGCTAGGCTCCACATCAATTATCTGCTTCCCTTTGCCATTCCCCTTGTCGGGTTCTAACTCATGGTCGAAACATGCATCTGATTTTGAAGCCTTCAACTCGGCCACCAACGACTGCTTGGTCCGACACTCACTTGTGTTGTGAGTGGGGCCCTTATGGAACTTGCACCACTTTCCCGTGTCCTTCTTTGACTTCATGGTGTTGTTATTTTCTTGTGGCTTTGACGGGTTGTCTTGGGTCACCCCGCCTTGGCTTTGTCCTTTATTCTTCAGATTTGCAAATCCAAAGTCTCGCTTCTTTTGTTTAAACTTCTGCTCAATTTTGACAGCATATCAGTACGCCATGCCAAGCAAGGTGATGTTCAAGAACTCCATCTCATCCTATATGTATTTGCCTAGGCAGCCGCAGTATTTTAGTACCAAATGCAGCTCGGAATCCTTGATACCCAAGTGTGTGTGAAGGGTATGAAAAATATTTGTGAACTCCAGCACATCTTGGTCCCTTCCCTACCGCAGCGTGGTCCACTTTATGTATTTGTCCTCATAGCTTTTGACAGGGTAATAATGCTCCTTGATGGCGTCCCGAAATGAATTCCAAGTGGGAGTGGCTGAAAACAGTGTGTTTGTACTTTCATCCTTCTGCTCGCAGTAGATTTCCCACCAGTCCTTGACGTGGGGGGCTACTTTGAGAAATGCAAAAGTGATCTTTTTCTCACTGGAAAAATAATGAACAGAAAAATACCCTTCTAACATATTTAACCATTTATCTACGACATCTGCATCTATCTGACCCTTGAATATGGGGATTTCAAAATTAACTTGTACCTTAAAGGGTGTGACGTTTCCAGAGTAGCTGTTGGAAGTTGATGTGTTGACCCTGGGTAGCTGCTGAAGGATCTGGGCAAAGTTTTCCATCATCACATTCCTTTGTCGCTCGAGGGCTTCTTCAAGCAATATTTTGATAGGATCTCCTACCCCCTCATCTTTCTTTTCATCTGCCATGGGAGGTCGTCGGGATTTGCGGGGCTGGTCTTGCAAAGGTTCGACCAGTTCAAGCCCTAACTCTTTATATCCCGACCTTGTTGGGGGCATGAAAAGAAAAACAGAGAAAGAGTAAACTGCTTTGTTACCACTGATCCGGATTTAAACAGGAACGCAACAAATTATAGATATAACCATAAATATAGCGATGTAGCAAAAATAATGCTTCATTTCACTAATGTAAAATACTGAAATATGCTTACAAACAGAAATGGAAATAAACCGGCTAGGGCGATCGTAGCTTATCTCTGAGAAGAGATGTGGCGGATACATGCCTCTCAACTGTGTTACAATGAGGCTTGAAGGCCTATTTACTGTTGAGAAACAATCAAAAACCCTAAACATCCAAAAACCTAACCCTAGGAGATGAAACGCCAAACTGTGGGCCCTGTTTTGGGTAAACTGGTACATCAACTTCCTGGGGTCGTAACTTTGGCATACGATCTTCGTTTAACGTGTACAATACCTCATTAGAAAGATCTATCCGAGGACTACAACTTTGGGGATAGCAACATTGGTCCATGGACCAATGTTGCTCCCACTTTTCCCAAAAAACGTCGTTTAGGGCCTCAAAACGGATCTGGAAGTTCAAGACCCGAAAAACTGCTTAAAATAGTAAATTGTGCTACAAATAAGGAAACTAAAAAACTGAAAGAGATAGTTGTGGGGGTCCAAATGGGATAGGTGGGTGACCACCAACATCCACCTGGATCATTCATCCACCTTTTCCCACCTCTAGCACATCTTTTATGCCCTCAAGATGCTCTCAGATCTAATCCTATAGCAAAACAGGGAAATCCTGTAGCAATCCTGAGTATCCTCTAGTAGCCATGGGTATCCTGTAACATTGTCTAAACTCGGCCAATTTTTTCTCAAAACCTTTAACTTTTCATTTTTGGATTTAATAATTACCTCCAGGCCTTGAATCCATGGTTGGGGAGGATCAAAGACCACTCTAGACCCATTCCTCCTTCACTACAAGCACATATTAAATTTTAGTAGAGTTATGATTTACATGTTGCAAATAGAATGTTGATTTGATTCTTGCAAGTAGAATAACATGGTTGGTTTCTGCAATTAGCATAGATCTTTACTTCCTGCAATTGTAATTAGTCATTACATATGATGATTCATTTATGCAATTAGTGTAGTCCTTTCCTTCCTGCAATGGTAGTTAGTCTTTGCATTTGATGAATGATACTTTCCCTTCTACAAATAGGATAATGTCTTTAGAGTATATTCTTGTCTCTTCATGCAAGTTTTCTTTCAATCTAGTTGAAGGAGTGGTCTATGTATGCCTTGATATGATTCAATTATTAAAGGTGACATGATTAGAGCTTGATCTACTGTGCATATAACACTGTGACCTCCAAGTTTGTATGAATCTTGGATTGATAATTAAAGTTGGTAGCCCTAGGAGTCTCAAGATTCTTGATGAGATACTGGGTTTCATCATCTATAATTTCCAAAATCCCATCAAAATCCAATGTGATGCTTAAATCAGGCTAGTTTAGAGCCCAAGATCATTAATACATGGTCCTTTGGTATCCCAAAGGTCCCTTCATGCATGGGAATTCTCAGTGGGATTCAACTCCATTCACACTTAGGCCTAGTTTTAATGAAGTTGCAAAAGGACCTATAAATACAAGGCCATGGGTGAGTATTTGGGAAGATAAGTAATATTATTGTTATTTGGCCCAATTTTTGCTAAGAGTTCTAACTCTCAAGAAATTTCATGTATTGACATTATCACTTGGAAATCTTTTCACCACTGAATAATATCATGAACTTATTGACTTGGAGAGTGAAAACCAACAAAGGAACAAGAAAGACCTACATTAAGAGGATTGGAGAAGGTTGACCTTACTTATCCCAGTCCTCTTTTGTATCTCCTTTGAATACCACCAAATCTTTCCTCCATCGATAATCAAATAAAGAGCTTGCTTCCTCTTATTTTTGTTCTTATGTGTTTTTATCTACTTGCATGTTGATCCATTCATTTCAATTTTGCAAGCTATATTTTTTTTGTGTTGACCTTAACCATATATTTTGTATTATGTTGGTGTATCTCCTTCGACAACAAGTGGTATTTTAAGAAATCACTTAATAAATCCCAACAAACACCAACAACTATTCAATTCTATCATATGAGGGATTATCTATTAGAAGTGTTATATATCCAAGTCTCTAAGTGAAATTTTCACAAATTTATAAGACTCTTAAATAATTTTCATGCTATGAATTAATAACAAAGTCACACATGCCCGTAATACCACATTATGAATCTCGACAAAGATGTTATTCAGTATCCTAGTTAAATAATAGAGATGCTCACTTAACATCTTTCTCTCCATAATTCTTGATTACCCTCTCCTTTTTATCAATCATTAAACCTACCTTACTCACCCTATGGGCCACCTAGGGACCTTATCAATTCTAATGCTTAATAATTGGTCTACCTATTTACATGAGCCTACATTTGTGCACCTCTTACATAATGCCAAAGTAGTTATCTCAAACATTGCTACATAATTCATCTTATGATAGTGAAATATTGTCCCCATGATGATGATGATGATGCACATTGAGATTATAATTGGTATGTTAGACCTTGAGAAATGTGATAGATACAGATTACTAGGATTTCATTAAAAGTCTATTTATGTGCTCGAAAATCATTGAAAAATCATAATAGCTTCAATAACTAGAAGGTAAGAAAGGTCATATCATGATAAGCAATTTGAAATTATGATATGATTTGGGAATATGCAAGGCACTCTAGGAGAGTTATTTTCATATTAAAATAATCCATGTGGATATTAGTGGCCACCCACCTCTTCTACTAATTTAATGATTCTCGATCTTCTTGGCAGTTTTTCCATGGTTTTTTTGGGTCCCAAACTTCCTAGGTCATTTTGAGGCCTAAATGATATTTTTTGGTTGTTCGGGGGGCTAGCAGTTGCCATGGAATTCCCTAGACCCAAACAAAAGTTGTAGTCCTTAGATATTTCTTTCCAACGAGCTATTGTCTACCCCAAATGTACATTGCATGAAAAATTTGCACCCTCAGGAAGTCGATGTACCAACTAACCACCTCAGGTCTTGCAAATATTTTGGCACTTCATCTTCGAGGGTTGGGGTTTTGGACCTACAAGTTTCTTTATTTATGTTGAAATTTCATGCTTTCATCCTCTTGTAATATATTTTTGTGAATTCATGTGGTTTCCATCTCTCTCTATTTAGTTAGGTTATGTTCTACAATAGTTTGTTATTTTATTTATAAAGAGAAGTTGGTTTTTCACTATATTTTATGCTCTTTACTAAATTTATCTACATGTGTGTTTAATTTCCTTTCATACATTTAATTTCATTCCTTATAAAACCTAGATTAGTGGTATCAAAGCAATCTACTCATTTTTGTTTCTCGATGTATGTCCCCAACAATGTCAGGCTACAAAGAGTTGGCTTTGAAGCCAGTTTCACTTAGGCATGATCATTCTAGCCAAACTAAGTGGCATCCCATCATAGATAATAGAGTAGGAAAACTTATGAATTTATTTCTCATGGGAGCACTCGCATGATAGAGGAATGAGATGATGGACAAGTTTCCCCAATCCTTCAACGACTACCAACAACAACCAAGGAACCTTCAACAAGTAGAAATTTTTTGAGGTACAACACCCTTCAAGGTACAAGTGAACTTTGATATTCCCTTATTTAAAGGCCAAACATATGAAAATGCTTTGGATAAATGGTTAAATTTGTTAGAGGGCTATTACTCTATGCAAAAAGTTTCCAATAATGAAAATATCATGTTCACACTCCTTAAATCCCTTCCCCACATCAAATATGGTGGGAAGGTTACTGGGTGAGACATAACAAAGATAAGTTTGCAACATTCAAGGTAGCACCCACTTGGGTTACTTTTGTTGATTCCCTCAAGGAGGAATTCTACCTTGTAGAGAACTATGAGGACCAGTACATAATATGGACAACTCTATGATGGGAGAGAGACCAAATGATGCTGGAGTACACCAATATTTTCCATACCTTGTGCTCAAAGCTTAATATCAAATACTCCAATCAACACTTGGTTTTGAAATATTGTAGTGGTCTACACAATTACATCCAAATAGAGATGGATTTATTGGAAATACCATCACTGAGAACCACTTACCAATATGCTATCAAAATTGAGTAGAAATTGAAGCAGAGGAATAAGAAAGAGTTCAGGCCTGTAAATCGTCCACAACAAAAGCCTAGAAAAAGTGTCCCTAACTTGCATAACAAGTAATGGGAATACAAATAAGCACCTTGAAAAGTGGTTTGAGTTCCACAAAATCCCTTGGCACAAAATTGATGAACGTTTCTTCAATTGTAATCATTTTTGTTGAACTTAAATAAAAAGAAGCAAAATCTAGCTCGAATTTTGATTTTGAATATGATAAAGGAAAGTTGATCATAAATGCATAACCAAGTGCTACCATTGTGACCAAAATGATCCAAGTATAAGATTTAGAGGATCCTAAGGAAAGGGAGTTCCTCTTCCATTCATAGATTTGGGTGAAGCAGACCCACTACATTTCATTATTGAATGTGGAAGCTAAAAAACCTTATCTAAATCGAGGTCATCAAAAAATTGATGTTGTTGATAATGACACACTCCCAACCATACACCATTGTTTTGTTGAGCGATGGATGAGATATCCATGTCATCCAACAATGTCACTTATCCTATGGCATCAAGCCCTTCAAAGATGAGGTATTGTATGGTGTTACCCCACTTGGAATTTGGGATGTTATTTTAGGACAACCTTATATGTGGAAATATCATGCTATTTTTGAATCCCATCCCTATAGTGTTATTATTGTTACTCTAGTTTTTTATCTCTATAAAGTACAAAATTTAGTTCTAACTATCGTAATTTCATTCATCTCTGCAAACCAATGCCAAAAAGTCATCTCTCATATTGAAAATTTTATCCTCTTCATGGCTTAGTTAGAAGGTGAAAGGAAATTCATTGTGACAATCATAGCCTTAACATGGGGCCTCTTTACACAACAAAAGCAAGTGGAAAAGATTTTATAAGCATATGAAGATATATTCTCATCACCTCTAGGGGTGCCTCTACACTTCTAGATCAAACACTTAATTAACTTAATTCTTGGTGCTCCTTTATCTATTGGCCTAGTATATAGATTATCTCTCCTCGAGAATGAGGAAATAAAACATTAGATTCATGAGCTCATCCAAAAGGGCCACATTTGATTGAGCTCCTCACCTTGTCAGAGCCCAATTTTGTTGGTGTAAAAGAAGGATAGGACATGGAGACTATATTAATTATAGAGCCTTGAATAAAATCATTGTCAAGAATAGATACTCAATCCCATAAATTACAATATTCTTGATAAACTTAAGGATGCCAAGTTATTTAGTAATATTGATCTAAATTCAGTCTACCAATAGGTTCCGATTGAACAAATCGATGTATGGAAGACAACCATCAAATCTAAAGAAGGAATTTTTTAGTGGCTAGTCATGTGTTGGAATCACGATTTCCGTTACACCAAAACCCGCAGGTGTTAGTAAACAGACACATATCCAAAGTTAACATATCCATGAGAGGCAGTTAAGAACATGTCGCAAAACACATGAAGAGCGTTGGTTTATCCAATGTCCAACAATATCCCCCCCCAACGTGAGTCGGGTGTGATTCAAAATCGAGACCTTTGGCTCTGATACCAATTGTTGGAATCATGATCGGAATTACACCAAAACCCACAGGTGTTAGTAAATGGACACATTTCTAGAGTTAACGGATCCATGAGAGACGGTTAAGAACATGTCACGAAACACACAGGGAGCGTTGGTTTATCCAATGTCCAACATCATTTCCTTTGGCTTCACTAATACTCCAATAATGTTCATGAAGATGATGGATGATATCGTGCAACCATTCACAAACTCTTTTTTGGTTCTATATTTGGATGACATCGTCATCTTCAACAAAACCTAGGAAGATCATTTGTAACATTTTCAATAGGTCATGAGCACCCTACAACAATGCAAGTTATATGCTGATATAGACAAATGCTCATTTGGCATGTAATGAATTTAGTAATTGGGTTACATCATGGATAAACATGGGTTGCATGTGGACCGTTTCAAGATCCAATTCATTCTATATTAGGCTAGCCTCGATGACCCTAATAGAGCTCCACAACTTCTTAGGCCTTGTTAACTTTTGTTGAAGGTTCGTGTTGGGGTTCTCTCATATTTCTTGTCCCTTAACACAAGTTACCAAGGGTGGGGCTAAAGAAAATTCTTCTTGGTATAAATCACAACAAAAATGATTTAAGGGTCTAAAACACTACCTATGATCTACACCAATCCTCACCTTTCTAGACCTACAACAACCATTTGAGATTTAGATAGATGCCTCTAGATATGCTATTACTCTAACCCTCACTTAGCAAGACATTCAGTGGCCTATCATTGAAAAACACCCTTTGATACTATCAAGAGATGCCCCAACTATAGCAAGGGGTTATACTCCATTGTGTAGGCATGTTGACAATGGAAGCATTATTTTCTAGGGAAGAAGACTATCATCCACACTTATCACAAGCCTTTGGAATTCATGCACACACAAGGAACATTACAGAATGTCTATCATCATAAATGGTCCACATACCTACAAAAAATTCGACCTGAACATCAAGTATAAGAAGGATAGCAGGTCAACCATGTTGGACACTACCTCAAATGACCCCATTTGTGGCTATAACTAAATTTATTAAGTCTTATGGGCATGAGATCTTTGGGTGGCCACAATTATACAATAATGACTCTAAATTATTTATTTCATATCAAATGTTGATTGTAGGTAAAAAAGTTCTTGATTTTCACCTCTAAGATGCACTCTAATACTACCTATGACACCTTTATGTTCCATCAAGTGAGCATGCCAAGATGATTTGGGAGGAACATTAGAGTCAAATGGCAGGGAAATTTGGTGTGGAGGAGCCAATAATAATACTTCAAAAGTATTTCTATTGGCCAAATTTTGGACGGGACATCCACCAATATATCACATCATGCACTACTTGTGCCACTACTAAACCAACCATCAAGAACTAGGGGTTTTACACTCATTTACATACACCAAAAATTCCCTTAGATTCAATTTCCATACATTACATGTCAAGTTTACCCTCCACCAAGCATGGTAAAAATTGTTGTGTTTATCATTGTTGATCAGTTATCTAAGAGGGACATTTTGGCACTATGAAACAAGAGTATCATAGCTAAATCCATTATTGATCTGGGAACTCTTCAACTACTAGAATTAACCAAGATCTTTTACTTTTGTGATGTTAGAAAAACTAAATGTGAAAGAGTATGAAAAAACCACATGTGTGTGTTTGAAGGAAGAGGAAACATAATGACTACCATCAAATCAAAGAACACACACACATTGATAATGGAGTTCACCTAGTGTGGGTTAGGTCTCCAGGCCCGGTTTCAAGAGTGGGGAGATCGCTTCATTAAATGTTGCAAGATGATGATGATTACATGGTACATTCCTTGTCATTACAAGGATAAATTCCCTCCACCAGAGTGGCATGTCTCTCCATAAGATGTTATCCTATAGGATCTATCACTCATATGGGCCCACCTTTAGCATGACAATATAATAAATTATCACATGACGTGGCATACAAGTATCCTTCAACATAATGGTAATAAGGATCTCAACAACAAAATCATCATCTTAGCAAATAAAAAGAAAGACATGGCATCACTACATCATATATCTCCACTTTCATGGATGGGATGAAAATGAAAATCTCTAATGATGAAATGGACTGCACTGTTGAATTTGTGGCGCGAAATTGTGTTAAATGACTATAAACTTGGCCCCTTTCTGACATTGTCAAAATCTAGACCCTCGGGAATCTCGAAGATTCCTCCAAAGATTCCTTCTTGGAGATGGGCGAAAAATCTGCTACTTGGATGAAAATTCTGAGCACACCACTACACTCCTTGTGAAATTATGATAAAAATGGCTATAAAGTCGGCATCATTCCGCCTCTATAAAAAATCAGCCTCCAAGGGAATCTTTTAGATTCCTCAAGATTCTGCAAAGATTACTCATTGTTGGCAGCTTGAAATTATGTTGCTCGGATGAAGAAACAGACCACACCATATCATTCCTTGTGAAATTTTGGTTCGTTTGAGTATAAACTTGGCATGATTTTGTGATTGTGAATTTTTTCCCTCTAAGGAATCTTTTAGATTCCTCACTGATTCTGCATAGAATATTCTGTGGAATATTCTCTATCTAGAAAGATGTGCCCGGCCTCAGTGTAATTTCTCCTATGGGTTCCACACGCACTCTCTCCTCCTTCGAGCGGATGATGAAGTACTAATTAAATAGCCCTTGGCGAGCGGATTTTCCAACAAGGTCATTGAACAAGTTGGTAAGTTGCCCCAGTTCATACGGGCCCTGCCTGGGTTCAAACCTCCATGGTGCTATTTTAATAAGTGGTTGTTTGAAATGGCATGTTTTTTTTATTTAAATCTAGTGCGTAATGTTTTTTTGTTATATGGTGATGGGTTCGTGCTGTTATGTGACACCGTCGGTGGCGGGCCAGGCCAATGCGGGTTCAACACCTGTCGGCCTCAACGTATGTGTAACAACCATGTTGGATGGGTTGTGGGCGGGTTCCAAGTTAGAGTTTCAGGCCCCGACCCATTTTTATGACTGATGGTGGGGGTGGCAGCCTGTCACCCCCTTTTTTAATATATTCTTTTGTTATGACTGATGGTGGGGGTGGCAGCCTGTCACCCCCTCATTAGAGGCTACCACTAGGCCCTATTTGACCAAGAATTTGACCGACCATCTACTGAGCATACGAACTTAGATTTGAGTGGCGTTCACGCTGTTGGAATCAATATGACGAGCACTACGATCTAGTCATGGTTTGGGTGAAGTCCAAGAACTTTGATTTTTGAGATTTTCCAAAGCCACTTCTGAATTCTGAGCATTTATGGAGCCACCTGGATCATTCCTCCCCATTGAGGAGATTTTAGTCCTCTAAAAGCATTAACATAATCTACAACGACTGTGTTACATTGTATACACAACAAGTGTCCTAACATGTGACACTTCCTTCTCCTTCACCCTTGTTCTTCAGAGCCATAAGTGATGAACGAACACCTGCATCCTCTGCAAACTTTTAGTACAATCTTTGCAAATTAAATGCTCAATTACATGACCAATCATCACCCAAGCATCTCCATACTTGTCAGGAGTTTATAACACACACTTTGTGGTCAAGTTTACATCATAATAGAAACCATTACCCTAGCTATCAACAAAAAGGCCAAAAACATTATCATTGCTTTATTAAGCAGTGGAAAACACATCATCACTTTTACAATTATTCGCAACACGTGATTTACAAAATGCGTACATGACAAGCTACCATATCTAGTAAAACCATCTCTTACTCAACAAAGTGAACCACCAGGAATGTGGCGGATTCACTTGTTGAACATCTTCACCAGCTAGTTTCTTCATAGGTTCTTTCTGGGTCTGTTATAGACATTTTTGGGCACTGCAACCCCAATCAAACATGTCCATAAACCAAGGAATCCTAAGTCCCTAAAAGTGTTGTTCCATCCCCTAAAAGAACAAGGTCAGCTGATTACATCATCTCCCAGAAGTTCTCCATGAAAAACTACTCAGAACTGGTCAAAATTGGACCATCTCGCCTGCTCCATAGTCAAAGTGCGATGCATCCTACCTAAATGCACATGGGAGGTGCGATGCATACTGAAAATCCCTTCTATGGGGTGTGATGGGCGAGAGTGGACAAATGGTAGAGTCAATTTGCGAGGTGGATGATCATGGAATCTTCCATAAACTTCTCCTATGACACTTGCCTCTCTGCATTCGCCCAGGGATGAGTAAGAGATCATCAATCTCCAAGTGGAATCAAGAACTATCAGAGAGAGGACACTAATCAAATCTCAGAAGCTGACTCACCTCCCTGCAATCATCTATATATGGATCCCTCATCCCAGAGATCCAGAGGCTGGAATTTTGTATCTTGTAAGGAAGTGTTGTTGGTTTCTTGGTGTAACATCATAGTGTTGGGTGATCTAAGCTTTTCATGAGGTGAAGAAGGGCTTTCTTGCTGAGAGGATGACGCTGGGTCAGAACAATTGGTTGTAATCCTCTTTGCTATTCTTGATATTAATAAAGCTATTCAAGTTTTCCTCCACATTCTTGTATGATTAATGATGTATGCATTTGTGTGGTCAATATATATCTGGTCCTATATTTTTTATGATAGTAGATCTCTGTTCTTGGATAGTGTTATGCTGCTTTGATTCCACAGGTGCTCTTTGAAGCTGGGTAGATGAGGAAGCGAGTGGCAAAGATCTATCAGAAGGGAGAGGAATCAAGCTAGGAACCAAGCGCAAGACATAGGTTGGTCTCCTTTGTTCCCCTCGTATCTACTTCTCATAAAGGAAAACAAAAGTAGTTTTAGTTCATTTGTTTCTAAGATAGCTACCAGTCTTAGTGGGACTAGCAGCTCTGCATAGACACTAGATTTCCCGGTAACAAAATGGCGACTCCGTTGGGGAGCGAATAGATTGTTTGTTTGTCTATATTTTTTTGCTTTATAAACTTACAGACGGAGCCTGAAGTCAAGCCAGCTAGCCTTCGAACTGCATTTGCTATGCAAGTGCAAAGTAGATCAATGCTGCTTCAGTCTATCTCCGGGTTTTGTTTATGAACTGAACAATCGATTTACAAGCTCTCTAATTGCCCTTGTGGTGGCTCTAGTAACCTCCTTAGATCTACCCATGTGATTTATTTACTAATTATCACTTGCTCGGCCTAAATCCCTGAACTGTGCTGCAAATTGTGATCAAGAACTGGATCAAAAGTCTCGCACTGTACCATCGCACCCTCTCTTCAAGGATATCAGTATGCATCACACTTCCCATGTGTTGTAGGTGGGATGCATACTAGAATCCCTGTGTAACAGGTGCGCTGATCAGAGAAGGCTAATTTTGCCTCCAGACTTTGGTTTTTCTTCACTCTTTTCAGCTCTATTCAAGAGTTTTGTTGTCTGTAGTCAGTATACCTCTGTTGGAAACCCCCTTCCTTGCCATTATTCTGCCTCCATTGTGCAAAGAACTATAAATGTTTTTATGTATTGTGAGCCATTTTCGGTTCTCTTTTACAAAGAAGTAGCGTAATTGAACTGTCATTTCTTGATTTGGAAGTGTCGCAAGTGTCGTTTTCAGTCATAAAAGAGAATCCAATTGCTCTTGATAGTCGATTACACTGTTACTCTTGTATTTGATTTGAATTAGTAGTTTTTCAAGTGTCGAAAGCAAGTTTTCAATTCCAAATTGCAAAGTGTCATCATCGTCTTCATTTTGTCTTAAAAAGAAACTTGTTAGTAATGTCGCTTTGAAAAATAATTCAGATTTGCGCTTAGCTTTCTTTTTATCATTCACACATTAAGAAGGATGAAAACAAATACATGCATGTGCATTTGCATTTAGACTATTTGTTGGTTTGATTTAGGACAGTGCATATAGTGTGTGCTCTTTGCTCTATGTTGAAAGAATATCATCTCTCTTTCTTTAGTAGCTAGGATTTTCATTGCAAAAAGAATATTAAACAATTGTTTATCATCTTAGATTGCATTTTAGGAATTGTATATCTACATCACGCGGTGAACCTGAAAGGAAAATTTCTTAAACAAGATCAACTGTAAAATAACTTTAATGAATCTAAAAATGCTTTGGAACCTAACGCACGACATTTAGAAGTCTAGGCTAGAGACGTATTCCGGTGTCGTAAAGCTTGGTAACTGTTGTTTTCATTGCTGGTTGGGTGATTCCTCCACTTTGAGATGACAAGTGCCAGTATGGACTTGTGCTCCCATGTACCATCGAGTATATATTGGGAGACCACAATAGGCTATATCCTTTATCCATAGGAAGCCGTGTCTGCCGCCCTATCGATCGCAATGCACTGAACATAGCATTCGGGAAGATTGACTGCAGTACCGTAAAAATTATTCTGCAGTTTTGTGATTGGTTTGGTAATCCCTCTGTCTAGATTTCCAGAGTAGTCTCTTTTGTTCCTTTTCAGACTCCTTAAAGAAAAAGGTCCATCTGATCACTTGTCACTTCAAGCTCATTAAAAATAGAAGGCGACTAGAGTCATCTTTTGTTTTTTCTCGACTCTTAAAAATTGAAAAAACAAGTTGTGTCAAAGCGTCTAAAATTTATTTTAATCGGAATAAACATCACCTTTCCTATGTTGGTCTTAGGTTGATAAAATGGAGTCTGCCAACCAAGGATTTCCCCTTGGAGGAAATCCTAGTCCTTTCTCCTCTTGGGGAGATGTTGGTGCACCCCATATGGCCACATTGTCGCTTCCAGGATCAACAATCGGCCTGCCCGTATGGCTCTTCTTGACCTCTATCATTCAGAACACCGTGATTCCTGAGCAATCTAGTAAGTAATTAGATGATACCAAAGCTACCCCCCAACCTTCTACTTCGTCCGATTCTCCCTCTCCTCCTTCCTCTTCGCTTGGTGAAGCTAGTAAAGCCAAAAATCAAGTAACTAAGAAGGAGAAGAAGGGGAAGGAGAAGAAAGAGAAGAAGAAGAAGGAGCCAAAGGTGAAAAGGGGCAACCAGGCATCATCTAGTGAAAATCCACACACTGCATTGTTAAAGCCTAAATCTCCATGTGTCATTTGCAAAGGAGATCACTATCATCGAGATTGTCCCTGCATCCCTCGGATCTTAAGGGACTGGTCTCCTCGTTTGCACAATCCGGTGTCAACAACCTCTGATGATCATGTTGAAAGTACACCGTCAACTAGTGAAAGTGAAATGTCGGGACAGAAAAGGAAAATTAAATTCCCTTGTAAACTGTGTGAAGGCAATCACGCAGTCCACTGTTGTCCCTTCCTAGATGAAGCTAAAAGAGCTTTGGATGACCGTCCGGTTTCACCATTATGGCTCCCTCCTAGATATAAGAAACTCTTGCCAAGTCCATCACTAGTTGAAAATCCGACTGACACGCCATTGTGGTCGGTCGAAGCATCTATCATTGAAGATAAACCATCTGAATTCACACCAGACAAAAGTCAAAAGGTCGAGGTGGCAGTTGACCCAGTCTTGCCTTCAGAAGGTCCATCCTCAGATGATATAGTCACCGGAGAGAACAAGAACGACACCGTTCAAATTCTCTTCGTAAACACAGACTCCGATGAACATGGGGGTAGTCTACTCGTTCCTTTACCGCAGGAAAGAAGTTCGTCAGAGTCATATCCGGCCGTCTATTCAGTCCCACCTCCAAGCAACCTAGTTGTTTCCTTCGATTGGAATCTACTAGGCAGACCCCGTTTATCGGCTAGTGTGCCATTTCGAATCATTGCACAAATATACAGAATGGTCATGGCCGGTACCATCATAGATGAAGGGGCTTCTGTGAGTATCCTTTCCTCAACTGCTTGGAAAGCACTTGGTTTGCCATCGCTTTTGCCTAAAATGAGAAACCTAACAGGCTTTGACAAAGGAACCAGTCGACCGTTAGGGATCCTTCCCAATGTGCCGATAACATTGAGAAGGAAAACCGTTCACATGAACATAGTGGTAGTCCAAGGACCCCTAGATTATAATCTACTCCTTGGACGCGACTATATTTATTGCATGGGAGCCATTGTCTCCTCGCTCTTTAGAGTAATGTGTTTTCCGCATGAAGGAAGACTGGTCAAGCTCGTAGACCAACTTTCATTCCCCGGCTCACACATAGCAAATAGTCAAATACCATCCCTGAATGGTCTTTTCACGCAAGGAATGTCTCATCAATCCCCAATCCGTCCACCTGATGAGTGCGAGTGATTCGGGAGGACATGACTGAAACCCAGGGGGCATGCACCTTGGTCTACTTCGACAGGGAAACTCTGGGTATAGGGTAGGTTTCCGCGAAGGATATCTGACTGGTCCGATCCCCGTCTGTTTAGGAAAATGGGGTAAGACTGGAATAAGATACCTCTGTTAGAAGGTAGGCCTTTCCCGATAGAACAAATGTTTTGTCTGCAAATTGAGGGGTAACCTGGAAAAGGTAGGCCTTTCCCGATAAAACAAATTTTTTGTCTGCAAATTGAGGGGTAACCTAGAAACTCTACTTCGCTATACCTGCGGGCATGCAACCCTCTTGTGAGAAAGCGAGAAACGACCAACTAATGTTAACTCTATGATTCCGCTGACTTCAACCGCCTAGGTCAGGTGAGTGGTCAAATCGACCATTCGTCTTCGTAGGGGCCACCATGGCACCGGCAAAGTAAAGGAAAAAGTTTCCTACCTAACCTTGGTAGTGATCTTGGTAGTTAAGTAGAGGGGTGTAGTTGTTCATTCCTAGCTTGCATGCGAGAGGCGTCGGGGCAAAGCTTTGAAAGGTGCAAGCTCCATAAAAAATGGCATCTTAGATGAGACATCCTTATTATACGACTGGATCGAGCAATTTTTATGTGGAGTTCAAGCTCGTTAAAAATTAAACGTAAGCAGTGAGCAAATGTTTCCCCCAGAGTTTAAGCTCATTCATTAAAAAATGAACCAATTTCCGGTAAATAACCATCGTGAATGAATTATCATCAGCCTTTGAATCCTTGGTCGTGTTCTCATCATCACCTCCACTCTGTATTGGCCGATCATTCACCTCCATTTGATTGTTTACCCTTTTTGAGGAACAGCTGCGAAGAGTGATCCTGTTAGCCATCCTTGTGACACTGCCATGATTGGAAAATTCCAAACCTTACATGTGTTAGGATATTCCGACACATAGGAAATAGTTAAGTACAACTTGGTCTAGTATAGAGTTAGGTAAAGTGTGTTTCTTTACCTTGTACATTTTGTAACTTACAATCTGACGGTCACAATATGTAGTGATCTAACGGTTCATTCTCTCCTCGGTATTACCGTCACTTGATCCGTGGCTTGACACCCGATTGGTCCATGATTTCTATTTAAAGCGCATGGAGGGTCATTTGTAGGGTAATCCGTCTATGAGAGAATCATATGTAAATTTTCATTCTTTTATTAATAAATTGCCTGAAGTGGCCGCGTTGGCTCAGGCCGTGGACTGTTTCCCTCTTTGAGGGTTTTAACCACGTCAAAAATACTGGTGTATTGATCTGTGATCTGGTTGTGAGCGGTGTCCTTTGGTGTTCTATCTTAGGAACTTACCCTATAAATTTCTACATGGTATCAGAGCTATTTGAGGGCCGCGTCCGTTGGTGATCCAAATCTAAAGCCGGTAGAACTGCATCCGACTGCCGTTTCCTAGATCTACTGTTTCTGACTGCTTTCGGGCCGAGAGGACTGCTCTATTGTGTTGGGAGCATCTGTTCCAGTGAGGAACCCCTTTCGTTTCACGCGAAAAGGTTTTCGGTAGCCCTAGCTGCGTCATTTTTAAGATCTGGAGGTATACAGTGTTTATTTGCAGTTTACAGTTATTTTCTCTCTGTTTATTTCGGTTTCGGTTTATTTAGCTTTTTTTATTACCAGATCTATACCTTTCATTTCTGCGTATGCTCTTTGCCCTGCGACTCTGTGCGATCTGGGCAAATTAGAAACAGAAAGGAAGGATTTTTCTCATGCGTATGCTCTTTTCCCTGCGCCTTAGTGTAATCTCGGAAAATCAGAAACATTGAGGAAAATATTTAGTTTCCGGCTAAAGCTAACTTTGAGCCGCAAGGTTCATTTTTGAAAATATTTAGTTTTTTGGCTAAAGCTAACTTCGAGCCGTAAGGTTCGTTTTCTTTGCATGTCCGTGTTGGGTTTTGTGTTTTTTGTTTTGTAGGGAAAAAAGAGCTTTCTCAAAGCAAGCACGCAACCCAAAGCATCACCCCCCCCCCCCCTCTCTCTCTCTCTCTCTCAAATTTTTTGTATAGCTCAATTGGTTCAAAGCTATTTTAAGAGAGTAGAGGTCATGGGTTCAAATCTCCTTTTTGTGAGGGCGGATTTTTCATTTCCGCACATTCCCGCACTTCGTCGGCATCTTCAACACTTTTTTTTAAAAAGCCATAACTTCTTCATCCGGAAGCCGTTTTCAGAGCTGTTTTGTTTAAACCAGCCTAATTTTTTGAGATCTATCCATTGGAACACTTAGTTTCAGCATCTTTAGCTTCAGTTTCCGTTGAAATGGAAAGTCAATACCAATTTACCCTTGACAGCACCAACTACTTCCAATGGTTTTCCTACATTGAGGATTTACTTAGAAGTAAAGGTCTCTACAGAATAACCTCAGGCCAAGAAAAGAAACCGAAGGATGAAGATAAGGCTGCTAAATGGGAAAATAGGCAAGATCAAGCACGTGGATTGATAGGGATGTCTATTTCTCCAGATCTTAGATTCCATATTGCAGAACTTGATACTCCTGATGAAGCAATGAAACAAATAAATAAAGTTTTTGGGATTAAAAATGAACTTAGAGCCCATCAACTTGAAAATGAGTTGCTTACATTGGACCCTAATAATTTTTCTTGCATTGAAGATTTCTTGTCCAAGTTCAAGACCCTTAGATATCTCTTGGAAGGTGTTAAGGTTAAGAAAGAAGATAGTAACCTTATCTATTCCATTCTTACTAAGTTGGGACCAGCCTACTCTGTGTTTGTTTCCACCTTCCATTCTACAAGAGAATCCTTCATTTCTCAAGGAACAGACTACAAGTCCCCTTCCTTTGACTCTTTTTGTGATTCTTTAATAAGAGAACAAGAAAAACTCTTACACCTTGGTCTTCTTAATCTTGGAAACTCTTCCAAGAAAGCGTTAGCGGCCTAGCGGCAACCAAATTCAAAGAATCCTAAGAAGTCATATCCTAAAAAGAATGGTCCTAAACCTAACAAGGGTCCTAAGCAATCTCAGCCTCAAAATGAAAAATCATTTCAACAAAATGATAAGAAAAATAAAAACAAATGGAAGAAGACTGATAGACATTGCAACTTTTGTAATCGAGATGGCCACTTAGAATCCAAATGCTTTAAGAAGATGGAAGCATTTGAAGCAGCGATGAAGAAACATAACATCCATTTGGAGCATTCTTCACCTTCAACTTCATCTTCAGGAATGGCACTTTCTGCATGTGGTTGTCAATCATCTCGGTCTAGTTATGCACTAAATGTATCTTCTTCTTCTCATTCTCATGAGTGGCTCATTGATTCTGGAGCTTCTTATCACATGGCCAAAAACAAAGCCATGTTTTCTTCTTTAAATGATTGTAACACCAAAAATATGTATGTTGGTGATGATAGATCTCTTAGTGTTGTAGGGACTAGAACTGTTCATCTAGACAATGGTCAGTTTAATGATGTATTATGTGTTCCAACCTTATCCTGCAACCTTCTATCTGTATATCAGATAACTCATTCAGGTGAAGGTAAAATCGTTGAATTTTCACCTCATGATGTTGTAATCAAGGATCTAAGAGATCCTAAACAGATTTTAGCTACTGGCATTGCTGATGATTCTACAAGGTTGTATAAGTTTCACAACTTTGGGTCATCAAATCTTCCCTCAGTATTTGTTGCTCATAACGATGAAGTGAGCAAACTTTGGCATGAGCGATTTGGTCACTTAAACTATCGCTCCCTTCAGCATCTATGTAAAGAAAATATGGTGACAGGTCTTCCTATGGTATCTTGCAGAGATGGTGTTTGTTCCGGATGTGTACTCGGAAAACATCATTGGGACAGTTTTGAAAAACGTGCCTCTTGGCACGCCTCAGCCCCTTTACAGCTTGTGCATAGTGATTTATGTGGTCCACTTCCAGTTGTTTCATTCTCTGGCTGCAAGTATTTCTTAACTTTCATTGATGATTTCTCCAGACGCACTTGGGTATACTTCTTAAAACTCAAGAGTGAAGTATTTAACACATTTTTGGCCTTCAAGGCCTTTGTTGAAAAACAATCTGGACATCAAATTCTTAAGCTAAGATCTGATAATGGCAGAGAATATGTTAAAAACACATTCATCAACTTTTGCACTGAGAATGGAATTCAAATGCAACATACTGTTCCATATACTCCACAACAAAATGGTGTAGCTGAAAGGAAGAATCGCACCTTAAAGGAAATGACTAATTGTATGCTACAATCTAAAGGACTTGGTCTTAGTTTTTGGGCAGAAGCAATTAACTGTGCAAATTACATAATAAATCGCACTCCTACTAAGGCTTTAAAGAATATCACTCCAGAAGAAGCATGGAGCTCAATCAAACCAGATGTGAGTCACTTTCGTGTTTTTGGAAGTGAAGCGTGGGCCCATATTCCAGATGAAAAGCATAAAGCTTTAGAACCTAAGAGTGAAAAATGTATTTTTGTTGGATATTCTGAAGATGTCAAAGGCTATAGACTTATTCCATTTAAGTCCAAAAATGTTATCATTAGAAGAGATGTAAAATTTGATGAAAATATATCGGCCTGCGAGCCTAGTCCGGTGGATGTGCCACCTCTCCCTATCTCTTCTACTTTTGAAAACATTTCTTCTTCAGATGATGAAAGTGAGGATGACAATCTTCCCCCACCATCTCAGGATCCTCCTTCAGCTCCTCAGCTTCCAAAATGGGTTCGTGCTACTTGAGATGCAGCAGGTGATCTTGCCGGTGATCCTACAGATCAGCGGCGCACACGTTCTCAGTTTGACAGAGCCTCTTCTTTACTGGCTCAAGCTCCAGTAAATTATGATCCTGACACCTTTGCAGAAGCTTCAGGCCATCCAGATTGGGAAGCAGCTATGAATGAAGAATATCATTCATTATTGGCAAATGATACATGGGATCTTGTTCCTCTACCAAAGGGACGAAAACTTGTTAGATGCAAATGGGTTTACAGAACCAAGTATGGACCAGATGGGAAAGTTGATAAACATAAAGCTCGTCTTGTTGCTAAAGGTTTTTCACAGGTTGAAGGCATTGACTACACTGAAACCTTCTCCCCTGTTGCCAAAATGAACTCTATCCGCCTTGTTCTTTCCCTTGCTACCTCTTTCAAATGGGAAGTCCATCAGATGGATGTTAAATCCGCCTTCTTGCATGGGGACTTGCATGAAGAAATCTATATGGAACAACCTATTGGCTTTATACAAACAGACTCCAGCCTTGTATGTCGGCTTAAGAAATCCCTTTATGGTCTCAAGCAAGCTCCTCGAACTTGGTATGCCAAAATGGATAACTTTCTTTTAGAATCTGGCTTCTCTAGGTGTCATTCTGACAATACTGTCTACACCAAGAAAGTGGGCAAGTCTCTTATCATTATTGTTCTTTATGTTGATGATCTTATCCTGACTGGTAGTGATCCCAACCTTATAAACGATGTGAAGTCTAGCCTTAAAAGGAAGTTTGAAATGACAAACTTAGGACACTTACATTATTTTCTCGGTCTTCAAGTCTTGCAATCCAAGGAAGGTATTTCCCTTTCTCAGTCCAAGTATGCCTGTGATATTCTACGCCACTTTCACATGGAAGACTGTATGCCAGCCCCTTCTCCCTTTCAGTCTGGAGTCAAACTTTCAGTCACTTGTACTTCTCCTGAAGTTGATGCTACCTTATACCGTCAGCTTGTAGGAAAACTTTTGTATCTAACCCATACTCGTCCTGACCTTTCCTTTGCTGTTGGCCTTGTTGCTCGGTTTATGCAAAACCCACGTGAAAGTCATTGGAAAGCAGCTAAAAGAATACTTCGTTATGTTCGAGGTACAGTTCAGTTTGGGATTCATTACAGTGCCGAAGCAGCTCCTCTATTGGTTGGTTTCACTGATTCTGATTGGGCTGGTGACCCTGATGATCGGAAGTCTACTGCCGGTTATGTATTCACTCTTGGTTCAGGACCTATTACATGGGCTTGCAAGAAACAAGGTGCCATTTCTCTTTCATCAGCAGAAGCAGAGTATCGTGATGCCGTAGAAGCTAGTAAGGAAGCCTTGTGGCTTCGTTAGATCTTGTCAGAGTTTGGCTTTCAGCAGTAGCATCCGACTACACTTTGGTGTGATAATCAAAGTGCCATTCAGCTATGCAAAGATCCAGTCCAACATCAGCACAGCAAACACAATGAACTGCACATGCACTTCATCAGAAAGCTCATTCACAACCATATTCTTGAGGTTCAATATTGTTCAACAGATGATCAAGTTGCAGACATCTTTACAAAGGCTCTCACAGAGGCGAAGTTCACTAAACTTCGATTTATGGTTGGAGTTCAGGAAGTTGTCACTAAGGGGGGATAGGCTCTAGTGCCTCCTTCCTTCTCCTATTGTGTCATATTTGTAAATCCTTCAATCCTATCCCAATTTGTTCTTAAGGGGGGATGTTAGGATATTCCGACACATAGGAAATAGTTAAGTACAACTTGGTCTAGTATAGAGTTAGGTATAGAGTTAGGTAAAGTGTGTTTCTTTACCTTGTACATTTTGTAACTTACAATCCGACGGTCACAATATGTAGTGATCCGACGGTTCATTCTCTCCTCGGTATTACCAACACTTTATCCGTGGCTTGACACCCAATTGGTCCATGATTTCTATTTAAAGCGCATGGAGGGTCATTTGTAGGGTAATCCGTCTATGAGAGAAGCATATGTAAATTTTCATTCTTTTATTAATAAATTTCCTGAAGTGGCCGCGTTGGCTCAGGCCGCGGACTGTTTCCCTCTTTGAGGGTTTTAACCACGTCAAAAATACTGGTGTATTGATCTGTGATCTGGTTGTGAGCGGTGTCCTTTGGTGTTCTGTCTGAGGAACTTACCCTGTAAATTCCTACAACCTGGAATTAGCTGCTACTCGAATTTATCACTCGTTCCTCGAAAAGCAAGTCTCCTTTAAGCTCTTTTCATCTGACTCGTAAAATATGAAAATATTGCCGAGTAATTGGCCTCTCCAGCTCGTTAAAAGTGACCGGAAGTGCTATCCCTCCTTTAGATTTTAATCTTTTTGGACCTAAGGGATTATTACACAAAAAGATCGAGCGCTTGTTTTGTTCGGCTCATTAAAATTACCGAAAATTCATCCCTTTTGTATTATTTTATACTTTTTCGGACTTAAGGGATTATATGACAAAAAAGGATTGTTGGAGTTTTCTTTACGTCCCTTTTAGACTCTCTAAAATTGAAAAGGACCGAGTTATCTTTGTCATTAAACTCGTTAAAACAAAATAGCGACAAACTTGTCCATACAGACAAGAATGAGTTTCACTATCGCTAAGCTCGTTAAAACATAGCGATGGGTTTGCCCGAAGGGAAAATTATAGAAAAAGTATATGTTATCCTCCTCAAGCTTGACAAAAATAAAGAGGTACTGGTCAGCAATGACTGGGGAAAAATTGGGAAGAAAACTTGAAGAAACTTTATTGGTAGCAAGTCGCTCTTGAACATGACACTTTCACTCCGCATCCGAGTCGGGTTGGGTTGTTCCGTTCACTGGTCATATCACCATTGGTCCATCACACCATCCATATTTGGGGTTAACGCTACCAATCCATCATGTCAGTGTCACCGGTATGTTCAAGAGAAGTCGCTCAGAGAATTCACCTGTGTCTCATCCACTGCAATACATTCACGCTCCATTCTTTCATGACCGCCACCCTGAACCCTGTATCATCAAACCGTTTTCACCTCCAAAATCATTTACTCCGTTCCATGCCGTAGATGTGGGATTCATTAAGGCCCTCCTACGGCAGGTCGCTTCTTGTCGACATCAGCTCATTATCCAAGAAGTCGACTTAGGGACAACCCTTTCAGTACTTTGAAGCTTGCATGCCTCAATGGCAAGTTTCTCACTTCCGGCGACAGGTTTACATCAATGGCCTTCAACCGAAAGATTTTGCGTGGTGTTCGATGCCAAGTCCCTTATTCACACCATGTGAATTGTACTGTAGTACCTTGAGGTTCATCATCATTATCGGTGATTCCTCTCGCGCCTGTTAACAGCTTACATCATTGGCTGGTAATCAGGCGATGTCTTTCCATGTTCGGCTCCAGAACATCTCTCACATGGATCGACTTGTACTTTGAGTGAAGATCGAACGAGATTGAAGAACCCGGATCTAGTTTCATCCATTCGGGCTACGATATATATTCAAGAAAATAAAGACATCAAATGTACATCATTGCTACATAGATAATCATCCAATCTAAGGGATGATGGCTCTACCAGAATCATCAGTCTGCACTCAGACGATTGTCTGTCTTATGTACACAAAAATGAATTTATAAAGCTGAGCATGGGAATGCCCGCCTCAGCTAGATCATGAAAATATTATGAAGATAATGTATTGTATTGTATCTTATTACAAGTCACCTTCCAGCTCGAAAAAACTTCGGATCCTCATGATAAAGCATTTCACCCGACATCAAAAAGATTAAACAACCTCATGCTTTAGGGGGAACTGTTATAGACATTTTTGGGCACTGCAACCCCAATCAAACATGTCCATAAACCAAGGACTCCTAAGTCCCTAAAAGTGTTGTTCCATCCCCTAAAATAACAAGGTCAGCTAATTACATCATCTCCCAGAAGTTCTCCATGAAAAACTACTCAGAACTGGTCAAAATCGGACCATCTCACCTGCTCCATAGTCAAAGTGCGATGCATCCCACCTAAATGCACACGGGAGGTGCGATGCATACTGAAAAGCCCTTCTATGGGGTGCAATGGGCGAGAGTGGACAAATGGCAGAGTCAATTTGCGAGGTGGATGATCATGGAATCTTCCAGAAACTTCTCCTGTGACACTTGCCTCTCTGCATTCGCCTAGGGATGAGTAAGAGATCATCAATCTCCAAGTGGAATCAAGAACTATCAGAGAGAGGACACTAATCAAATCTCAGAAGCTGACACACCTCCCTGCAACCATCTATATATGGATCCCTCATCCCAGAGATCCAGAGGCTGGAATTTTGTATCTTGTAAGGAAGTGCTGCTGGTTTCTTGGTGTAACATCATAGTGTTGGGTGATCTAAGCTTTTCATGAGGTGAAGAAGGGCTTTCTTGCTAAGAGGATGACGCTTGGTTAGAACAATTGGTTGTAATCCTCTTTGCTATTCTTGATATTAATAAAGCTATTCAAGTTTTCCTCCACATTCTTGTATGATTGATGATGTATGCATTTGTGTGGTCAATATATATCTGGTCCTATATTGTTTATGATAGTAGATCTCTGTTCTTGGATAGTGTTATGCTGCTTTGATTCCACAGGTGCTCTTTGAAGCTGGGTAGACGAGGAAGCGAGTGGCAAAGATCTATCAGAAGGGAGAGGAATCAAGCTAGGAACCAAGCGCAAGACAGAGGTTGGTCTCCTTTGTTCCCCTCTTATCTACTTCTCATAAAGGAAAACGAAAGTAGTTTTAGTTTGTTTGTTTCTAAGATAGCTACCTGTCTTAGTGGGACTAGCAGCTCTGCATAGACATTAGATTTCCCGGTAACAAGGTCTGGTCTGACACATGGCTCTTTGGTGTCTATCTCTATTGTAATGATTGGAAAAAGTATTCTTCCTCCACACCTGCTTAACCTTATTCCTTACTTGATGTGGAGAAGGCCTTTCATGCCTCATCCTCTTTCTTGATTCCATTATCTTCCAGCACTGAGAAACAACATGGTTATGCAAACCACAAAAACTAAATGGTTTTCTATGACATGATTTATGTTCATCGTTAAAATTATTCTTGTAATCAAAATGATATTTAGAATACTGAGACTTTTATACCTCTCTTGATTGTCTCTAGTGCAACCCTAGAGTGAGAGCTTTCCTTAGCTCTTCCTCTGCAATGTGCATTGTCATGGGAGGATTGTGATATGTTCCAATCATCCTCTTTCCCTTATGGTTTTGAAAATGCCTTGGAAGATTCTACTACCTTCGAGCACTCTTCTTCAGTGTATCCCATCTTGGTAAGGAGTCTCAAGTCGATTCCTGAAATGGGTACCTCAAAGCGTCATGTAAAAATGAAACTGAAGAACAATCAACATTGTTTACCTCAGTTGACGATTCTGAAGCAGATGATGATGGCTTCGCTAAGCCTTCGTTGCACTTCAAATTTTCCAATGCCTCTTCCATGGCTCGTAACTGAAGCTGTAATATCTGCTTCTCCTCTTTTCCTTCTCGTAGAAGTCTCCTCAATTCAACATTCTCTGCTTGAAGGCTCTACTTTATCTCCTCATTTGAATGATGAAGAAGAATGTTCACTTGAGGAGGTAGATGGAGCATCGTCCTCGGCCTCATAGAGGAGGTCCTCATAGAGATATTTTTTGTTCTCTATTTCCCTTCTTTTCTCACATTCAATCATTTACACTCACAATCTGCATCAACAAGAAGACCGCTCTGATACCAAACTTGATTCGGGAACTCTTTAGCTATCAGAATTAACCAATATCTTTTACTTTTGTGATGTTATCATAATTTCATGTGAAAGAGTATGAAAAAACCACATGTGCATGTTTTAAGGAAGAGGAAACATAATGACGACCATCAAATCAAAGAACACACACACATTGATAATGAAGTTCACCCAATGTGGGTTACATCTCCGGGCCCAGTGTCAAGAGTGGGGAGGCCGCTTCATTAAATGTTGCAAGATGATGATGAGTACATGGTATATTATTTATCATTACATGGATAAATTCCCTTAACTAGAGTGGCATGTCTCTCCCTAAAACGTTCTCCTATATAAACTCTCACTCATATGGGCCCTCCTTCAGCATGACAAGATAATAAATTCTCACATGACGTGGCATACAAGTATCCTTCAACATAATGGTAACAAGGATCTCAATAAAAAAATCATCATCTCAGCGAATCAAAAGAAAGACATGGCATCACTGCATCATATACCTCCACTTTCGGGGATGGCCTAAAAATGCGAAGCTCTGCTGACAAAATGGACTGCACCATTGAATTCGTGGTGCAAAATCATGTCAAATGACTATAAACTTGGCCCCTTTTTGACACGGTTAAAAGCTGAACCCTCGAGAATCTCAAAGATTCCCCTAAAAATTTCTTCTTAGAGATGAGCAAAAAATCCATTGCTCAGATGAAAATTTGGAGCACACCACTACGCTCCTTGTGAAATTCTGAGAAAAATGACTATAAAGTCGGCATCATTTCGCCTCTGTCAAAAATCAGCCTCCAAGGGAATCTTTTAGATTCCTCAAGATTCTGTAAAGATTCCTCACTACTGACTACTTGAATCTACTACTCATATGAGGAAATGAACCACATCATCACGTTCCCTGTGAAATTCTAGTTCATTTGAGTATAACTTGGGATGATTCTGTCACTGTGAATTTTTTCTCTCCAAGGAATCTTTTAGATTCCTCACTAATTCTGCATGGAATATTCTAGGGAATATTCCCCTAGAATATTCTCTATCTCAAAATTCATGCCCAACCTGGCCGCACTTCCTCCTCTGAGTTCCACACGCTCGCTTTCTCCCCCTCCAGGTGAATGATGAAGTACTAGTTAAATAGCCCTTGGCAGGGAGATTTCCCAACAGGGTCGTTGGGAAAGTTAGTAAGTTTTGCTGGTTCGTATGGGCCCCGCTTGGGTTCAAATAACTGTGGTGCTATTTTAATAAGCAACAGTTTGAATGGCGCATTTTTTATATTTAAATGTGGCATATAATGTTTTTTTGTTATATGGTTATGGGTTGGGGCCATTATGTGAGGTCACCGGTGGCGGGCCGGCACGGGTTCGACACCCGTTGACCTTAGCTTATGTGTAACGACCATTATGGGTGGGCCATGGGTGGGGTCCCAGGTCATATCTGTGAGCCTCGACCCATTGTTATGACCATTGGCACGGGTGGTGGGGGTGGTAGCCTGTCGTCCCCTTTTTAAATATATTGTTTTGTTTTATAAAAAAAAATAGTCAAAAAATTTCAACCGATTTTTGGGGTTTACGAGAAAAATTAATGAGGCGACAAATTTTCCCATTCTGGTGGTCAGAATCCTTGCGCCTGATAATTCCAAATTGTTTCCTCGTTAGTGGCTTCCACTGGGCCTTGTTTGACCAAAACTTTGACGGGCCATATCTTTGAGCATACAAACTCAGATTTTAGTGTCATTCATGTCGTTGCAATCAGGATGATGAGCACTACGATATGGTCTTGGTTTGGATGAAATCTGATAACTTTGAATTTTGAGCTTTTCCAAAGCCGATTCTGAATTATGGGCATTTCTGGAGCCACCTGGATCAATTACTAAACTTTTTTGTTATTGTTTTTGGGTTCATTTTGGACTACCTCATAACATTATTTTTTACAGGGATAGTATGTTCTTGAATACCTCTTTATCCACCGTATGATCTCCAATGGATACCAAGTTGACCAAATCAACCACTTTCATCCCCAAACAAATGGACAAACATAAGTGGTCAACAAGATGATTGTGCATAGCTTGCGCATGTAGAACTCTAAGAATCTACTTACATGTGATGAAATCCTTCCATATGTTAAACATAATTATAATAAATCCCTCCACAATTCTATTAGCCACGGTCATTTCCATGTATACCCTGGGTTCCAACCATTCGTCTCAATTGATGTATCTCTTCCCATTACATTTGCACTAATATATTCCTTCCATTCTCAAGTGAAGGCATATAGAGTGACCAAATTTGTTGAATGGATCCAACACCTCCAACAATAGGTTCATGATATCCTACAAAAGGCAATGCCAGCTATAAGTAGTGACATGACTAGCATTTGGTCCCTCACAAGTTTCATGTTGTTGATAAGTTGTGGTTGCATTTATAAAAAGAGTGTCTCACGGGACCCTATAGGAAGCTCAAACCACTCCAACATAGCCCTTTCACAATCACAAATGTTGTGGGTGAAAATAATTTTGAATTGAGTATTCACCCTTTCCTTGGTTTGCACACAATATTTAATGTGGAGTTGCTTCAACCATAATGTCCGCCTTTCTTGGAAACCTCAGAGGAAGTTGAGTAATTGGAGCCCACATAACTCAATCCTGATTGCATTAAATATACTATAACATATAATATCATGGATACCAAGATTAAGAACACTCACCAAAAAATCATACAAATTTATTGGGATTTCAAAGTAGGGGAGCTTCTTCACTAAGGAAAATGGCTTACTAGGAGTCAAATTCAGCAAAAGTTTCCTCATCTGATGAGAAACTGTTGGACACCTAATCCTAAATGGGTTAGTGTGGAAGTTGAATAGACTAAGTAGTCCAAGAGACCTTGGGATGTGAAACCCAACGGTCACATAATGTACTATAAATGTATATCATTTGTCAATAAAAATTGTACTGCATGTTTTATCTTTCACATTTCTGGTTGCCCATGTGTGTTTAACATGGTATCAGAGCAGGCGTACTCCTACCCTGCATAATTATTTTGAGCAATTTGTTTTATGGCTTTTCTGTGCCAGTCAGTTCTGCATTTCATTGAATGTTTTATTAGCTGTATTTTAGCTGCATTCTCTGCGCACAATTCCCCAAATAGAAAATTCTAATATACCTCACGCTCTGACGCTTCCATTGGCCTGAACACTGCTCCTGTAGCTGCTCCACCTACATACAAAACGCTTCTCTCTGCATATAAAACGCTCCTCTCTGTCTATTATTCACCTGTGATTCTTTATTATTCTCTGCTATTATTCTACGCATAATTGACCTCTCTACGCTCTCTGGTCCCTCTGCCTGACTAATTCATAAACAAAAAAAAAAAGGAGCGTTGTTATTGCATCTGCGCCTCCATTGCATGAATTGCATTCACTTGATTACATTGTCCTGTCTGACTGTTCAGTTCACTAATTGATTCATAAACTGCGCCTGACATGGTACCATTGCGGATCCCCAGCATCTCCCGCCCGCTGTAGGTTCCTTCGAGCAGAACCAAGGACTTCCACCTCACTTTCACGGGGAAGTATGTCCATAGACTATTGTTGATGGTCTCATGTTGTCTCTGTCTGCGGAATGCATGCACTGTGATGTTATATCAAATACCTTTGTATAACTTGTGATTGCCATTTTTATAAGCCGTGAGCCCTTCCTCGGCTTGGTGCTCCATCTGTTGAGCGCTACATATCTTCATCCTTGGTGAACCCGACGTGAAACTCTGAGCTGGTTCGAACTGCCGAATTCTGTTCAGATCGCAGGATACGAGAGAGCTTGAGGTCTTGACCTAAGGCATTTAACTAGTATGCTACTTAAGTTTGTATGTTGCGTTGATAATGGTCGTGGCCTGCTGCGTGCTCTGCGAAGACCATGTGTTCGTATGGTATCCATTCCGTTGACTGTGTGTAGTATTCCATTGACGATGGTTTGGGGAACTCGTTCCCTGGGTTGGTGCTTGAGAGATATAGTGAGTCCTCCTTCCTTGTGCTGAGTAGTTGGTTTGACCAAAAGCAACGAAGCCAAGTGAAGTCACCGAAAAGACATTGAAATTAATTGATTTCAATTCCTAAAATTTGCTGTGTGGGCACATTCGTGGAATCTTGTGGAACAGGGTTTCCGTCGGGCTCTACGCCTATAAATCAGGCTTTGGCATATTGGGTTCTCGGGATTCCAGCGAGTCCGAGGAGTAAGGCATGCTGTATAAAGTTCTTACAGGACACAACCGCTAGAAGATTTGACGCGGATAAAGAAGGAGGCACTGTTGATAAATCCTGCGGTTCTCTTACGTTACAGCTATTGATTCCCATTCTTGGACCTGCAGATAACATCTCTGGTGGTGGAAGGCGTATTCGTGTTTTAGGCAAGAATTGATTCTTTTGTGCAGGAAATGGTTTTTTCAGTTGTTTTCTGTGTGTGAGAGAAGGCGCTTAAACCAGATTTTAAGCTTTGGAATAAACTTTTCAATAGACTTTGTTGAAGCATTGCATTTTATATTGTGTTGGTAACTCCTATGTTTGGTGAATGTTGACTGCCTCTGAATACATCAAATTACTGTGTATGCATTGGTATATTACATCGAATCTCCTCAAATCTGTAAACAATGAAGTATTTCTTTGCCTAAATTCGCTTGAACATTGATATGCACATTGGGATGACGACTTGCAGGGATCAGAGTGAATTTGACACTGTGCACATGATTTTTCTTATATAGAATGATGCTTTGCTGAAGTTGTATCGTTGGTAAGTGGACTGGGGTATAAGCATCCTTAATTCTTACTGAGTGTGTTGTTGGAGCCTAGTTTGGGTCATCTAGCCTTGACGAGTAGATGCAATGAGGGAATGTTGAAGCGGATCTCTGTTAATGACTATCCATGTATTGGAGTGATGAGCAGAGAACAATGGAGTTAAATCATTGGAATATCCAGCAGTATTGTAAGAGGGTCGAGTAGCATAAAAAAAAAAAACCATCTGAAGTTTACAAACGTTGGATTGAGAGGGTCTGCCTAGATATTGTTGTGTGCTTACTATGAAGGGTTAGTGACAGAAAGTACCTTTTGGTGATAATTATTAGTAGACCATCTTGCTTGAAGCATTTGGCTGCCAATTCCATCCCTGTACACTATTTGAAGGGGTTTGAAATTCAAGTCTAGCTGCATAGACCTCTGCTAATGGTTGGGTTGTCATATACTTATTTGGATTTCTGAAGAGATATGTTGTATCCATCTCATCGTGTAACCAAGTTCTCTGCTTCCCAGCTACTTCTTCATTACAGTCTGTTGGCTAAGATGTTTTTTTCTGTGTAATTTTGCGCACAATATGTTCATGGAAAAAATATGTCATATGGTATGAAATTGCATGGTATATGGAGGTATATTGAGAACCTACATACTTGAATATTTTTTGAAGACAAAGTTGTACGCCAATCAATTTTTGCAGTGATATTATTGTGAAATGGATAGAATCGACGTTGTATTAGAATTACTGAATACTCTAATACATTCTACTATGAAAAATACAATTATGATTGACAAAGCCATTGTCACAGACATTCAAACTTGTTTGAAAAATGTACAAGAAAACATTGAATTTTTGCAGCTGGAATCTCAGCTTCAGCAAGATGAGCTACAACAGAAAAGACATCATTCTGAATTGTTTTCTGCTCAAAACAATCCTCTCTTCAAGATTGAGATAGACTCCCATCAGCGACAAGAATATGAAGTTGAGGTTGATTCAGTTCCCAGAACAAGAGAAAAGTTACATGCAGATGTAGAAGTTCAACCTGCACTTCCCAAATCGATCATTAGACCTTGGGAAGAGCTTGTCCACAACAAGCACAAAACTGGTCTTGGATATGACAAGGACGTTTCCTTTCATATTCCAGATTACTCAAAGCCCATTCAGTTTCATAGTGCTGGATTCATTCATGATAGTTCACCGCCAGTTGTTCTAGATTCTGCTCCTCTTCCACAACAACAACAACAACAATAGATTGTGAAATGCCAACATTGTGACCGAGTTGGCCATTTGAAAGATCATTGTTTTGATCTTCATCCATGTAAGCATTGTCATAAAACCAGTCATTCTTCACACAGATGCTTCAGAAACAAACGTCCTGCAAGAACAAAGATTCATCTTGGATGGATCGCTTCTTGGCAATGGGCATCAACAGCCAAGAAGATATTCCAAACACATGTCAAAACTTGTTCCAGAGTATTGAAGAGTCTTGCAGTTGAGTTTTCTCCATCTTCTCACCTTGTATCTGACAGGGGGGGAAATGATGGTCATCTACAAGCTTCAAAGCCACATCAAGCGAGCCTGAGCCACAACCTGCCACACCAGTTTCAGAGTTGTAGCTAGAGACAAAGATGCCAGTGAACATGCCTTCAATTGGCAATCTGGGGCACGTCCTCTAGCAGAAGATTTCAGCTTCTTGCCAGTTTTGGAAGAGTTCCAGGAATTGCATTAAGCATTCCAGAGTTGTTGGTCATCCTTAAACCATCAATGGGTTAGTGTGGAAGCTGAATAGACTAAGTAGTCCAAGAGACCTTGGGATGTGAAACCCAACGGTCACATAATGTACTATAAATGTATATCATTTGTCAATAAAAATTGTACTGCATGTTTTATCTTTCACATTTCTGGTTGCCCATGTGTGTTTAACAGAAACATTGATGCAATGGAGGAAATTAGTTCCTAAGGGCAAGGACTCATCCAGGTAGATATTGGTGGCCATCCACCTCTTCCACTAACTCAAAGGTTCTCTATCTTCTTAGCATATTTTCTATGCTTTTTTAGGTCCCAAATTTTTGGGGCCATTTTGAGACACTAAATGATGTTTTCTTGGCTAATATAGGGGCAAAGGTTTCTATTTCATTCCTTAGCCAAAATTTGTGGTCCTTGAACATTTCTTTCCAAAAACCTATTTTGCACCCCAAATGGACATTGTATGCAAAAGTTGTGCCCTCAAGATGATGCACTAACTAACCACCATGGGGTCCGCAAATCTTTTGGTGGTTCATCTTCTATGGTTAGGGTTTTGGACCGATAGGGTTATTTATTTATGTTAAAAGGTCATTCTTTCATTAGGGGAATTTTGAGGTCTAAAATGGGCCTCCTAAGGAAATTATATAATAATAGTGGAAATAATAAAATAATATTACATTACATCATCAAATTTTAGAGGGAAAAAAGAAAAAACTATTTTTTCAACTCGTATTTTCAACTTATCTCCCTATGGGTTTACTCAAATTTGCAAAATTTGATTCATCATCCAAGGATTACCCATGTTGCATACTTTTGATGGACCCTACTACATTAAAAATGAGAAATACATGAAAAATGTGATTGTAATCACGTTTCTTCATGTATTTCTCATTTTTCGTGTAGCAGGGTCCATCGAAAGTATGCAACATGGGCAGTCCTTGGATGAGGAATTACATTTTGCATCCAACAAGTACTCCCGCTCGAAATTTTAGTAAAATCTTAGGGAGATAAGTAGAAAAGTACGAGTTGAAAAATTAGTTTTATTATTTTATTATTTTTTAATATTTTTACTTTTTTACTCTGAAATGGTGAATCATCCCCCATGGTTGACATCATCATCTTGAATCCTATTGGTTCTTATAAAGTTTATTTTGGTTGTACATTTTTCTTAGGAGGCCCATTTTAGACCTCAAAATTCCCCTAATGCAAGCTCTTATAATATAATATTGTGAATGCATGTAGGCACCATCTCTCTCTCTCTCTCTAGAAATAGATATCACCATTCTAGCTAGCTTGTGTTTTATAACACTTTGATATTTTATTTATTAATAGAAGTTGGGTTTTCAATATATTACTATGCTCTTTTCTATATTTCTTAATGTATGTGTTTTATTTCCTTTCCTTCCTTTCATTTTATTCCTTGTACAACCACGATCATCAACTCTCTCAATATCACAAAGGTATCAGATTCATTCATCACATTATGTTTTGAGAATTATCCAACGCCAAGTTTTACTATGTAACTCATGAGAGTTTGTCCTTATTTAAGTAGGGTTAATTTTATTCTTTATGATATTCAAAACATAGAGATGCTTTTGTTCTTCTAAATTGTCATTGACTATCTCCTTATAGTATCCTAATTTTCTTTTATCCTCTAAGTCTTTGAAATGCCATATATTCTACTTTGATTTAGATGTAATAATTTTTTAGTGTACCACTTCTTACTTTGGTCCCCAATAATTTATCCAAGGCTTGGCATCTCTATGCCATCCACATTTGAGCTAACCCCTACCAACTTGAAAGTCATTTCAATAAATTATTTTCTCAATTCTTCGATAACGTAATTATGTATATAATGAGGGAAGAAATGCATAATTACATATAACCATAGGGTTGTTGTCTGTTAAAGTGTAATTACATATATAATGACTAGAAGAAACAGAAGAAGTTCATGAAATTGATCAATGATTTGATAACATAATTATAGTAATTTTCATTGAATTTTGAAGAAATTTTGGGGAGTCTCTTGTCATCCATGTTATTTATTATATTATCATACTTTAAGTACTTAATCATTTATGTGCTCTTAATGGGGGGGAGGCTCACTTTTGTAAAGATGATGTGATATAGTGTAAATTTTCCTTTAATTTTAAAATAATAAGTTATCAAATTCTTTGGGATCTCTTTTATATTTCTCCAAAATTCTTTAGAAATACCACATCCCCAAGCTTCACATCTATATAATATAGCATAAATAATAAGAATCTCCAAAAGAAAAAGCTTATTCCATAGTTAAAATTCCCTTAATTTACAATTGTTTTCAAACCCATACTAAAATTTTAACCCTCCATTCATCTTCTACTACTGCTCCAAAACTCTTTAGAAATACCACATCCCCAAACTTCACATCTATACAATATAGAATAAATAATAAGAATCTTCAAAAAAAAATAAAAAATTATTCCATAGTTAAAATTCCCTTAATTTACAATTGTTTTCAAACCCATACTAAAATTTTACTACTACTACTACTATAATGGTTTTATGATATTTCCCTTATACACATTATAATTTAAGAATTCTTTAAATGTTTTATAATGGCTTTATGATCATATTTTCTATAGAATATAATTATAAATTTTACACTTACAATTTTACTTAAAAAAATAATTTTTTTATTAAATTTATGTGATTAAAAAATATATATAAGTTATATTTACTGTTTTAGTGGAAACAATATTGAAAAAAACTTTGAATTAAGTAACTATACATTTTTAAAAGATTATTACAAATATCTTTGACTAAAATTATTTTATTGTGTCAAGAGAAGCATTTTGGTGCTAATAGGTGCATTGTACAACCCGTTATGAGGGTGATGTGTGATTCCATTCATGCTCAACGAAAAGTTGACACATGTCCTTTTAAAATTAAAAAATAATAATAATAAATAAATAAAATAAATAAATAAATCAATCAATCAATCAATTAGTTAATAAGAAAACAATGTTGGCTTGAGTAATATTTCATTAATAAGAAAACATTATTTTTGGAGTGTAGAACTTGAAGAAAGGTTTCCACCTCGAGGGGTTGTTGGGAATCACAAATTACTTGGGGGGTGAATCTGTAATTAATATTTTTTCCTTGTTTTATGTTGATAATTTAAAGTTTTAATTGCATACAATCAAACAACACATGAGATACCAAGATTCACATACATTTGAACACAATGATTTATGTGGAAACCCTTCCAAGAGAAAAGCCACAAAATTTTGTTTTTGTATTATGATGTGAATCTAAAGCACCTACCCAGATTACATCGCTAAGTTGTGAGCACCTACTCATACAAGGCTCCAACCCCCTCCAAATCAGCAAGCCCAAACTTTCCTAGAGGAACCAAACTCTTATAAATGAAAGATCCTACCTGCTTCAACCAACTATGTTTCATACAATTTTCAAGCTGATAAAAATGGCGTAGTTCAGTATTACAAAAAAAGTGACTTGATTTGTTGTCTTTCTACAACTCTCTCTCACTTGTTTTTCACATCCACACTCAGATGCCTTTGTCTCTTCTCCATCTAGTTTGTTATACTCTCTGCACTTCACTCAACATACTCAACATTGGCACACACCCATATAGATTACTCTGTGCAAATCTTTTCATTTTTCCATTCTATTTCAACTCATACACAACTTATGCAAACACACAACCCCCACTGATCCAAGTGGATCTAGAGAGACACATAGTTCAAAGAGGGCTAAGGAGAAGCTCAAAAATAAAAGTGTTCAGATTTCAATGAAACTAGGTTCAGATCAAAGAGCTCTTCACAAGCTTTCCAACAGTGTAAACGACACCTCAATCTGACATCGTATGTGAAAGTTATGGTCAGTCAAAGTTTTGGTCAACTTGGCCCATTAGCTAAATTTGGTGGAGCACCAACTAAATTTGGAGCCCAACTAAATCTGGTAGAGCCACTAAATTTGGAGGCCACTAATAAGGAAACAATTTGGCACTTTGCGATGATTTTTTTCAGCGACTGAACAGGCGAAATTGTCACCTACGTAATTTTTCTGGTGACCCTTAAAATTCGTTGGTGGGCCGCCACCCCCACCACCCCCACCTATATATATGTGTGTGTGTGTGTGGGGAGGGGGGGTCACCATTGGTAGACCTGCCACCCAACCAACCATTCCACATATTAATAAATATAATGGTCGGGGCTGGCATGAGTCGAACCTGCCCAACCAGTCGCCGGCCCGTTTGTCGGTAGCCCCCCAATGGCCCCCACATTTAAACATACTCCAAATAAAAAAATGTTGACTATTTTCAGGAGGCAGCGAGGTTGGAACTCGTGCCTTCCCCCTCCAAACTTAGTCGCCCAACCATCAGACCACAACTGGGCTGTTAAAATCAATGCTCGAAATTTTATATAAAAACCCAAGATTTTACCATTCACCAGGTAGTGAAGGAGAGTGCGCATGGAACCTAGAATGCGCATGGAAATTGAGGAGCAGAACCTTGATGCAGGAAAATATGCCAAGAATCTAAAAGATTCCCTTGATGCCAAATTTTCACAGTGTCGAAATTAGGTTGATTTTATACTCAACTTAATCAAAATTTCTCGAGGAGTCTGGTGCTGCAGACAGATTTCTGATTTGAGAAGTGGATTTTCCAGAGACAAAATGTTAAAGGCAGAACCATGATGCAGGAATCTGCATGGACTCTAAAAGATTCTCTGGAGGCCAATTTTTGAAGGTGACAGAACCAGGCCTACTTTATACTCATTTTTCTCAGTTTTTCACCAAGAACGTGATGATGTGATCATATTCTTCATATCAACAGTCGAATTTCAGGCAAAACACGAGAAGGAATCTTTGAGATTCCAGGGAGCCCAAATTTAACTGAGTCAGAAAGGGGTCGAGTTTACAGTTTTATTCATGTTTTTTCACTAGGAAATCAATGGTGTAGTCCATTTCTTCAGCATAGGTGTGCATTTTTAGGTCATCCTCGGAAGTGGAGGTATAAGGAGTCTTTTGTACATGCATGTAATTTGATTTCGTATAAGATTGATGAAAGAAGCCTTCCCACATTAAACAAGGCCCGAAGACATAACCTACACAGGCTGAACTTCGTTATCAACTTGTGTTGTGTCTTTGCTTCACATGGTTTTCATTTATTTCTTCTTCTTTTATGTGAATGCATCTTATGGTTACATGCCCTTTTGAAATGAAATTATGTATGCAACTTTGAAGTGAAAATATCTGGATGAAGTTTGGTATCAGAGCGGGTCTTCTGTTGATGTGAATTGTATGTATATGATAACCAGGGAGAAACTCCAAAGAGGTGATGGAAAAATTAAATCCTTTGATCCAGAAGCGGGGCATGCAGCACGAAGATGGAAAATGGTAGATGAATATGCTTAGTTGGAGTAAGAGTGAAACTATCGCAAAGGCCTTCTACGCCATGGCATAAAAAGTGCACAAATTTGTTTGCTGAGTATGAGAAGACAACAATGAAACTAGAGAAGAAGGAAGGACCAGATGATCATGCCTCGGTGAATCATTAAGGAGGAGGAGAAGAGCCTCCTAAACCTCCCTCTCCATCTTCCAGTGTAAGTTCTTCTTCTTACTCTTCTCGTCCTTTTAGAGGTAGAAAAACTCATAGAAAGCCCTTTTTCAAGCTCGATGTCAAATTTGATCTACCTGTGTTTAGTGGAGAATCTAATGTAGAAAATATAAATAACTGGATCAAACAGGTTAAAGTATATTACCGCATACAATTAATCAAAGAGGATGAAGCCAAGATCTAGCTAGCATCCCTTCGAGTGAGTGGCACTGCTCTCGTTTGGTGTGAAGGCAAGATGTAGAAAGGTGGTAAGAGTAGTCGTAAAAAAAATTTCATCTTGTTCTGAGTTTGTTTTTTCTTTAAGAGGACAATTTTACCCATTGGGTTACAGACATAAGGCTATGATGGAATGGCAACATTTGAAACAAAGTAAAGGTTAAATTGTTCAGAATTTTACAGAGGAGTTTAAGAAACAAGCATTAACATTGAATGTTCCACTAAACTCTCCTAAGACGTTGATGAAATATATTGGCTCTTTCCGTAGTTATTTGCATCATTCCTTGTTATTATTTGAACCTAAAACTATTAATGAAGCTAGTGTGAAGGTTGTACATCTTGAAAGTAGGGGGAAGCATGAGCAAGATGACCACCCAAAGAGGACAGTAGTAGCTGAGAGAAAGGAAGCAAAGCCCTCTTGAACTCATTGTGAGAAAGAAGGACATGATGAGGAACATTGTTGGAAACGACATTCGAAATTGAGGCCAAAGAGGAATGGAAGGAAGGAGAATAAAAATGCAATTGCAAGTGTGCAACAAGACCAAAAATCTAAATCAAATGATGATGAGAAGATCACAATTGCAGGATTTGCAGGTTTTGGACCAATTGACCTAGGATTGGACTCAGGTGATGAAATAAAGATTGTAGCCCTTGGGATTGGAGAAGATGGACCTATCGAATTGGGTTTTGATTTGAGCAATGAGGCAAAGATTTTAGTGGATTTTTTGTCAAAAATGGGGAGGGCACGAAACACTACATGGCTCCAAGAATTCGAAGAGATTAACCAAAGCATTCATGCAAAGAATGTTGAACTAAGGAGACTCCTACAAGAAGCAAAGAAGGAGAAACAAAGGCTACAACATTAGCTACAAGTCAAGGAGGAGGCCTTGGAAAATTTGCAGCATGACAAGCTTGAAGTAAAAAGTGATTCTTTGATTTCATGCTCTTTTTATGATGATGATTTCGTTGCTTTTGAGAAACATACTACAGGAATTGGATCAAATTTTTTTAAAAAGATGGGTTTTCAAGGAAAGGGACTTGACATTAATTTCCAAGGCATTGTGAATCCCATCAAAGTGGAGGAATTGCCTCATCATGTAGTACTTGGATATATCAGAAAAGAGGTTGGAGAATGCTCCAATACCACCAATGACTGACCAAAAATGGATGATGGGAGCACCTCTTCATATTCTAGTGATAGTGAGGATTCCACAGGCACTTATCAAAGGCGCACCAGGAATAAGCATTTCAAGGCGATCCATAAAGTTTGGAGGAGAAAGAATCATTGTAGTCACTGCAACAAGGATGGACATCGGAAAGCCGCATGTTAGATACTCCACGACCAGAAGGCACCTATGAAGGAACCAGCTAGTGAAGATGTTCAACAAGCGAATCAACCACAAGGAGATGACCTATTCATTTTGTTGAGTGAGAGATGGTTTTATTAGATATAGTAGCTTGTCATGCTCGCATTTTGTAAATCACATATTGTGAAATGATTGCAAAAGTGATGAAATGTTTTCCATCACTTATGAATGAAACATGATGATATTTTTGGCCTTTTTGTTGATAACTTGGGTATGGATTCTATTGTGATTTTGATGTAAACTTGACCAAAGAGTGTGTTATAAACTCTTTTCAAGTATGGGGTTGTTTGGGTCATTATTGGACTTGTATTAAGAACATCTAATTTGCAAAGAATGTACTAGATATTTTCATTGAATGTAGGTGTCAAATCATCACTTATGGCTCTGAAGACCAAAGGTGAAGGAGAAGGAAGTGTGGACTGTCAAGGCATTTGTTGTGCGGACAAGGGAGTATAGCAAATTTCAGATTATGTTCATGATTTTGGAGGACCAAAAACTTTTTAGTGGGGAGGAATGATCCAAGTGGCTCCAAAGAGACTTAAAGATCAAAGAGGGCTTAGGAAAAGCTCAAAAATAAAAGTTCTTGGATTTAAATGAAACTAGGGTCAGATCTAAAAGCACATTGCAAGCTTTCCAACGGTGCAAACGACACCGCAATCCAACATCGTATGTGAAAGTTATGGCCAGCCAAAGTTTTGGTCAACTTGGCCCATTGTCTAAATTTGGTGGAGTGCCAACTAAATCTGGAAGAACTACTAAATTTGGTGGCCAATAACTAGGCAACAATTTTTCACTTTGTAGTGATGATTTCTGGTGGTCGGAATGGGAGAAATTGTCCCCTACTTAATTTTTCCGGGGACACTTAAAATTCATTCGATGGTTTTTTACCATTCTCCTTTTAATATAAAAAAAGTAATAATGTGGGGTGGTAGGCCACCAACCCCCCCACCTCCCTCCTCCCCCCCGCCCCAACCATACATATATATAACAAAAATGGAGGCGGGCTGCCATTGGCAGCCCCGCCACCCAACCAACCATTCCACATATTAATAAATATAACAGTGGGGGCTAGTGGGAGTCGAACTCACTCAGTTGGTCGTTGGTCAGTCTGACGACATCCCCACAATGTCCCCCACATTTAAACATACACCACATAAAATAAAAAGCATTGTCGACTATTTTGGGGAGGTCGCAGGGTTGGAACCCGGGCCTACCCCCTCTAAACTCAGTCGCTCAACCATCACGCCACAAGTGGGTCATTAAAATCAATGCCCGAAATTTTATATAAAAACCCAACATTTTACCATTCACCGGGAGGTGAAGGAGAGCATGCACAGAACCCAGAGCAAGCATGGAAACTGAGGAGTGGAACCCTGACGTAGGGGAATATGCTAGGAATCTGAAAGATTCCCTGATGCCAATTTTTCATAGTGTCAGAATTATGCCGATTTTATACTCAAATTAATCGGAATTTTGTCAAGAGTCTCGTGGTGCAGATGGATTTATGATCTAAACAACGTATTTTCCAAATACATAATTTTGAATGTGGAACCATGATGCAGGAATTTGCATGGAATCTAAAAGATTCCATGAAGGCCAATTTTTGAAGGTGATAGAACTAGGCCAACTTTATACTATTTTTTCTTAGTTTTTCACCAAGAACATGATGATGTGATCAGATACTTCATCTGAGCAGCCGAATTTCAGAAAACCCACGAGAAAGAATCTTTGGGGAATCTTTGAGATTCCTGGGAGCCCAAATTTGACCGAGTTAGAAAGGGGTCAAGTTTACAATCATTTTTCATGATTTTTCACCAGAAATTCAATGTTACATTCCATTTCTTTAGTATAGGTCTGCATTTTCAGGCCATCCCCGAAACTGGTGGTGTAAGGTGTCTTTTGTACATGCATGTAATTTGAATGAGTTGAAGATTTATGAAAGAGGCCTCCCCACATTAAGCAGAGCCCAAAGACATAACCACACTAGGTGAAATTCGTTATCTACTTGTTTGTGTCTTTTCTTCTCATGGTTGTCATTTATTTCCGTTTCTTTTATGTGAATTCATCTTAGTTACATACCTATTTTGAATGCAATTGTGTATGCATCTTTTAAATGAAAATATTTGGATCACCCACTCACTATCCTATCAATAGAATAAGAATAATCTCACTACTACACTATATAGGGAGTATCATCCAACTCTGTCACATAGTTCAAGAACCACGTTAAATGAATAAGATCTTATAGGGAAGTAAATAGTGGAGCATGAAACAAGTGATATAAATTCATAATATGTTTTCTTACACGATAGCAGTGATCCTTAAATTATCATCATGGCTTCCTTTTCCAATTAATTGATCATAGTTTCTAATCATATTTTTTCAACTAACACTGAATTCTTAATCTAAATTGTTTAAAGCTTGTCCTCCATTATTATTTGTTTGAGAACAGAGGAAGTTCGTTACTGAAAAAAATGTGTTTCACCAACTGCATTAACTATGATCTGTTGCATTCAACCACTGAAGTTCAATTCCATGTCATGTTTGTTATTCTAGCCTAAAATTATGATATAACATGCTTGATTTAATTATTTTGGTATATCACAATTTTTAACAACATCAATATCTATATCTCCAAAATTAGCTAACCACCAGATTCAACAAATGCAGCCAAATATGGCATTCTACACTGTTAATGACTTAACATCGTGTGCCCAAGGGGCTAGAACCAAAACCCTACCTAATGAGAGCTTAAAAAAATAGCTCAAGGGTCAGGAGGTCTTTAAGTGTGAAGGTAGTCCGACTACCCGATCACTAACTAACCATATTATCATGCACCTAAGTCTTTCCTATGTTGGGGTCCACACTGGTCAAGAGGTTGGGGGGTTGACCCATTTCTGCTATGCACCAACCCTTTTTCGCCTGACTAGCTTGAAGACCCTGACTAGGTTGAACTACTAGACTACGAGCCTTTTTTCCTTTGTTTTTGGGTGTGCAACTTGTTCATTGTCGAAGCTCGAGAAAATCAAATAAATAGGAAAAATTTAATAACACGACCTCCTAACACAATCTTCAAGGAATCTGCCACATCATCGTGTTGACTTCATACCTACATCATCATGGCATCATCAATGCCTATGTGGTACCACCTGTCACCCAAAATAAGCCACTTAGGCACCTAAAAGGTCCAAATATGCATTGCATGTGTCACATGCCTATGGTGTCATATCACTTGGTGCTAACATCATCTCACCACTGTGGTTTCCACATCATCATCTTGTTTATCATCATCGGCCAAAAAAACTATGCCATGTGTCCTGCCATTATTGGTCCATGTTATCATGTGTCATGTTCCAGTCTTTGCCCTTGACGAGACAACCTCATGACTAGCTCAACTTCTTCAAAAACGCACCTAAGTCTGAAATTTCTTTAACAAATAAATGTTTTATAAAAAAACAAGCTATGAGTGGATAACCACTAGAGAAACACCAAGGCACCATAATTTCTTGTGTATTTAGATTCACTCGAAATCAACTAGTCACAAAAAGCACCTTTTTTTGAATATTTTCATGTATACATAACTACTCAAAATGCAATTTCAGACAAATTATTCAAACTAATAATTATCTTATAACCATAATTTTATAATTTAATAGTATAATATGATTAATATTATAGGACACAGTTATAGGACCTGACTGTGAGGGGCATTATGAAAATATATGTACACTTCTCATTGTATTAGACAATATTCTCTCAGAGTGTGATATCCATCTAACGAAATGTACTGTCAGAGGCCATTGTGAGATTGCAATTTTTTCTTTTATTCGACCGTGGTGATATGTTTCTTGGGCCTTAGTGTTCTGATTCCTTAATGTTTTGACACTGCTCACAGCTAGCACCTTCATTCAACCAAGTGAGGTACTCATCTTGGAATTTTGAATACTTTTTTCTCCACATCCAATATGATGTTGTATCAATCTCATGATCCTAAAAACATAGGTCATAATAGACAAGAAATTTTACCATGGGAAAAATCATCTCCGAATTTAAGGAACATGACTCTTTTAGGACAAGCAATAAGGAGATTTTTTACACTGATTTTTTCTTTTCATTTCTTTTCACAAGTTATCTACTGTCTGATATTCTTAGCATGTAACTTGGTATGATTGTGCCTAAGCTTTTCTTGAAGGTTGAATACTAAGTTCCTAAGGTGTTATTTTCTATGGTAACGTTTTATTTGCTTTGTTTATACAGGTCATCTAGCCGCATAGTGGCCACTATCGCCCAACTAAAAACTATTGCCCAACTGAAGAAAACTTGTTTGAGTTTCTTACTTTTCTAGGGAAAAAATGGCATTGACATTATTGATGTTGAGGTATATGTCGTATAAATCCTTTATAGTCTACTTTAGTTTATATTCCAATGTTCATCGTCTTTGATGTATTATACTTTGCATTGTATCTTCTTTCATTTTTAGAAGATGAACTCAATATTGATGGTAAGAAGCAGGAATTGAAGAAAGAGAACAATAACACTGGAGTGAAAAATGCAGAAAGAGAGAGAAGAGAACCAGTCTAGTGATGCCCTTAAAGCCAATATCTCGCATGAGACACACACATACAAACTAATGGTCAAGTCTTTAGAGTTGGTGAATTCACCTACAATGCCTTGGCAAAATAATGATAATGTTTTGAAGTGATGAAACACTATTTCATGTGTGAATTGTAGTCCAACCAATATTAAGTTGAAAACTCGTATTGTAATACTTGAAATTTCATATAATATAATTTACATGGTTGAAATTATTTATAGTTGTATTTGATATTATTTAGTATTGTAATAAACATATGTAACTTTGTGTTTTCACATTAGATGAACATGTGCATTGTATGGCATTTTTTTAATTTAGTCACAAAATCATACTAATTAATTTATGTTGACTAATAATGAACACATAAAATCAATCTAAAACTACTAAATTAATAGTTCATATTGATTAATGATGAACACAAATAAAATGAATATATGACTAAATTAGTCGTTTATAATAATTATTAATGAAAGTAAATGAAATGAATATAAACTACTAAATTAGTCATTTATATAATGAATATGAAACTACCAAAAAAAGATAAATGAATACTGCAAATGATAAATTTGTGATTATAAATGATGACTAAATTTTGCATATATACGAATATTAGTAGCTAATTTACAGTATCTTATAACATGATGAAAAATTAGTCATATTTATTTGGTCATTAATTGGTTTCAAACAATGACTAAAATTTGCATATATATGACTATTAGTAGCTAATTTACAGTATCTTATAACATGACCAACATTTTGTTCATTAATTGGCTTTCTCAAATGATCATATAATAATATATTTTTTTTGTATATTTGGTCATTAATTGTGACAATTAATGACTAAATAAATGACTAAATTAATGACCAAATTTATGACTAAATATACTACTAGATGATAAAATTGAGATAACCAATTAATGACTAAGTTACAAATGACTAAAAGTTGGTCGCGTTATAAGATACTGTAAATTAGCTACTACTGGTCACCGACTGAAAAATTGTCCTTTATATGCAAATTTTAGTCCTTTTTTTAGTAACTAATTAGTCATTTTGTACTAGTGAAGGTCAATGCCGAACCTTAAGGTCTGTAACTCTGCCAAAAATTCACTTGGCTATAACTCCAACATCTGTTGGAGTTTTCCAAGTTTCCTTATACTATTCGAAGGTATTTCCAAGATATATCCATTTGAGCACATTGTAAAAGAAAAAGAGAAGATCCACTGAGGAAAAGGTTCCTCCAAATACTGGGCCAACCAACCATCATAGGTATAATAATTTTAACTTCCTCCCTTATCATTCTACTATGGTGGTTCTCTACAAAGAACTACAGTTACCAAAGGACTCCCCCTAAAATTGACATTAATGAAGCCACCATGGAACCACCAGATTTGACATCAACGAAAACAATTTTCCCAACAATATCCCCCTTTGGACATGATGGATACCTTGCCAAACATTTTTATAACATTGATGGATATAACAAGTAGCAACACTCCCCCTGACATATTTCAAACCTTCTCTTCTTGTAAACACTCCCCCTGAACTATCATATTTACAAATTTTCTTTAGCCATAGCTCCCCCTTGGATGTTTTCATTTCACATGTTTGGGCCACTACTCCCCCTTGGATGTTTTCTTACACAATGTTTGGGCCACTACTCCTCCTTTGACATCAATGGTAAAGGATAGCACCATCACCGATTGAAACCATGACCAGATTTGATGCTCATATCTTGTAACCTACATGTTAAATTAATCATCATCATAAGTAGTCGCGCACCATTACTTGAGCTAAGTCAATTATATGTTTTAAATACTACTTTGAGTTTTTTCCTGATATATACAAATGGCTCCCGCAATAGGGACTTTGTAAATATATCTACAGGATACTCATTAGTGGCCACATAATCAAGATGAAAAGCATTAATAGTAACCTATTCTCTCAAGAAATGATATTTGATCGGAATATGTTTTGTCTTTTAATGAATAAAATTGTTTTTGGAGATGCTGATAGAATGAGTGTTGTCACACAGGATTGAGATTGGTTCATTTAATTCAAACTTGATTTTTTTAGTGTCTTCTTCATCCAAAGAATTTGAGTGCAACAAGTGGTTGCAGCTATGTATTCAGCTTATGTTGTAGCTAGAGAGATTGAGTCCTACTTTTTCTTAGCCAAGATACAAGACATTCCCCTAAGAAAAATGATACTCCAGAGATAATTTTCTTGTCATCAATGCTACCAGCTCGATCAACATCAATGTGAGCTTTAAATTGAAATAGTTATCTCTAGCATACCACAAACCAAATTCTATTGTGCCTTGTAAATATTTTCAAATTCTCTTCACTACAATGACATGGATTTCTTTGGGTCTTGCTTGAAATATGGCCACCAATCCCACTGCTTGCATTATGTTTGGTTGTGAAGCAGTTAGATACAACATGCTTCCAATCATTAATTTGTAGGTTGTCTAATTCATAAGAGGAGATTTATCCTCTTTATTTAGCTTATAGCCATCACCAAGGGGGTACAAACTAGATTGCAATCTTCCATCCCAATTTTATTCAAATTTTACTTTAGATACTTGGATTGAGAGATGAAGATAACCCTTTTAGACTAGTTAATCTACAATCTGAGGAAGAAGGACATCTCCCCTATCATTGACATTTCAAAGTATTTTTTCATTCCCTGAGAAAATTGTTCTGCCATATGTTGTTCAATATCATTGCCAAAGATAATATCATTTACATAAGCCACAATAATTAGCAAGTGATCATCTTCAAATTTAATGTACAAATTTCTATTAGCAGTCCCTCTCTTCAAACCTTTCATTTGGAAATATTTGTCTAGTCTAATGTATTGTGCTCCCGAAGATTGTTTCACCATGTACAGAGCCTTTTTCAATCTGTAAACATAATCCTTATTCTCTAAGAGAAAAAAACCTTCTATTTGTTCTACATATACTTCTTCTTCTAAATATATATTGAGGAAGGTTAATTTTACATCCAGTTGATGTACCTTAATATTCTTATGACTGGAAATATGTAAAAACATTCTAATGGCTTCGATTCTTGCTACTGGTGAAAATGTTTCTTCAAAGTGTATTCCTTCTATTTGTGTGTAACCCTTGCAGATGAGTCTTGCTTTATTTCTTAAGACTTTTCCTTCCTCATTTAGCTTATTCTTGAAAACCCATTTGGTGTCGATAGTATTTTCACCCTTGGGTCTGGGGACAAGCTCCCAAGTGTCATTTTTCTCAATTTGGTCCAACTCTTCATTCATTTCTTTCATCCAAAACTTTTCCTCACTACCCTAATTAATATTTTTGGGCTCAATTTGTGAGACTACGGTAAGATTTGCATGACTATGATTGCCAATAAATTTCCTTCTAGTTTCGACATTGAGCCTTCAATCACCAATTATTTGAATTTCTTGGTGTTTTTTTGTACATACCTCGATGGGGTCTTCTACCTTTATGATGTATATTATTTTTCATATTCTTCTTCAACTTCTTCTTCTTCTTGATCTTCATACCTAAGATCAGGATCCTCCTCATCATATGACTTCTCATTTTCTTTCGACTTCACCTAGTGATTTGGCATTTCATCAACAATAACTTTGATGCAATATTCAACCATTTTATTCCTCTTGTTGAAGCATTTGTAACCTTTTCTCTTGGAAATTGATGTGTAGCTCTAAATGATGTTGCATTGTTGTATGATGTTGTTGCATAATTGTATTAGATGAAATTATTGGATTTCTATGGTTCTTTTTATGAACTTTTGTCATGCATCTATGAGTAAAATTCATGCAATTCTCTAATTATTGTATATCTAGTGCATTATGTGTTAATGGGTGATACATGGCCCTAAATATCAACATGAGATGCCCTCTTTCTCGTGTGGAAGAGAGAGGTTGAATGCCTTGGTAAATATTCCCAAAAATGAGTTTGTTTCTATGTTATTTCAAAGCACGCATTATGCCCTGCATGGCCTAAGTATGAAAGATATGGAAAGATCTCTATTAAATGTTGCATGCCTATAGTAAAACTAAAGTGGCCATCAAGCCCTAATTTTCAAAATGGGAGCCTAGGATGAATATCGTTTCTACTATGCAAAATTATAATAAATGCATTTAATGTTTGGCTTGACCAAGACCATAATAAGCTCAGGAGGGGTTTCGCCTTACAAAAGTATTTGTACACAGGGGAAATGCCCTTGACAGGGTTCAAATAATATGTATTTATAATGTATGTTGCATTAGGTTGGGCTAGATCCCATAAACGACTAAAGCAAGCTCCATTTTAGAGACTTGTTGGTGGAGGTTTGAAGCTTCAGAGGTCTTTCGCAACCCAAAAATCTTAGCACTAGAGGGAATGATCTCTTGAACCTTGGCTTTCTACATTGCCAATCTGATGACCAAGCATAGGGAGAACATGACTTTGGCATTAGACGAGGAAATGTGGATTTTGAGTGATTAAAATGTTTCCTATCCCATAATTTTTTTCCCTCAAAGTTTTAATGGGGGGCACACAAGGTAGTACCAAAGATTTTACTCTCGGGGAGACGTGGCATAAGGGGACCAGCTTGAAAGAGGTGCGGGGGAGGAAATGTGTCATAATTCTAAGCATGTATGAGTAGGAAAGGGGGGAGCCAGCATTATTATATATTTAATATATTACGGCCAAAACCAAAGCAATGCGGCATTGATGGAGCCCGCGGAGGGGCCAAACCCCAACAAATGAGCACTTGGCATATGTTGATGAGCCATTGGATAGAGCAATGATTGGGTGGGTGACGTCACCTTGAAGATTCCAAAAGAGTCTCGCAATAGAAATATTAGATATTTTTTGTCTCGGGATAGAGAAAATTGACAAAAAGAGGGGATCGTCAATAGACAAAAGGGAATCTTTGTCCTGCTCCCCTGACCCCGATGTTTTCATTTTGTGTGTCTTATGAAATCCTCGAGGTTTTACTCCCAGGGTGAGGTGGCATCAAAGGATGGGGACCCATGCCATGTGAGTATAATGAGTGAGAGAAAGTCGATATATATATATATATAGTTCATTTTTTGATAGTATGAAGGAGTTGAAAACCTAAGTCTTGGAGGAAATCTGGGTCGTTGATATTTTGAGAATCCTCTATCATTGGATGGACCCCATAAGTATTACACTAGAGGATTCAAATGGAGTCTTTACTTGGAACTTGTGATATTTATATCTCAGGATGATGTGGTGTGTGGGCATTTTCATTCATGAAACCTTTGTAATAAAACGAAACCCTAGCGCATAGGAAACCCCATATCACCCCAGCAATTTCCAACGAAGGCTCCCTAGCATTGTTGTAAAAGTTATCGAAGGGAAACTCCTGAGATTTTATCCTCAGGACAATGTGGCGTTGAGGGCCCCACTTGACTTATTATAGTTTTGATTTGTAATGAGTATGAAAGGGGGGGGGTTATATTATAACATATATGTACGTTATATGTAATATCCATGTGGAATGAGGATCCTCGGTATTGAACACCATGAACAAGTTGGAAGATGACCTATGGGATATGATTTGGATGCCATGTGGGCTCCACATGGAGGCTACATAGGTGCCATGTGGTAGGCCAAAATGCCTTGGCAGGAAGTTAATAGGCTAAATCTTTGAATGGAATTATATTTTTATCTGGGAGTCATATCGAGGTAAATTTGATATCATTGGAAATATATTGACGAGACGAATGTAGGTATGTTATCCATTTTTATTTTTGAAGAGTTTGATAAAGACACAAAAAAAATTAAACCCCATTTACATAACTGAAACCTTGGAGGTTGAGTCAGCTGAGTAACTACCCTCTTATACCCTTAGTAGGGACTAGGGATAGTAGGGGGTGTGTTACAAAGTGGTAGCAGAGCTCTAGGTTCAAGCACTAGACATGGAAAGTCTCACATGCATGCTCTTGATGAATTCTTGAGATGCTTGATCTACTAGATTTCCTTTTTTCTAACATATGTGTGATGGTGTTGAAACTACAAATTACTGAAATGTATGGTTTTATGGAACTATTGATTGAATATTATTTATGTGTTAACTAAAATTTGGTGTTTCAGATCAATATAGACGAAAGTGATGAGAATATATGCTTTTTTTCTTTTCTTTTCTAGTTGGCTAACATCCATGTGTGTGTAAAAGTAGATTCATAGGCATTAAGATACAATAAGAAAGATAAATAATGAGTAGCAGATTTGAATAGTATGGCGTGAACCGAACCCAATAATGCTCAAAAGAAGATTCAGTCGGGAAGATGAAAGAAGAGGACATTCCTGAATTGATGGACACTCATAGAAGTCTAAGAGTGGAGATCAAAATTTGCAAGGTAGACAACGAAAAGATTATTAGAGAGCAAGAAAAATTGAATTCCATATTAATGCAAAAGTTATCAAACTTACAAAGAAAAAGACAACAAGAGATTGGTACCATCAATATGGATAGGTATAATCCTAAGGATATATCACTAGAAATCCAAAAGCATGAGTTTAATAATAAGAAGGCAAAAGGAAACCAATCAATAAATAGGTATAGACATGTAGAGGGAGGAACAGTTCTGCTCAACACGCCAAAAAGAGAATCAAGCATCCCTAACAGATCATCAAATTGTGCAGACAAGAGACATTATCATCAAAAGAATAGTAGGAGAATTCCCATGCTAGAGGAATTCAAGAAAGAAAAACCCTATAACTTTGATGCAACAGTAAAGAAAGAAAAATATGTGGAGGCTTGGCTCTTGGGAATAAAGAAGTACTTTAGATTTTGTGATAATTATTCTAAGAACATGAAGGTAAGGGTCACTATCTTCTGCATGAAGGGACAAGTTGATATATGGTGGGAATATTTGAAGAAAATCAAAAGCATTAGAGAGGAGATGACATGGAGGAAGTTTGAAAAGTAATTTCGAGCAAAGTACCTATTCGAGAAATATTATGACAACAGATCCAAGGAATTCTATGAATACAAACTAGGGCAGATGACACCTGAGGAGTATACCAGTAAATTCTGGGAAATACTAAGGTATGTGTCTTACAACAAAGATGAGAAGAATAAGATCTAAAGGTATGTCAACGGATTACTACATTAATGCTGAGATATAATAGAATTTGATGAACCCAAGGCTCTGAAGGAAGTTATTCTGAAGACCAAGCATTTTTATGAACATTCTAAGCATAATACTGAGATTTGGACTGATTGGAAGAAGAAAGGAAAAAGAGGAGCAGAAAGAACCTCAAGATATAAGCAAGGAGGAAAGGGTGGAAAGTTTAATAACCTCACAAAAAGTGAATACAAGAAAAATTCCACAATCAACATAAATATATCTCAAAAATCAGTGAATGAGTAAGGTGAAGGATCCAGGAAGGGGAACATACAATACTGGGAATTTAGATAAAACCTTTTGCAAATAAATTGTCCCCCATTGCAGAAGATTTGCAAGAAGTTATATAACGTGCAAGAGGAAACAACTATGAATGATGTGGCCCAGAGCATCCCCAGGATATATGATGCATTGGATAATAGGTAGGTAGACTAGAAAGTAACGATCATTCAAATGGAAACTATGGTCAAAAACTCACTAGTCTCAATTTTAATTGAGCCAACATCTAATTTCAACTATTATTATCCCTAATATTATAGAAAATGTGATTTTCCAAAGAAAACCAATGAGGAATCATGGCTTGTGAAGCTAGCCACTAGGACAAAGAGATGGATAACAAATATAGTTGAGTCTTTTACCATAGAAATTGAGGGCATCACTACTGTAAAAAGATTAACTTTACTGTCATTGGGATCATACAATGTCCTGATAGGTATGGATTGGTTGGAAGCCCACAAGGTGAAGGTGGATTGTTATGAAAAAGTGTTGGAGTGTCTTAGCGACAAATGTGACCCAATAACATTGCAAGGTATTAAGAGGCCAATAACACTCAAAATGATCTCAGCAATGCAAGTAAAGAACTCGAGTAGAAAATGTTATGCCCTTATCCCATCCAGATAATCAAGGAGAAAGGGGTCAGTGTAGATCCCTTAACAAATTTCCAAATGCTAACACATTACAAAGATGTATTTCTGGATGAGTTTCTAGGACTATCACCCTATTGATGGTGCTGGACCGGCCAACATTCAGGGGATCTCCCTTATATGAAGCCCCAACTAGGCCTCACACCATTTGGAGTAGGAGTCCTGGCAGTGGATGGTAATGTAATGCCTTGACCACGGAAATGTGCAGAGGATAGTATGATAACTTTGGGTGAAAGTAATTGTGTCACCCTGTGGAGAGTCAAGTGTGATGCATGAAGGTTCCAACACATGAAGGAAAAAGGAAGTGTGCCCCTTGGAAGTTTGTATTAGTACACATCTTGAAAGGAAAACACGAGTGAAATGATATCACAAGCTAAGATGTAGAATAGTCCACAAGCTAAAGTGATGAGTTAATCCAACAACACGCATTCAAAAAGATTCGTAAAAAATCAAACAAAATAGTTCACCAAGATATGCGTAAGTTAAATAACATACATTTTCAATACAACAAGAATAGTCCTACTATATTAACAACATATGAATGAAAGCATGTTGGCTCTAATTTTATTATTATAAGTGAAAGTTCCATCCATACATACACCATTGATTTCCATTAGCCCCAATAGTGGAACATTACATTCAATAACACTTGCTCCTCCAAAGAAGTATCCTCGCTCTACACTATGGAGAAACCAAGGCTCTTCACAATAACCCCAAGCTCTTTCTAAGCATAAGCCTAGCCAAAATCTTGGCTCCCAAAAGCCCGTTACATGACTTATGAGGTTCTATTTATAACAATAAGGGGTGACTCTTCAACTTCTTTACAAAATGACACATTGCATTACTTGATGACTTTTCATATTCCAATATTTACACTTGGAATTTCACTTATAACATAATTAAAACTAATATTACATTTTCCACTCGTACCCATATGAGACAAAATAGGGTAGAGACAACTTGACAACCTAATAAGACATAACACTATGATGTTGGAGTTTGGGATAAGTCTAGCTCAACAACCTCCACTTGCTGCTTCTTAGTCACATATTGGTGCCAAGATTGGTATTGTGCGATGGTGTCCCCCAACTTCTTAACAATGTCTTGCTGGAAGCGAACTCTAGCCTCCATGGCATCTAGGTACACTGTCTTGGAACCTATGTCCATCTCATTCTGAAGAATGAGAAACATTGTTTTGACTTTGACAGGACCATCGATGAACTTCTGCATGTTGTGTGTGTTCAACTCCAAATATTCCCTTGTGTCCTCCTATCTTAGCTGCTCGAAGTACTCTTCGACATCCAAACTACTATACAATCACACATATGAGGATTGTGTTCTATCAATGAATGAGTCGAGCTACTTTTTATTCAGAATCAACATTCGAACCTTCGCTTTTTCTAACTCTGCCCATGGCTTCATTTTCTCCAATAAGTCAAGCGAGGCCCCTTTGAACCACATTGTCCACTCTTGTACATAGGTGATGGAATCATGTATGTTTTTTAGAGTTTTAACAAATTCTTTGCTATGTTGTTGTAATCAATGCAATCAGACAACTGCTTTATGCATGGTGACAAACTCATCATAGAGCTTCCACACGGTTTCTCTAAATGTTGATACTTCAACAACTATTGTTGTCCTCATCTCCCCTAATGTAGAAGCTACATTCGACATTGTTGCTTAGAGTTGTTCTTCCTCTTACTTGGCAACCTACAAGTTATTTGCCAATTGCTAATTCTCGGTCGTCAAATACTGAACATTTGATCTTGTTGCTCTTGCATAGGCAAAGCTGGCTTTGAAAATGGTAGTTGTATTCTTCCTGGTGTCTGACACTATCACCCTTTATTTGATGAATGCGAGTGATGCGAGATCATCCAAAAAGTGCTTCCTTCACTCTTGTAGAATCCTATTATAGAACTCAGTGAATGATATATTGTACACATCCACAACTAGATCATCATCAAGGATAACATCATCTTGTTGCTCGCTCGGGTTGGCTCTGTTGTTGGAGGTGGTGGAGTCTGAGAGATGCCCTGTGGTGCTTTTGGCATTAGGTCAACATCTTCATGTTGCGACTCTTGTTCCAAATCCATGTCTGTCACTTCAATCAATTGCTCAATCTGTTTAGCAATCTCTCGATGCCACATCTGTTCACCTTCCTCCTTAGCTATAGGATGTTCCAATTCTTCAACCTATATCTACATTGTTTCATCCGTCATCACGCCTTTCCTTTATTTTTCTTCCTGCTTCTCTCCTCCTCGTTCTCTCCTCCTTAACTCCTTTTCTTCCTTCAACTTCTTCTCTGTCTCCTGCAACTTCAGTTCTACTTCCTGCAACCTCTCCTTTTGTCTCTTCCTCTACTCTACTCTCTTCATATGTTGCTCCCTCTTTGATTCCACTGCCAAATCTTCCTTCGCGATAATAAGATCTACTATCATTTTGTAGCTTTTATCTCCCTCTTGACTATCAGAAACCTTCCTCTTTCCCTGTCTTGCACAGGATTGCTACCTTCTACTGTTGTTGTTGTTGCTTCCGGAGTTGTTGTCGTTTGTGGAGCAGTATTAAAATTCCTTGCTATACTAACTGACTCATTAAGTCTAAAGGCATTGTAGTAGTACCTCCAAGGATCCTCCTCTGGCCATTGAAATGCCTCGTTGATCCACAGAAAGTAGATTCTCATACAATGGTCCTTGCAAATATTGTGGGGATCATATGGATTAAAGTATTTGGTGTTGAACTCAAATTTCACTATGACCTTAGCCTCGACATCTGCATCTTTCATGTTCTTAATCTCGTATAATCTGATCCGCAAAGGAAGAGTGGGCCATGGTGCTTTCTTCTTCCTATGCGGTGCTGCTGACAACCCTGTAGTGAGGTGGTATGATACTTCTTTCTTGATCAGTTTTTCAGTGACATACCTTGGTAAGACATGCGGTAGATTCTCTCCACCAAACATTTTGATGAAGGTGCCACTTGGTGAGTCATGCCAATCTGCAATGTCTACTATCAACTCCATTACTCTCGGGACATGCAAGGTGGACCTTCCTCAAATATAAGCTTCTATAGCGGGGTGATAAAGTGGTCAGTTAGTCATGCCATTACTCCTCGATGACTACATTCGGAAAGAAACTTGCAATAGATGTTCAAGGCAATCTCTTGTGGTGTACATGTCTAGTTCATGCCAGGGAATTTTTGTTGTGAATAGATTGCATCCAGTAAGTATGTGGACATTTAAAACCTTGTTCACTCATCCTTGCGTGGATTCTGATCCTTAGACACATAGGACTTCAATTGTTGAGCCAACATATCTGACCAGTTGAATGGCCTCCCATCACTCACCAACTGGTCCAGTAAGACTTCCCACCCTTCAAGAAAGGTTTATGTGCTCTCTTTACCATATATTCTACAAGAAAATATGATCAAGAACTCGTAATCCTTCCTGAGGGGATTTGTATTGTAAAAATGGGTGGGTGTCTACTGAAAATTTGATGGCTCTTTCACCCAGTGCTTGACAATGTCTCTCATGTTCACATAGCTATGGGTGGCATAGAAGAGTGAGTCCATGCGCTTCATTAACTCAGGAAAGAGATACATCTGCTGAAAGTCTTTTGCCCTGAAGGTGAAAAGATTCTTCCTACTGTCATTGTTCAATGTCATAGTCTGTTGATACATATGTGATACAATCCGGCTGATGATGTCTGTACACGGGAAGGCGAGGTACCTGCATGCAACCTTGCATAGCTCTGACTATCGAATGCTAAGATAGACCTACCGGCCCTCCAAATATGCCTCAAATTACTTTGCAAAAGTGTCTTTGATCTATTTCCATCTCAGTGTTGTTCCCTTCTCTATAATCAACTGAGTATCTACATACACTGGTAAATCAATTGATGTCTTCTCAACTGCTTCCCCACTATTACTCTCAGTAGTTTCCTTTGATGTAGCTCTCTTTGATTCCATGTTAACTGTGACTGCTGGAGAGATGCTCAACAATTATTGTACTTATGGGAAAGAGAGGACACTTATTTAAACCAAATGTCAGTTTAAAGAAAAACAACTTCAAGGCAAGTTCAAGAAGCAAGTCGGGCACTAGAAGTGAGGGATTGCACATTTTTTCTTGGTAGGGGTGGCTGACTAATTGTGGGAACTTCGCACTACGTAGTCCTAGTAGCTAAGGTGGAAGCTTGATGACTGGAAATGAGCAATGTACAGTTCAGCCTGGCTAAAGGCCTGGGAGAGACTGCGCTCAATGGCCTAGCTAGGAGGCTAGCTCCTGGAACTACGCACTGTGTTGTTGGAGCTAGCTTAAGCTATGCTCTGTGCAGTGTGTAGTTGAAGCCAACTTAGGCTATGCTCTGTGAAATTTCATAGGCTAGGTTTGTGGCTTGAGCCTCCATATTTCACAGTGCAAACCGTGGAAAGTGAGATCTGGGCAAGGGAAACCCAAATAGGCCCAAGGGAAGTGTGAAAAACAAGCAGATATGGGAGATAGTGTGAAGCTGAGTGTATATGCATGCATGTGAAACAAGTGCAGCAATTGATTAAATGGAAGGAAAATGAAGAATGTGAGGAGAGTCACCGCAATGCCAACCATTGGTGCAAAAACAAGAAAACTGATGCAACACTTGGGAAAGGAAATCTATAACTTCAAAAAGCACTTCTATGAGTTAAAACAATTTAAAACTCCAGCAACTACGAAGAGAAATAAGTGAAACAACACTCACACAAGCCAAACAACAAAAAGAGACAGAAAAAGCAGCAAAAGATGACAAAAGCAAAACTCACCGGTTAAAGTGATAATGATCACACCAAAGGCTCCTTGATCTCCTAAGGAATGCTAGATATCCAATATTGAATGTGAAAATGATCTCTAACAGCATCGATTAAATAGATTTGTACAAATTAGGGCTTATGTCGTGCATGCCTAAAATCAAGGAAAAAGTGACACTTGGAAGAAATTTCTAAAAATAGCGCAAGTGCCTCCTTCAGAATACTAAAAATATATCCCTAGTTTTTAGGGATAATTTTTTTTTCTTTTTTTCTTTTTTCTCTTTTCGAGGAAACTTGCCATGCATGTTATCGAGAAAGACAACGTAGTTCCAAGAACTTGGCAACTTTCTGGCTCATTGCACTGTGCATTTCTTGATCTCAGTGAGGGTTGCAAAATGTATGGTCTCAGTGCTAGGATTCCCCTCATGATTGTGCATTTTATAAGCTCAAGGATCACTAGCAGTCAGGACTATGTAATTCCCAACAGCAAGGCTAGTTTCCCTTAAGAATTGCGTAATTTCAGGGGGCAAGCCCAAAACTGTTGTGGGACCAAGTCAGGAGATCAACTTGTGAGTTACAAAATCAAATAAGTAAGCCAACACAAGCCAAACTGAAAGGATAAGTCTCAGTCGGAGCATGAATAGCTGGATCAATGCGAGATGAGCTACTGAGGTTAAAAAGGAAGGCTCCAAAATCAAAGGATAGGAAAACATTTGGAGGGTGGTTGTAGCCGCTACAACACGCCCATAAGAGATATTGAATTCACCATCGAGTTGATCCTAGGAACATCACCAACAATGAAAGTACCCTATCCTATGAACACCCTTGAACTCATGGATTTAAATTTTTAATTGAAGGAACTGATGGAGAAGTGATAAATATGTCCTAGCATTTCACCGTGGGGAGCCCAATCACTCTTTGTAAAAAAGAAAGATGGAACATTGTGTATGTGCATACATTATTGGAAGTTAAACAAAGCCACTGTGAAAAATAAGTACCCATTGCCCATATTTTACGATCTATTCGACCAATTGAGAGGGGATGTTGTGTTTTCCAAGCTTGACATAAGGACTAGAGACCACTAGGTCAGGATCAAAGAAGAATACATTCATAAAACCACGTTCAAGACGAGGTATGGCCACTATGAATTTACTGTAGTACCATTCGGGCTTACAAATGCTTCAACAAACTTTATGTGCCTAATGAATAATGTGCTCAGACCATACTTGGAAAAATTTGTGATGGTGTTTTTGGATGACATCCTGGTGTATTCAAAGAATGAAAAGGAGCATGAGGACCACTTGAGAGTTGTTCTACAACTACTCAAAGAGAACACATTATATTCCAAGCTCATCATCTGTGAGTTATTCCAAAATCAGGCTCACTACTTGGAGCATGTGATATCAAAAGGAGTCGTTGTGGACCCAGAGGAGATCAAAGTGATAATGGAATGAACCATGCCCCTAAATGTGACAGAGGTTATATCATTTATGGGGTTGGATGGTTACTACCGAAAGTTGATTTGAAACTTCTCAAAAATTGGGCATCTATCACTGCATTACAAAGAAAAGGAGTGAAATTTAAGTGGACTCCTAAATGTGCAGCTACTTTTGAGCAACTAAAGAAGTTACTCACCTATTCACCTATTTTGAGAATAACTAATCCAAAGAAAGAATTTTTAGTCTGCACCAATACATGTAAGGAGGCATCTGGTGGAGTCCTAATGAAAGAAGAACATGTGATCTACTATGAATCCAGAAATTTGAATGAACATGAAACAAAATATATCACTTATGACTTGGAGCTGGCAGCCATTGGGCATGCACATAAAATATGGATGCATTACTTATTGGATAGGATATTTGTGCTGATGAAATATCATGGTGGATTAAAATACTTGTTTGAACAGCCCAAACTAAATGCCAAAAAAGCTAGATGGTTAGCATTGATCAATGAGTTTGACTTTAAAATTAAGCATATCAAAGGAAAGAAGAATAAGGTGGAAAATGCACTTAGTAGAAGTTTGCAATAGATTCACCTAGCAGCCATAAGAACTTGTTGATTTTAAATCAAGGAGACGATTAAAGAGGGACTCATAAATGATGAACATTACCAATTTGTGAAGAAGTGTTGGAAGGAACGACCAGATGGATCAGTGAGTAGAAGCTACCAACTCAGTGACAATGGAATACTAACATTCAAGAACAAGAAATATGTTCCCAATGAAAAGGATTTAAGGAATCTTATCATGGATGAATTCCATAAAATACATTACTCAGGTCACCCTGGATATTAAAAGATGATGGTAACCTTGAAGAAGACACATTTTTGGCCAGGAATGAAGAAATATATTGCAGAATACCTTGCAAAATGTTTGAAATCTCAACAAGTGAAGGTGGAATGCATGTATCCAGCTGGACTTCTACAACCAATCCCAATTGAATGGAAATGGGAGGACATATCCATGGACTTCATTATAGGATTTCCTAGGACATCTAGATAACATGATGTTATCATGGTGGTAGTGGATAAGTTAAGCAAGGAAACCCACTTTATAGTTGTTAAGTCTACTCATAAATCGGTAGACATAGCCCTTATCTTCATGGAAGAGATAACAAGGTTGCATGGAGTACCCAAAAAGATAATATCAAATAGAGATTCCAAGTTCACTTCAAAATTTTGGAAATCAATTTCCATTGGTCTTGGAACCCAACTAGCCTTGATCACAATATACAATCCTTAGAATTATGGTAAAACAGAGAGAGTAAATATAATATTGGAATACATGCTAAGGATGTAAGTGATGCATTAACTGATAAAGTGGGAAGACTATCTTCTAATGGTAGAATTTTCATACAACAATGACTATCGAAAATCATTGGAAATGGGTCTCTTTGAGGGCCTTTATGGCAAGAAATGCAACACCCCTATCAATGAGGATGATCCAGTAAATAGAGTAATTGTCAGGCTATATCTACTACAAGAAATGGAGCAGGAAATGATCAAGATCGGGAAAAATTTAGAAGTAGCCTAGGATAGGTAGAAAAGTTATGCAGACCAACAGAGACTACATAAAGAGTTTCAAGTGGGAGAGAATGTTTATATATGTATTAATCCAAATAAAAGATCATTAAAAATGGGCTCGTGTGCCAATTTGTAACCCACATGCAACAGGTCGTTCCATATATTGGAGAGAGTGGGGCCAGTGGTCTACATATTGGCCTTGTCACCCACAGTGAAAGATCAAAAAACTTTTCATGTTTCCTTGCTTAAGAAATATGTTCATGACACTAATCATGTTATTGACTGGTCTGTGATACAGGTGGAACTAGAGGGATATTTCCAACCAAAACTATTGTGCATCCTAGATCAAGGAAAAATCTTGCTCCACAATAGAACAATAGAGTAGGTCAAGGTGCAATGGAAGCACTTTGGGCTTAATGAAGCCACTTGGGGGGTGCAATGGAAGCACTTTGGCCTTGATGAATACACCTGAGATATGGTTGAGAAAATAAGGGTGCAATACCAATGTTTTGTTGTTGAATAAAGATATGTATGAACTGTATGTAAAACTCACCTTTTTTAATTTCATGTGCTCATAAGAACACTAAGTACGGTGCTCCCTTTAAGGGGGTGCGGTTTGTGACACCCATGGTATCTTTCTCCCCCAATTTTTGTAATATAATAATACTTTACATTAACAAAGAATATATTATATGTAATGGCCTAAAGTCTGGGACCACATAATCATGATCTAAGAAGGAAGAGAAAAGATAAACTCAGGTGAGGTTAGTTGGCACCTTTAATTAAATTTATGGTGCAAATAATAAGAAAAAGAAGAGGAAGAGTCCAAGAGGAACATGGAAAGAAACCATGAGGAATGATAAGAAGACAAATGCACAACATTGTGGGGTTGGACCTCTTCTAGGTGAAGCTCATGAGTAACTATGGAAAAATTTATCAACTAAGGGAATGGTATTCCCTAAAAGTGGAAAATTATGACCATGAGTGCAAGAGGGTTCAGAGGAAATGGGAATAAGTGCTTGCCAAGGACTGGTTGAGAAACCACTCAGGTTGCTCGGTATGGTTGATAAACCATACTCAAAGGGGTTCTTCCTTAGAGAGAGTTGATAAACCACGTAGGGTGCTTGTTGTAGGATTAGAAACCACTCTTAGAGTGCTTGACACAACTGATAAACCACCCATTATTGTGAAATTTGTTGTGCTTGAGTAACTAATAAACCACCCAATGACATGTGTATTTCCTATCCTCTATGGACCGATTATGGCTTCCTTCTAAATCTATTGAAAAGAAATTTACTTAGATCATGGATTTGGCTTGGAAGTGACTATTATAAGTAAATTTCGTTGTAGTAAGTCTATGGTTGGGTGGAAAACTTAAGTCCCACCTTTAGTTTACCCTTTCTTTGTATTATAAATGAAATGTACCAAGATGAGAGGTGTGAAATTAAAAAAATTCTATGTGGAAATTGATGTGTAGCTACGAATGATGTTGCATTGTTGTGTGATGTTGGTGCATGATTGTATTGGATTAAGTTCTTGAATTCCTATGGTTTTCCTTATTAAATTTTGTCATGCATCTATGAGCTAAATGCCTAAATTTATCTAATTAATGTATATGGAGTGCATTTTGTATTAATGGATGATAAATGGCTCTAAATTTCATAATGGGATGCACTCTTTCCTATGCAAGAGAGAGAGGTTGAATCCCTGGATAAATCTTCCCAAAAATGGGTTAGTTCCTGTGTTCTTTCATAGCATTCATTATGCCCTATATTCCCAAGTATGAAAGAGATGTACACATATCTGTTAAATGTTGCATGCCTATAGTAAAAATAAATTGACCATCAACCCCTAATTTTAAAAATACTAACCTAGGATGGATATCTTTGGTACTAGTATATAAATGCATTTAAGGTCTGGGTAGGCCAAGACTGTAATAAGCTTAGCAGGGATTTCACCCTGCACAAGTATTTGTACACAATAGAAAGGACCTTGGTACGGTTCGAACAATATGTATATATACATGTATGCCACGCTTGGTTGGGTTGGAGCCCATAAACCATTGGAGTGATTATCGCTTTTGATTCATGTTGGTTAAGGCTTGAAGCTTTAATACTAAGCATGCAGATTTATTTCGCAGCCAAAAAACCTTTGCACTAGAGGGAGTGATCTCTTGAATCTTAGCTTTCCACATGACCGGTGTTGTGACCAAGCATATAGGGAGAATGAGACTTTGGCATTATACATGTAAATGAGGATGTGAAGCAATGAGCCCATTTCCTATACTAAAACCTTTTTCCCAAAAATTTTAATGGGGGGTGCACAAGGTAACCCCCAATATTTTACTCCCGGGATGACATGGCATAAGGGGGGCCACTTGAAAGAGGTGTGGAGAGGGTTCGTATCATAAGTCTAATCATATATGAGTTGAAAAGGGGTAATCCTACATTATTATATATTTAATATATTATGGTCGAGAAAAAAGCAATGGTGTGTCGGTGGAGCCCGCAGAGGGGCCAAATCCTAACCAATGAGCACTTAAAACCTGTTGACGAACCATTAGACATAGCGATGATGGGGTGGGTGATGTCACCCAAGAGATTCCAAAAGAGTATCGCAATATAACTCCTGGCAACTTTTTGTCTTAGGATAGAGAAAATTTACAAAAAGGGGGGGACATCAATAGAAGAAGGGAATCTTCATCCCACTCCCCTCCCCTGACCCCGGTGTTTTCTTTTTGTGCATATGATTAAATCCCTAGGGTTTTATTCTTGGGGTGATGTTGCATCAAAGGAGGGGGACCCACACCATGTGAGGATAATTAGTGAGAGAAGGTTGCCATATATATATAGATAGATAGATAGATATAAGTTCATTTTTTGACAACACGCGAGACTTGAAAACCTAAGTCCCATAGGAAATCTGGGTTGTTGTGTATTTTGAGAAGCCTTTGTTGATCGATGAACCCCAAAAGTATTACCATAGAGGTTTCGAAGGGGTTCTTTGCTTGGAACATCCAAAATTTATTTCCCAGGATGACGTGGCATGTGGACCCATTCATTCATGAACCCTTTTCAATAAAATGAAAGCCCTAGCTAATAGGAACCCCCACATCATCCCAGTGATTTCCAATGAAGGCTTCCCAACATTGTTGTAAAAGGCCTCGAAGGGAAACTCCCAAGATTTTATCCCTAGGACAACGCTGCCTTGAGGGCCCTACTCAACTTATTACAGTGATGATTTGAAATGCATACGAAGGGGGGGGGTTATATTATAATAGATATGTATGTTGAATATAATAGCCATATGGAACTGGGATCCATGAGTATTGACCATCATGGTTGGGTCGAAAACTGACTTGTGGGATATGATTTGGATTCCAACCACATGGAGGCTACATAGGTGCCACATGGAAGGCCAAAATGACTTAGCAAGCCTAGTTATTTGGCTAAATCTTTGAATGGAAATATCTTTTGATCTGGGAGTCAAATCGAGGTAAATTTGATATCATTGGAAAGGTCTTGACGAGACGAATGCAACAATGCTATCCATTTTGATTTTTGAAGAGTTTGATAAAGATTGAAAATTTAGATCACATTTACATAACTAGAATCATGGGGGTTAGGTCAGTTGATTAAATACCCTCTTTTATCCTTAGTAGGGGCTAGGGATAGTAGTGGTTGTGTTACATTGCTTGAGTTACTTCTCCCCAGAAGGTGTGTGTGAAATTCCCTTCATCCACCATTTCTTTGGACATCTCTTGAATGGTTTTGTGTTTCCTTTCAACCACCCCATTCTATTGTGGTGTTATTGCTACTGAGTACTGCCACCTTATGCCACATTTTTCACGAATATTCAAAATATTTTGAGGTTGATTCTCCTCCCCTGCAATATCTTAAGAATTTAATCTTAAGTTCATTCTCATTCTCAACTTGAGCCTTAAATATTTTGAACTTACTTAGGGCTTCCAACTTTTTGTTCAACAACATTATCTAAGCAACCCTAGTAAAATCACATTAAATAAAATAAAATACCTTTATCCTCTTGGGTTATTCATTCTTGTGGTACCACATATATCTGTGTGAACTAACTCCAAAGGTTTAGAAGATGAGAACTCCTTTGCTTTGAACTACATCCTTGTCTATTTTCCAAATTGACAAGACTTGAAAATTGGATTATCAAGTTTTGATAGTCTTGCTAAGCCTCTAACTACCTATTGACGGTGTTGGACCTACCAACATGTCAAGGGGAGCTCCCTGGTAAGAAGTCCCAATGAGACCTCAAACCATTTGGTGTAGAAGTCATAGCAGTGGGTCATAAGGTAATTCCTTGACTGTGAAGTCACATAGAGGCAAGTAAGATAACTTTGTCAGTAGCAAGGGTGTGATTGTTGCAGTGACTCAAGGAAAGTGTATGAGAGGTTCTAACACATAAAGGGGGAGATAAGCGTGAAGGTGAGTTCCAGGTTGAAAGGGATCAGTCCCAACTCAGGTAGGAACACACAACACAAAAGGACATACACAGCTTCCGGCGGAGCAGTCCACTCGGATGTGGTAGTCATAACATACAAGCTAAGATAACACGTACAACACTCACGGATCAGTCCGTACGAGCGCAATGGTTGTTACAGCATGGTTCATGTGAAAGGTCTATCTGTTGTCCGGCAGAGAAGTTGACACGAACGAGATAGCATTAACAACATATACAACACATTTACAACAAGAGTCATATAATTTCATACAAATCAGTTCATACACAAATACGTAAGTTAAACAACATATATCATTAAGGCAACCAAAACAGTCCAACTACAATAACAACATATGCATGAAAATATGTTGGCTCTTATTATATAAAAGTGTAAGTTCCAATCATACAATACATCCATGTAAACCTGCTAGCCCCATCAGTGAAACGTTACAGCCACATCCACCTGCTCCTCCAAAGAGATGTACTAGCTCCATGCAGTGGAGAAGCCAAGGTGTGTTACAATACTATCCAAGCTTTCTTCAAGATAGTCTTAATAGAAGCTTGGCTGACCAAAAGCCTATACAATGAGTTATGAGGGACTATTTATAGCAAATGGTGGGTTGACCCTTGACATTCCCTTTTGTGACCATTCAACTACCTTCATGACTCTTCACCTACTCCATGTCTGTTACATCCACTATTGAGACTTGACTTGTACTTTACATGACTCAACATTACAATGCACATGTACCCATGTAAACAATGGCTTGAACAAGCCAAACTAGACATCATTCTGACTTAAACAACTATAGAAGTCCAACTTCTTGACATCCTCATGCTAATCAATAGTAACATATTGATGTCAAGATTAGTAGTCCTTGATAGTGTCCGTGTGTTCCACCATGACATCTGTCTAAAACCTAAACCTTGCCTCCATAAAATCCAGGTACACTACTCAGGCTCCTCTGTCCAACTCGTTTGAAAGCATGTGCATCATTGTCTTCAATGTGGCTGAACCAACAACATACTTGTGCATGATGTCTGCATTGATAGGTAGGTCTGGATTGGTGGCGGTGCACATCAACTCGTCGAATTACGAGTCAAGCTCCTGTCGGACCTGCTTCTTTGTCTTCACCTAGGTGAGAGTCCCAAGTGATGAGATCACATGAGTGTGCACTATAACATCCATGCTCTTGAATACTCATGCATGGGAAGCATGTATGCTAGTGATGAGTTGTGATATATCCTCACAGTTCCAGATCTGACTCTGGATACGTGCTTGCAGCTCGACCGTATTGGCCCTCATCATCTTTGGCAAGTGAAGTAGGGCTCCTTGTACTTCATCATCCATGCTTGCATGTTATCAATGGTCGTATGTATGTTCTTCAAGATGCCTGCTCTTCTCGCACATTGTTGTTGCCATTCGTGGAGATGGACGACCGCTTGGTGCACAGTACCAAACTTGGAGTACAATTCTCACATAACTTTATCAAGGGACAATACTTCATCTAGTATTGCCTTCTTCAGTTTAGCTTGGGCGGACATTTTCACCAAGTCTCCCCCTTTCTTGGCTACTTGTAGTTCCTTCACCATTCGCTCATTCTCATCTATGAGGAAATGAACACTTGAGCTAGTGGCTTTGACATACACTCTAGTTGCATCAGACAAAGAAGCTAGATGCTTGTGCAAATCAGTCAGATCACTTGTTCTTCAACTTGCATAGGGGATGTTTGGTCCTCTGGAGTCGGTACTCTATGAGACTACAAAACTCTATGGTGAGATTCGTCAAAGGAGATGTTGTGCACCTCTACTTCCGGCTAACCACCAAGGATCTCAGTGCCTCCTTGGCCATTCGAGACTTGCTCATCATCTAGATGCATTGAAGCAGGTGAGTCGACCTCTTTGTGGTGAGGCATGAGGTTGGTGTCCTGTTCCAACTCCTTTTGCTCCATGTTTGCATCCAACTGTTCAAGCGCCTGTTCTATTTCATGAGCAAAGTCTTGCCCCTGTGATGGTTCACCTTGTTCACCTTATGCCAGTTGTTCAAATAAATCAACTACTTGTACAGTTGTTGCTTCGTATGTATGCACATGATGCACCCCCTGTTGTATCTACTACTGCTACGCTTCCTTCTCCCGTTGGAACAGCTCTTGTTCTTTCCAGAGTTTCTCCCTCAGCTCATGCAACTCCTTCTCTGTTTCTTCCATTCTCTTCTTATCCCTCTGCCTTTGCACGATTCTCTTGTTGCGCTGCTGCCTCTTTGCCTAAATAGCCATAGTTGCTTGCTCTACAAGTGGATCTGCTCGAAACTTGCATCTTTTCTCCTCCTCCATGCGGTTGACAATCTTCCTCTTCCGTTTGTCGTGCACAGGTATGCTTGGCTCTGTTGCCTCTACTGCTGCTACTACTACTACTACTGCTAGTGCTCTCTATGATGTTGCTTCATGTTGCTTTGCTAACCACTCTATGGAAAAGCCGACCTATTCATTGGGTCTAGAGGAATTGTAGCATTACCTCCATGAGTCTTCCTCGGCCCAATGAAATGCCCCATGGATCCAATTGAACTGAACTTTCATGCAGTGATCCTTCACAATGCAATGTGGGTCATACAGGGTGAAGCTTCAGAGGTTGAACGGGTACTTCTTCATCTGTTCGGTTTCGACATCTGCTTGCTTGATACTCTAGATCTCATATAACCCAATCCGCAACAGAAGAGTAGGCCAAGGTGCCTTCTTCTTCCATTGTAGTCTATCTATCAATCTTGCTGAGATGTCATATGCTACTTCCTGCATGACAATTACATCCAAGGAAAACTTTGGTAGAACATGCAGAGGCTTCTTCGCACTGAACATTCACATGAAAGTTTCAGATGGTGAGGCATACCAATATGCAATGCCTAACAATGCCTCCATTGCTTCCTTTGACATGTAGGGTGGATCTTGTTCAAATATCAACCTGTACATTGGGGTGAAAAAATGGTCGGAGAACCGTATGATTACTCCCCTGAATCTACATTCAGACAACAACTTGATATACGTGTTCACAAAAGTCTTCGCTGGTGACCATGCCCACTCCAAGCCTAGGAATTCATATCGGGCATAGATTGCATCTAAGATGTAGGTGGACATGTAAATCTCTGCATGCATACCCTCGGGTTACTGTCGAGCCTTCATGACTTGTTCCTTCAGCTAATGAGCCAGTATGTTGGACCAGTTGCATGGTCTTCCTTCTCTAGCCAGTTGGTCCAATGTGATCACCCAACTCTGAGGAAAGGTTTCAGTGCTCGCTTGGCCACTCAGTTGACATGCGAATATGACCAAGTATAGTACGCCTTCCTCAATATCTTTGTCTTGTAGATCTGGTTGGGTGTCATCCTAAAACGAGCTGGCTCCTTTACCCAATCCTTCATAATGTCTTTGGAGTTACCTCTATTGTTGGGAAAGCTGAATGGAGGATTCATGACAGTCGAGGGCTCTGACATCTAATACATCTCATCATAATCTCGTGCCCAGAAGGTTGCAAGCTTCGTCCCACTAACACTGCTCAAGGTCATTATCTCGGGATCAGTGTGATAGATGATCCAGCGTATCATGTCTGCGCATGGGAACACGGGGTATCTACATGCAATCCATTAGAGGACAGACTTGTGAATGTTCACGTACACCTGACGGTCTTCGAGGTATTCCCAAAAAGTGCTTACAAATGTTGCATTAACCTCTTGGCACTTAAGTTTGATGTCCTTGTCTAGATACAACTTTGTATCTTCATAGATCGATAGACTAGAGGACACCTGCTCAACTGCTGCTCCAACTGTAACTCCATCGATGTCCTGTGATCATGTTCTCTTGGAAGCCATTGAGATAGATGAACACCTGAAAGATCTAGAAAGAAGCAGCATGCATGGCAAGAAATATGTCAGTGGAAACAAAGAAAATCCGGGAAGGACACAACACATACTTGGGAAACTGATGAGCAAGATTGCACAAATTTTACTGGGAGGCTGGGTGACTGGCTGCTAGAACTACTGCGAAATGTGCAATCCAGTTAGGCAGTTGGCTGCTAGGGCAATCCTAGCTGGGAAGGACTGCTGGCACAAGGACAGATTTGCGAAATTTCTTGGGCCAAGCAGCCATTGTCCTCTATAAATGCGCAAAACAGTCCTGGAGGTCAGTGTTGGGCAGGAATACACATTTCTGGAGAGGAAGGTGAGCCTTCGTTTCCCATATTGCACAATGCAGCCTTGGTGAAGGTAGAGTCCAAGCCAAGGTTGGCCCGACTTTCCGACGGGCAACTAAAAGAAAATAAGATAGTGAATGCATGGCGACACTAAGTGATAGCAAAAATGATTGAAAGTGCATGCAAAACATGAATGAAAGATTCAACAAACAGATTAACATGCATGTGGGTGAGGCAGTTCGCTGGTTATGTGAACATCCGTGAAAAATAGTTTCATGCATGCAACAGTAGTGAGATAGCAACGAAAACTGAAACAGAGCTAGGACAAGCTAGTATACATGTAAATGACAACAAGCATTCAAAGAAAACAAGAAAACAATACTCCCATAAGCGAAAACACAAAAAACGACAGAAATGCAGCCCAAGACATGGGAAGTGGGCTTACCCCAAAAGAGATGAGATGAATGTGCCGACTGCCCCTAGATGTGATGTGGGATGTCACAACTGCAAGATTGATGTGATGAATGAGCTCTGCAGCATCCGATTGATGGGTTTTGATAACATTGAGGTTGTGACACATTCCACAAATCTAGGGGAAGCAACACTTGGTGGGAGGTTTCTGAATGGATCCTTGCATGTAACCTCCAACTGCTAAACATAGATCCCTGAGACAAGGAATGCCTTTGCATGCTGCCTTAGGAGAAGTAGCCTATGCATGCAAGTCTGCTTTGCTCGGTCCCGGAGGAAACCGGTCAACTCAGTTAGACATGCAAGAGGTTGTTTGATTGCTTGAAGGAAATATGTATTTCTAGCTGGGAGATGGGTTGACCGCCCAGGAGGTTTACACAATTTCTGGGTAGAGAAGCTGATTGTTTCCCAGATTTGCGCAAATTCTGGGTTGGGCAGCCTTGCTGAGAAAATTTGTGCAAATCCTGCTGGGAGTGTTGGTAGGCAAGATTGTGTAATCTTGAAGCCCAGCAAGCTATCAGAGAGGATTGTGAAATTTTTGGAGGGAAGGTTGGTTGCCCTCATGAAATGCGCAATTTTCAAGGCAAAGCTGCTCAGCTTGTAGATGGACCAAGTCCAGGTGAACAGCCTATGAGGGGAATGGATCAAGCTGTGACCGACAGGTTGCCTTTGTGTAAGAAAGACACTGAAGCTTGTGAACTTGAGAAGCAAGGCAAGATGCTATGAAGGTTGGAAGGAAGGCTCCAAAACGAGGCTAAGGAAAAGTTTTGGAGGGTGATTGTAGCCGCTACAACACTTTCCGACACACTGGTAGAACTCCAGCTCTCTGAATGGACCTTGTTCGTGAAAAGCAAGTCTAACGCCTCCGGAAGTATTGTTTAGTTCTCAGATCATCTTGGTTTCACACTAACTTGATTGAAAGATGTAGCATCTACCAAAACCTTGGTTGATTGACACACATTCCAAGCCAAGGTAGCACAGTTGTTTTGATTTGGGTTGAGGGGTATATAGGTGCACAAGCAGTATAGTCATCAGAGTCTTAGTTTCATCTCTTGTGTTTCTCCACTGCCAGCAGGCTTGGACAGTACCCCGGTGGAGTCACATAGGAACACAAGCATGGCTCTGCTGCCAGTGACCCTGGTCAGTACCCCGGCAGAGTTACTTGCATCACCTCCATGCGTAGGAAGCCTTTCTATTCTTTCACCTTATTCATTTTTTTCATTTTGAGTATTTTGACTTTTCATTTTTTTCATTTTAGTAATTGTGCATAGCACTTATTCATTTCAGAGGTGGAAGAGGGATCCCAACTTATTGAGAGCAGAAGATGTTTTTCCAACAGAGAAGTAGTTTATTGTATCTCTGACGTACCTATTAAGGTTTTCCCCCTCACCTTACTCTACTTGACTAAGTTGATAAGTGTTAACCCAAAAAACAATTGACTATAGAAGGTGACACTAGTTAGCGCACAAGCGTTGTGTTTTCACCAAGGTTCACTTCGAATAGTATATATTTTCCTTCGACGTATCATGGACTAAAAGTAACAAGCTCATCATACAGAGGTAAGATGACAGATAACCAAGTAGTGATAGTTGTACAAGCCCTCTTGTACTTTACCCACCTTGTTTCAAGAGTCATACATGATTTCATGCAAAACTAACCTATGAACGAAACAAGCGAACTGACAAACAACAAAGCAAAGCAAGAGTAGAACCAAAAGTGAAAGAAAAGCAAGTAAGCAAACAAGCAAGCAAATAAAACAACAAACAAAGCATTTAAGAAAACAAGCATGCAAGGAAACAACTAAAATCAAACACTACTCCTACTCCTACACTAACGGTGCATGGGCCTAATCATGTGAAGTGATATTTCCAATGCAGCCACCGGTGCATTGGCTGACCCATGTTGGTGAAGGGATGGTCCGCAAGCAACCCAATTGTGTGAACCAGCAAGCAAGAAAGATATAATAATGAAGACAACCACACTTCATGTTTCAAAGTACCCACGGGACATAAGTGAGTACAAGTGCATGACGAGCAGTCTGTGGACTTATCATGGTGTTGTGTGGCACTACGTGCAACTTTGAAGCATAAGCACACTCTTGACTGTGGCATGAAAGCAAACAAAAGAAACAAAGATAACTTGCATCACGAATGAGTGGTTGCAATGTAAGATTCCTCCAATTCATAAGCAATGGGATCATGCAGTTCTAGTGAAGGAAGTGTGATCTGTGTGTGAGATGGATCTTCAATGCATATAGAATAGTGATGAGGAGACTTGGGTGATTGAATAGTTTCATGATCAGAAGTGAGATTAACCCCAAGAAAGCGAGGACCTGACATAATCACATCTCAGGCTGAAGTGCTTCAATAGTCTTGGGTGTTTCAAGTTCATCATCAGGTAGATCATCATAAACCAGTGGCTTCAAAAGATCAACTGTGATAGAGTCATGATCGTGATTAAAAATGGAAGTAAATGGATCAAAACCACCATGATAAAAAAGATCAATGATTTCTTCGGCATCCTCATGATCAGATGAATCAAACAGAGGGGTAAATGAAAAGTGAACAAACTCATCCTCTTTGTTTCTGGAAAATACAGATGAAAGATCAAGTGGATTTTCAACGAATAGCTTATCCTCTCTGTTGTGAAATGATGGAATAACATCCGAGCAGTCCTGCGAGTGATCAATAATCGGTGCATCCATGGATGAAGACACAGATGAAAAATCATGGATGGTAGGTTCACCAAAGAGGTTAGGAAAGAACAGAGGGGGCTCAGACGAAAGGGAGTCATCCTTCTCTGAGTGTTTATGCTCAAGCTCCCACTCATACTCTTCATGAATGATAGCGCATGTTGGTCGTGCAACACCAACTCCGTCAATGGTTTGTTCCACATTCACAACAAGTGAAGAGTCTGGAATGGACAAACACAAGACAACATCATCCGAAGAAACACCCGAGTGTGAAGACAGAGGTTGTAGAAAAGAAAGCATATGAGAACTTGAAGGACTCACAACCAAATCTGCATGAAAATTGAGTGAAGTGATGTTGGTAGAATGTGAAGGATGAACAGGTGTGTGAGCATGATCCTCAACCTCACTTGGCAGTGGTGGAGATGTTGAATGAGAGGAAGGCAAACAGTCAGTTGAGACAATGTCCGCATCCACATGAGATTGCGCATATCCATCAATGAAGAATGTTGAGCGAGGCTTGATTTCAAAATTTCTCTTGGGACGGGCAGATTTCTTAAGGCAATACTTGAACTATTCCCAAAGATAAGAAAACTTCATCTGGCTCCTCGGAGCTCGAAACTACAAGTCACGGAAGCACTGCCAAAAATCAATAACTAATTCATGTGGAGCCCTCCGTTGCTGTAACAGTTTCCAGTCAAGATGGTCTGGATCAAAATGATAGAACGTGTCTTCAATGAGATCACAGAAGTTCTCAACTGAGTGCACCTTGTCATCCAGCATGCTGAGTACCCAATGAAATGGATATTTGTGAAGTGTATATGCAAGCAGCAAACCGGCCTGTTCATCAGAAAATGCATCTTCCTCATGAAGCATGGGAAGAAAGTTATGTAAGTGATTAGGCCAGGCCACTTCGCCTTCACCATCATATGTGTGAGTGGAAAAGATATTGAAAAGCTTCCCTGTGATGGAAACATCTTCATGATTTGAAAAACACCGCGAGGGAAGAAGAGTACAAGACTCCATGAAAGATGTGCAAAGGTTCAAAACTAGATGAGAGAACACATCTTGTCATCAGGCCCTCCTTCTAACACCAGAAATGTTGATGGTGTTGGACCCGCAAACATGTCAAGGGGATATCCCCGGTAAGAAGTCCCAATTAGACCTCAGACTGTTTGGTGTAGTAGTCCCAGCAGTGGGTCGTAAGGTAATGCCTTGACCGCGAAGTCGCACAGAGGCAAGTAAGATAACTCTATCAGTTGCAAGGGTGTGACTGATGCAGTGAGTCAAGGAAGGTGTATGAGAGGTTCTAACACATAAAGGGGGAGATAAGGGTGAAGGTGAGTTCCAGGTTGAAAGGGATCAGTCCCAACTCAGCTAGGAACACACAACACAAAAGGACATACACAGCTTCTGGTAGAGTAGTCCACTCAGATGCGGTAGTCACAACATACAAGGTAAGATAACACGTAAAACACTCACAGATCAGTCTAAACGAGTGCAACAGTTGTTACAGCAAGGTTCATGTGAAAGGTCTGTCTGATGTCCGACAGAGAATTTGACATGGATGAGACAATATTAACAGCATATACGACACATTTACAACAAGATTCATATAATTGCATACAAATTAGTCCATACACAAATACATAAGTTAAACAACATATATCATTAAGGAAACTGGAACATTCCAACTACAATAACAACATGTGCATGAAAATGTGATGGATCTTATTATATAACAGTGTAAGTTCCAATCATACAATACATCCATGTAAACCTGCTAGCCCCATTAGCGAAACGTTACAGCCACATCCCCTTGCTCCTCCAAAGAGATGTAATAGCTCAGTGCAGTGGAGAAGCCAAGGTGCATTACAATATTATCCAAGCTTTCTTCAAGATAGTATTAATAGAAGCTTGGCTTACCAAAAGCCTATACAATGAGTTATGAGGAACTAATTATAGCAAAGGGTGGGGTGACTCTTGACATTCCCTTTTGTGACCATTCAACTTACCTCATGACTCTTCACCTACTCTATGACTGTTACGTCCACTATTGAGACTTGACTTACACTTTACATGACTCAACATTACAATGCACATGTACCCATGTGAACAATGGCTTGAACAAGCCAAACTATACATCATTCTAACTTAGACAACTATAGAAGTCCAATTGATCGACATCCTCATGTTGATCAACAGTAACATATTGATGCTAATATTGGTAGTCCTTGATAGTGTCCATGTGTTCCGCCGTGACATTTGTTTGAAACCTGAACCTTGCCTCCATAGCATCTGGGTACACTACTCAGTATCCTCTGTCCAACTCGTCTGAAACCATGCGCATCATTGTCTTCAATGTGGCCGGACTAGAAACATACTTGTGCATGATGTCTACACTGATAGGAAAGTCTCGGCTAGTGGCGGTGCAGTCAGCATGTCGAAGTGCAAGTCAAGCTCCTATCAGACCTACTTCTTTGTCTTCACCTGGGTGAGTCCCAAGTGACGAGATCGCATGAGTGTGCACTATAACATCCATGCTCTTGAATACTCGTGCATGGGAAGCCTATATGCTAGTGATGAGTTGCAGTAGGTCCTCATAGTTCTGGATCTAACTCCGAATACATGCTCGCAGCTCGACCGCATTAGCCCTCATCCTCTTTGGCAAGTGAAGTGGGGCTCCCTTGTACCTCATCATCCATGCTTGCATTTTATCAACTACAGTATGTATGTTCTTCAAGATGCGTGCTCTTATCGCACATTGTTGCTGCCATCCATGGAGATGGATGACTACTTGGTGCACAGTACCAAACTTGGAGTACAATGCTCGCATAATTGTATCAAGGGAAAATACTTCATCTAGTATTGCCTTCTTTAGTTCAGCTCGGGCGGACATTGTCACCAAGTCTCCCCCTTGCTTGGCCACCTGTAGTTCCTTCGCCATTCGCTCATTCTCAGCTATGAGGAAATGAACACTTGAGCTAGTGGCTTCGACATACACTCTAGTTTCATCGGCCAAAGCAGCTAGATGCTTGTGCACATCAGTCACGATCACTTGTTCTTCAACTTGTGCAGGGGATGTTTGGTCCTCTAGAGGTGGTACTCTATGAGACTACACAACTCTGTGGTAAGAGAAAGGAGATGTTGTGAACCTCAGCTTCCAGCTGACCACAAAGGATCTCAATGCCTCCTTGGTCATTCGAGACTTGCTCATCTTCTGGATGCATTGAAGCGGGTGAGTTGACCTCTTTGTGGTGAGGCATGAGTTTAGTGTCCAGTTCCAACTCCTGCTGCTCCATGTCTGCATCCAACTATTCAAGTGCCTGTTCTATTTCATGAGCAAAGTCTTTCCCCTATGATGGTTCACCCTGTTCGCCCGATGCCAGCTATTTAGATGAATCAACTACTTGTACGGGCACTTCTTCGTCTGTCTGCACATGATGTGCCCCCTGTTGTATCTGTTGTTGTTGTGCTTCCTTCTCCCGTTTGTGCAACTCTTGTTCTTTCTGGAGTTGCTCCCTCAGCTCATGCAACTGCTTCTCTACTTCTTCCATTCTCTTCTTATCACTCTACCTTTTATGAGTCGCTTGTCGCGCTACTGCCTCTTTGCCTGAATAGCCATAGCTACTTATTCTACAAATGATCTGCTCGACACTTGCAGTTTTTCTCCTCCTCCATGCGGTCGACAATATTCCTCTTCCCTTTGTTGCGCATAGGTATGCTTGGCTCTGCTGCTACTACTGGTGCTCTCTGTGATGCTGCATCATGCTGCTTTGCTAACCACTCTACGGCAAAGTCAACTTGTTCATTGGGTTGAGAGGAATTGTAGCAATACCTCCATGAATCTTCCTCAGCCTAATGAAATGCCTCATGGATCCAGTTGAACTAAACTCTCATGCAATGATCCTTCACAATGCAGTGTGGGTCATACAGGTTGAAGCTTCGAAGGTCAAACGAGTAATTCCTCATCTATTCAGCTTCGACATCTGCTTGCTTGATACTTCGAATCTCATATAACCCAATCCACAATGGAAGAGTGGCCCAACGTGCCTTCTTCTTCCGCTGCAGTCTAGCTGTCAATGTTGCTGAGATGTGATACGCTACTTCCTGCATGACAAGTACATCCAAGGAAAACTTTGGCAAAACATGCGGAGGCTTCCGCACTAAAAATTCAGATGAAAGTGTCGGATAGTGAGGCATACCAATCTGCAATGCCTAACAATGCCTCCATTGCTTCCTTTGACATGCAGGGTGGATCCTGTTCGAATATCAACTTGTACATTGGGGTGACAAAATGGTCGGACAACCGTATTATTACTCCCCTAAAGCTGCATTTGGACAACAACTTGAAATATGTGTTCACAATAGTCTCCATTGGTGACCATGCCCACTCCAAGCCTAGGAACTCATGTTGGGCATAGACTGCATCTAGGATGTAGGCAGACATGTAAATCTATACATGCATACCCTCGAGTGACTGTCAAGTCTTCATGACTTGTTCCTTCAGCTAATGAGCTAGTATGCCAGACTAGTTGCATGGTCTTCCTTCTCTAGCCAGTTGGTCTAATGCGATCACCCAACTCTGCGAAAAGGTTTCAGTGGTTGCTTGGCCACTCAGTCGACATGAGAATATGACCAAGTATTGGTACACCTTCCTCAATATCTTTGTCTTCTAGATCTGGTTGGGTGTCATCCTGAAAAAAGCTGGCTCCTTTACCCAATCCTTCATAATGTCTCTGGAGTTACCTCTACTGCTAGGCAAGCTGAATGGAGGACTAATGACAGTCGTGGGCTCTGAAATCTGATACATCTCATCATAATCTCGTGCCCAAAAAGTTGCAAGCTTCCTCCCACTAAAAATTCTCAAGGTCAAATTCTTGGGATCAATGTGAGAGATGATCCAGTGTATCATGTTTGCGCATGGGAACGTCGGGTATCTACATGTAATCCGGTACAGGCCGGACTTGTGAATGTTCACATACACTTGATGGTCTTCGAGGTATTCCCCAAAAGTTCCTGCAAATGTTTCATTAACCTCTTGCCACTTCAGTTTGATGTCCTTGTCTAGATATAACTCCGTATCTTCATAAACCGATAGACTAGAGGACACTTGCTCAATTGTTGCTCCAACTGTAACTCCATTAGTGTCCTGTGATCCTATTCTCTTGGAAGCCATTGAGACAGATGAACACCTGAAAGATATGGAAACAAGAAGCATGCATGGCAAGAAATATGTCAGTGGAAACAAAGCAAATCCGGGAAGGACACAACACATACCTGGGAAAATGATGAGCAAGATTGCACAAATTTCACTGTGAGGCTAGGTGACTGGCTACCAGAACTGCGCAAAAGGTAGTCTTAGCTGTCTAGGAGGCAGGACTAGCTGCTATATCTGTGAAATGCACAATCTAGTAAGGCAGTTGGCTGTTGGGATTGTGCAATGTGAAATTCCAGCTGGAAAGGACTGTTGGCCCAGGGACAGATTTGCGCAATTTCTTAGGCCAAGCAGCCACTTTCCTCTAGAAATGCGCAAAACAATCCTGGAGGTCAGTGTTGGGCAGGAATGCACATTTTTGGATAGGAAGGTGAGCCTTCCTTTCCCAGATTGTGCAATGCAGCGTTGGTGAAGGCAGAGCCGGGCCAAGGTTGACCCGACTCGCCAACGGGCAACTAAAAGAAAATAAGACAGTGAATTCATGGTGATACTAAGTGATAGCAGAAGTGATTGAAAGTGCATGCAAAACATGAATGAAAGATTCAGAAAATAGATCAACATGCATGTGGGTGAGGCAGTTCGCCGGTTGGTCGAACGTCCGTGCAAAACAGTTTCATGCATGCGACAGTAGTGAGATAGAAACAAAAACTAAAACAAAGCTAGGACAAGCTAGTATACATGTAAATGACGACAAGCATTCAAAGAAAACAAGCAAACATTACTCCCACAAGTGAAAACACAAAAAGAAACAAAAATGCAGCACAAGGCATGGGAAGCGGGCTTACCCCAGAACAATTGAGCTGAATGTGACGACTGCCCCTAGATGTGATGTGGGATTTCAGAGCTGCAAGGTTGATGTGAGGAATGAGATATGCAGTGTCCGGTTGATGTGTTTTGATAACATCATGGTTGTGACGCACATGCCACAAATCTACGGGAAGTGACACTTCGCGGGAGGTTTCTGAATGGATTCTTGCATGTAACCTCTAACTGCTAAACATAGATCCTTGGTACAAGGGATGCCTTTGCATTCTGCCTTAGGATAAGCAGCGTATGCATGCAAGTTTTCTTTTCTTGGTACCGGAGGGAACCGGTTAACTCAGCTGCACATGCAAGAGGTTGTTCAATTGCTTGAAGGAAATGCACATTTCTGGCTGGGAGCTGGGCTGACTTCCCAGGAGGTTTGCGCAATTTCTGGGCAAAGCAGTTGACTTCTACCCAGATTTGCGCAAATTATGGGTTGATCAGCCTTACTGAGGAAATTTGCGCAAATCTTGCTGGGAGTGTTGGCAGGCAAGATTGTGCAATCCTGGAGCCTAGCAGGCTACCATAGAGGATTGCCCAATTTCTAGAGGGAAGGCTGGTTGCCCTCCAGAAATGCACAATTTTCAAGGGGAAGCTTCTCAGCCTGCATCTGGACTAAGTCTGGGTGAACAGCCTGTGAGGGGAATGGATCAAACTGTTGCCAACACGCTGCCTTTGTGCAAGAAAGACACTGAAGCTTGTGAACTTGGCGAAGCAAGGCAAGCTACTATGAAGGGTGGAAACGAGGCTAAGGAAAAATTTTGGAGGGTGATTGTAGCTGCTACAACACTGCCCTTAACTTACTAATATTGTCTAGGCTATAGAAATTTACTTTCCCTAATATTTTGTGCCATAGCCATATTGATATGTTTTTCTCAAGTAGCAATTCATTTTGGAATCATCAAACACATACATGTTATTGTGAATCTCGATTGCCTTCCCTACTAATTTTACATTCTGTGATTTTTGTATCTCACATTCCTTAGAGAGAAAAGTCACATCATAGGCATTATCACAAATTTTACTTATGCTTAGTAGGTTGTTGTTGAGACCATCCACATATAATACATTTTGTGATTTGGCCTTTTCATCTGGAATGACTATGACCTTTCCTTTAATTTTTGTAGGAGCATTATTTTTGAATGTGACATTTCCTTTACTTTTCTCTTTTAGAAACAAGAATATACTCTTATCTCCAATCGTCTTCTTGGAGAAACCACTATCTACATACCATTTTCCTTCCTATTCATGTGCATATAAAGCAAGTCCACACTCCTCAGATTTCTCAGTCTTGTACTTCCACCTCATGTCTCTTTGATGTACTGACTATTCAGAGATCTTCTTTCTAGATGGATATACAAACTTGCTTTTGCATTATTTTTCCTTGTGGCTAAAGTTAATATATATGAAATAGTCAAATTCATTCAGTAGAGGGGAGAATGGATTTCTACTCCCAAAAAATGAATTTTTAGACCTAGGATTCTGATAGTATATAGATCTAAAATTTTCATCTCTTTCAAATTTGACATTTCTACAATTAATGGCTTTATGTTGAAAATTTTTATATTAATAGTAATGTCCATATAACAACTATGGGTACATGATATTTGATAATTTATGAGCTTGAGTGGATTTATTATACCTTAGTTTTCTTGTTGGCTAAGGAGGAGTATTTGAAAATTTAATAGACTTGCTCCATTGTTGAGTGTTGTAACACCCTCCTCCCACATTTACCCAAGTTAACCAGTCCATCAGGGTAAACATGTGATGAGATGCTACGATGATGTGATTCAATTCCCCATGTAAAGTTAAGGAAGTGGAACCAAAAAAACAAAACCATTATGACCTTCCACACATGCTACAGAACCTTTAGGAGTCAACCAACCCTTCCAGGTGACCAACAGTTACAGGTCTATTTGGGCACATCACTCCCATCATTCAGATTAGTAATTTTAGGGCTCATCAAACCCTAATTCTATTGCTACATGCCCTAGACAAGTCATCACATTGAATTCCATCATTCGTGAGAGTTTCATGGCTTGAAGACATCCTGAAATGACTCCTTGAGGGACCAGCGTAGCCTTGGTTAGGGGTAAGTGCACTACATAGCACTTAGGCCCATTCAAGCCTGCTTTACAGAGCACCTAGGCCGACTTTGACCTGCACTGGGTGAGATTGAGTGAAATCTTCATAGGGTTCTGGGAATATTCTTTCATTCTAGATCATTCTAGAATATTCCCACCTCTTATCCTCCCCTATGAGCTCGAAATTGGATAGGGAATGAATCAAATAACCTCTTATGCTCTCATCCCTTCCTCCATGGAAACTAAATCCCAAATTGGAAATTCATTCAATGACCAATTTATGACAAAACTACCTCCATTATCCTATAAATTGAGCACTCATGATAGTGATCAGGGGCTAGACTTTGAGAATTTGTAAGGAGATACTGTTGGTGTGAGGTTTGAGATTGTGAGCAAGTATTTTTATGCTTAATGATAGATTTTTCGGCGAAAATCACATGAGAGATCATTTGTCGACGCGTTTCGAACCAACCAGTGTGGTTCATCGTCAGGACAAGTTGCGGAGTGTTGTGCTTTTGGGGTGATGAAGGATGGAACTCAAGATGGATGAGTGACATGGGATCAGAATTCTTGGTTGTCACTCTTCCTTCTACTTAATAAAGTTGTTTACAACTTTTCCCATATTCTTGTCTTTATTTATGATGATTATATGTGTAAATGCTTTCGATTCCATTTGCTTATAGTAGATAGATCTCTTCCTTTGATTGGTTTTTGTCCTCTGTTTATGATTGCAGGTACTTATCGAGCGGATTCAGTTCGAGAAGGAGTGACAGGAGATATTCAAAGGAGATAAAGGGAAGCGAAAGATAACAAGTAGGTCCCTTATCTTATTTATCTTCAATAGAAAAAGGTTAAACTATTTAAATCTGTTGTTCTAGGTGTAGCTACCCACCTAGGGAAATTGTATTTATCCGTAGATGCAAAATTCCACATAAAAAATTGATGACCACACTGGGGAAGGACCATCATTCATGGTAGTTTATCCTCATCATAGTACACCCTAGTAGACTTTACTTGCTTTCATTGATCTTATTTCAGTCTTTTTGAAGTGTTTTTGGTCAAAAAATTGAGGTTAGATGTCTTTTGATTGGCCTCTCTGGCACCAGCATAGGCTTGGTCATGGGACAGTGCTTTGTAGAGCACCCTTGGCTTAGAGACAGTGCTCTACAGTGCATTTATTCCCACTTTAACCTGCGCTGATCCTCCTTAAGCTTAAAAACCCATCTTTGGCTTCGATTTTTCCAATTTTGCTTCTGAAGTTGTTTGTTTAAAGATCAATGTTTCTATGATTCTGAAATCAACTTGTATCTTTTCTCCTAGCCCTACTTTGCCCTTGATTTTTTAATGTTTCTTAAGAGTTTTATTTATCATTATCAATTCATTGTCAAAGTTAGTTTATATCGATTAGTATTTTCTAAAAAGGAAGTGTCGTAAAGTCTTCATTTCTTTGAAAAAGAAATTGCCATAATGTCTTTGTTTCTTGTGAAAAGTATTGATTGGTTGTCTGTGCATCTAGTTCCTTTTTGTTCATTTAAACACTAAAGGGACTGAAAAGAGAAACTTTCATTTTGCATATTATAGTTTTTGCATGCTTGATAGGAATAGCTAGGGAAATTGCATTAGGTGTGCTCTTTGCTCTTTGTCAAAGAACTGATTGCTCTATCCCTTACTAGCTATGGTTTTCATTGTTAATTGAATGAAAGAATGTTTCTCATGTTAGTTTCATTCTAGGAATTGAAAACATACATCACGTGGTGAAACTTGAAAGGAAAATTCTTAAGAAGATCAACTTAAAAGTTATCTCAATCAACCTAATGGAGCATTGTAACTTAACGCATAACATTTAGAGGTCTAGGCTAGAGACGTGTTCTGGCATCGTAAAACATAGAATCTGTCACTAACTTGTCTACGTTACATTACGAGTGTGATACCTCATTCCATGTACATAAGTATATCGTAGCTCGTCCATGTACCTTTGGGTATATAGGGCGGTGTTACAATACGTAAAGTATAAAGGAATGCTCTCACTATGCAGTTTCGCATTAGATAGTGCTAGCATGGACTGGGCCTCCACGTACTTTTGGGTATATATGGGAGGACTAAATTAGGTTGCTATCCATCCTTGGGTAACCGATTTGACCGCCTTGTACACTGTGATACACCGAACACAGCATTAGGGGAGATTCCCTGCCCGTACTTCTCGGTTCACCAAGAGGTATTCTGCAGTTCACAGTTGCTTGGTAATCTTTTTGCCTAGATTATCCCTCTTTTGTTTTGATATGTTATTTTGATTAAAATAAAATTAACTGACTGCGGATAACATCCTCCACATCACTCCTTAGTTGATATTAGGTTGAGACATATGGCAACAACTCCGGAGACCACCGATCAAGGAATTCCTTTTGATGGGAATCCTAGTCCTTTTCCTCCTTTCGGAAATATTCATGTTCCTTATATGGCTACATTATCCCTTCTGGGATGTACCATTGGCTTTCCAGTATGTTTGTTTTCAACCTCCTTGGTTCAAAATGTTGTGATTTCTCCTCAATCGAGTACTCCTCCAACTGGACAAAATCAACCTCCAGTTGATCCTAAAGTTGACCCTTTGACTTATTCCTCGGTTTTTTCTTCCTCCCCTTCTTCCTTTTCGCTTGGTGAAAGTATTAACACTAGTAACCAGGTGGCTAAGAAGAAGAAGAAAGGGAAGAAGAAGAAGAATAAAATCCAACAGGGGGGAAACCAAGCAACCATTGCTTTGAATGCAACTTCTGATGAGAAACTATCCGATAAGCCTCACAAACTTCGATATCCTTGCAAACTTTGTACAAGAGACCATCTTCTTCGAAATTGTTCTGGTATTCCTCAAATCTTAGATGAATGGTCTTCTCGTTCACATCATCCTTTTTCATTAACTTCTGGAGATCATGCTGGTGACACACCATCAACTAGTGGTAGTAAAGTTCATGGAAAGAAGGGTAAAGTTAAGTTTCCTTGTAGGTTATGTGAAGGGAATCACCCCATTCACCTTTGCCCCTATCTAGATGAAGCCAAAAAATTGTTGGATAACCGTCCTAATTCTCCGTAGTGACTTCCATTTGGTTACAGGAGACTCTCCCTTAATCCTTCACTAGTTGATGAATTGACTAACCCAAATCAACCGTCGGTCAAACCCACTCTCTCTGAATGTGAATCCCATGAGTCTATACCTGACCAATCACAGGTCGAGGAAACACTTGACCCGATTTCACCTTCAGTTAATCATACCTCTCCCGAAGAGAGTGAATATGATAACACTCAAGTTCTTTTCGTTTCTTTAGATTCCAATGAGCTTGGGGGCAATCCTCCTATTCCATCAAGCAGGAGGAAAATCCTCCCACTCTCATAACTCAAGGGGGTAATTCTCCCGTTCTTACGATACCACCTCCAAGTATTCTGGCCACTTCCTTTGATTGGAATCAACTGGTAGGATGTCTTCTTCCTTCTTATGTGCCTTTCCAGATCATAGTACAGGTTTATAATATGATTGTACCTGGCACTATTATAGATGAAGGTGCATCTGTGAGTATCCTTTCCTCCACTGCTTGGTAAGTGCTTGGTTTTCCGCCACTTGTGCCTATTACCTAGAATCTGTTGGCTTTTAACAGAGGAACTAGGCAACCATTAGGGATCCTCCCTCGATTGCCTATTACTTTGGGAGGAAAAATTGTTTATCTAAATGAAATGGTAGTCCCAGGCCCTTTAGATTACAATTTACTTCTTGGGCGTGACTATGTTTATGACATGGGAGTTATTGTTTCAACACTCTTTCGAGTGATGTGTTTCCCGCATGAAGGAATAATTGTCATCGTTGACCAATTTTCATTTCCCGGTCCAAATATGGCTTCCAGTCAACCATCTTCACTAAATGGTCCTTTTGTCTCAATGGTATCTTCCCCACCACGGGTCAATTATGTGGCAACCCATTCCATGCCTACAACAACTGACGATCAATTCTGTGATGTTGTGCAGTATGTACTGGGGGCATTGGAACCAGATCTCTCTAATGGATTCCTTGCTACATATCACTTCCAGAGCATTGTTCTCCCATATGATGGGAACCTCTTGGAAGTCATGACCTCTTATGGGTCGTGAACAAAGGAATATAAGGATAGTTCTTTTAATATGTCAACCTCATTAAAAAATGAAACAGGTCCTAGAGCATAGTTCCTTGTCTTGTGTCAAGATCGTTAAAAAATGAAACAAGGAATATGAGTAGAGTTCCTTGTCTTGTGTCAAGCTCATTAAAAAATGAAACAAGGAATATGAAGATAGTTCTTTTAATATGTCAACTCATTAAAAAAATGAAATAGGTCCCCGAGCAGAGTTCCTTATCTTGTGTCAAGCTCGTTAAAAAATGAAGCAAAAAATATGAGGATAGTTCTTTTACTGTGTCAACCTCATTAAAAAATGAAACATGTCCTAGGGCATAGTTCCTTGTCTTGTGTCAAGCTCGTTAAAAAATGAAACAAGGAATCTGAGCAGAGTTCCTTGTCTTGTGTCAAGCTCATTAAAAAATGAAACAAGGTCCCCTCGAGAAAATTTCCAATTAGAGTCCTTGATTAGATCTCGTCAAAATCCCAGTCGAGTCTTTCACTTGATCTCATATATGAACCTTCATTCCATCCACCTTATAGCCACGAGTAGTCTACTTAGGTGAATGCAATGAAGCTTGGGGGGCATGCGCCTAGAATCGAGTCATCATGCTGGGAGCATGTAAACCAGTATCAAGCATAATTTTTTGTTTCAAGCTTGTGTAAAAAAGAAACTGAATCCAAGCATAGTTTTTCATTCCAAGCTTGTGTAAACATGAAACTAAATCCAAGCATAGTTCCCTATGGTTCAAGATTATGTAAAAATGAACCCATATCCATTTTAACCCTTGTGATTGCCATTCAGCCTCTTCTGTCAGACGAGCCTTGGTTTTTTTCCTTCCATCGTCACTATCTGCTTGGCCGATCATACGCTTTCACTTGGTTGTTTTACCCTTTTGGAGGAACAATTGCAATGAGTGGTCTTATTATCCAGCCTCTTCACATAAATCAACATGTTTTAAGAAGTTCCAACATCACCAAAACCAGTTGTTATCCTAGACACCACTCGTTCCTCTAAGTGGAGTCCTCTTTAAGCTCTTTTCAGACTCTCAAAATATGAAAAGATTGTCGAGCGCTTTTCCTTTTCAGCTCGTTAACGGATTGGAAACGACATCTACTCAATACAGGTTTAACCCTTTTCTAGACTGAGATAGATTATTTACGGAAAAGGAATACGTTGATTGAACATGGTCAATAGGTTCTCTCTCATATTATTTTATGCTTTTTCAAACTTGAGAGACAAACTTACGAAAAATAACTTGTTCAGTTTTCTTTTTGTCCCATTTCAAACTCTCTAAACATGAAAAGGACCGAGTTATCATTGTCGTTAAACTCATTAAAACATCAAATAGTGACAAACTTGTCTATCATGACAAGGCCGAGTTTCACCTTCGCTAGACTCGTTAAAACATCACATAGTGATGGATTCACCTGAAGGGTGGAATTATACAACAAGCATATGTTATCCTCCTCAAGCTTGATAAAAAATAAAGAGGTACTGGTCAGCAATGACTGGGGAAAATGGGAAAAGGGGTAAACCACTTTATGGTAGCAGGTCGCTCTTGAACATGACACTTTCACTTAATCTCTGTGACTATTTGGGTTGGGTTATTCTCTTGATGGTTATCATACCTATGGTCTATCATACCATCCATTACTTTGGTTTGGGTCAATGCTGCCAATTCATTAGGTGTCTCCGACATGTTCAAGAGAAGTCACTCAGTTAAATTCATCCTTTGCAATACGCATAAGCCTTCATTTTCATGACCGCCATTCCTGAACCTTGTGTCATCAGTCATATTCCGTCTCAAAAAATCATTACACTCGTTTTGTGTCGTTGATGTGGGATACATCAAGGCCCTCCTACGACGAGTCACTTCTTGTCGACAACAGCACATTATCCAAGAAGTTAACTTAGAAACACCCTTTCAGTACCTTGAGGCTTGCATACATCAATGGCAAGTTTCTCACTTCCGGCGATAGGTTGACATCACTGACCTTCGACTGAAAGACTTTGTATGGTGTTTGACATCAAAAAATCCATTTACACCATGCAAAATGTACTACAATACCTTGAGAATCATTATCATTATCAGTGATTTCTCTCGCGTCTGTTAACGACTTACATCATTAGCTGGTAATCAGATAATGTCTTCCCATGTTCGGCTTCAGATCACATTGTTGTGGGGAAAAGTATCCGATGCGGATGACCCTATCCCTACTCTAAAGGTGACAGTCTTTAGCAACAACTGAAAGTAAAGCTTTGATATTTTCCTTTATGAAAGTACAGAGAGAAAGAAGAAAAGATTAACCAACCTAGTGTCTTTCGCTTAGTCGATCCTAATCCTCTCTCTTTGTCTCTTGCTCCCAGCTCCTTGCTCTCTTTGCCGGTCCAGCTACACACAGATCCTGCACAAAACAAGAGAGGAAACTACAAGATACATGTACTCATAACTGATGCATGGATTAGAGTGAATCAAATATACAAGTAAATACAACACATCAATGCAATACAAGTATATAGGAGAACATGCAAAACTTTATTGATAGAAGTAACAGGGTTCTGAGAAGGTTACAACCATTGATGGCTCCAATCCAGCAGCACCTCCCCAGCAGCAAGAACTCTCCTCTTCACCTCTAGTAAAACAATCACCCAATAGCTCTAACTGTAAACCAACAGCACCTCCTTACTTTACACAAAATTCCAGCCCTCTTTAGACCTCATAGAAGAGCTCTATATATAGGAGAGAAGAAGAGAGGATGAGTCAGCTTGAGACTGACATGAAGCTGCCTTGTGTCCTCTCCCTCTTCAGTTAATCTTCAGTTCTTGAGTCCACTTGGAGATCCTTGCTTACACATGGTGATCAAGTACCTCTTACTCATCACAGGGCGAATCTTAGGAACCAAGTGTCAGTTTGGAAGCTTCCTGGGCAGTTGACACCTTGCAGAATGACTGTGCCACTTGGCCAATCTCACCCAGCGCAGGTAGCCTTCATTAGATTTGACTTCCAGCGCAGGTACAAGGAGGAGCAGTTGCATTCCAGCGCAGATGCTCAGTGGAGCAGCTGACATGATCCAAAATTAGCCTGTTTTGAAGTGTTTTCAGGTGGAGAACTGATTGGAAGTGTTGTTGTTTGATGACCTTGTTCTTTTAGGGGTAAGAACAACATGTTTAGGGACTGAGGATCCCTGTAATTATTGACATTTCATGCTCCATGTTGCGAGGCACAAAAATGTCTATAACAGTTGCCCCCTAAAGTATGAGGCCGTTTATCGGGTGAAATGCTTTATCTAGAGGGTCCGAAGTTCATTCCAGTGCTGAGGAGGCGCCCTGTAATACAATACAATACAATACATTATTTTTCATATTTTCATGATCTAGCTGAGGCGGGCATTCCCATGCTCAACTTTTATAAATACATTTTGGTACATATGACAGACGATCGTCTGAAGGTAGACTGATAATTTTCTGATGAAATTATCATCCTTTGAATAGGATGATCATCTGCTGCAATGATGTACATGGCAAATGCTTTTATATTTCCTGAATATATATCGCAGCCCGGATGGATGAAACTAGATCCGGGGTCTTCAAACTCGTTCGATCTTCACTCTAAGTACAAGTCGATCCATGTGAGAATTTCACTGAAGTCGAACATGGAAAGACATCGCTTGATTACCGGTCAATAATGAAAACCGTTAACAAGCGCGAGAGGAATCACCAATAATGACGATGATCCTCAAGGTACTGCAGTACAATTCACGTGGCGTGAATAGAGGACTTGGCGTCGAACGCCACGCAAAATCTTCTGGTCGAAGGTCATTGATGTATACCTGTCGCCGGAAGTGAGAAACTTGCCATTGAGGCATGCAACCTTCAAAGTACTGAGGGGGGTGTTCCTAGATCAACTTCTTGGATAATGAGCTGAAGTCGACAAGAAGCGATCCGTCAAAGGAGGGCCTTAATGAATCCCACATCAATGACACGGAACGGAGCTAATGATTTTAGTGGAGGTGAAAACAAACTGTGACATATGATTCAGGGTGGCGATCATGAATGGATGAAGGATAATGTATGGCAGTCGATGGGACACGGTTGACACTTTCAGAATGACCCCTCTTGAACATATAATGACACTGATGCGATGGATCGGTAGCATTACCCCAAATGTGGATGGTTTGGCGAGGACCATGGCGATGAGACCGGTGAATGAAACAACCCAACCCGATGTGGTACGGAGGAAAAGTGTCATGTTCAAGAGTGACTTGCTACCATTAAACTTTGACGTTCTCCCAATTTTTCCCCAGTCATTTCTGACCAGTACCTCTTTATTTTTGTCAAGCTTGAGGAGGATAACATATGCTTGTTCTATAACCTGCCCTTCGGGCAAGCCCATCGCTATGTTTTAACGAGCCTAGCGATAGGGAAACTCGTTCTCGTCTAAAGACAAGTTTGTCGCTATTTAATCATTTTAACGAGTCTAACGACAAGGAAAACTCGGTCCTTTTCATTTTTAGAGAGTCTGAAAAGGTACGAAAAGTTAACTCCGAAATTCCTTTTTCGTCATCTAATCCCTTAAGTCCGAAAAAGTTTAAAATAATACAGAAGGGATGAATTTTCGGTTGCTTTAACGAGCCGAACAAAACAAGCGCTCGATCTTTTTGTGCAATAATCCCTCAGGTCCAAAAAAGATTAAAATCTAGAGGAGGGATAGCTTTCCGGTCGCTTTAACGAGCTGGAAGGCCAAAACTCGGCAAACTTTTCATATTTTACGAGTCAGTGAAAAGAGCTCAAAGAAGACTCGTCTTTTGAGGAACGAGTGATGAACAGGGATAGCAGCAGATTCCAGGTACAGGTTGGAATTCTCCAATCACGGCAGTGTCACAAGGATGGCTAAGTGAAATCACTCTTCGCAGCTGTTCCTCAAAATGGGTAAACAAACATATGGAGGTGAACGATTGGCCAAATGAACAGATGGAGGCGATGGCATATAAACACGACCAAGGGTTTTTAATATGGCTTTCAAAGGTTACATTTCTCGAGGTTGTTTACCGGTTCATTTTTTCTGGATGAGCTTGAACTGCTAGGGAAAGATTGCTCACAATTTACGTTTATTTTTTAACGAGCATGAACTTCTGCACAAAAACTGCTCGATGATTTTGCATGCCCCCAGCATCATAATGACGCATGTCAAAGGAGGGTGCCCCCCAAGCTTCATTGCATTCATCTTGGTGGTTGGAATGAAGGTTTACCTCGGGGATTTGTTTCATTTTTTAATGAGGTTGACACAAGTTTAGAACCGTCCTCAGGACTCCTTATTTCATTTTTTAATGAGGTTGACATGAGTTAGGAACTATCCTCGAAGCCGACAAAATATTTAGGAATCTTCCGAATCCAACCAGAAGATTGGATTAGATTTCATTTTGTAGGTTTCCACCGTTGCCACTCCCGCCAGATTACTTGGAGGCGGTAGGGCGAAAGTACCCATTAAGGCAGGGTCTTTTAGGAGACCTATTCCGATATTTTGAAGCAAATGATTCCTTCCATGGATCATTGGAATGCTTCCTGTAACTTGTGAACTGTTGGGGAGAAAAGTTTGTTGGTCAACGATTGTAATTCCTTCTTGGAAGGGAAATGCAATCTTCCTGAAGTAGGTCGACACAACCGCGGCCATGGCATAGATCCAGGGCCTTCCTAGTAGGATGTTGTAATCGAGGTTCCCATCAATTACTTCAACATCAATTCCTACTGTTTTGCCCCCCAGTTCAACTTGCAAGTTACTTAAAATCCCGTATGGAGTGTATGATCGTCCATCAAATGCTTTTAACGTCGTTGACGATTTTGACAAGGGTGGTGAGCCTAAATCTTTCCAGCAACTCATCGACATAAGACATGTAGATGCCCCCTCATCAATAATTGTTCGATGAACAGTTTTGTTGAGGGCTTTCACTTGAATAAGGAAAGCTAGTTGAGCTGGTAACTGAGGGTCATATCCTTTATGATCAAAGGCCACAAGATTGGAATCCATTGGGCCAATCCCACCTATCGTTGATAATAAAGCTTTCTCTTGGGAGGGGCAATTTTGTGGTACTTCAAGTGTCGACATAGTGGACGGCGATTGGGCCAGGTCCTTTACTATATTATAATTCTGTGCTCCTTTGGCACGAGGATTAAATGTCGATTTGTGTACTACTCCCTTTGGCGACTTTATCATTGGTTCAGGAATGATGGGTGGCACAACTTTGGTCAAAGCTGTCGTCGAACTACTAGGTTGTTCATTAGCCTTGTTATTCGACAGCCATGGATTCCCGTAATCTATATTCCTTGTCAAAGCATTATTCTGCTGCTTTGAGGTAGACAACATAAGCACTTGGGATCGGGAAGCATTTTGATTAGCAACCAGATTTGGACCAGGATTAGGAAACAGATCAGTCAACACAGCTGAGGTTTTCGGACTCTTAAAGAATCTTTTAAGCTCAGCTTTGCATGGACAATCTGCTGTCCAATGATCCTCATCGCATATATGACACCCCGAAGGGGGTTTCCCTTTTCTCCCTTTCTTTTTCTTCTTGTTTCCTGGTTGCTTCAGTTGTTTGCCCTTGTCGTCCGACACGGCACTCACTTCCGAGGCAGGAAGTTCTTCATTTGCATTTTGATTCGAAGTCTTACGGCTTTTCTTAGACGAATCCCGTGTTGACTTTGCGTTTGCAGTGCCCATCACACCATCGCCGGCATGATAGTCACTATTTGATCCAGGAGGGGGAGGAATTGAAAATTCCGGTCTAGGGGCGTCAGGTATCTTGTCATAGAGCGTGCCAGACTGAGTATATACTAAGTCTAAATACTGGGCACGAGCAATAACTTGCTCCTCTGTTACGACGCCTCCCTTGGCCACATCTTCTGTTATAGCAGGAAGAAGCGACTTTATAAACCACTCAGCTAATAGCTGATCTGGAACATAGGTCTTCACCATTCTGCGACGACGACGCCACTCATGTATATGATCAGATATATGTGTGGCCGTTGTCTGTTTGAAATTGGTTAAGATCTCTGTTCCAGTTTCGTACCTTATAGGTAACTGAAAGTGGGTTAAGAAAGTCGTGGCTAGGGAACTGAAATTGTCGAAAGAGGCTCTAGGTAATTCAATATACCATTTAGCCGCCGGACCTGTCAATGTCCTCTGAAAAAGGCGAAGCCTTATCGAATCATCATTCAAGGTGTTCGACGAACACCACAGATGGAAAGTCATCACATGATTCGACGGGTCTTCGCCAGGATTTCCATTGAATTTAGGAATGTCTGAAGGAAGTTTGTGAGGAATCGCTGGCCACCAATGGGCATAGGCGATTGGATCATTCGTCAATCGATGTAAATCTGGTAATTCTAGAGTCGCCACGAATGGCAACTGCTGATTCAGGTTTGGCGAGGCGTACCCAGGATATGATGGAATCGCCTGAGCAGTAGGCCTTTGCATACCAGCATAATGCAACTGATGTTGATAGGACTGATATGGCTGGTGGGCTTGGCCACTGTAAAGTGGTTGATTTAACCCGTTCTGAATATAGGGTTGCCCACTATTCGCAAAGATCTGTTGCTCAGATCCCTGGTACACCTGTTGAAACTGAGGTTGTTGGTATTGCACCATCCATGGTTGTGAAGCCATGTTTTGCTGTGCGACACTAACCGACGGACCAAGATGCGGGGTTATGGTTCCCGTTTGTATCTGTGTCGTCCCGGCAGTTGGCGATTGTGGTTGTGTTGCAGGGTCAATAGGCTGTTGCATTACAACTTGGGGTTGACATACAACAGGCATCGATTGAACTTGCGACATGGTTACAATTGCTGGCGTCGTCGGGATACTAGACATAGGTACACATTGTTGCATGGAATATACAACTCTTGGTTGTTGGGGTAACATAGGTACCCAACTACTCGTCGTTACTTCAGTCAAACCTGAATGTGGTTGAAAACTGCCGTATGGGTATCCCCCCGAAAGGGGAAGTGAAAGGGCATATTGCCCCCCATACGGTAACAATCCAGAGCTCAAGGGTATAGATGGCCTTTGAGGACTGGATGGCCCAAACTGATTCCCAAAGGGATCAATTTGTCTAGTTTCAACATAAGAATTACCGGGTATTATACCGGAAGAACAAACTGGAACAGACCAAGTTGTCATAATAGTCCCTGGGTGGACTCCTTCTAACTGATGAGAGCTAGTCGGGACGGCTGGTATGCCGGCAAACATCGTTGAGTTGGTAGCAGGAGCTTCTGCTGTCGCTGTGTCGTTTGGCACAGTTCTAGATGTCGACGGTTGTTCAGACATTTTAAGTCTATCCAATAAACTTCCTAACGATTCTTTAGGAACTTCCAGTGGCGATGGACAAACTTCTGATGCAGAAGAAAAAAGAGTGGTACCTACTCCAAAATGCATTGGAGTATTTGCTTGCTGCTCCTCTACGATTTCCTCTATTGCAATCAGACCAGGAGGAAGAGGAAGACCGTCAGGTCCGTAAAAGATTTCTGGTGCCGAAGAAGGGGTTGCTTCGACAGCGACAGTTGTTTGAGCAACAAGACTCTGTGGACCGGTTTCAGATGGAACTGGTTCAGTTATGCAAGTACTTGTTCTCAGACTAGGATCAGTACTACTGTCCCTCTGTCGCTGTTGAACTTCTTCAATAGAGGCAGGGATTCCAGAAATATTAGGAGTGACAGAATCTCAGATGTAGTTGGAACTGTTGTTCTAACTTTAATGGGAGATTTTGACCCGGTCAAGCGAGTTTGCTTCGTCCGTACTACTCTCGATTCCGGAGACAAAGGTGGTTGACTCGCAAGTCTCCCCGAACGACGGAGTTTTAATTGACTTTCCTCCACGGTTGCGGATTACTTGATCAACTAAAATACAAAAAGGGGAATTATGTTTCCGTATTGAATGAATTTTATTAGACGCTTTTAGACATAACTTTGCTTTTTCATGTTTTAAGAGTCGAGAAAAAGCTAAAGATGACTCTAGTCGCCTTCGATGTATTAACGAGCCCGAAGTGACAAATGCTCGGTTGGACCTTTTCAGTTATAGAGTTTGAAAAGGGCCAAAAGAAACTGCTCTGGAGATCTAGGCAGAGGGTGTGCCAAACCTTTCGCGAAACCACAGAATACGTTTTACGGTACGGGTGGTCGATCTTCGTGAATGCTGTGTTCACTGCATCACGATCAGTAGGGCGGTCGACACGGCTTCCTAAGGATAAAGGATAAATGCCTATAGGGGTCTCCCAATATACGCGACGGTACGCGGGAGCTCAAGTCCGTATTAGTGCTATCGTCCCTCAGGAGGAATCACCCACCTTCGTAGAGAACGACAGTCACTATGTTTAACGACGCCGGAACACGTCTCTACCTAGACCTCTAGATGTTTGCGTTATGTTACAAAGCGTTGTTATGTAAATTGGGTTTATTTTAATGTTGATCTTGCTTAACAGTTTGTCTTTCAGGATCACCACGAGTTGTATTGGTACAAATTCCTAAATGCGGCTAAAATGATAAGCAAGCTTTTACAATCTTTTTAGCTTTGAAAATCCTAGCTACTGAGGGGAGAGAAAAACAATATCTTTCCACATAGAGCACAAAGCACAAACTAATGCACTTTCTCCTAGATCAGACACGCAAACTTATCAAAAATGCAAATGCAAGATGCATGTATTTCTTTTCTTTTCCTTTAATGTTGATGTAGACAAAAGGAAAATTGTTGTATGACTTTCGAATTCAATTTGAAGCGTAAACAAACAAGCTTTGTCTAAAATGAAAAGACACCTTACAGGTACTTGTTTCAACACTAAAAATATATGAATTCAAACCATAATATGAAAAACAAACAAACTCAAACAGCTATGAACAGTAATAAAACTAGCTCTTCAGATCACAAAGACACTTTTACAGTTCAGGATCTAAGAGGCCACAGCTATACTGGTTCGCTTTTCACAATGGGAAACTGTAACTGAAACAAGAAATACTGAAAGAACATTCACAGTTTCATCACACAACTGAGGCGGAATAATGTCAAGGAGAATGGTTTACAGCAAGTACAATGACCAGCGAGCAATCAGCAAAAATCAGTGAAAACAAGGCCAAGACACAAAGGGAAAGCTGAGCAAGACAATGGCTAACTGGACCAGCGCAGGTTCTAGTCTGCCAGTTTGACTCTCAGCGCAGTTCCCGAAGGGAGTACCTGCGCTGTAATGCAGACTGCCTGTGGACAGCCTGCACTGACACACGAGAGTTTCGTCTACAAAGAATTCCGGGTCATAAAAAGCTCAAAAATGCACTGTTTTTGCTGAAATAAAAAGCTATAGGTCAAGTACAGGCTAAGGGATGATCAAGAGGATGAAAAGCTATCACAAAGAGTAAAGAGTCTTTTGTAGATAAGCTCTTCAAATCTTGAATTTGCTCAGCAAATGAGCAAGAGTAGCAGTCCCTCTACTTCGCTTTTGATATAGTCAAAAGCTTTTCGATTTGGTACTCTTTTCTTCAAGAAATGAATAGCAAAATACTACAAACACCAATAAGATACTAGGCTCCCCAGCGGAGTCGCCAGTTTGTTGTGGGGAAAAGTATCCGATGCGGATGACCCTATCCCTACTCTAAAGGTGACAGTCTTTAGCAACAACTGAAAGTAAAGCTTTGATATTTTCCTTTATGAAAGTACAGAGAGAAAGAAGAAAAGATTAACCAACCTGGTGTCTTTCGCTTAGTCGATCCTAATCCTCTCTCTTTGTCTCTTGCTCCCAGCTCCTTGCTCTCTTTGCCGGTCCAGCTACACACAGATCCTGCACAAAACAAGAGAGGAAACTACAAGATACATGTACTCATAACTGATGCATGGATTAGAGTGAATCAAATATACAAGTAAATACAACACATCAATGCAATACAAGTATATAGGAGAACATGCAAAACTTTATTGATAGAAGTAACAGGGTTCTGAGAAGGTTACAACCATTGATGGCTCCAATCCAGCAGCAAGAACTCTCCTCTTCACCTCTAGTAAAACAATCACCCAATAGCTCTAACTGTAAACCAACAGCACCTCCTTGCTTTACACAAAATTCCAGCCCTCTTTAGACCTCATAGAAGAGCTCTATATATAGGAGAGAAGAAGAGAGGATGAGTCAGCTTGAGACTGACATGAAGCTGCCTTGTGTCCTCTCCCTCTTCAGTTAATCTTCAGTTCTTGAGTCCACTTGGAGATCCTTGCTTACACATGGTGATCAAGTACCTCTTACTCATCACAGGGCGAATCTTAGGAACCAAGTGTCAGTTTGGAAGCTTCCTGGGCAGTTGACACCTTGCAGAATGACTGTGCCACTTGGCCAATCTCACCCAGCGCAGGTAGCCTTCATTAGATTTGACTTCCAGCGCAGGTACAAGGAGGAGCAGTTGCATTCCAACGCAGATGCTCAGTGGAGCAGCTGACATGATCCAAAATTAGCCTGTTTTGAAGTGTTTTCAGGTGGAGAACTGATTGGAAGTGCTGTTGTTTGATGACCTTGTTCTTTTAGGGGTAAGAACAACATGTTTAGGGACTGAGGATCCCTGTAATTATTGACATTTCATGCTCCATGTTGCGAGGCACAAAAATGTCTATAGCACACATATTCACATGGTTAGACTCATACTTGAGAGAACAATTGAATGAGATAGAAGACCCCGGATCTAGTTTCATCCATCCAGGCTGCGATTTCAGGAAAGTACCAAATCATCTGTATGATGGCTTTACACTTATGGTCATCCCACCATGGGTCTATATCTATAGATGACTACCTATGTACATGTAATTAAAAATTTATATGTTGAGCATGGGTATGCCTTCCCTCAACAATTCATTAAAATTCCAAAATATCATGATATTATGTATTGTAATTGATGGAGGTTACCATCCGCTTCAGAACCTCCTCATCACATAGTAAAGCATATCCTCAACATTATCATTTTCGACTTCATGCTTTAGGGGGAAAATGTTATAGGTCTATTTGATCATATCTCTCCCATCATTCAGATCAATACTTTTAGGGCTCATCATACCCTAATTCTGTTGCTACATGCCCTAGACAAATCATCACATTGAATGCCATCATTCCTGAGAGTTTCCTGGCTTGAAGACATCTTGAAATGACTCCTTGAGGGACCAGCGTAGCCTTGGTCAGGGGTAAGTGTGCTGCAGAGCACTTAGGCCCATTCAAGCCTGCTCTACAGAGCACCTAGGCCCACTTTGACTTGCACTGGGCGAGATTGAGCGAAATCTACATAGGATTCTGGGAATGTTCTTTCATTCTAGATCATTCTAGAAGATTCCCACCTCTTATCCTCTTCTATGAGCTTGAAATTGGATAGGGAATGAATCAAATAACCTCCTATCCTCTCATCCCTTCCTCCATGGAAACTAACTCCCAAATTGGAAAGCCATTCAATGACCAATTTATGACAAAACTACCTCCATTTCCCTATAAATTGAGCACTCATCATAGTGATCAAGGGATGGAATTTGAGAATTTGTAAGGAGATACTGTTGGTGTGAGGTTTGAGATTGTGAGCAAGTATTGTTATGCTGCCAGAGTGTTGTGCTTTTGGTGTGATAAAGGATGGAACTCAAGTTGGATGAGTGACATGGGATCAGACTTCTTGGTTGTAACTCTTCCTTCTACTTAATAAAGTTGTTTACACCTTTTCCCATATTATTTTCTTTATGTATGATGATTATATGTGTAAATTCTTTCGATTCCATTTGCTTATAGTAGATATATCTCTTGCTTTGATTGGTTTTTGTCCACTGTTTATGATCGCAGGTACTTATCGAGTAGATTTGGTTCGAGAAGGAGCGATGGGAGTTATTCAAAGGAGAAAAAGGGAAGTGAAAGATAACAAGTAGGTCCCTTGTCTTATTTATCTTCTATAGAAAAAGCTTAAACTCTTTAAATATGTTGTTCTAGGTGTAGCTACGCACCTAGGGAAATTGTATTTATCCATAGATGCAAAATTCCACATAACACCAACCCCTGAGACAACTTAAAATTTCATTGATTTGGACCCTCAGCTGCTTCCATGACAAGCCATGCATGCAACTGAGACCTTCCAGTTGCTCCCACAGCAAGGCATGCCAATAACTATGGACTTTTCTAGCTAGTTCTGAGCCAATGACCCCAAATTTTGTGCCACTTTTTCAGGGCCAGGTCTCAGGCCACTGCCCAAAACTTCATGAAACTTTCAAAAATGATAAAAAACAATGGAATAAGGCCACTAATGCAATAATTGGTACAAGTAATTTATCTAACCACTACTATCCATTGCATACATTTCATCAAACATGTCACAAATATGTAATCTATAAGTGATAACAACATATCTGAGCATATGGGTCTCATACTTGTCAGATATTCGTAAGGAAACATTGATGCCTTATCACAATAGTTTCATTATCATGTATTAGGTCATATATTCATTGTTCATTCATTTTCTAATCAAACATGATGAGAGACATACATCAAGACTTCCATAAAACATCCTCATAACCAACATGTATTCAACATAAATGACAAAGATATGACAATCATAAAAACCACATATGAACAAGTATATTTACCCATCAAATAAAAGAGGAAAGAAGATATTATTAACATATCCAAAATGCAACCAGGATTAGGACTTCCATGTACCACCCGACCATAGATTGGATGAACCAAATATTTCCTTCATCCAATCACCCCCATGTCATATTCCAAGCATGAATGTGGGATCTCATAAAACAACTCAATCAAAACCAAACCAGGGCTTCTAGAGGCCAAACCACCTCAACCCTCAACCAGTTATTCCACCTCATGGTCATAAATCACTAACCATCACCATATTGGTCTCTACCCAAGCTATCTGGGGCTCTAGAGCATTTTTTCCAATGAGGACTTCCAAGACTAGTAACTCAACCCACAGTTGTTCTCGGGCTTCTAGAGCGTTTGTCCAACCAGGGCTTTCAAGACTATTAATTCAACCCACCAAGGGCTTCTAGAGCATTTTTCAAACCAACTCTTTTAGGACTAATAACTCAGCCCAAGTTGTTGCAGGGCTTCCAAAGCGTTTATCCAACCAAGGCTTCCAGGAACTAGTAACTCAACCAATAGCCATAAGGAACATGAGAACCAACCAGAAAACAAAAGGAAATACACCCACAACAACATGTATATCCAGGAAATGGCAAGGCTAGGCAAATACACCGTCAATCCACGAAATCCTCCATGCTAATGACATGTCATAACCAAGAAACCACATGCATGTGCCACACATGCCAAAACTATCAAGGAAATCATACATGCAACTCAGTACCTACAAGAAAAACCCATTGTAGTTACTGATCTCGATGTCCTCTTGTGCTTTCCTGCTCTTCCTTTTCCTTCTTGCTCCAACTCCCAAGTATGCCACAGTCCTCCAAGAATGCTCCAAGAAAAATCGAAGTATCCAAGAGTATGAGAGAGAGAGAGAGAGAGAGTAGAAAATGAAAGCTCCAAAATTGAACTGCAAAATCCATGAACTGGTCCTCATAAACCTTTGTATTAATGAGGCCTCTATTTTCTTCATTTTCCTCCTCACATGCAACCTGTGACCTTTCACCTTCATTTTCTCCTAATTTCCATTATTTTCATAAATAAAATGCCAATTAATGTTGCTTTTCCTTTCCAAAGCCTTTTCCATTTCAATTTCCAATTTCCATAGCCATTAATTAATCACAAGTGATCACAATCACTATGTTTTTTCCCAAAGTTTAAATTGGAATACGTGTCCCGTGACCATGGTTATTATTTTTCCTTGATCAACTTTATTACATGGATTTTTTACCAAGGTTGTTACAAGTGCTTCTCTAACTTATCTTTAGTTTATCTTCTTTGGCTTTTCCTTTTAATTCCTTTGCATAGCTTTGGAGATCTTTGAATCACGTGGACTTGATACTATCCTTTCCTTTAAAAGGATGTTTAGGGTTCATAATATCCTAGACCTACCTTATTTGCTGGAGATCTTTGACTTCCCATAATTTAGTTTAGTTTCTTTGTTCCTTCAACAATTTTTTTGTCAAAATCCATCTCATTTTTGGACTTCCCAAGGTATTTTCTCAGGGATACAATCTTTGCCTCTAAAATGTGACAATACTTTTCCCATTCGATGATTAATTCATTCAAAACCTCATCTTTCCTTTTCAATTCCTCAAGATTGAGTTTCAGATAAAGAATTTCCTCTTTATATGCTTCTGGAATCATTTTCTCCTATTTCTTGGTCATCTCTTATTTCAAGGGTTTATTCTCATCCTCTAGCTTATTACAGTTCTCTTGTTTTTCTTCTAATTGTTCCGATAAATTTTCTTTAATATTAATAGCTTCTTCAAGTTTTTCTCTTTGATAAACAAACTCTTTATTATAATAGTTTCAAATACCTTATTTAGTTCACAAAAACTACTCTTTTAGTTTCTTATCTTCCTTCTGACCTTCTTTAATTCATTAAGAGAAATGATGAGCTTCCCTTCAAGATCCATTATGCCTTCTTCTTCTTCATCAAGGTATGAATCGTTCTTGGATTTAGATTCAAATTCAAATGTCGTGAGTAATAATTCATTAATATCATCTTCTGAAGACTCTTCTTTGTTTGATTTTGATGAAAAAATTTCGTCTTTGGAGTAGAGCCCCTTTTTCTTGATTTTTTTTTTCTTCTGAGATTTTTTAGCTTTCTCTTTGGGATTGTGATCCTTTTCATTTTATGCCTTCTCTCTATAAGGACACTTGGAGTCACAATTCCCAACTCTTCCACATTCAAAGCATTTGAAGCGTATCTTTCCCTTATACTTACTTGAACATATTTTAATTTTCTGGCAAATTGAGCCAGCTCCTAGACACATTCACAGCTGGAATGTTTTTGGTGATATTTTTGTTCCTTATTCTTCTTTGACACTTTAAATGCTACCTCCTTTTGCTCATCCTTCTCTTTTCCTATTCTCATCTCATAGGATGTGGGGCCATCCTTATATCTGCTCCATTTAAGAGAATTCGAGTTTGACATCTCTTATATAGCTTAGAACTTAGCATTGAATCTCATAGACAGAGATCTAAAGACCTTCTGAACAACAATTCATCTTTTATTTCTTCACCGAGTCCTCTAATCATGTTTTCTACCTCATCAACTCTAAGAAAATATTCTACTATATTTTCTTCTTCATTCATTCTTAAGCTCTCGAGCCTAATTCTGAAGTCTTGAAGATTCTCTTGTTTAAATTTCTCATCTCCTTCATAACTATTCTTAAGCTTGTCCCGTACTTCCTTGGGTGACTTACATTGCATTACTTTTACTAGTCCAAATTTATTAAGACCAAAGAGAATGGAATTCTTGGCCTTTGCATTGTTCCCATAAACCTTTTTACCATTTGCATCTAAAGGAGGGGTTGTTGGGACAATATAATAAACTAATGTAGAAATTATATGTAGATTTGCAACTGCTTTTGGAATTTTCTAAATCACAAGACACAAACCTACTCTACTGCACTACGAAATTCAATTCACAATATAGAACACAAATCATAAACATGCAAGAAGAATTAACACACATGCACATAAATTTATCTAGGGGAAAGAAATTTCTCAAAACCCCTTCAGCCTTGTTTTCATTAATCAAGTAAGTAAGAGAAGAAATTACAATTGGCAACTCAATGCTAGAGCTCAACCTACAAAAGAAATTCTATTCTCTCTATTGAATGACTGATCTGGCTAGTACTTAACCAATTTAGCCCACCATGCCCCTATTTCCTTGCACAATTCCTGATTAATTTGGACCCTATTATTTGGGGAATTCCTTTAATTGATTATGCAATTCCCAAGGGTGGTCCACTTGATCTCATGCAACACATGTACACTCAGCTAGTTTACAATTGTTGGTTAACTACCTTGGAAACTCCACCACAATTATCCAACTCATATTATTTAAATGCATGAGCTAATTATTATCTAATTGATCAGTTAACTAGATGATCTCTAAGTTAGATAGTTTCCCCACTACTTAACTGACCACCCACTACTTCTATTAACAATTATAACTAGTTTAACTTATTACAAATGAAATTAAATCAACCTAGGCTCCTAAAATTTAGGAATCACTACATACAAATGAAATCCATGCCCTTAAATCCATGTTCTTAACTCAAATTAACTAAATTACAAGTTCCATGTCACCTCAATTAACTACTTTGACTAAGGCAAAATCAAATTAAGAATTTCTTGCTGCATTTTCAACAACCCCTCTCAACAAGAAAGGGATTATCAGCCACCCCTATCATGAGCCTCTGGAATGTACTTCTTGCAAATCTGATTTTTTATGTTGCTACTGCAACATTTGCAACTGAGAAGCATCCAAAAAACAAACTAAATCAATTATGTCTGTAGCTATCTACTGGGAAAAATTGTGCTGTTGTTGACTCTGCTACTGCGCCTCTTGCTCTGGTGTCAACACTCCTCTGCACTCCTCAGTATCCAACTAACATTGATCCTCCTGGTACTGAATATTGTGGGCCCCCTGTAGCAAGGTAATGATCCATGAGGAGAACACCTCAATGGACTCTGCCCAAATTTCTACACCTCTTGGACTAAGGCTTCACATCACCCCACCTCACACCTGGAGGTATGGTTGTATGTGCTCTCTCTAACCACTTATATCAAAATGTCCCCCTATTGGAGGTCTCTACTTTATTGGATGTCTCCACTCTTCCTCCTCTCTTCCTCTCCATTTGTGGCTACTCCACAACTTCTTGAGGCTCCTTCTGAGGTTGCATGTTAAGGGGTCTAACATGCTCCCTATCAACCACCATATCTTTAATCTCCACCTTTCTCCTCAAGGTTGTGCATGCATCTTTACCTCAAGTGCATACTGGTTCTTGACTCAATCGCCTATCTACTTCACCTGTCCAATAGCTATGTAGTGCCTCAGAAAAGCTTCACCTTTACTGAAGATCACATCATAACCATGGTATTCCAAAACTGCTACAAAGATGAGATTTTTCTTTAGTCCTAGAATGAACATAACATCATTGAGTCTGAGAGGGGATCCCGACTCCCTCTTAAAGGTGACTGTACCAATCTTGGTCACATTGTACCTTTCGTCGCCCCCAAAATCAATATTAATCTAGAGATCTTTCTCCTCCAGGACACTGAAAAAAAATATATTCCTTGTCATGTGGAACGAGGCACCAGAGTCCAAGTACCGCACTTCCCATCATGGTGTTGGCCATGCATGAGATAAGGGTGAAGTCAAGATCAAACTGTGAAGCTATATCTTCACCTGTTGCTCCTCCTACAACCTCCTTCTTGTTAGATGTTTTCTTTGGACACTTTGTAACATATCACCAAAATTCATGACAATTGAAGTATTTAATTTTGGAGAAGTCTTTCTTCTTGCCCTCTTGGATGGATTTAGACTCACCTTGGGACTTCTTTCCCTTGGTCTTCATTCCTTTTCTGACTAGAGCAAAGTCCTCTTCCTGCTCTATGGATGAGGTTCCATCTCTGGTATTCCACCTTATTTCCTCCTATACCAAATCAGACCATAAGCGTTCCCAATTTGGTAGCTTCTCCCTCCCGTTCACTAAATCTTGGTAGTTGTACCAACTCTTGGGAAGGCATAGAAGGGTTAGGCTCACCAAATCATCCTATGCTACAGTAACACCAACCCCACCAAGTTCATCATGACATTGTGTGAACCTACTCAGATACTAAGGTATGGAGTCATTCTTCTGCATTTTGATATTTCAAAGTTTGTCCTTGAGTGCCAGCTTCCTGTGGTCACTAATATTCTTGAAAATTTATGTTAGTTATTTCGACATTGCGAATGAAGTTTCTTTTCCGTGGATATTTGAGAATATGTGATCTCGTACTCCCTCCATGATTATTCTCCTCGCCTTAGCCACATCTTTCTTCCACTGAGCAAGGTTCTAGACATCAACAGATGGTGGTTATGGAATGTCTATCTTGACATATTCTAAAAATTCGTTATCATCCAATACCACCTCCATGTGATCCCTCCAAGCGATGAAATTAGAGCCGCCTTCCAAGGCATACTCTAGCCTCAACCCGTTGAAGCTCATCTTCCCAACTCTAAAGAGATCTTGCAACAATGAACTGAAAATTCGATTCTACTAAAAAACAAATTCAAAATTTATGCTCTATTGTGAATCCTTCTCTGATACCAAGTAGAAATTATGTGTAGATTCGCATTTGATTATGAAATTTTCTAAATCGCAAGACACAAACCTACTCTACTGCACGGAATTCAATTCACAATCTAGAACACAAATCATAAACATGCAAGAAGAATTAACAAAAATTCACAAATATTTATCTAGGGGAAAGAAACTAATCAAAATCTCTTCGACCTTGTGTTCATTATGTGTAGATTCACATTTGATTATGAAATTTTCTAAATCACAAGACACAAACCTACTCTACTGCACGGAATTCAATTCACAATCTAGAACACAAATCATAAACATGCAAGAAGAATTAACAAAAATTCACAAATATTTATCTAGGGGAAAGAAATTAATCAAAATCTCTTCGACCTTGTGTTCATTTATCAAGTGAGTAAGATAAGCTATTACAATTGTCAGCTCAATGCTAGAGCTCAACCTGCAAAAACAATTCTTTTCTCTCATACTAAATGAATAATCTGGCTAGTACTTAACCAATTCAGCTCACCATGCCCCTACTTCCTTGTCCAATTACTGAGTAATTGGGCCCCTATTATTTAGGTAATTTGTCTAATTGATAGCACAATTCCCAAGGATGGTCCACCTGACCTCATGCAACACCTATACACTCAACTAGTTTATAACTCCTGGTTAACTGCCTTGGAAAATCCACCACAACTTGGAAACTCGTATTCTTTGCATGCATGAGATAATAATTAGTTGATTGATCAGTTATCTAGATGATCTCTAAGTTAGACTGATGTCTCACTACTTAACTAATCGCCCACTAGTTCTATTAACAGTTAGAACTAGTTGAACTGATTACCACTGAAATTAACTCAACCTAGGCTCCTAAAGTTTAGGAATCACCACTTACAACTGAAATTTATTCCCCTAACTTGAATTAACTAAGTGAAAAGTTCCATGCCACCTAAGTTAACTAGTCCAAGCTGTTTGCTAATGTGGAATTTTGAATTTTCTCAATTTGACCAAGGAAAAATCAAATTAAGAATTTCTTGCTGCAATTTTCAACAACTAATACATAGCTCCCAACATCTACACCTAAGGACATGATGTAGGCTTCCATCCTGACTTTATAGAACACATAACTTATACCATCAAATACTAGTATCTTACTTGAATAAGCATCTTTATTTTCTTGTGTGGCCATGATTTCCTATTGATCTATCTTCCAGTAGTTAAGTTGTTCCTAAAGGAACCAAGCTCTGATACCAATTGTTGGGAATCAAGAATTACTAGGTGGGTAAATCAGTAATTAACAATTTTTCCTTATTTTATGTTGAGCACTTAAAAGTTTAATTGCATACAATCAAACAACAAATGAGATATGAACATTCACATACATTTGAACATAATTATTTACATGGAAACCCTTCTAGGAGAAAATTCACTAAAGCTTGCTTTTGTATTATGATGTGAATCTACAACACCTACTCAGATTAGATCACTAATTTGTGAGCACCTACTCATAGGAGACCGCAACCCCCTCCAAATCATAAAGCCATAAATTTCCTAGAGGCACCAACCTCTTATAAATACAGGCTCCTACGTGCTTCAACCAACTATTCTACTTTTGATACAATTTTTAAATTGAGAATAATGGCCTACCTCAGTATTACAAATTACATAGTGACTTGATATGATGTCTTTCTACATCTCTCTCTCCTTTGTTCTACACAAGTACATTTAGTTGCCATTGTATATTCTCCTTCTGGTCTATTGTACTCCTTGAGCTTCACTCAGCATACTGAGCATTGGTACAAAGCCATACATATTCTTCTATCACGTAGTTTGAGAAGGTTCTACATTAAATGAATCAGAGTTTGTAGGGAGGTAAACAATGGAGCACAAAACTAGTAATCATAAATATACATAATGGTTTCTTGCATGATAGCAATGATCCTAAGATCCTTAAATTCTTAGAACAGCTTTCTTTTTGAATTAGTTGATCACATTACATGATCATATTTTTTCAACTAAGACTACTTTATTAATTTGAAGTGTATGAATCTTGTCCTCCATTATTATTTGTTCAAGAATAGAGAAAGTTCATTACTGAAACAAATGTGCTACACCATTCGCATTAATTGTGATTTCTTGCATTCAACTAGTGCAATTCAATTATGCATCATGTTTGTTCTTCTGGCATCAGATTATGATACACCATGTTTGATTTAACAATTCCAATATATCACAAGTTTTTAGCAGCATTCTATATCTCGAAAATTAGCTAGCTACTAGATTCAACGAATTCCACCAAATATGGAATTTTTCACTCTTAATGACTTGGCATCATAAACCCAAGGGGCTATAACGAAACCCATAACAGATGCACACTTAAAATAATAGCATGGGAGTCATGAGGTATTTTAGTGTGCAAGTAATATGGCTTCCCGATCGTCGACTAGCCATCTTATCATGCACTTGAGTCTTTCCTGCATTGGGTCCCAAACTAAATGGGAGGTTGGGGGGTCGACCCATTTATGCTATGAACCAACACTTTTTCCTCCTACTAGCTCGAAGGCCCCAACTAGGCCAAACGGATCGATTATAGGCCTTTTTTTCCATTGCTTTTGAGCGTGCAACTTGTTCAATGTCGAAGCCCAAGAAAATTAAATACACAATAACACTTCAATAGAATGACCTCCTGACATGATCTTCAAAGTATCTTCCACATCATCTTATTGACATCATACCTACATCATCTTGACATCATCAATGCCTATGTGATGCCATGTGTCACTCACAATAGGCCACTTAAGAACCTAAAAGGTCCAAATTTTCATGCCACATGTTGCATGCCTGGGGTTCCACATTAGCATGTCCTAACAACATCTTACCATTGTAGCTGCCACATCATCATCCTACTTATCATCATTAGCAAATTAAAGTGCACCATGTGGCATGTCATTGTTAGTCAACGTTGTCTTGCGCCATGTTCTAGCACTTTTCCAAGAAAAGACTACCTCTCGACTGGAATTACCTACTAACTAGGCCAAAGGCCCGACTCACCCGGCTTCTTCAAAAATCTGCCTAAGTCCAAAATTTCTTTAACAAATAAATTTCTTGCAAAAACACAAGGTCTCTGTGGAACCTTGAGGCTTGGATCTCTACCAAAATTTCACTTGGCCATAACCCCATCATCCTTTGAAGTTTTTCAAACTACCTTATACCATTAGAAATTTCTTGCCAATATTTATCCATCTAAGAGCATTATATAAGCAAATGAGCAGATCCCCTAAGGCGGAAGTGCCTTCAAATATTGGGTCAGCCAACCATCATAGTTATAATATTTTTAGCTTTCTCACTTATCCTGCTACTAAGATGGTTCTCTACTAAAAAGTGCAACTACGAGAGGACTCCCCCTGAACCTGACATCAATGAAACCAGCGTGGAACCACCACCTTTGACATCAATGAAAACTTTTTTTCCAATAGGGATTTGATCCCTCTCGATGCATGATTGATCAAGAGTTATATGGATCACTTTAAATATTGTTTATGAATGGTGATGGGGACCAGGTACATATCCGGATTACACATAAGGAATTCAATATCACTCACGATCAAATTCCTGGGGAAAGAACCTGACAAAGGTGGTCCATAGTCCACAGAAAGATTCGCATATTGTGCCTCATCTCTATTAGTAGACAGACCATCATTTTGAGAGGGAGGAAGAGAGGCACCCCATAATTGATGGGAAGGTCAGAAATCGGGACATCCCTAATAGAAATACTATCCAGACAAGGAGTATGGTATCTAGAAAGGCCAATGGGGCGATTCAAAGACTCTAGTTGTATCAACAGGTTTTCAATACTGGACCTACAGGATTCCATGACCTCACCAACACCTTCAGACAACGATGGATAAGCAGAGGAAGATGGATGAATATGGGGTGATTCACGACCATGAAAAGAAATAAGTGGATTATATTTGTTACTGGAGAATTCATCGTCTTAACGTCACCAATTGAGATTGCGACTAATGTCGTTGTGTATCATGTGTTGATTGCTTCTGAAACTGTCGAGGGAATCTCGCCATTACATGACTAGTGTGATGACAAATCAAGAAACAGAAAGGGATACCCCAACAATATATGCATTGCGTATACTGGATAGAGCCCCTCATCACATTGATTTCAGTAGGGAGTCCACCAGAAAAATTTACTTCCACAAGGAACCAGGGAAGTTTCTTGTCCATCGCTCCAAGACTTTTTGGATCCAAGTATACAAACTTTCCAATTGCATCACTAATTTCCATAATCGCTCTTTTTATCCATAACTCCAGCGGAAGGCTAGGTAATTTTTCCCAAATAAGCCACCTGTGAGGAACCTCCAACAAAGGGTTGAATCTGACATACCAATGGTGTAACTAGAGAAAGATTCTACCATTTACCTATGGAGTCTTTAGGATCCTATCAACATCGTCTGAATGGAGGAAATGAATCCCGAACCACCTGTTCATCAAAATGATAGTTTTAGGATTGTATTTTGGGATAGGTTCCCACTATTTCTTCACCCACTCATGCATTTTAGGGCCATCTATGTCTGCGAATTCCTAGCACCCAACCAGGGCCCGTTTCTGTAGGATAGTCACTTGGTCCCAAAGAACATCATGTTCAAAACATAATATAGTATTCTACAAGCTAGTTTTTATAGCCTTCGTGTTTTTCTTCGATCTATCTTTACCACACTCTGCGATAATAGGTTGTTGGGTATCAAAGCCATGCAATGCATATCTAGTTGGGAAAGAGTCCTCGAGCATATGACCAAAGTTGGGTTGTGTGCCCTTTTCATCCAGTGGAACCCCTTGAGATTTCACATATGACAACTCAGCTGCCATGGTGGTTGTGATGAGCTCGTCAAGTTCCAATGAATCAGTCCCCGATGTGGACTGCTCACCTATGTAACCAAAAATAATAATGGATACACACCAAGATTACATTTTTTTTACAATCAAAGGGAATAATAGAGGACCAGATACCTAAATCTCCACCAACCATCAAACATGTATGGGGCTAGTAAATAACAATGGTACAATTGGACATAAGTGGAAAAGAACTACAAATATCTAATGTATCCAACCTGATGTCTGCGATCATAGTAAGATAAGGAAATCCAAAGTGGATTATATGGATGTGATAGTAAACGAGCATATTAAATTGCATTACTTACCCCCAATCAGTGATATGACAATACTATCAACACCAAAGTTTGAAATGAAAAAGCATGCCTAAGCACATATGCCTTCCTCACAAATGAAATGTTCCAATTATGGATCACAGACCTAGCAGAGATCCAGAAAACCACACATATGAAATATACAGAGGCTCGGGCTAGAGCCGAAGGTAATCACCATAAAAATCGATAGGAAAAAGTCAGAAAGAGAGAAAATTCTCCTGCTTTCAAATGCATTGCCATCAATCTATCATAACCAATGTTGAATGTCACTCAGAATAGGCACCAATCAACTAGATGAGCTAATGACAAACATATAAAATAAAACAAAAACTCGATTGTGTTACCAACACCAGTAACACTAGCAACCGGGACACCGTCACCAACTAAAACCAACAATGCCAACCAAAGCTTTGACAAGGTTATGTAAATTTTAGTGTATTCATATCAACCGAAGAGATCAAAGAAAGTACTTGAGAATCCTTTATTTATACCAGCAACTTGCCTATAGAGTAGGAAATTACAACTCCAAAGTCCAAAAATAAGGAGTAAAATTTCCCAGAGCCCCAACCAGATGTTGTTCACTACCACCTCCATAAACGACGTTTGGCTACCCTCTCCTTTCTGTAACAAACTAATTATTGGTCGTCCTCTCAAAATTGATATTGTTTTCCCATAACTAAACTTCCTTCACCATAATCCTATTTTTTTTTTTAATCGCAAGTTGTGATAAACCTTTGCAATATTGTTTAATTATTCCCAGTCAGTGACTAGCAAAGGAGAAGTCCATATGCTATCCATTGTTGATATTTCACATATGACAACTCGGATGCTGTGGTGACACTAATGAGCTCATCCAGATCTAGGGACTCAGTCGCCAATGTGGACTGTCACCCATGTCACCAAAAACAATAATGGATACACACCAAGACTATGAATTTATTACAATAATTAAGGGAATAATGAAGGACCATATACCCAAATCTCCATCACAGGGGTTTCACTAGGGGAAAAATACCATACCACGTGGGTTATATTGGGGAATATATATTGAGGAAAAAATAACATAATATATTGGGGGATATATAGGGGGTAAAGGGTTTTTATATTGGCAAGTATAAAAAATGGAATTCAAAGTTAATGAAAAAATATAAAGGGGTATAAAAAATGTTAATGAAAAAATGGATACTTACAACATCTAGTGAAAGTATGGGTTTTTAAAATTGGGAAGGTGTATTGGGTTCGTGTTGGTAGGGGGTTAAATAATGTGATTTTAGAGATTTTTTCCAATATGTAGTCAAATTATGGGTATTGTTTAGTATTCCATGAACACACGTGATATGTCAGAGGTTCATTGGGTGAAGCCCCCGTGATCTCCACCAACTACCAAACATGTACGGGCTAGTAAATAACAATGATACAAATAGACATAAGTGGAAAAGAAATACGGATATCTAATGTATCCAGCCCAATGTCCGTACTCACAGTAAGATAAGGAAATCCAAAGTGGATTGTATGGATGGGATAGTAAATGAACATATTAAATTGCATTACTTACCTGCAATCAATGATATAACCATACTATTAACAATAGAGTTTGAAATGCAAAAGTGTGCCTAAGCACAGATGGCTTCGTCACAACTGTAACATTCCAAGTATGGATCACAAACAAGGAAAAGGTCCAAGAAACCACAAAAATGAAATATCCAGAGGCTCAGGCTAGAGTTGAAGGTAGTCACAGAAAATATCAATTAAAACACAAACCCAGAGAAAAAGAAAATCCTCCCACTTTCAAATGCATTTCCATCAATCTATCACAACCAATGTTGAATGCCACTCACAAGAAGCGGAAATCAACTAGGTGAACTAATGACAAACAAATAAAATAAAATAAAAACTTTGTGTTACCAACACGAGCAACACTACCAACACCAGCAACCAAGACACTACCACTAGCTAAACAACGCTAACCAAAGCTTTGAAAAGGTTGTGTAATTTGTAGTGTATTCATATCAACCGAAGAGACCAAATAAAGTACTTAAGAGTCCTTTATTTAGACCAACAACCCGCCTCTAGAGTAAGAAAATACAACTCCAAAATCCAAAAATAAGGAATAAAATGTCCTAGAGCCCAACCAGAGGTTGTTCACTACCACCTCTACGATCGACATATGACCACCCTCTCCTTTCTGTAATCAAACTTGATTATCTTTATTCCTAGAGAATTAAAGCACAAGATAAAGATTAGGGAGATTAGATACCAAATATCCCATATTAACATTTATTGGTATTCCTTTACCAAGTACACATGGTTCACTTTTCTATATCCTAACCATTGTTTCAATATCCTAACACCATTATAATATTTTACAATTTAGAGTGATATTATATTTCTCTTAGATCATTAATTAAATGTGAAATATTGAATCTGGTGGTAAATTATAAACCCAAATCTAACATTTTATTATCTAATTATAAGCCGGCATTGCATAATTTATAATTAAAGAATAAAAGGAATATGATGCTTCTAAAAGGTTCTCACACGGGGTCATTCAACTTTAATGCTTAGATAATTCAAATAAAATAAGAAATTTTTAATGTTGGAGAGGTTATAGAGAACTGCACCCTTCCCACATGACGATGACAAAAGGAAATAACACATGTTTATTAGTGTATGTTAGGGCAGGATTTTAGCAATGACTATTCATGTTTATTAGTTGTATTAGTTTTTGTCACAATACGACTCTAGCAATCGATTTACTTCTTGATCACTATTAGTTTAATATTGGCCAATGCAATTTATAATGCTTAAGTTTGGATAACAAATATTTATTTTTCAATATTATTGAAAAATATTTTTCAAACATTTGATTGAACCATAAATTGAAGGTCTTATTGCAACCTTTGCACAATATAATTCCATGTGGATAACTGCCTAATATTATTCTGCCATAATTCTTGGACACAATTGCAATATTTATGCCATGATTTTTAGATATTTGTGTAGTGATTTTTTCATTGTTAAGCTTCATAGTAAAACCAACTAGAATTAAATTTCTTGAAAATAATTCATAGTCACATAAATAACATATTTACTATGCTCAACATAATTTAAACAAACATTTGCATAAAAATGCATAGGAACAAGATGTAAATAAATATATTTACTAGGAGTTATCACCCACAATTATTTATGTATTCTTTAGCAAGTAGGAGTAAAAATGTAAATATGCAGATTTACTAGTGGTTACCACCCACCAAAATTTATACAAGTCCTTGTAATTATTTTTTCCACTTCATATATCAATTTGCAATAGACTAATTAGCATCAATTTTCATGTTGACCACTATTATTTTAGGTTGAACAATGCAAATTATAAATTTTAGCTTTAAAAATGAATAAAGTATTTTTCATTATTATTAAAAAACAATTTGTTAATATTTAATTGGACAAAAAATTAAATCTGTTATTTCAGATTTGGTGCCATCTATCCCAGGTCACCTATAAAATTTGCTAACACTGCTTTTGGCAATAACTTTTCCAAAATGATGTCACTAATTAAAACTGATAAAGTTTAATTAAGTTCATTAATGTAATTGTTTTTTCTGATTTTATTATCATTTATGAATTTCGTTTTAGTTTCATTTCGTCTTAAATATGATTTTTTTTTATAATATGTATTTCATTTTTCGTAATATTGTGCAGTTTAATTTTCACAATTCTTTATCATAATTTTCAATGCACGGAAATGAAACTTCCATATATATGATTTTACTTAGTGTTTTCGGTTTTGGTGTATCTGTTCTAAATTGGTGTCGCAATTTTCCTAGGGACGTGGCTACTTCAAATTCTTTAATATCATATCCTCGTTGATTAAATTTTATTGTACATGAGTAACATATCATGGACTCGGCTGTCCCACATAAAAGGACTTCCCTCATTGACTACTGCCCTCTCTGCTCTGAAAAAAACAAAATATGCTACCTCCAGCCATCTCTCCTCTGTACATTGGAGTTCTTGGGCACATTACTGGTGCTTTGTTCACTATTTTTTTAACGTTTGTAAATTGTGTTTTGGTTTGTTTAATTTAGGAAAATATTTAGCGATGATTTTTTTTCCAAGAAGAAAAAAATTACGTTTGTAAATTGTGTTTTGGTTTGTTTAATTTAGGAAAATATTTAGCGATGATTTTTTTTCCAAGAAGAAAAAAATTGTTGATTTGTATTATATATTAAAATTAGTACATGTAAATCTATTCAACCTGGTATCCAGAAATCATATGTAAGTTATTATTATCTAGGGATAAAAGACAAATATATAAGAGTCTTACATGATAGTTAAATTGATGATTTTACAGAATTATCATTATCCTCTATGTACATGCAACACGTGATTTGGCAAGTATATGATGAGAAAATCTCAGAAAAATTTTGTACCTGTGTATTTAAAAAACAAGAAAACACTGCAAAACAAACAAAAAAAGACCAGCCATAAACCTAACATTAAAAAAAAAACAAAAACAAAAACAAAAACAAAACCAGCCATAAACCCAACCTCATAAATGATATGGTCCATATGTAAAGAAATATGCATGAACCCTGGTGATTCCCTGATGCCCGATTATGGAGTTACGAATTGGATTGAAAATTTACACTATAATCATATTTTCTACTTGCTAAAAGTACGTTAGTTAGTGTTTAATTAACTAGATTATCACTTTTAAAAATATTTTCGAATTTAATAAATTAAAGTGGAATTAATTTTTTTTAATGTATTAACTTCACTCTTGTCCATCTAATTTCAAAATATTACAAAAATCAGCCATCCAAATAAGGATTTGTTGTCTTTTCATTTTCCGGGTCATTAATTCGTGCTTTCTCTCTGGTTGGTCTGTTTGTGAATAATTGGAGAGTTTGTGACAACTCCAATTAGACTTGGAATTTCAAAATGTATTTTCTATTTCTAGTGAAATTTGATGACGGTCATTTTTTTCATGTTTATCACTTTATGTTTTACATTTTATGTAAATTTGTTAGTGTCAAATTTTTGTGTGTTGTTATATGCAATTTTTTTTATAACAATAAGGAAGTAAACTTTAAAGTAATTATTAAAAAAAAAAAGTACAAATTCACTACTTTATGAAATGTATATCAATAATATGCAACTAGAAAATATAACTATTCTAATTTTTCTCTATATAAAACAAAATCTCATTTTTACAAGTCAACCAAAAATTAATGACAAGAAATAAATATTACAACTAAACCATTATCAAACTCAACCTCTATCTAAATTACTCATTAAAATTTATAATCCATAATTTAGTAGAAAAAGATAATGTAAAGTTCCAAAATTTTCATTCAACCTTAAATAGTTTTTAAAATAAAAAATAAAAATAAAAACAAACAAACATAATGTCAAATTCCAGGCCATTTTGTATGATTATATTTTGGCATGATGTTTCTGGTAGATAATGGTTCTGTGTCACATTTGTATCATTCTATGTCAAACATGACGTTTGTTAGGGATAATGGTTTTTGTGTTGGACATGATGTGTTAAGTGATTACTTTCTGTTTCGTTTATATTAAGTAAAACCTTTTTGTAAAGTTTCACGCGGGATATACAAGGTTTGGTTTAGTATGTGCTTTCACATTTACCAAGACGAGGACTTCATATCTTTAAAGATTTCTTAGCAACCTCGCATTAATGTGCCGGAATTTGATCCCTGATACAAATATAAGCAACTCGAATCTCAAATACCATTGTTATTCCATTGCATCATAAGAAGTGCTAATTCGTAAGGCTGGATGGCCAAATGAAATAAAGGAAGAAAGAGGTTTTTGGAGGCACCGTGGGTGTGAGATTTAATAAGTGTTAAACTAGCATTTGCACCACATGTTGCAAAGGAAACGCCGTAAGGCAATGATATAAAAAACAATAGCATAGAAGAAAGAAGTCAAAATTTTATGCAAATGACATAAGAAACAACAACATAGAAGAAAGAAGTCAAATTTTTATGCAATTTTGTTTCTTTACCGGTGTTTATTTGTTATCATCAACAAATGGCTAGATCATCTATTCATATTACCAAGTGCTTTCAGTTCATAAGGTTTATCCTAAGGTCCTTGATGGATGCCAAAACTGTCTTCTGACATTGCTTGCTGAACATTTGACAAAGGATGAGAACAATGATGTAATTGAAATTCAAAGATTATGAATAAATAAGGAAGACCTTTATATAAGGGAAATTAACTCAATATGTTCATTTTAAAGATATGCTATCACCAATATTAATATTCATTAGGTTGGGGACAAATAGAAAACTAGCATTAGGTTTCTAACATCCAAATGGTCTCACCATTGTTTGAATTAAGCACTCCTAGTGATAAAAAGAGTGAAAATATGTTAAAAATTGGATTCTATGAGCTTCTAGAGGCCATTATGTTGTCAAAGATTGCCCGAGGTGAGAATTAATCAAGTGTCGGATACCCAAAAAACCAGCCATTGGATTTAGTAAACTACAAGTAAAGCCTGTTCAAGGTGTAAGATCGAATTTACCATAATGAGCATAGACAAACTAATTAGTGGACAGGGAGTCAAACAAACTATGTGCTTCTAAAGGCATTATGTCGTCAAATATTGCAGATGCCCCAACATGAGAATTAAACAGGTGGATGATACTAGAATTTGAATGTGTAACATCAAAGTTCCAAATGGCTAGTTTATAAAGAGAAAATTAGTAAGAAAGGAGCAGGGTAATCTTATATAATTTCATTGGCTTCACATTTGAACATTATGTTGTTCTGAACCATGATACCCTTAATTCATATATTAATTCAATGGAGTTGCCCTCTGTCAGGCTTGCCTGGGCATGTATTTATTTATGTGAGGTTGTGGCTAGTGTCACAGTCACATGTCTCTGCCTTTCGTTTGCATGGATCTATGCTGGGCCCTGGTCGACCAGTAGTCTGCTCTACTTTCCATTGGTGCAACAGTGAGACAGAGCCTTGAACAAAAGTTCAGTCTGGTAACGTAATAGAAAAGGCATATGTTCTTGACTTAAAGGGATGATCGGCTAGTGATCTCATATGTCGTTTTCCCATTTTCTGAGCATTCACATCCACCACTTCTTTAAGTATCGTTTGTGTTACAAGCGAAAGTTAGATTGCTTCTCTGTGTTGAATGATCCACTCAGGAGATTAATTTGGGTGTTAGGATGTTTAGCCAGTTTATAATTGAAATTGTGTAGAAAATTAATGAGAATTTGAAATCACTATTTTATTTCTGAAACGAAAAAACAATTTAAACACATTAATTTTTTTCACCATATTCCGATGAGAACTGGGCCATTGGGGCAAAATTGTAGTTTCAATAGATAATGCATCTCCTCAATCGCGTAGTCTAAACAAATCACAATTTTGCTCGAAAAAAAAATAGAAATTCTAATATGATTTTGAGAAAATTTCACAGAATTTTTTGAGAATCTCGGATACCACTCTCAAGATTCAGGGTTTTGGGGTGCCCTCCTCTGTTTTCAAAGTCTTAATTTATATTGGAGAAGGGAATGACCAATGTCTTTTAATTTTCATTTTTGCTATACACTAAAAGAACTACTAGTACCCTTTTATCCACAATTTCTCTATACAAGGAGCATAGATTTAAATTTCCCAAAAAAAAATAACCTGTTACAATTTTACAAAATGTTAAAAGACACAACAGCATGAATACAGGGTATGCCAGCTTCCTTTTAAAAGCTTTGCACATGAAATCGAGCTCGAAACCAGATCTGCATAATCTTATATAATGTGACCATGATCTTGCAACTGATGCATGAACTCCCTCTCCTGGGTAACAAATCTGGCTAAAGCAAACTTCCCAGCACTTTTATAGGTATCTATAACTACCTTGAACATGAATTCGTTTGACTGAAAACCCCTATGTTTCATTTTGTAAAACATTCTCCTAACACCGTCTACCAACCCTAGCTTCCCATAGCTAATTGTCATACTTGCATAAGTAATTGTATCTGGTTCAAGACCTTTGGCTTGCATGATCATGAACATGTTGTAAGCTTCATTAATCCTCCCAGCACTACCAAGTGCATATATAACAGCATTGTAAGAAGACACATCAAAATCCAACCCAGAAGCTCTCAGTTCATCACAAGCTTCCAAAGCTTCAGCATGCATCCCCACTGCAGAAAAGATTGTCATTCTCAAGGCCTGAATACCATGTGGAAGCTATACAAGAAGCATAGATTTAAATTTCCCAAAAAAAAATAACCTGTTACAATTTTACAAAATGTTAAAAGACACAACAACATGAATACAGGGTATGCCAGCGTCCTTTTAAAAGCTGTGCACATGAAATCGAGCTCGAAACCAGATCTGCATAATCTTATATAATGTGACCATGATCTTGCAACTGATGCATGAACTCCCTCTCCTGGGTAACAAATCTGGCTAAAGCAAACTTCCCAGCACTTTTATAGGCATCTATAACTGCCTTGAACATGAATTTGTTTGGCTGAAAACCCTTCTGTTTCATTTTGTAAAACATTCTCCTAACACCGTCTACCAACCCTAGCTTCCCATAGCTAATTGTCATACTTGCATAAGTAATTGTATCTGGTTCAAGACCTTTGGCTTGCATGATCATGAACATGTTGTAAGCTTCATTAATCCTCCCAGCACTACCAAGTGCATATATAACAACATTGTAAGAAGACACATCAAAATCCAACCCAGAAGCTCTCAGTTCATCACAAGCTTCCAAAGCTTCAGCATGCATCCCCACTGCAGAAAAGATTGTCATTCTCAAGGCCTGAATACCATGTGGAAGCTATACAAGGAGCATAGATTTAAATTTCCCAAAAAAAAAATAACCTGTTACAATTTTACAAAATGTTAAAAGACACAACAACATGAATACAGGGTATGCCAACGTCCTTTTAAAAGCTGTGCACATGAAATCGAGCTCGAAACCAGATCTGCATAATCTTATATAATGTGACCATGATCTTGCAACTGATGCATGAACTCCCTCTCCTGGGTAACAAATCTGGCTAAAGCAAACTTCCCAGCACTTTTATAGGCATCTATAACTGCCTTGAACATGAATTCGTTTGGCTGAAAACCCTTCTGTTTCATTTTGTAAAACATTCTCCTAACACCGTCTACCAACCCTAGCTTCCCATAGCTAATTGTCATACTTGCATAAGTAATTGTATCTGGTTCAAGACCTTTGGCTTGCATGATCATGAACATGTTGTAAGCTTCATTAATCCTCCCAGTACTACCAAGTGCATATATAACAACATTGTAAGAAGACACATCAAAATCCAACCCAGAAGCTCTCAGTTCATCACAAGCTTCCAAAGCTTCAGCATGCATCCCCACTGCAGAAAAGATTATCATTCTCAAGGCCTGAATACCATGTGGAAGCCCACTTTTACGTGCAACATCGAGCTACTCTACTCTATCCCTTGGAATGTCTCCTCTCTTCAGAAGAATGCCCAGTGTTTTATATGTATTCTCATTGGGTGAAGCCTTTAGTTTTAACATTTGATGAAAAACTTCAGCAGCCTCTCTCAATCTTCCATCTGCAATGAACAGGCTAATGACGCTATTAAAAGAAAGAACGTTAGTAAGAAATCCCGATTCTAACATTTCCTTTGCAATTTCAGTGGCTTCATTAAGCCTTCCATTCTTTTTGTATAAGGACAACATCATGGAAAAAGAAAATTCATTTGCCTGCTGCTTTTCCTTCAAGACTTTGAATACTTCTTGTGCTTCAGTCACCATATCAGTGCGAGCATAAAGGTCAAGCATACAGCCTGATAAAAAGGCATCTGGTTCAACACCCAATTTCTGTATGCGTTTGTACGTTTCTTGTGCTTCCTTCAAAAAACCACGTTTACTATAAACCTTAATCAAAGAACTATACACCACAGAGTTCCCTGCAAAACCAGCGTTTTGCATTATTTGAAAGTAACGTACAGCTTCTTCCACACATCCAGCTTCAGCAAATGCATTTATCAAGGCACCATAAACAAAAACATCTAGCTCCACACCTGCGTTAACCATCTTTTCAAACATCTTCTCTGCCTCTGCAGCTCGACCCAATCTTCCATAGGTGGCAATAACAGCACAAAATGATGAACCCTGGAGGTTGGGAATGGATCATAAGCTCCCGGAAGAAACTTGGAAACTGAGGAGGCCAGGCTATAATGACACTGGGTAGCAGACCCCGCAATTACAAAGGAAAAGAACATACAGTAGGTAATGTTAAACGTATGTAACTGGTAAACAAGCTGCAATTATTAAACGGAGATCAGGTTGGCCGATACCACATATCCAAATCGAAGATTTATAACTCTTTATAACGTAGACAACTCCTTGAAATATGTAAACGATATAACATACGGGCAAACACGAGTAAGCAAGGAATTGAGTATACATCACATTATTTTCTGAAGATATAACCGAAGACGCAAACCCCGAACTGGGTATACATATTTAGCAAAGATTCAAAAACAAATTTAAGCAAATGTGCCGTCGACTGCTGGCCATGGTAGCCATATCAAACCGCAGAATAATTAACCGGCACAGCTCTATAAACCTTCATCGTCACAAAAGAGAATAACAGGAAACTACATAATTTCAGAGCAGAATAAGCTCTGGGTAATATCTGAAATGATAATCACATTGTCATAGCAAAATTTATTTACATTTGGGAAAAAACCCATTAAAAGCTCTAACCCTCTTCTAAATTGAGCTTTTTGGCTACGAAACAGGCATCCCATAGATGCAGAGAGCCATAGCCACGCTTTAAGTTTCCCCTCCAACCAGGGCAAGTTCTTACCCATAACTGGAAACTCCGCCACTGTAGACACGTCGCCCTACCAAGCAAGTTGAGCCAGCTCCGGGTCCCAACGTCCTGCGTTGCATTTCAAATACAGGAAAACTGATTAGGGTATCTGATAGGGCTTGAACGCCTACAGTCACGAAGAACAAGGAAATAAGAGCAGAACAAGGAAATAAGAGCAGAGAACCAGCTGAAAGATAAAACCAAAGCTTTTACCTGTAAACATTTCTGATCCACCGCCAGACCATCAAACAGGACCCAAACAGAGTTACCGACCACCGAAACAGCACTGCGGAAAATGGCCGCATCAGAGCAACCTTCGCGGGTGGAATGCAAAACAAATGAAGTCATTCTCTCCACAGTTGGAGATGAGGAAACTCTGGCAAAAGCTCCACCATTGGGTCGCATTGGAGCCACGCTTTAAATTTCCCCTCAAACTATGGCAAGTTCTTACCCGTAAGGAAACTCCGCCACTGTAGACACGTCGCCCTACCAAGCATGTTGAGCCAGCTCGGGGTCCCAACGTCCTGTGTTGCATTTCAAATACAGGAAAACTGATTAGGGTATCTGATAGGGCTTAAACGCCTGCAGTCACAAAGAACAAAGAAATAAGAGCGGAGAACCAGCTGAAAGATAAAACTAAAGCTTTTTACCTGTAAACATTTATGATCTACCGCCAGACCATCAAACATGACCCAAACAGAGTTACCGACCACCGAAACAGCACTGCGGAAAATGGCCGCATCAGAGCAAACTTCGCGGGTGGAATGCAAAACAAATGAAGTCATTCTCTCCACAGTTGGAGGATCTGAATCTGGCATCTTCGTTCATAATCCAGTCCGTCCTCTGTCTGTAAGGGGATTTTCCTTCATAAAACGTGGGAAATTTCTTGTGATCGATGCAGGATTTCTCTTCCGATGGAGGAAATTTGAAGCCCTGAAGATCCATTGAAAACTTTGCCTGCAAAACCCTCACTGGAGATAAAAGCTCATCAAGCTCCAAGCTCCTAGAGTCGGATGCCCAGAGACGCTGCCTGCTCAGGGAGATTTGAAGTAGCGAAAAAAACTGTGCGGCGATTTGAAGCTGCGAGAAAAACTGTGCCGAAAAAATATAAAAAACTAACCTAAACTACATCCAACGGTCTGGAACGTTTCAATCATCTAACATCTAATCTGATGGCTCAAACAAGGACACGGTGGCAATTGGGGGAGTTGATTTCAGAGAGAAAGGCATAAAAATGTGTAACACAAAAAAATTAATTATTTCATTATTTAATCAATTTATCTAATAAAAAGACTCAAAATTCATTACAACCCTAAATTCTAAAATAAATTTGGACTTATCTCTCAATGTTACCTCAGACTCCAAATTCTCAGATAAGATTAATTTGTTTCTCAATCCCCAAATTCTCAGATAGGATTAATTTGTTTTTCAATTCTTCTTCAAACTTTCGATAAAAAACTCAATTATATGGAATAGTGCTAGAAAAAGGGAATAATGTTAGGAAGAGATAAAACTAATAATTCATGTGCCTCAAAAGGTTAGTGTGAAATAAACATGCTTATTTTGATTCATTAACTTTGAGGTAAATAATACTTATTTGTTTTGATTCATTAACTCTGAGATGAATATTTCTGAAAATTACTCCAATGCAATTCTTTCCCGTACTTCCCTTTGAAAATACCTAATAAAATATATCGGGTACTTTTTATAACGTCTAAAAGTTTAAATTATTTTACCACAAAATCAACCCTGGTATCGAGTTATATGGTGGTGATAACCAGATGAACAGGGGTTTTTCAAAATATATCTTTGGATCCAAGATACTGTTCCAGCGCTTACTGGCATTTATACATGTAAGGGGGAGTGGATTTGGAGTTGATAAAGTGAGTACCCTTTCCGTTTACAAGAACGGATCTACGAGCGCTGAGAGGATTGAAAATTTTTATTTGAGCCATCCTTCTTGATGACCATCAAATGAGGGTGGAGCCGAGTAGGGCAAATCGATTTCACTGCGTGTATAACGAACATGATCATAGATGGCCGTATGGTATACATTACCAATCAAATGAACTCTGAGATGTTGGACGCCAGTGTTTTTTTATGTTTGTACACGACACTTCCAACCGGGTATGAGTTTTTCTCCACTTTTTAAACATTTCCAAGTTCGGAGTTCCCTGGTGCATAGAAACCAATGAAAGCAATTCAATTAAAACTCCATACAAGACTTCCGCACAGTATTTATTACAACACCCACCTCAACAACAAATTTTACTCCACAAGTGCAGTAAGTGAAACCCTATCTAAAAATGAATCCCAAGTGGACATGGGCAACATTCCAGATTCAGAATTCATTCAAAATGTCTTCAAAGTGGTTATGGAGGGGACATGGAACTGTTTGTCCAAAGCCCAAATCACCTCCAGGCTAAATCCCTGCATTATGAGCGAGATCCTTCTGCAGATTGGCAGGCATGATGGAAACCTGGCATGGAGATTCTTCAAGTGGGTTGCCTACTTGCCACACTACCAGCACGCCACCCGCCCTTACTGGACCATAATCCATATTCTCACTAAGAACAATAAGTTCAAAACTGCTCAGTCATTGTTACAATCCATTTCCCATAAAGGCTTCCTATCTTCTCCAGTAGTCTGCTCAGTCATTGTTACAATCCATTTCCCATAAAGGCTTCCTATCTTCTCCAGTAGTCTTAGATGTTTTTTTTTTTTTCAGACGAAAAAAATCAGCATGGTATTATATTGAGCAAATATAATGGGCGTTACATATGAACCAAATGTATAGCAGCTGCCAGTAACATAAGCTGTGCCTGTTCAAGCTTTATACAGGAAAAAAAAAACCGAGGGGAGACCAAAGATGAAATCATAGAGTAGACCTAAAAAAAACCTTCAGCATGTCGTCAAAAGAGCATAAGACATCTCTGTTGTGAGGAGGCTATGCTTTCCAAGATAAATTGTGAAGAACAGACCAAAAACTGGGTAGAAACTGTGATTTCCACAGTCGACTCCTGCTTGAACATTCTCACGTCCAGAGTTCTGTTGACGCACCCTCAGATGTAACCCTGCTTAGACTCCTCAATGATCGGCTTCATATTCGCTCTACCCTGTCTCTACGGTGGCTCGATAATTCTATTCGCTTTGCTCCATGAATCATCTTAGTGTGGTTGATACTTTCTTCACAAAAAACCATTCACGCACCGAAACAGATGGAAAGGAGAGACAGAAAAAAGGATACAAAACAGATGAAAAAGAGAGACAGTTAAATGGATCGGCATAGATCATAAAAGAGGCTGAGAGAGGAAAGAAGCAAAAAGAGGGAGTTAAGAGCCATCATTGACAGGCGGGCTCGAGCATAGCAGTGATATGCATCATAGTGGAGCTTATAGGGACCTTGGAGTCCTGAAAAATACAGGCATTTCTCCATTTCCAGAGGCACCAACATGTGGAAATAAATAAGGATCGCCAAAGAGGACGCTGAGCGCCCCACCACCGAAAAGCCTCTTGAACTGAAAGGAAAACCTGTGGAGGAAACCCGTGAGCTGTAGATAGATCGTGCCAGATGAGAGCAGATGCAGGACACTGGAAAAATATGTGGGTATTTGATTCAGATGCAAGCCCACACATAACGCATCTGCTCGGTCCAGACCAACCCTTTCTTTGGAGGACCTCCCAAGTAAGGTTCCGGTTGAAAAAGACCAGCCAGGAGAAAAGGATTGCCTTTAATGGGCAAGATACTTTCCAGAATTTGTAAGGGAAGGTTGGAGAGGGTTGTACCTGAAGAGATGATGAAGCGGCTTCATATAGATCCTTGACTCTTATGGGAATAGATGAGTTCTGTTTAGACCAAATCAATTCATCACAAGTTCCTGTCTTCGTGATTCCGATGTCAGAATAGTGCTTGGTTGCCAGTTCCCAATTCTGTCGAAGTGCATGAGGCATGCCAAGGGAATCAGCGTCCTTCCAGATTGGCAAGGAAGAAGACCAAGACGAGATCAGTTTGTCCCAAGTGAACAGGCCCCGGGAGTGAAGAAAAGCAAGCAAATCGGGGGAAAGGGATTTTTCCATGCCCTGTACAGTAGGATCAATGCCGATGAAGATGTTTGATCCAGAGGAGAAACGCCATCTGAGAAAGGTAAAAAAGAAAGCCTTTATCTTCCTGAAACCAAGCCAGATAGCAGACCCCTTTTTTGATCCAAAAGAGTTATTCCTGAACCAGTAAACTATAGAGCGTCCCCTCATATATTTTTGTTTAATAATGTCACTCCATTTGCTGATGCCGAAAACGCCTCTGTGAAGGGAGATACAGAGAAGGGCTCTGCCAAAAGACCGCTGATGCAGAAGACCCCAACCGCCTGATTTTTTCGTATTGGAGATTAAATCCAAATTTGCCAAGTGAAGTTTTGAATAATGGGAACGCCCTCCCCATAAGAAATTTGCAGATAGAGCAGACAATTTTCGATGTTATCTCTGCTAAAAATCTGCAAGAATATCTATCTTTCCCACAAGTAGTCTTAGATGTTATGATAAATGATTATAGCAATTTGGGCACCAATTCTGCAGTTCTGAGTATGCTGATCAATTCATATGCGCAATCCAGAATGACCCAAGATGCAATCCAAGTATTTTATCAGTTGGGTTCTTATGGAATCAACCCCACCGTACACTCTTGTAATATCCTTCTAAACAGTCTAGTCAAGGCCAAATTGCCAACTATGGCCTGGAAAATCTATAGGGAAATGTTGTGTAGAGGGATCGAGGCTGATTCTCGGACTTTCAATGTCATGATCCATGCCTGCTGCAAACAAGGTGATCTGCAAAATGCCGAAGAACTTGTAAATCAGATGAAGAAGCATGGATTCAATCCAGATTTGTTCACATATAATAGTCTTATTTCCCTTCTTTCCAAGAAAGGAATGCATTATGAAGCTTTAAGCATCCAAGACACGATGTTAGAGAAGGGCATTCAACCCGATATTGTAACATATAACACTCTAATACACGGGTTTTGCAAAGAGGGCAGATTGAGGGATGCATTGAAGATTTTGAACGAAATGGGTGATCTGGTTCCAAATAATGTAACATATACTACCCTGATTGATGGTTATTGCAGAGAAAATAATCTGACTGAGGCTTTCAGACTGCGGGATGAAATGATAAGGAAAGGGCTGGTGCCAGGAACGGTGACATACAATGTCCTCCTCCATAAGCTCTGCGAGGAAGGGAAATTGGAAGAAGCAAATGATCTCTTGAATGAAATGGCGGAAAAGGGTCTTGAACCTGATCACTTTACATGCAATACCTTGATCAATTCGCAGTGCAAGAGAGGTAACATGGCTGATGCCTGGAAACTTCGCAACAAGATGTTACAAACCGGGCTAGTTTTTGATGTGTATACTTACAAGGCTCTTATTCATGGCTTTTGCAAGTCTGGGAAAATAGATGAAGCAAAGGATGTCCTGTTTGAAATGATTATTGCAGGTTTGTAATTTCCAACAAGATTTTATAATTAAAGAATTTTACTTCCTCTTATAATCCTGATTTTTACCCGCAACTATAGGTCTGGGTTTTTTTCATGTACAGTGACCAACTTCACCAATAGGATTTGTTGTATCCATTTCCGTTTGTGAGAAATGGGCCTGTTGCAATACTGAACATTGTATATTAATAAATCAGTTTGTTGTCTGTTGAGTGCAGGTTTTATGCCTAATTTTAGTGTGTACTCATGGCTAATTGATGGTTATTGTGTCCAACACAATGAAGAGGAAGCCCTGAAGCTGCCTGATGAATTTGTCAAAAGAGGTTTATCTGAAGATGTTTTTCTCTATAGTAGCATCATTCGAGGTTTGTGCAGGAAAGCCAAGCTGAGAAGTGCCGAAAAAGCATTCAATAAAATGTCTAGGAGGGGTCTTGTTGGTGATGCCCTTGTTTATACTACTCTTATTTATGCATACTTGGGAGCAGGTGAGCTAAATAAAGCTTCAGAACTTTGCGAAGAAATGGCTTCAAAAAGGATTCTGATCAATCTTAAAACATTTTATGTATTTGATAAGTATTCTCTAGAGATGGATGGCAGACCTGAGGTGTTCTGGAATGGGATGATAGAGAGAGGCTTAGCTGTGAAAAGTGTTGCTCAGAAAGTGAAAACTATTGCACAAGCTTCCACTTCCAGTATGCTATTTTGATATGTAACATTAAGGCTCTATGACCTCTTTTGAGTAAAATATTTGAGGTCCAATAGCTTGGGATGCCTCTCTGGAATTTTCTGAATGGTGTTTCCAACACAGAAGGAAAGTGCTTGAATATTGTTGAAAAAAAAGAAAGTGGTTTAATGATTCCAGAAGGGAATTGTAACTAATGTTGCACGCTTAGGCACTTTAAAGAACGAGATACATGAACTTGGGCTTCCGAAGAATATTAAAATAAGTCCGTGCCATCCACATCCATTTATCAGCATTTGACATGGGGCACTTAGTTTGCCCTATTTTTGGTTAGCCCTGTTTTTCTGGTGAGTCTCATTTCTGCACATTCTGATCATGTTTTCAGAAATCCGACGTTCTGGGTTGTCTTAAAATTGGCCAAAATACCTAGGGCCTAGTTTCATGGACAAAACTCCCCTTGCAGAGGTAGTACTCGGAGTTCCAGGATAGTTTCAAGTTTCAACGAGATTTAGAGTGAAAATTAGCCGGAAAAGTGGGGTACTTTGAGTGCCAGATATCCCATGCTCCATTTATCAGTTTGGTATGTAGACATCTATGTGATTCAAGTTTACATAGAGGCTGATATAATGTTTGAAGTTCTCATGCTTGTGAAATTGTATTTCATGCAATGTATAAACAAAAGTCCCCTGGAAAAATTGCAGCATGCTCTTTGGGCCAGTTTTAATGTTTCTCTTGAGTTTAAAGGAAGCACTTTCAGAAATCCAGGAGGTTGTCACCGCAAAATATAAACTTCTTTCATGATTATTCTGTGTATTTCTCTAATAGAAGAAACTGTCACCTGGGGGCAGGGGGTTGCACAGAACTTTGAAATAGACAAGATATTCTATAATGAAAGATCAATATTGTGAATAGACCAGTCTGTACAGAGTAAAACTACAGGGGAAATACTAGCACAAGATCATCGTTACTTTAATATGGAATTACATCATTACTTTAATATGGAATTACAGATCGATATATAAGGCGCTGAACCCAAAACGAAAATTCATACGAGCCCACAAAAACACAACCCACTGACGCCCACGCTCAAAGTAAATTCGGTTGTATGGAGGAAGCTATAGAGAAAGTTATTAGGGTACGCCTATAAAGAAGTGGTTGTGTGGAAAAAAATTATTCTGAAGAAAACTTTGAGAATTTTGTATGAAGAGATTTTTGTTTTCATTATGCGAAATTTTCTCCCTACTACACATAAACTTTAATCAATTAAATAATATTTATTTGATAACAGCTGCTTCAATATTACTTCATTTTTTTGTTCTAACACATGAGGAAATAAAATCAAGAATGCACAACTTATTTGGCAAGACCAGTCGCTCGTAATGGAGCTCAAGCTAATGCCATGAACGCCATGATGACCCTGTTTCTTTAACTCGATTTTTTTTAAAGACATTGAGCAGAAACAATATGTATAAGCATTCAGACACCAAAGTTATAATACTAGCACAAGATCATCGTTACTTTAATATGGAATTACATCATTACTTTAATATGGAATTACAGATCAATATATAAGGCGCTGAACCCAAAACGAAAATTCATACGAGCCCACAAAAACACAACCCACTGACGCCCACGCTCAAAGTAAATTCCGGTTACTTATGACATGCAGGGTTCAATTACTTGCAGGTTCTGTATATCCTTTACAGCTCTTCTGGAATTTCTTGCGCCTGTGAACTCCTCGAGCTTCACTGTAGACAAAGACAAACCCTGGAACTGTTGATCCTCGGCCTGCCGAATCCCGTCGTCAAAATTGAGCTCATAACTCGGTGGATCGTACTGGAAACGTTCAACAAGAATTAATGGTTTGTTCTAAAGAATCTGGAAGAAGGGTCCGCTTGGCCCGCCAGCCCAACAAAATCAACAACGCCTGTTGTACCCACACAGATTCATGAAAGAAGAGGTTTGGGCATTACAAAGGTCGGGGATTATAGCGTTTCTTGCACCTGGCGATCTTGCAGTTTTTCGGGCCGATTGAGGTACTCAGCGGACCGCAAACAACCTTACACCATAACAGTTTTAGATCAACGATCAAAATCAGTTCAATCGTCTAACACCATAAATCTACGGTGAACAATAGGACACCGCGACGGCCAGGGCAATTCATTTCAAAAGGAGACGCCTTACGGCGTAAAAACAGAAGAGCAGCGATGGTGGAAAGATTATACATAAATAATTTGTATATTATACAATTTAAATCATATGAATATATCATATATTTATGGTGTTTGTGCTAATTCTAAATATAAATAGGGAAGTTGAGATATTCTCTCAACATTCATCTACAAATCTATAATTAATTCTAAATAATATATGAAAGAATTATCTTCCAACAACAAATTGATGAAGAAATGCATTATACTTTTTTATTAAAATCAATATAGATCTCTTTTAAGTACAAATCTAGTATGAATAGAAAGGGATCAAATTTTTTTAGGTGCAAACTTATTTTAGATTACAAAAAATGTATAATTTTTTATTATTTAAATTTGTATAATATTTTTATTGTTTATATTGTATTTTTGAATGTTATAGAGATTACATAATATGTGTATTGAGCCATTTTAATAGCCCACATTAAATTGATTTTTTTATATCAATATATTTTTAAGTATAAATCAATATTAATTCACATTAAAATATTTTATTCATAATTTACATTAGATATTTTATTTTATACAACATAAAAATATTTTATTTTAACATATATATGAAATTAATATCACTTGTTAAAATATTTTTGAACAATATAAGGTTTAAACATTTTACTTACATTATTTTTTACTCCTAATTGTTTTTCATGAAATTATATTAGGCATATAGACAATTAACTAAATATACTTTTCTAACTAGAAAATATTTTATTTTTATTTTAAAAAGTACAGACATATTTGCATATCGCCTTCTTCACACTTATCACCTTCTTCACACTTATGATAGAATAAGTCTCTCAGCTCAACAATAAAGTAAAGCAAAAATTAAACTACAATGTTTTTAATCATAAATCGAAAACTCAAATTTTTAAGCATTATCATTCTACCGGATATCATTATAGTTAATGATATTAGCTTTGTTTCTGTTGCCACTTCAATACTCTTGTTCCAACAAGTTATCAATGTCCCAAAATTGTAAAATCACTTTGAACTTGATTATTGGAATATATGGTGAATTTTCAATTTTAAGGTATATTAATAAATGTTTATTATTAATTTTTTTAACTTTTGTTAAAATACCTCTATAAGGTATTATTATTAATTTTTTAATTTCTATTAAAGTATAAGGGATGGTATTAAAGTATATTAGAGCAATGGTTTCAAGTTGAATTTGTATTAGTTATGTTTTCTTAAATTTAATTATGTTTTAATTATTGATATTTATATTTGTTAATTATTTTTAAAATTTTATAAGGTATTATCATTAATTTTTTAATTTCTGTTAAAGTATAAAGGATGGTATTAAAGTTAGAGCAATGGTTTCAAGTTGAATTTATATTAGTTATGTTTTGCTAAATTTAATTATGTTTTAATTATTGATATTTATATGTGTTAATTATTTTTAAAATTTTATAATATATTATTTTTTCTTTTTATATTATTTTATATTGTTTTGTTTTGTTCGAGTAATATGGTGTGATGCCTTGGTGGAAAGACAGTTGCTGTGAAAGCAACCCTAACTACCTCCCCTAACTGGAAAAGTTTCCAAAGAAAAGGAGGGGAGGAGGGAAAAATCTACGTTGTAGGGACAGGCAGAGGAAAAGGAAAAAAAAGAATCCAAAAGGAAAGGAATGTGGCTAAGTCTGGTGATGACCAGATAGCCCTGCTTGTTGCACGAGCACTTGCAGAAGACTGCGGTCTAGCAAGAAGCAAGGGGGGAGATTCTGGTCCTGAAGGACGAATCTCATGGTCAGGTGGATTGAAAGACAACAGACCCTGATTCGGGTGACTGTCAGGAACAACTCTTCAGCCGGAGGACTCCAGGTATGTAGGAAAACTATGTGTTGGGACTGTTTAGAAAGTTGTATAATGTTATTCTTGTTTTCCCTCCTTGTTTTCCTCTTTATATTGTGCAAGGGGAATGGGAGGAATTTTCTTACAGGAAATCAGGAGAGATAACTGAGCAGAGGATTGACTGTCCTCCTGGGGAAACCTTTACTGACAATAGTGTTTGTAGCTTGTGAAGAATTTGAATCTTGTTTTTTCCTTCTTCTTTTTTAAAATTCTGAGAGTCAAATGCGAGAGTAGTCTACTGGGAAATTCTTTCAGAGATTATAGAAGAAAAATAGCAAAACAGAACAAGAAAACCACAGGTTCACCATAGATTCAGAATCTTCCAAAGATTGCCATTGTAGTAAAACGAAATGCATTCTATTAACAACAGAAGGACCAACAGAGCTCTTTCTTTAATTCTCTTCACAAGCTTTATCACAGAGGAAATGTAGAAAAATATAATGTTTCAAATTAGAACCCTGAAGCATTTGTGGAATAACGATATATTAAAAAAAAAGATTCTGAGTAGCATAGTCGCAACTGCGAGGGATGCAGACTTCATAACTAGGGTTTAGTTGCTCCTTCTCGCATGCAAATAAATCTATGAGACAGTGAGGTAAGCACTCAAATATATATATACAAAATGACCGCAAAGCAAATCTTGTAAGTCTCGGCCTCAAACAAAAACGAATAACTCAGAGAGAATGCATAAAAGAATAAACCAGACTCTGAGGGCGAATTCAGGTAATAATCCTGTAGGTTATACAACAAGAATCTAGTAGTGTGCAGAGCCAGATTCTTATTCAATGTCAAGCAAAAACATAAACCTGTGTAGCACAAACCCTTTGCCATCATGCGGTGTGCATTATGCCATACATCATACGTTATGAAATGTCGTGCACCATATAATACGAAATGAAAACCCCGCTGGCAACGGAGGAGTGTACAGAACAAAATATATATATATATATATATATATTTGCAAGGATGCACTGTTACAGTGATAAATACATCATAATTCCATAACTTATGAAACTTAACGAGGGTTTGTAGATACAGAGAATTTCAAGGCAAAAGGTAATGCGCCACAGGGTAGGCATTTACCCCTTAACCGACAGAACTCGGGTCGTAGAGACCAGACCAATAGCAGAAAAACTGGAGGTATACATAAATACATTGTGTGCATGAACAGTCTTAAAAACGTAGGAGCCACAAAATGTTCTCCAAGGGTAAGAACCTGAATAAAATTACTTAACAGAGTATCCATTACATGAGCAAATGTATAACAGAGCTCGAGGGCTCATCAAAACATAGTTAACAGTTTAAAAACCCTTTCGAAGGATGGATTCCCAACCCTTACATGAGCTGGGCGGACCTGTCAGGCTCAAATCCTGCCAACACTCTGTACATTAAGCAAAAGAGAGAAGCTGTAAGGGATGGGTCAGAGGGCCATCACTAGTTGACAGAGATAAGGAGCTCTTCTTAACATACTAAGAGGCCTTTCATTTCTTGCTGTAGCTAAGTAATAAATAGAACACAGAGAAAGCATGAGAACATACCCGTCTGCCAAACTTTGAGAGAATAGAACCTGGAAGCTGGGCAGCAACACCAGTACCCATGCATCACTCACTGGAGCAAGAACTGTAACCCTCGTCCATAGAGAAACAAAGACAAGCCTGTAATGTGTTAGAAATTCGGGCCGAACAAAAATCAAAAGGAAAATAAAACTTACAGACAGACAGCGTAGTGTTAACACTTACCACAAGGCGACCGTCGTTAAACGAAAATAGGTCCAAGTCAATCCGGAACGTGGCTAAGCATCAGGGCCATAACCATTCCTCATCAAGCAGAGGTTCTGAGCATGTTCAGCACCAGGAAGAAAATGGAGTAGTGCAGAGCCGAAGCCAAGTGTTTTTTTTTGAAGCCTTAATGGAGCAATAAACTGAGTTGATGTGTATCGAGCCAGTCTCACCCTCGGATGGGCTATCTCACCTTCCCACCGTCGATGCGGGGAGGAGTCCGAGGGCGCAGAGGCAAAGGGTTCATAGACCACGCCCTCATCACGTGAACGAGCCAGCAAACATAAATGCCATAGGCCAGGTGTAAGGAAACAGCATGCCAGCATTAAATCCGGCTGACAATTCCCTACCCTCCACGGGATATTTCCAAATACGTTCATAGATGACCAGATAATTCTACACATAGCCCTTTTCTATGGTGTTGCCGCCTGTAGGTGGCGTTAAAATTGAAACGTTTGCGTACAGAATCATGCAAGGTGGTATAAAGTATGTGTAGATATTAAAAAAAATATATATTATCATGTAGGTTATTTCATGGGGTCATTACATATGGTGTATTAAAGTATATTAAAATAATACCACGCATATATTTAATGTCAATTTTTAAATGATAATTTTTTATGTTGATTTTTTATTTTTAATATGTTTATAGATAATTGTTTTTTCTCTCACTAGTATAAACAGTTAAAATTATGATTTAGCTTACTTATTAATGCAAATATTAAAGTTATGTACAAAAATATTGAAGATTAATAAATTTAGATAGAGGAGAAATGACTTGTGATAGAGTTTTATGAACCCAACGTTTAGGACTACCAAATGAGTCCATCATCAGGGGATGTGTCAATAGATTAAGAAGATATTAATGATGTGTCCAAGAGCTAAATTTGAGTCAGTTTAGCTCTGTATAATCTTAATTTCTCAAATTCTGATGCGTTGTCCATCATGTCCCTTCCATGGTAGGACCTGATATTATTAAATAATGAATCCATACAGGTGAGGAGAAATTTAGATAGAGGAGGAATGACTTGTTATAGAGTTTTATGAACCCAATGTTTCGGACTACCAAGTGGGTCCATCATCAGGGGATGCGTCAATAGATTAAGAAGATATTAATGATGTCTCCAGAAGCTAAATTTGAGTCAGTTTAGCTCTGGATAATCTTAATTTCTCAAATTCTGATGTGTTGTCCATCATGTCCCTTCTATGGTAGGACTTGATATTAGTAAATAATGAATCCATACAGGTGATGAGAAATTTAGATAGAGGAGAAACGTCTGTTATAGAGTTTTATGAACCCAACATTTCAGACTACCAAGTGAGTCCATCATCAAGAGATGCGTCAATAAATTAAGAAGCTATTAATAATGTGTCCATGAACTAAATTTAAGTTAGTTTAATTTTAGATAAATAAATTATAATTGATTAATAGACTATAATATTCTTACCGATATCAGATTTAATCAATTTTATTTCACTTTTATATATAGTTAATAGGCAAACATGCAACAATAAATGCTAAAGCAATCAAATCCATCTCAATTCATATATTGAATGTCGACTCAAAGAGCTGAGCATGAATACATGTAACAATGTGAGTCTATAAATATTAATAATTATGCACTTTTTGCTGTAAATATTAATAATTATGCATTCCTTTTGTCCTTTTGTTGCAATAGAATTGGACAGATATTTGGGATTTTAGTTTCTTTTGCGAAGACTTGTGTTTCGGGGTTTGTGAGTTTTGTTTTGTTTTTTTTAATTAAATTAAATTGGGTTGTTTATATGGAAATTATTGAATTTATTATTTAGAGTATTTTTTAAGATGAATTTTTAAATGGATGATATTTTCCAGTTTTGAGTGTTTATTTGACTTAGTGTGATTTTCATAAGGTTTATTTCTTTTTTGCTAATGCAAGAGTCGTGCCTTCTATTCAAAATGTTCAAAGGGTAAAATTATATATAATACAAACGACCATAGGCCAAACCTTTTAGCCCTGGGTAAAAGCCTCACCAAAATAAAAAACCGACAACTAGGTCTTAAAGACCCAAACAACAGACCCGAAGCAACTCAAATCCAAAATAAACAATGCGTAAAAGGCCAAAAGACCCAGACCCAACAACATGCACGTTGTTCCCTAACCATTGATTCCCCTTACCTGATCCAACGGCGGAGGATCATATCGCATGAACTAAAAGCATAGAGAATTACCATGCAATCACCTTGTGACCCACCACGCGATAAAAGACCCAGACCCACCAACATGCACGCTATTCCCTTACCGTTGATTCTCCTCGCCTGATCCAACGGCGAAGGATCATATCGCATGAACCAAAATCACAGAGAATTACCACGTGGTGAGGGCAGTATTCTCTCCCCAACCTTTGCCGCGTGTTGTGTGGTGAGTGGAATCGCTCCCAACTCCAAAAAACCGCTCCCAGCTTTAAGGGCATGCGATAAATGGGAAACCACCCCAAGGGCAGTATTGACACCACTGGAAGTAATGCGTGGGGTTTTGAGTCTACTGAGAAAGCCAGGCCTCCAGTCCCTCGCACCATCCCAACTCCTCAGGTGCTTGAACCAAAGGAAGATGAAAATCTTCTTACCATTCTTGATGTTCTCCATCCAGTCATCTGAGAACCACAGTCTGTCGAGCAACTTCCACCTGAGACTTCTGGGTTTGCGCTTACCTGGGCTGAGGAGGCAGACAGAGACCTACATCCCAATTGTAACATCACTTCTGAAATAACACTTCATATAGAATCCGAATCAACTAGACCCCATCTCTGCAACTCTGTTTCGAAATAACATTCTGTCCTCATCTGCCTGATTGAGACAATGCTCCCTCAATCTATTCTGAGGCATCTCTTGCCAACTCAACTTGACCCTACTTTTGGTGCAGAGCACCCCTTGATTGGCTAGAATGTCTGCCAATTTATTTGTCGTCCTTCGCACATGAGTAAAACTCACGGTTCGCAAGCACAGAAGGTGAAACTAAATCCTTTGAAAGACTTGAAGCAGCCTCCAATGTCTTGAGACTTTTTCCGGCTCCGTGCCACAGCAGATTCTCTTGACTGAGTTAATGATTAACTCAGAATCAGCTTCAATTATTATATTCTGGAGATTGTCCTGCTTTAGGATTTCTAAACATTGCTCAAGTGCCATTAATTCGCCATATTGTTTGTAGCTCTTCCCAAATGGCAATGAAAAATAAAAAGGATGCATCCATTTTCATCCCTTAACACCCCTCCAAAACCAGCAATACCCGGGTTGCCTTTTGAGGCCCCATCAATGTTGCATTTCAAAAAACCCTGAGGGGGAGGATGCCAGTTTCTGGCTTATTGACCAATTTCTTCACCTTCCTGTCCATGCCCTGTGGTATAAGCCCCTACATACCCAACTGAAGAAGTATCTGCATTTCAGCTTCTGAAGGTGGATTCTTTGGGGAAGTTTGCACTAAAGTTCCCACCGTCTCCTTAAGCTGTCTTAAGATCTGCGCAATAATGCGCTGGGAGGAACTTTTTTCATTTTTGAAGATTCTATAGTTCCTTTCTTTCCAGACATTCCATATTATGAAGCTTGGAGTTAAAGCCCAAGCTGAGCGAAGAATTTCATAATCAGAGAAGTTTCTTCTCCAATTATTAAGGGTATTGATAATGCTTCCTTTGTCCCTGTCTGTCTGTTTGAAAATTGTGGCAAAAGTATCCCACAACTTGGAGGTAAAAGTACAATTATTAAGAAGGTGCTCCATCATTTCCTCTTGGGATTCACAAAGCTGGCATCTAGAAGGTCCCAGAACACCCCTTTTTCAAATATTTTCCCAGGTCAAACTTTTCTTATGATGTACCAGCCACGTGAAGAGTTTGATTTTCATCCATCCTTGATGCTTCCATAGGTTCTGCCAAACCCTGTCCGGTTCATTGGAATCCAGCTCCAGGATTATGCGCTTTGCGTCCTTAAGATTGAAGGTGCCTTCATTATTGTTGCCCCATCTAAGTTGGTCATGCCCCTCTGAAACCAGAATTTTCCTTTGGTCCAACATTGTCAGAAGTGCATCATCTTTTTCTTTCAAGGGGATATCATCTCTGTATTCCATATTCTTCCAGGTTCTCCATTTTCTTTCACTATTGGTTTGATCCCAAAAATCTTTTACCTTAATTAACCCGTTGGTATCAGTTTCTTTCTTGAGGTCCACAAAGTCCTCTCTTAGCAGTGTAGGTTCTTGTTGCCATTTATCCTCCCAAAACAAAGCAATATCTCCCTCTCTGATTTCCCAGAAGCTATTTTTTTGCACTAAGCCTCTATTCTCCCAGGCTTTATTCCAGATGTATGAGCCTTTTATAATGCCGGTCATCCTTATGTGATCATTATCTTGCCAATTGCTAGTGTATTTTTCTTTCCAAATACGAGCCCACTGAGCCTTTGGATATTTTACCCAACACCACCATAATTTTGCCCTTAAAAATTTGCTTAGCACTTCCGGATCATCCAGTCCAAGACCTCCATGGTTTTTAGGTTTGCAAATATTATCCCAAGCTACTAAGGCCCATTTCTCTCTTCTCCCCCTTACCCCAAAGAAAGTCTCTTTGAATGGTTCTAAATTGTTGCAAAACTCCTTTTGGAGCTGGAAGGGCTGAAAGCATGAAGACGGGGATAGATTGAAGTACAGCTTTTGTAAGCACCAACTGGCCTACCAAGTTTAAAGATCTAATAGTCCATTTCCGGGTTTTATCCTGCATCTTTTTAATCACCGGCTCCCAAATGCTCTTGTGCAAAGGTTTGTCAGTTAGAGGAACTCCCAAGTATTTGGAAGGAAGGACATCCCTTTGAAAGCCCAGAATTTTGGAGATATTCCTCTGGATAGCAATATTAGTGTTAAAGAATAAAATCTTAGATTTGGAGAGATTTACCTCCATACCTGTAGCCATGGCAAAGTCACTCAGGATTTGTTTATAAGCTAGTGCTTCTTTGACCGTGGGGATGCCCTGCAGCATGGTGTCATCAACAAATTGTTGATGGGTCAAAGCTTGTCCAGTCTCAGAGAGTTGGAGACCCTTGATGTTACCCACTTCTTTAGCATGCTTGATAGATCGACCAAGTCCTTCCATCATGAGGATAAAGAGAAAGGGGGAGAGCGGATCTCCCTGCCTGAGGCCTCTTGAAGGAGTAAAAGTCTTGGATGGAGAACCATTAACCAGAATTGAAAAGCTAGAAGAAGTTACCAGGGCCATAACCCATCTTACCCAGTTATGGTCAAATCCAAAGGCTAGAAGGACCTTCCTGATATAGGTCCAATTCAACTTATCATAAGCTTTGGCTAGGTCCAATTGCATAATCATTCCCACCTTCCTATTGCTTAACAATGAATGAACCACCTCATGCGCTTGAATGATGTTATTGAGAATTTGTCTACCCTCCACATATCCTGATTGCTCCCCAAAAACTAGAGTAGGAAGAAGGGGTTTGAGTCTATTGGCAATAACTTTGGATATTATCTTGTATACCACATTACACAAAGCTATGGGTCTAAATCTATCTGGAGTCTGAGCAATGTCCTGTTTGGGGATCAAAGAGATGAAGGATGTATTGAGCACCTTCAAAATGGTTCTATTCATCCTGGAGTCCTCCACGACATTCAGAATATCTTGCTTGACAATGTTCCAGCAAGCTTTAAAGAAATCCACATTGAAACCATTTGGGCCTGGTGCTTTACCATTCTGCATTTCTTTGATGACCTCACTAACCTCCTCTTCAGTCACTAGCCTATTGAGATTGAAATTATCCTCTCTTGTTACTAGCTTAGGTATGTGCCTTGTTAAGTCCCTGATAAAATGAGCTTTGTCTAAAATAGTCTCCTCTGCGATACTTCGAAAGTGTTGAACCAACGCAACTTCTATATCTTCATGCGTATTGAGTAGTTGATCTCCGGTGTCCTTGATCGATGAGATCCTGTTATGAGATATGTTCGCCATGGTGGATCTGTGGAAAATCCTAGTGTTTCGCTCCCCTTCTTTTAGCCATTGAACTCTTGATTTTTGTCTCCAAAATATCTCCTCTTGTTTACATAAGTTCTCCCAATCTGGATGATGCTTGGTGACTTGATCATTTTTTACTCTATCAAAGCCATCCGTGATAAGGGCTTGATTGAGTTCCTGCATTTTACCTTCAACATCTTTTTTCGCTTCAAAAATATTACCAAATTCATTCTTGTTCCAATCTTTGAGTCTGAGCTTGATGTGTTTTAGTCTTTTGTGTAGCAGAAACATTCTTGTACCCTGAATATGCAGATCTTCTGTCCACCATTTTGCAATGTTGCTGATAAAATCTGGGTGGGTGAGCCAGATATTCTCAAATCTAAAAGGTCTGTTCTTGGGGGTGCCAATGCCCTGAACCTCAAGTTGTACAAGCCAATGGTCCGAGCCTCCAAAGGGGAGAATTCTCACTGTCATTTCCTTATCTGTGAGCATAAGGTCCTATGAGATTATGAATTTGTCTAACTTTGAGGCTACTTGAGACTCTCCTCCTCTCTTATTGTTCCATGTAAAGAGGCCATTACTCATATCAGTGTCAACTAGCTTCATATTGTCTATAAAAGTTTGAAATGCTATAGAGTCTTTGCTTAAAGTTCTGGTTCCACCTTTTTTCTCCGATAGTGATTTGATCATGTTGAAGTCCCCACCCATGATCCATGGTACTCCTGCATGTCTATCTCTTAGTTCCACAAGAGAATCTAGAAGCCTGAGTTTATCATCCGGTCTTTGGGGGCCATAAACATTTGTAATCAAATAAGTCTCCCTATCTCCCATAGGCTGAATAACCACTGATAAATAATTCCTAGATGCCTCAACATCTATTATGCCAATCTTTTGGGGGTTCCAAAGAGTAAGTATACCTCCTGTTGTTTTATCTACTTTGACTTCTAGAAACTCATATTTATTGAGCCATTTACTGTGTATTTCTTTTATTTTTTGAATGGAACATTTAGTTTCCTGGATAAAGATCATATCCGGAGCTTCTTGTTTCATTCTATTGCTAAGTATTCTTTGTTTTCTTTTACTTCCTAGACCTCTGATATTCCAAGATGTGAACTTCATTATGAAAGATTTGTAAAGGAGTAGCTGGTTAGATCTTTCATCTTACCTGAATCTATCATTAGCTTTCCACATTCCATCAATAACTCATTCTACTTTTTTCTGCCTCTTTTCCTTCCTAGATTTCTAGGAGCTAATCCTGGTGTGGTTTTCATAGTTTTCACACCTTCGTTGCCCTGCCTTTCATTGTTTCTTTGCCTTTCCAGCCCTTTAGCCTGAGTTTTCCATAGGAACAGTTGTTGTACTCTGTTGAACTCTTCTTGAGGTAGTGAGTCTACCCCTCCCATGGTCCCTTGTTTCAAGAACCCTTCCAGATCTAGGTGTTCTCTATCAAGAATATCCTACAGTTCATGATCCTCCATTTCCATCTCACTCTGGGTCATTTCTTGGTCCATTTCCAGTTCTCCATTGCTCAGCGTAGTCTCTTTCTATTTATTAATATCCTGTGTTTGCCCATTATTTTCTTCTTTCTCCTTCTCCCCTGAGCTACCTTCCATTACCTGATCTATCTTTATTGTCTCTTCCTCTTCTTCTAGTACTTGGAACCTGTTCAGACTGGCCTGTTGCCCTTCTGTTTGATGTTTCTTTGGCCCCCTTTTTCCCCCTTTTCCTCTATATCCCACTTTGTGAAAGTTTTCAGTGTCTTTCACTATGGTAGCTTTACTTTTGTTCTCTATTTTACTGAGAGGGTAGTCTCTAAATAGGTTCCCATGCTCATGGCATCTGCGACATCTGAAAGGAATATGTTCATAATCTACTGTTTGCACCCATTCTTCATAAAAAACTTCCAAGATGACCTCATCCGGTAGAGCTCCAGAGAGATCCATCTCCACACATATTCGTGTGAAGGAAGTATATTTTCCCCTTCTGGTGGCCTCAGATGCTTTGACAAAACGCCCTAATTTGTTTCCTATGGCAGATAAAGATTCAGTTTGCCAGTAATCTAGAGGTAGGGAATAGAGTCTTACCCAGACCGAGACCGAAGTGAAAGTCTCTCGCTCCGGGACAAAATTCATCATCCAAGGCTGCATGTAGAGGCCTGTAGTTGCATAGAAGTAGGGCCCTCCTTCAAACACCCTGTCTTTGTCCTCAATATTTGTAAAGACCACAGTGAAGAAACCCTTTGACCCAAGATGTAGGTCTATGCCTCCTTTCGGTTTCCAGTGGTATTTAATCCACGCTTGTAGCACCTTTTCTGTGGGCCATAATCCCATGAATTTACAAATGATAGCATAGGTCCGCATGTGGTCCCTGTGCGCCTGTAGAGCAGGATCATTTAAAACTACTCTGGGTGTGACCTCAGCCTTAGGTTTACATGGCCCCTTTTGCATTTTGTTTTCTGCTTCCTGTTTCTTGTCTTCTTCCTCATTTTCTTTTGTTCTATTGTCCTCCCTTGTATTGGTCAAATCCTGTTCCTCTTCAATGTTCCTTTTCCCTTCTCCTGAAGGACCTCTGGCAGTTTCTATCGGTTTCTTACCTCGATTGGCTACGGCCTGACTGTAGGAGGGAGTGGAGCTCCCCCCTTTGCGCCCCTCCATGGAGTTCAACGCTTGCAGAAGCTTGAAACCCTAGCTCTTCATTGTTCAAAGCCACCCTATCGATTCCGGTCAATTTTCATAAGGTTGATTTCATTTTGCATCTCTATCAGAGTTTTTAATGTTATGTGGTTTTTTTTTTTTAGGGATGCAGTTATTGAGTTTTTGGTCAATTAGAGTTTTCTCTAAAATTTAATTTTTTTGTTTGGCTGATAATTTATCAAAATCTTTTTTTAAAGTTTAATTATCTAAAAGTAACTATGCCATTTTTTTTTGGGATAATAAAAAGTGAAGCATATTTTATAAGAATGTTTTTTTTGCAAAATCTTGTTGGCCTTAAGTTCAATCTAAGTTGAATAGTTTTGTTGGGAGATTCCATAGGGACTTTTTGTCTAGTATTTAGCATTGCTTAAGAGTATTTTATTTATATACTTTGGAAACAACATTTCAAGTGTGTTTTTGATAATAAAATTAGTTTTTAGGATGTTTTTTATTAATTATAGCATAATGAGATACATATACAATGCCTACACAAATAAACATTGTTAATTTAAAATATTAAATTATTAAATCCACATTCTTATTTAAATTATATCACTATTTTAACTGTTCTCATAGGGAAAAAAATCTTTATATATACATTTCCTTTCTCTTTTTCATTATTAATATATATTTAAATAAATAAACAAATTATTTTGACAATTACATTTACTAAGTAAATTGTCAAAGTTACATATAGATTAACGTTTTCCTTATAGATACTAAATAAATTATCAAAGTTGCATATCGATTAATGTTTTCCTTACAAAAGCGCGATTGAATATTTAATATATTAATGAGTGATGGGATGGAATAACAAAAGTGAGAATGAATATTTAATATATTAATGAGTGATGGGATGGAGTTACAATAAAATATTTTTGGTTCAGTGATATAGATGGTATTGAATTGTATTCTTTTACAGCTGGACTCTCTCGCTATATTACTTGAAAAATTAGAGATCAAATACTCTCTTGCCCTAGGGGAGGGACGCCATTACCTGTGTGCCCTCCCCTCCACCTGGCCTACGAGCACGTGGACACCACGTGACGTTGTACGACACACATCTAGCTTGGACTGCCACATGTTGTGCAGTGTGTCAGGCCATAAAACTGCAACTACCGACCTTCTGCCCGCTCGTTTCCGCCTTTTTTCCGCGATGTGTGGTTTGCCTCTGGGTTTTCTGTTCGGGTCCAGTGTTTGTTCGAAGCCCTCCGTCGACGATGGCGCGGGAGGCCTCCATTACCTACGCATGATGTCCGCCATGGTTGAGTTGATGTCCCCCATTGTTTGCTTGCATGAATCCATGGTTGGAACAAGGTTTCTGTTGTTCTTGTGGTTTTCCGCCTGCAATTGTTGTTCAGTCTGGACTGCTAGTGGTTTAGGGTTTCCTGGGTGGTTGTTTAATTCATGCTATTTGTTGTTTGGGGAGGAGCCAGTACCAATTTCAGCCAGTTCAAGGTCGAAGGTGGCATTTACAGGTAATTGCAGGTTTTGGTGGTTTTTGTGTGGTTTTTTTTTCTCCATTTGCTAATTTCCCACTTGTTGCAGGTGTGGCAAGTGTGGCGAGCGCTGGAGAAGGTCCGCCGAAGGTGTGGCGAGCTATGGACTTGGACATGGCTTCTATCCAGTAGGATTTTAATCCTACCAGCCATTTTTCTGATGTGTTTTTCAACACCTCACCTTGTGTTTTTCAACACCTCACCTTGTTTATTGGAATTTTTGTTAAATTTGCATACAGGTTTTGGGTTTTGTCAATTAAGCCATGGGATGTTGTTGCTTTTCTTACCTGTATCACTAAAAATCGGTTTTGTCAATTAAGCCATGGGATGTTGTTGCTTTTCTTACCTGTATCACTAAAAATCTGTCTTAATAATTTAGCTCCCTGTAAATTTTTCAATTAATATTTTTGAGATTTGTTTGTTTCCACGACGCCAAATATGAAGACTCAAAAGGTTTTAGAACTTGCAAAATTGGAGTTCAATATGTTTCGCTCTTTACAACATCAAGAGTTAAAGCTTATCTCTCAGTAATGTGATGAATTATGTCATCTGATAATACCTGCTTAGCACACAAACTAGGATATGCGTGGTCAACTATAAAATAATGACCTTCCCTAGGCATCATAAGGATATTGTGACTGTTCGTATTGATTGATAGCCATCTCACAACAATGGACTGAGCATAATGAAGAAATTTATTGTTGGAAAGTGCACTGGTTTCTTAACCATTTCCTTACTGTTATTTTTGGGTTGAACATTGTGTAGAGGGTGCATACTTGTGTTAACATGCATATGTGAATCTTAGTATCTTTCATGTGTTTCCACCTTCAGTTAATTCCATTCTGCAGGTTGTTCAGATTTAGCAATTCCGTTTTGTCTTTTGTCACTGTTCAGTTTGGCTTTAATTTTAGTTCAGTTTTGAGGGTGCATGCATGGTCCGTTTTTCAAATAGTGTACATCCTTAGGCTGTCCAAGGTTCTTTTATGGGAGTTGTCTATTTCTGGATGAGAGCTTAGTTCTATAGGAGGCACCAGCAGATTTTCCTGATGTGTAGTTATCCATGGAGCTAGGGTGTACTAGGTGTTCTAAGTAGGGTTAGGGTTTGACACAATGAAACCAAGTTCTTATTGCACGTGTTTAGAGACATTATTTTACCTTATTCTGTTATCTGAGAAAGGAAATGTAGGGTGCGCCACTGTGTTGGTTAGTGAGTTTCGGTTTTGAGTTATTGTTGTGTATTAACTTCTTTCTGTATTCAATAGAAGATGGATGTGTTTGAGAGTTAAGATATTTTACAGAAGTATGTGCTTGTAGGTAAGCTTACTTAGATCTAGGTTATTCTTTCAAAGTTGAAAAACTGCTTACAGTGGCCTGCTTTCTATGATCCTTGTTGACTGCAATGAATAATTAGATCTGAAGCATATTGCTACTGTGAATTAATAAATACCATAAGACAATAATAATAAGCCCAAGACCATTGCACATTGACCATAAGAGGCTAATAAAGTCATATGTTTTTCTGTTGGTGACTTTCCAAGTGTTTTTCTAAGGTCTAGTATATGTTTTTTGATATCTGAAATATGCTTTTCGAGATCTGGTGTACTTGTTTCAGTAAGAAGAAATCAATTTGCTAAGGTTTAATATCCATAATAAATCACTTATCAGTCTTGGGAGCATCATTTTGAAGCTAATGGTGAAGTATTAAGTGATTTATTTTGTGAAATATTGTTCATCTTTGCAGTGGAAAAAGAAGCCCCAAGACATAATATGAATTGACATAACAATTTCAAAAGGGGAATAAGTATCTAAGTTATCATTGTAGCATCTTTTGTGGACTGATATCATCTCTCTTAAATATTTCAGAGGTTGGTGTATTTTTTGAGCCATTGTGTTACCGGGAAAAGTGTCTATTTAGAACTGCTTTATCCCACTAAGGTGTGACAGCTGCCTTAGAAACAAACAGAGAAAACTACTTTTGTATTTCCTTTATGAATTAAAGATAGAGGGGGATAGAAAGAACCGACCTGTGTCTTGCACTAATCCTTTGATCCAATCCCTCTCTTCTTTGACAGCTTCCAGCTACCTGCTCCCTTACTTGCCCAGCTTCACCAAGTACCTGTAAGATCACAGAAGAAGAAAACTATACAAAGACATGGATCTATATTCATAAACAGCTTAGGATCAGATTTAAGCTAACCATACAAATGTAACAAGCATCAATGATACACAAGCATGTAGGAAAAACTCAAATAGTTTTTATTGATATACAAGAAGATCCAAGAGGAGTTACAACCGATGATTCCTGACCCAGCATCAACCTCCTAGCAAAGAAGCCCCTCTTCACCTCCAACAAAGCATAAATCACCCAATACTATGATATCTATCTCAAAACCAACAACAATTCCTTGCATTGTCCAAAATTCCAGCCTCTGGATCTCTGGGATGAGGGATCCATATATAGATGTATGCAAGGAGGATGAGTCAGCTTATGATTTGATTAGTGTCTTCTCTCTGTCAGTTCTTGCTTCCACTTGGAGACTGAAGGCCTCTTACTCATCCTTGGTCGAATTCAGTGAGGCAAGTGTCATAGGAGAAGATTCTGGAAGCTTCCATTGTCTTTCCACCTCGCGGAATGGCACTGCCATTTGTCATTTTCCGCTCAACGCACCCTGATAGTGCATTTAGGTGCGTTGTAATGCACCCAGCTAGTGTATTTAGGTGCTATGCAACGCAGCTAGCCAGTGGAGCAGCTGAAATGATCCTGATTTGACTGATTCTGAGCAATTTCTGGTGGAGAACTTCTGGGAGAAGCTGTAATTTGTTGACCTTGTTCCTTTAGGGGTTGGAACAACACTTTTAGGGACTTAGGAGCCCTTGGTTTATGGAAATTTCATGCTTGGAGCTGCGAGGCACAAAAATGTCTATAACAGTTGCCCCCTAAAGTATGAGGCTGTTAATCGGGTGAAATGCTTTATTATGAGGATCCGAAGTTCTTTCAATGTTGGGAGGAGACCTGTAATAAGATACAATACAATACATTATCTTCATACTGTTTTTCATGATCTAGCTGAGGCGGGCATTCCCATGCTCAGCTTTATAAATTCATTTTCATGTACATAGGACAGACAATCGTCTGAGTGTAGACTGATGATTCTGATAGAGCCATCATCCTTTTGGTAGGATGATTATCTGTGCTGCAATGCTGTACATTTAATGTCTTTATTTTCCTGAATATATATCGCAGCCCGGATGGATGAAACTAGATCCGGGGTCTTCAATCTCGTCCGATCTTCACTCGAAGTACAAGTCGATCCATGTGAGAAATGTTCTGAAGTCGAACATGGAAAGACATCGCTTGATTACCAGTCATTGATGTAAACTGTTAACAAGCGCGAGAGGAATCACCGATAATGATAATGACCCTCAAGGTACTACAGTACAATTCACGTGGTGTGAATAAAGGACTTGGCATCGAACACCACGTAAAATCTTTCGGTCGAAGGCCATTGATGTAAACCTGTCGCCGGAAGTGAGAAACTTGCCATTGAGGCATGCAAGCTTCAAAGTACTAAATGGGGTGTTCCTAGACCAACTTCTTGGATAATGAGCTGATGTCGACAAGAAGTGATCCGTCAAAGGAGGGCCTTAATGAATCCCACATCAATGACACGGAACGGAGCAAATGATTTTGATGGAGGTGAAAACAATCTGATGATATACGGTTCAGGACGACAGTCATGAAAGAATGAAGTATAATGTATGGTAGTGGGTGGGACACAGGTGACTTCTCTGGATGACTTCTCTTGAACATGTCGGCGACACTTATGTGATGGATTGGTAGCATTAACCCCAAATGTGGATGGTATGGCGTGACCATGGTGATGTGACCGGTGAATGAAACAACCCAACCCGACTCGGACACGGAGTGGAAGTGTCATGTTCAAGAGCGACTTGCTACCAAAAAAGATTCTTTGAGTTTTCTTCCCAATTTTTCCCCAGTCATTGCTGACCAGTACCTCTTTATTTTTGTCAAGCTTGAGGAGGATAACATATGCTTGTTCTATAATTTGGCCTTCAGGCAAACCCATCGCTATGTTTTAACGAGCCTAGCGATAGTGAAACTCGTTCTCGTCTAAAGACAAGTTTGTCGCTATTAATCTTTTTAACGAGTTTAACGACAAAGATAACTCGGTCCTTTTCATTTTTAGAGAGTCTGAAAAGGTACGTAAAGGTAACTCCAAAATTCCTTTTTCATCATCTAATCCCTTACGTCCGAAAAAGTATAAAACAATACAGAAGGGATGAATTTTCGATAGTTTTAACGAGCCGAACAAAACAAGCGCTCGATCGTTTTGTGTAATAATCCCTCAGGTCCAAAAAGATTAAAATCTAGAGGAGGGATAGCACTTCCTGTCCCTTTAACGAGCTGGAAGGCCAAGGACTCGGCAATCTTTTCATATTTTACGAGTCAATTGAAACGAGCTTAAAGGAGACTCGTCTTTTGAGGAAAGAGTGATAAAATGGGTAGCAGCTGATTCCAGGTAAGGTTTGGAATTTTCCAATCACGGCAATGTCACAAGGATGGCTAGTGAAATCACTCTTCGCAGCTGTTCCTCAAAATGGGTAAACAATCAAATGGAGGTGAATGATAGGCCAATGTAAAAGTGGAGGTGACGGTGCAAACACGACCAAGGCTTTAATGGCTGAAGTACTACATTCACGGTGGTTATTTACCGGGGAATAGTTCATTTTTTAACGAGCTTAAACGCGGGTGGAAACATTTGCTCGGTCCGGGTTTATTTTTTAACGAGCTTGAACCTCGTGGTAACACTGCTCGATAAGTTTGCATGCCCCCAGCATAATAATGCAAATCGAGGTGCATGCCCCCCAAGCTTCATTGCATTCAACTTGGTGGTTGGAATGAAGGTTTACCTTTGAGATTTGGAAAGGGGATTTGTTTCATTTTTTAATGAGGTTGACGCAGTAAAAGAACTATCCTCATGACTCCTTGTTTCATTTTTTAACGAGGTCGACACGAGATGAGAACCATCCTCGAAATCCAAATCCATTAGATATAGAAGATTTCATATTCCACTGTGGCCACTTCCGCCAGATTACTCGGAGGCGGTAGGGAAAAAGTCCCCATTAAGGCAGGGTCTTTTAGGAGACCTACTCCGATATTTTGGAGCGAATGATTGCTTCCATGGATCATTGGAATGCTTCCCGTAACTTGTGAACTGTTGGGGAGAAATGTTTGTTGGTCGACGATTGTAATTCCTCCTTGGAATGGAAATGCAATCTTCCTGAAGTAGGTCGACACAACTGCGGCCATGGCATATATCCAGGGTCTTCCCAGTAGGATGTTGTAATCGAGGTTTCCGTCGATTACTTCAACATCAATTTCTACTGTTTTACCCCCCAGTTCAACTTGCAAGTTACTTAAAATCCCGTATGGAGTGTATGATCGTCCATCAAATGCTTTTAACATTGTTGATGATCGCGACAAAGGTGGTGAGCCTAAATTTTTCCAGCAACTCATCGACATAATACATGTAGATGCCCCCTCATCAATAATTGTTCGATGAACAGTTTTGTTGAGGGCTTTCACTTGAATAAGGAAAGCTAGTTGATCTGGTAACTGAGGGTCATATCCTTTATGATCAAAGGCCACAAGATTGGAATCCATTGGGTCAATCCCACCTATTGCTGATAATAAAGCTTGCTCTTGGGAGGGGAAATTTTGCGGTACCTCAAGTGTCGACATAGCGGACGGCGATTGGGCCAGGTCCTCTACTATATTATAATTTTGTGCTACTTTGGCATGAGGATTAAATGTCGATTTGTGTACTACTCCCTTTGGCGGCTTTATCATTGGTTCAGGAATGATGGGTGGCACAACTTCGGTCAAAGTTGTTGTTGAACTACTAGGTTGTTCATTAGCCTTGTTATTCGATAGCTGTGGATTCCCGTAATCTTTATTATTTGTCAAAGCATTATTTTGCTGCTTTGAGATAGACAACATAAGCACTTGGGATCGGGAAGCATTTTGATTAGCAACCAGTTTGGTTCCCGGGTTTGGAAACGGATCAATCAATACTGCTGAGGTTTTTGAACTCTTAAAGAGTTTCTTAACTTCAGCTTTATGTGGACTATCTCTCGTCCAATGATCCTCATCGCATATATGACACCCCGTAGGGGGTTTCCTTTGCCCAGAAGGGTTTGTAGAAGGTTTTTCAGGAGATGACTCATCCTGTTTCCTTTTTCTCCCTTTCTTTTTCTTCTTGCCCCCTGGTTGCTTCAGTTGTTTGCCCTTGTCGGCCGACACGACATTTACTTCCGAGGCAAGAAGTTCCTCACTTGCATTATGACTAGAAATCTTACAGGCCTTTTTAGATGTAGCCTTTGTCGATTTCGTGTCTATTGCGCCAATCACGCCATCGCCGACATGAGAGTCATTGTTTGATTTAGGAGGAGGAGGAACTGAGAATTCCGGTCTAGGGGCGTCAGGTATTTTATCGTAGAGCATGCCAGACTGAGTGTAAATCAAGTCCAAATATTGCGCACGAGCGATAACTTGCTCTTCTGTGACGACTCCCCCTTTTGCCACATCTTCCGTGATGGAAGGCAGTAATGACTTAATAAACCATTCAGCTAAAAGCTGATCGGGAACATACGTTTTCACCATTCTACGACGACGTTGCCATTCATGTATATGATCAGATATGTGAGTGGCCGTCGTTTGTTTGAAGTTGGTAAGAAGTTCGGTTCCCGTTTCGTACCTTATCGGTAACTGAAAATGGGTTAAAAAGGTTGTGGCTAGGGTACTGAAGTTGTCGAATGAAGCTCTAGGCAATTCGATATACCATTTTGCTGCCGGACCAGTTAACGTACTCTGAAAAAGGCGAAGCCTAATCAAATCATCGTTTAGGGTGTTTGATGAACACCACAGATGAAATGTCATCACATGATTCGACGAATCTTCACCCGGATTTCCATTATATTTAGGAATATCTGACGGAAGTTTATGCGGAATCGCTGGCCACCAAGGGGCATAAGCAATTGGATCATTCGTCAGTCGGTTTAGATCTGGTAATTCTAAAGTTGCTACAAAGGGCAACTGTTGATTCAGGTTAGGCGAAGCATACCCAGGATAAGATGGAATCGCCTGAGCAATGGGTCTTTGCATACCAGCATAATGTATTTGATGCTGGCAACTTTGACAAGGTTGATGGGCATAACCATTATAATATGGTTGTTGATAACCGCTTTGGAAATGCGGTTGCCCATTACTTACAAAGACTTGTTGCTCAGGTCCTTGATATGATTGCTGGAATGGCGATTGTTGAGATTGAACCAGCCTTGGTTGTTGGACCATTTGCTGTTGTCCAATACTGGATGATTGACCAAGATGAGGAGTCATAGTACTTGTTTGAGCCTGAGTCGCTCCAGATAAGGAGGCACTAACCTGAGGTTGTGATTGAGTTGTTGAGACAAGAGGCTGTTGTATTGCAACCTGAGAAACATGGGGTTGACATACAACAGGTAACGCTTGTACTTGCGATGCAGTCACCATAGCAGGTATAGTGGGAATATTCGACACAGGGTGGACTGGTTGCATTGAATATACAACCCTTGGTTGCTGAGGCAGTATTGGTACCCAACCGCTGGATGTAATTCCAGTTTGACCTGAACTTTGTTGTAAACTCCCATATGGTTGTTCTCCGGGAGGGAACAATGAAAAGGCATATTGCCCTCCATATGGTGGAAATCCAGTACTTAAAGGGTAGATTGGACTTTGAAGACACATTGGATCAACTTGTTGAGTTTCAACATAAGAAATACCAGGTGATAATCCGGATGAAGAAATAGGAACTGACCATGTCGTCGAAACAGTCCCCGATTGGACTCCGGCTTGTTGTTGATAACTTGCCGGGACAGTTGGTATACCATCGAACATCGTTGGAGTAGCAGCAGGAGGCTCTGCCGCTGCTACGTCAGATGACATAGTCCTGGATGTCGACGGTTGTTCAGACCTATCTAGTCTATCCAAAAGATTTCCTAGCGATTTCGATTGACTTTCTTCCACCATCGCGGATTACTCGATCAACTAAAAATAAAGGGGAAAAATGTTTCCGAATTAGATGAATTTTAGACGCTTTGACACAACTTGTTTTTTCAATTTTTAAGAGTCGAGAAAAAAACAAAAGATGACTCTAGTCTCCTTCGATTTTTAATGAGCCTGAAGTGACAAGTGCTCAGATGGACCTTTTCCGTTAAGGAGTCTGAAAAGGAACGAAAGGGACTGCTCTGGAGATCTAGGTAGAGGGAGCACCAAACCAATCGCAAAACTGCAGAATACTTTTTACGGTACGACAGTCAATCTTCCCAAATGTTGTGTTCAGTGCATTGCGATCGATAGGGTGGCAGACACGGCTTCCTATGGATAAAGGATTTAAGCCTATAGGGGTCTCCCAAAATATACTCGACGGTACGTGGGAGCACAAGTCCGTACTGGCACTTATCGTCTCAAAGTGGAGGAATCACCCAACCATCAGTGAGGACAACAGTTACTAGGCTTTACGACGCCGGAATACGTCTCTAGCCTAGACCTCTAAATGTTGTGCGTTAAGTTCCAAAGCGTTGTTAGATTCATTGAATTTATTTTAAGTTGATCTTTCTTATGAAGTTTGCCTTTTGGGTTCACCACGAGATGTAGATGTAATTCCTAAAATGCAATCTAAAGATGATAAACAAACTTTTTATCTCTTTTCTGCAATGAAAATCCTAGCTACTAGGGGAAAAGAAAGACACAATCTTTTCACAAAGAGCAAAGAGCACACTGTAAATGCACTTTCCTAAATCAAGCCAAACAGACTGTCAATATGCAAATGCACATGTGCATGTATTTGTTTTCGACTTTCTTAATATTGATGCTAAAAAGAAAGTTGATGTACAAATCTGAATTTGCTTTCAAGTGACAAACACAAACAAGCTTCTTTTCAAAATCAAAAGATAAAGACGATTACGACGCTTTACAATTTTGAAATAAATACTTGTTTTTGACACTAGAAAGTCACAAATTCAGACCAAAGGCAATAGTACAAGTATAATCAACCATCAACAGCAATCAAACTTTCTCCTATGATCGAAAATCGACACTTGCGATAGATCTAAATCAAAGGACGACAGTACGACTATTCTACTTTTGCAATGGAAAACTGTAAACGACTCAACAAACACACAAAAACATCTACAGTTCTTTTGTACAAAGGAGGCGGAATAACAGCAAGGAAAAGGGGTTTTTAAACAGACACATACACTGATCACAGGCTGCAAAAATCAGAGACAAAACTGGAAAGAATGAAGCACAAGAACCTCAGCTGCACAGGGCTAGTCTGATCAGCGCACCTGTAACACAGAGAAACTGGATTGCAGCGTAGGTTGCCCTTTCGGGAAGTGCGTTGAAATGCAGGATCTCTTCACAGTACCTGCGCTGGGGCAGAAACGAGAATTCTATCTGGGTTCTGGGTCACGGTTTGCAGTTTAGTCTTTGGTTTTTGGCCGAGTAAAAGCAATCAGTAATGCACAATCAGGGGGTAGATCTAAGGAGGGTCTAAGAGCTATCACAAAGGGCAATCAGATCATTTTTGAATCAGCTGTTCAAATCATAAACAGATCCAGTGAATGGATTGAAGTAGCAGATGTCTACTTTGCATTTGTTATGGCAAATGCAGTTCGAATGCTACTTATAAGTTTATGAAACAAACAACAAAAGATACACAAACAAACTAACTAGACAATCGTCCCCAGTGGAGTCGCCATTTTGTTACCGAGAAAAGTGTCTATTTAGAACTGCTCTATCCCACTAAGGTGTGACAGCTGCCTTAGAAACAAACAGAGAAAATTACTTTTGTATTTCCTTTATGAATTAAAGATAGAGGGGGATAGAAAGAACCGACCTGTGTCTTGCGCTAATCCTTTGATCCAATCCCTCTCTTCTTTGATAGCTTCCAGCTAACTGCTCCCTTAATTGCCCAGCTTCACCAAGTTCCTGTAAGATCACAGAAGAAGAAAACTATACAAAGACATGGATCTATATTCATAAACAGCTTAGGATCAGATTTAAGCTAAACATACAAATGTAACAAGCATCAATGATACACAAGCATGTAGGAGAAACTCAAATAGTTTTTATTGATATACAAGAAGATCCAGGAGGAGTTACAACCGATGATTCCTGCCCCAGCATCAACCTCCCAGCAAAGAAGCCCCTTCTTCACCTCCAACAAAGCATAAATCACCCAATACTCTGATATCTATCTCAAAACCAACAACAATTCCTTGCAATGTACAAAATTCCAGCCTCTGGATCTCTGGGATGAGGGATCCATATATAGATGTATGCAAGGAGGATGAGTCAGCTTATGATTTGATTAGTGTCTTCTCTCTGTCAGTTCTTGCTTCCACTTGGAGACTAAAAGCCTCTTACTCATCCTTGGTCAAATTCAGTGAGGCAAGTGTCATAGGAGAAGATTCTGGAAGCTTCCATTGTCTTTCCACCTCGCGGAATGGCACTGCCATTTGTCATTTCCCGCTCAATGCACCCTGATAGTGCATTTAGGTGCGTTGCAACGCACCCAGCTAGTGTATTTAGGTGCTATGCAACACAGCTAGCCAGTGGAGCAGCTGAAATGATCCTGATTTGACTGATTCTGAGCAGTTTCTGGTGGAGAACTTCTGGGAGAAGCTGTAATTTGTTGACCTTGTTCCTTTAGGGGTTGGAACAACACTTTTAGGGACTTAGGAGCCCTTGGTTTATGGACATTTCATGCTTGGAGCTGCAAGGCACAAAAATGTCTATAACACATTGGTTTCAGGTCTAACTATTATGTTTGCATCCATTGGGTGGCAGACTTCATTGGTTTCTATTTTTGTCTTTCTTATTTGAGCGTTGCATGTTTGCATCTCATCTCATTGCAAAACATTACATTGACATTCTGATTTGTATTTTTCATATAACACAACATGTTCTAGCTACTCTTCGAGAATATTAACTCTTGCATAATATATCCTTCCTATACTTATCATCGTATCATCGTTCCAAAATTGTTGCATTATTAAAGTATAGAAGGAATCTTATAGAAGTAAGATCTAAAATTAACATAAAGGTGACTTTTGTGCATGGCTTTTAGTTTCTAAATTAGCTACTTTCAGTTGAGGGTTGCTAACATTTACTTTTCCTTCCACACCATCGTCTTGGAGATAGGCTTGTGGATGTGAATGAACTTAGTAAGCATGTCGATTAATGATTTTGAGATTGTGTGGATGTGGATGATTGCTTCAGATTTCCTCATCATTTGAAAAAATTGATAGATCCCAAGTAGTTCAGTAGGTATTTGTCCTCCTTAATCTGTCTTTTGTTGGGGCAGAGGTCAAATTATAGTAAGGGACCTAGTAGGATATGAGACATGGAACCTAACTGGATGGTTTCTTCTTGTTGATGATTACTTCCTCATCATCTAAAAGAACTGCTAGATCCGAAGCATTTCAGGCATCGTCCTACTCTCAGGCATCGTCACCCCTAGCTTCCTTTTCAGTTTCCCTTGATGTTGTTGTAATGGACCATGCCACTATAAAGGTGTATGAAGGATCACATCGACTTATCCTCCCTCTCATTCTCTTAGCTCTAGATGTTGTAGGTAAGCTTACTTAGATCTAGGTTATTCTTTCAAAGTTGAAAAACTGCTTACAATGGCCTGCTTTCTATGATCCTTGTTGACTGCAATGAATGATTAGATCTGAAGCATATTGCTACTGTGACTTAATAAATACCATAAGACAATAATAATAAGCCTAATACCATTTCACATTGACCATAAGAGGCTAATAAAGTCATATGTTTTTCTGTTGGTGACTTTCCAAGTGTTTTTCTAAGGTCTGGTATATGTTTTCTGATATCTGAAATATGCTTTTCGAGATCTGGTGTACTTGTTTCAGTAAGAAGAAATCAATTTTCTAAGGTTTAATATCCATAAGAAATCACTTATCAGTCTTGGGAGCATCATTTTGAAGCTAATGGTGAAGTATTAAGTGATTTATTTTGTGGAATATTGTTCATCTTTGCAGTGGAAAAAGAAGCCCCAAGACATAATATGAATTGACATAACAATTTCAAAAGGGGAATAAGTATATAAGTTATCATTGTAGCATCTTTTGTGGACTGATATCATCTCTCTTAAATATTTCAGAGGTTGGTGTATTTTTTGAGCCATTGGTTTCAGGTCTAACTATTATGTTTGCATCCATTGGGTGGCAGATTTCATTGGTTTCTCTTTTTGTCTTTCTAGGTACTAGCATTTCTTCCACTGTAATAAATAGTCTTTCAATGTTAATAATCAATTTTTTATAAACATTTGTGCTTAGCTTGCAAATAAAACTGCTTTACAACCAACCAAACTGCTGTTGGCTTTTCATTGTAGTGAATGCATAGAACCATAATGTTGTTAGCGTTTCAAAGCAATAAAACAACCTAGGTTGTAAGCTAGAATGTTTATGTGACAAGAAAAAGACACAATCCATCCAAAATCCACATCATAATGTGGTTACAACCAAAAACATATGACACCCCCATTCTTTAGGACCCTGAGAATCTTGTAAGATTTCTACATTATAATAGACTATAGATGTTCCTTCTAAAATGGATTTTGGCTACAATGTATCACACATTATGAAATAAAACAACCTAGGTTGTAAGCCAAAATGTTTTCGTGACAAGAAAAAGATACAATCCATCCAAAATCCACATCATAATGTGGTTACAACCAAAAACATATGACATCCCTATTCTTTATGGCCCTGAGAATCTTGAGTGCCAAAACTCCCCGAGTTACCTTCTTGAGCCAGGTAGGTTGGCCTACCTATCAAGGGTTGATTGCTACCATATGATTGACTCCAATTTGCAGCTTCCAACCATGGAGGTATTGAGTATCCATACCTCACATTTTCACTATTGACCCCTGCATTAAGTGGAGGTGTGTAATGAGAATACATAGAATTGACACCAACTCTAGTAGGAATAAGGCAAGTGGGTAAACCCTCAGTTTGATAGTGAGGCACTTGAATGTTTATGAGATCTTGGAATAATGGTGTATTATCTGCAATGGAGTCCAATGAGTTTGAAATAATCCTGGTTTCATCAGCTATTCTTGTATCATTGTCAACCATATTGATCATCCCTTATTCCTTTTCAAGCATTTGTTGTGCCTTTCATTTTTCCTTTTCCTGTCTTGCCATTTGCTTTTGTTGGTCCTTAACTTGCCTTGCTTTATCTCTTTCAATCCTTTCATCTGCTCGATGTTGTGCTGCAACAATCCTTGCTGCCTTCTTCTCCTTGATTAGATCCTTCTTTTTCTGTTTTAATTCTTGCATTTCAAATTTATTTTTTTTCAGACTCAACTAACAGGTTTATATAGTCCTCTGAGGTGAGTAACTGTGAGCTTCGGCCCAGACAAAGACTACCCGGTGCACCTTGCTTTTTTTTCATTGATACTCTCTATACTGGTAGCTTTAGGAACCGTCCAAGTGTCTTCTCCACCCCTCCCACCTACATGCCATTGCTTGGTACTTCCCTTTCGGTATCTGTTGGAACTGATTGAACTATATCATTATCTTCATTTGATGCCTCATTATGTCCTTCATCTTCTTCCATTGATCTATTGTCCACAAAAAAATGAACGATTTCACACATTCAATTATGCTGGTTGTGAGGGCATGTTCATGCTTTCTTCATTGGTTGCTGAGACACTATGTGCATTCATATTGATCATTGCTTCTGCTAGCCATGAAGGTGGGGTTACTTGGCTTGGCAATGTCAATTGGTCATTGTCAACTGCATGTTCAACAATATCATTAACAATATCAACAACAGGAATTTCATGTTCTTGAGTTGGTGGAACGATATCCATGTTACTGTGAATTTGTTCATTGTTATATTGTGTTTCACATACAGTTTCATCATCTTCAGCATATAAGTGTCCTTGAGACAGGGAAATCATATTACCAGCTGCAACAACATCATCTTGGTCATCTACTTCTTGCACTTCAGCACCTGTTTGGGCATTCCCTTCTTCCCGACCATCCACATGAAATGCTTGGCTACAACCAGTATCATGCATAAGAGCATCATAGTTTAGTGGCCAGATTCCTGTCCTCCTAAAGCCAGCCTTGATATTTGATGGTGTCAAAGCCCTTTTAAAAGCTTTACTTGCAAGCTCTGCTAGCTCAAACCTTTTCACCTCAACCCCTGGATTCTTTGCCATCCATGCAACGTGCTCCAACCTGAAATAGTTCTTGAAAGGGCCAAACACACTAACATCAAGGGGTTGCAGTCTGTAAGTGGTATGAGCTAGCAATGTCAACAGGTCGATGCCTAAATTGTTTGCTTCCCCAATTGTTTGTACAACCATGTGGCTCCCATGGCCATCTAATATCAAATGGTGTCTGTTATTAGGCGAGATGCCACCTGGTACCGATGCAGCAAAGTGAAAAATCCAACTTAGAAACAGTTCTTTAGTCATCCATGCATGGGGATGTGCAGCCATGCATGCACCTGGTTCACAGTTCTGTATATAGTTTTTCAGTTGATTTTTACCTTTGAATAGATAAAATCCTGGGATTGAAGTACCAATTGCATTGACACAACATAAAATAGTTATCCACTCCCTCCTATTGGGAAAAATCTTTGGCACATTTCGGCTCCCTCTCTTGGCAACTACTCGCATGCCACAATTCCTCCCTGCCTGTAAACATGTTTCATCGCAGTTCCATATATGGTCTGCTCCATAAGAATGTTTGTCGTAAGCACTAGAAAGTGTGTCATAGAACTTTTTCACAACTACAGGGTGCAAATTTAATGCTCTGTCTCTGTCAAGGCCCTCAGCAGTACACAATACAAGTTCTGGATGCCTTTTTTTAAACCCAAACCACCATGATTTACCAGGAAACCCATCTTTGAATGGGTTTTGCCTCCCTTGACAGATTTGAGCAACTGTTGATTTGAGTTGTATCAACTCTAGCCCATGTCCCTGTTGGGCCATCTCTTTACACCACTCAACCACCTCGGCCTCCTCCTCCTCAGTCATAACTGTAAGAGGCCCTCTACATTTTATATGAGTCAGTCCATTTATCCAATAATGTATTGATGAAGGAGGAATACCATGTTTTTTTGCAGATGCCCGAACTGAGTATCCATGAAACTCTATGTCGTCAATTGCAACTAACATTTGTTCTTTTGTCCATCCTCTTATAGCACTGATCCTTTTAGTTGAGCTTGCCCCTTGGACTTTTGTTGATGGTGGTTCTGTGGCTGATGGTGTGTTAATATCAGCTGTTGTCACATAGTAATCCTCAACAATGTTTTCTGGTGCATTGTTGGCATTGACATCAGCTGGCCTGTCATCATCAGACGATGTGCATCGCAGCTGCGCACCCCTTGTCACTCTCCTGCCACTTCTCCTTGTACGAGCAGAGTAACTTCCTTTTGCCACAGATGCAACAACCTGTAAAATTATTGCATGCATTTAGACATTATAATATTTGTAAATTATGCTTTATTACTTCTTCAAAAATACTTTTCCTTTATTATAGGAAATTATCAACATGTATGTTACAGGAAATCGAATTGCATTACTTATGTTACAGGAAATAGAATTGCATTACTTCGTAGTCTCTCATTGCAAATTACTTCGTAGTCTCTCAATTGCCTGCCTGTTCATCAGTTTAGCAACTTTAATATGGGTTCAAGTAGGATTCTATGATAGTTGTTTCAAATATCATTTTCCATTTTTTTTGCTATTTGGCATTGCCAAAAATGTCTCAGTACTGCAACTTCTCTATAGAGGTATGTCATGGGTTCGATCCTTTATACTCGTTTTCATGTAGCTCCAATGTTGGTAAATCATTATGTTTTTTTGTGATGTTTTTTTGAAAAATATGATGTTGGTATTACCAATCTATACCCTGATTAGGGTGAGTCAAGTCATCTACTTCATATCTTTGAAGTTTGATATGTGAATTTTCAAGAGTCGATGGAATGAGTGCTTAGAAATGATCAAGTTTTATCTTTTTGAGTAATGAGTTTTATTCATTCATCTTTTGTTTGGTTGGATGTTGTTCGGAGAAGCAGACCCGATTGTCCCTGGGGACTTATTTCGGTTTAGAGGTAGGTTTCTGAGAGCGAGGTTTTTTGTCAAAATCACCTGGATTTTTTCCCTTGCCTCTCTTCTTTATTTGGTGGGGGAGACCAGAACGATATTGGAACCCTTGGGGATGGCTTGATACTATGTCTATCCCATTAAGGGTTCAGTGGCGAAGTGGGATTTTGTTTTTGTAATGGAGATGAAATTGTTTTGTGTTTTTGATGTTGTTTCTTGTTGATGTGGCTTAGATTCATTTGAAATGCTATTTTTTGCATGTATTAATAGCCTTACAATGGATCAGGGGTTTTGATACATAGCCTAAGTGTTTTTGCTTTAAACCCTTGTAAATATATCTTTTCCAGATTCCTGGCAAAGTCCATAATTCCGTGTCGTAACTCTTCATGGTTTTCATGGAATCTGTATGTTGTGTAGGTTGACAATGCCACCAATTAATACCTAACCTAAGGTTTTTTACTTTAAACCCTTGTAAATCTATTTGTGCCAGATTCCTTGAAGAGTCCACTAGTTCCAATTGTAACTCTTTATGATCTTTGTGGAGTACATATGTTGTTAAGCTGACAATGACACCAAATGACCGACAATGTAACACTTGCTTATAAATTCTTATAACCCAAACCCAAAGTGATCCAGGGAATTTTGCAATTAAGCTATTTTTCCATGTATTCATATGTTTTCATAATGAGAGTAAATGTTTAACTTTCATAGGGCAGTGTCAAAATTTTTCAAATGTCATTCCAAGTAAATCCATAGTTCATCAATTTAGCAACTTTTATATGGATTCAAGTAGGATTCTATGATAGTTAGCATTGCCAAAAATGTCTCAGTACTGCAACTTCTCGTGGATTTTCAAAATTTTGCTTCGTTTTCTTGAAATTAGCAATCAAAATTCACCTCCTAGGGCCACCTGCAAAAATTAGTTTTCACATTGATGGATTTACATTTTAATATTTTCTCTAGGTTTTGGATAGCACTCACAACCTCAAATGTCTAATATTCCTTATCTCACCAAGATGGGAGAATATTCCCACAAAAAATGAAGGATGTGAGAATGGAATACCATATCAAGGTGTCCATGAAATACATGAATAACCAGGACCCATGATCACACCACAGAAATTTTGTTACTTTGATTAAGTAAAACATGCCACTTGCATGGAATATTTTTAATCTTCAATTTTGCATTCATTGGAGAGACCATAGGTTTGATTTGGAAATAGTAGTTGAAGAGGAAATTTGCAAGCAACAATCTCAAGGAAGAATAAAAAGAAGCAATGCCAAAATCTCAGAAGTGATGAAAACCAGGATAACTGTCAAGCAGTTTATCAATGTTTTGTTTTCCTCCTTTGACCATCTCAAAGCATGATTCCTTTGAGCCCATATCTCACTATAAAACACAACAAAGATAATGGTCCATGCCAATACCACAATGATTTTTGATACCATACTCATTCAAATTAGTGAAGTCTCTTTTGACGCTAAACTGTATTGGGATAATTTCTGATTACTGGAATTGAACTTTGACTCGGAAGCAATCGTATCTTGGTTTCCATATGCGTTGCTGTTTGATTGTTCTGGTTTCTATAAATTTCCATATGCGTTGTTGTTCGATTGTTCTGGTTTCTGTAAATTTCCATATGCGTTGTTGTTCGATTGTTCTGATCTTGATCTCAATGCGGCCAATTTAAATTAAAATGCTTTCAGCCGCCAAAATAATTCATGATGAGATCCAAGGGTGACTCCTGGATCAAAGAGAATTTGAATGTTAAAGCCGAACAGAGTTTTTCTGTGCACTATCCAGCATCAAGTAATGACTACCAAAAACATAGGCTTACCTATGTAATGAAGGCACTAAAGAGCCCTGTTGATGTGTCTCTAGTTTATGATAAATTATAATCAAGATTGTTTGCTCTTGTTCTCATCATTGTTGCCGCATGGTTATTAAATAAAATTTTGAATTTATTTTTGCTACAGTAGCATGGAACTCTTTTGAACCGCGTCCCTATTATCTTCAAGAAAACCAAGAAAAACCTCCCTCGGAATATTTAGTTACTCTGAGTATTTAGTATGACCAGACAGATCATGTAAGAACTTTGATAAATGAAAACAATGAAAACAGAATTGTAAGAACAATGATTTTCAATGGTTGTTTGTGAAACCATCCAGGTATCCTTCTAGCAGTTATGGCCAGACAGATCATGTAAGAAATCTGATAGATGAAAACAATGAAAACAGAACTGTAAGAAGAATGAGTTGTAATTCATATAACTAACCTGAATATATTGGCAACTGTTTTATGATGTTGTCTTCAAGTTTGTTGAATGGTTTGAAAGCATAAGATGCAACTTCAACAATGGGTGGACTTCTTTTATAGTTTTGGGCACTTGAATTTAATTGGTGGACATGGATGCACATGGATTGCAATGGCTTCATTTTGAATGTGTGGTCTGATTTAATTTGATGTGATCTAATGGTTGGGAATTGGTTATTTGTTGATCCATGTGCTTTGATCTGTTTTAATGAGAAATAGAGTGAGTTGGGTGTCATTTATTGCAGTTATTGCGTTTGGGTGTCATTTATTGCACAAAGTGGGTTTAAATGTTATTGGGTTGGGTGTCATTTATTGAACATAGGGTGTTTAGTTGTTGAACAACACAGTAGTTATGGCTGACATACATTCCCTTTTGTTATGTGCAGGTAGGCATATTTCTTTGGGATGCAAAGCTGCAGTTCTTATGAGTGGGGGTTGAAGTGACTGCTGCTTTGTACTTCTAGAATAGGCCATTTTGGAAGCCTTTATGGTTTTCGCTGTTTTCTAGTTGGGTCAATATTGTTTGCAGTTTTAACTAGTAAAATACTATTTATGGACAGTTGTGGGCCCAGTCAATGTATGGGGAAATTTTGGACATAAATTGATACCTATTTATACTTAATGTTATTTATTTTTGTTTAAATATTGGTTTCAAAAGTCTCAATTTATGGTAGTTTGGTGAGACCAAGACTATATTAATCACTGGTCCCTACACAACATTAGGAATCTCTCCCCTATTACTTGGAAAATTAAAAAGCAAATCTACATTAAAGAGTGAAATCCCCCTCCTCACTGTTAACCGACATTGCTTTTCATAAGATTCTAATGCGACGCTTATGCTTTTATAAGCTCTTGCTCGTCCCACATTCTATGGTCATGCTTGTGAAGAGTGAACCGTAATTATCATAATAATAACATTTACTATGCTCAATAATATAATATTATTTGTATTTTCCATTATAACATTAATTAATTATTTATGAAAATAAGGCAAGTTATTATTTTTCTAGAGGTGAAATTGTGTCTATATAATTTTGAACATAAAATAACTATAAAATGTCATTTACTGATGCATATAAAAATATTTTATCGAAAACATATAGAGAAGTATGGAGAAGATTTGGGATAACACTAGTGATCATATAAAAAACCATATTTATTAACATTCTTGGTTAAAATAATCGAAAACAAACAAATTACATAAATTTGAAGACAGTTTTAGATTTGAAATTCTTACTTTGCCGGCAGATTCGTGGTAAGACTCCATATTCCCACTAGAGTCGTCACAAAGACATGTGAGGCGAAGCCCAAACTCATGGACACATTTCAAACTTGCAGTACTTCTTAATTTATTCGAACAAATTTATTAATTTTGTCCAAAGCTAATCACATACCTAAAGTGCACTATCGGTTCACTATTATTTTAATTTTTATCATTATTTTTTCATTAATATATCATTTTTTTACATTTTTATTCAAATTAATTTTTAATATATTAAATTTTATTTTTAAGATATAATTTAGATAACTTCTATTTTTTGAAATTTTATATAATTATTTAATTATAATTTAATAAATTTAAAATAAATATAATTTAAGATAATTATAATATTTTTTTTTACATTTTCATTCAAATTAATTTTTAATATATTAAATTGTATTTTTAAGATATAAATTTAGATAACTTTTATTTTTTTGAAATTTTATATAATTATTTAATTTTAATTTTTTAAAATAGTTATGAATTAATAAACATAATTTAACATAATTATAATATATAAGTATGTGATATTCAATATTACCAATATGATAATTAATAATTATTATCTTATATTTTTTTTGTAAGTAAGGTAGTTCTATTCTTTCTATTCAAACTAAACATAAAGACCAGATACACAGTTATGGTGGCCTCAACCTGCCCCGAAGGGAAACCAGGTCTGTTGGCCACCTAAGTTTACTGTAGGCATTCCAAAACCAAAATTTGATAATTCTGTCCATACTGGCTATATATACCGAACAACTAAAAATACCCATTAAGCTTCTATTCAACATAAGACTGTAAAAGTAGAAAAACAAAAAACCTCCAGCATTTCATCCACAGCATCAGGCCTTTCTGGTTCCATTATCCTTGTTTGTCTCCATGGGGAAATTCGCATGATCTTCCTGTCTTGGGTGCAAGCCTGCCATCTTGGATAAAGTCTGGGACATCTCCTCCAGCTTATTGTTCTGGTTGATCATAATCACTTGGAAATTTTTCATTTCCTTTTGTAAGTTTGGCAGACCATTGGCAATGTCAGCGATTTCTTTTGCAACTTGTTCCAGGGCCTTTGCCAAAAGACTCTTCAGGGTCCAATAAATATGCAGAGACCTTTGATAGAGAGTCTGTCTACCCCTTGTCTAACTTGGGTCACTTAACATAGCAGCCCACTCTTCAGTTTCCGAACCCGACTGTTCTTCCAAGACTCTGGACTCCAGATTTTGGATTATATGATGGATGTCTTCATCAGTATCTTCCTGATAAGCGCGGGCTGCTCCTTGGGCAGCAGTCTGGGTGGACCGCCTCCCTCTGCGTTGGTTCCCTGGTTCCTCCACAGGCCTATCACCCTGGTTACTTTGCCTCGGACGACCTCTGCCTCCGCAACCACGCCTCCGGCCCTGCCAAGCCATCCTGTCTTCTATCTTTTCCTGTTCACAGGTATCAATCACAGGTGTTAGTTTGTCAACATTTTCATCCCCATCTTCGCTAACCACTTGACCTCTGGATACTTCCCTACTCCTACTGCACTCCCCTTCCATTTTTTTACTCTGGTCCTGATAACCCTTCCCCGAATTCAAGAGGTGAAGAACTCCCTCGGTCATGCGGGTCAGATACAGAGTTAAAGGATCCATCGTCGGCTCTCCACTCCCTATCTTCCCCTTTGTTTCAGCCATGGGTGTCGCACTTTGGTTTCCCTCATTGCTCCTAAGACTTTGCCCCCGACTGCAATTTCGTTTCTCTTCAGGGTACCCACCCTGGGACCCCTCCGGGTGACCCTCGCAATGAGAAACATGGGATCTGACCAGCTTTCTCAGACTCTTTTCTACCTCCAGATCCTCCCAAGACTGACGGTTGTCCATTCTACTTATAATAATGGAAACAAGTAAGGTGGAGAAAGCAGTATGCACATACCCAAGCTCGCAAATCTCCCTGGTAATGTTTCCAGCCTGCTCCTCGATCCGTTCCTCCTTCACTCTGTCCGCATTATCCTTTCCTTTGCCCCCTGCCACCTTCATATTATGCCTTCTCTTCATCCTTCTCTCCCTTCCATTATCACCGCCATTTTTCCTAATCATCTGCAGTCCTCCATTCCCACTCCTGCCATTTGAAACTTGATCTGACCAACTACTCATTTATTTTGTTGGGAAGGTAACCTGATCTCTACGGTCTCGTCCAACTGTCCTGTCCTTATGATAAATGCACCTGCCCCTATCACCTCCACGTTTCCTCATCCCGATCAGGAAAATTATTATCTTATATTTTAATATGATTAAATATTTATAATTATAATTTATAATAATTTCATATATATAAGATAGAATAAATTTATAATGATAAAGTATAGGTATATATATACACATTTCAAATTTAAATATAAAGTATATGTATTTTATATATATATAAATATAAATAATTAATTTACACTCTTTAAAAAACAACAATTTTTTAATTATTATATTAAATTGGTTCATAATTTAAAAAAATCAAGGCTGCTAACTTATTTTTAAATTACCAATATCCTATTTTTATATCATTAATGTACTTTCTATTGATTAACTCATTTATAATATAATTATTGAATAAACATACATTTTTGTTCATATCATTATTTAAAAAAGAATAATAACTATTAAAAATTATATTTTATTAAAAATTTAATATGATCTTAGTTAGGCTATCAACAATTATATTTTATTAAAAAATTAATATAATCTTATTCATGTTATTATTTATAATTTAAGATTAACCAGATTTATATTGTTTTTTTTTTTTTTTTTTTAAAGATATTTACTTAATAAATATGAAACTAAAATAATAATATATTGTATATGATTTTAAAATAAATATATTTTTAATTAAAAATATAATATTTTAATAAAAAAATATTTATAGATATAGTAAGTAAGATAAGAATACATTTTTATCATGTTTAATATATTACCTCGATCGGGCAAGGAATTGCACTGGTGACCTTTAACAGAGTACCTGATCACCATTTATCTAAGATCCCGAAAACAAAATTAAATTTATGCTTATTAAAATAAAAAAGAATTAGTATTAGTATTAGTATTAGTATTTTATATTAAATATATAAATATATAATAAATATAAAATTAAAATTAATAAAAAGTAATTTTAAATATTATTATTTAAATTAATTAAATAAAATAAAAATTAATTTTAATTTTAATATCTAAATAAAATAAAATATTTAAAAATAAGTTTAAATCTTAATATTCAATCCAAATTGTCCATGTGGTCTTGGATAAACGGTGATTGGGCGCGTTGTTAAGGCACTCCTAAATGTTAAGTCATTGGTTCAATTCATTGCCCTATTCAAGTGTTATTTTTAGACATGACCATGATGTAGTCGACAATTGTTAACAAACTTACAAAAAATCCGATCTAAATTAAAAATAAAATATTAAATGAATGATCGCATCATCAAGTGTGTATGTCTAAATGCAATCTTTAATAGCATCCTATAAATATAATGTAGCTAGATAATTGAAGTGCATTATTTAATCGAATGAAACAAGTTTTTTCCCTCTGAGCATACGTAAGAAAAACAAAATCATTGAATGGTTTTCATTGAATTCTCGTCTCCCAAGATTTGGTCTCTCGCCATCATCATTCTTTTTGTTTCACACAATACAACTAGAATTGTTGTTGATATCCCAAACTGATACGTTTTTCGATAGAGACAGGTTTACATTCACAATTTTGAGCTCTTTTCTTTTCTTTTTTTTTCCAGAAAAATATTGCATCATATAATAAATTGCACAAATGCCTAATTGCATGTAACAATTGGTATCACAAATAATCTAAGTGGTACAAAATTTCCAAAGAGTGCATCTCATACATCAAAGGCTCATCAATGGAATAAATCAAAAAATATAGACAACTTAGAAACGTCAAAAAAATGTTGTTGTCTATATCACATGAGAATCTTTTATGTCGAATATGAGAAACATACAAAAATTTGAATAGTCCTTATCTGGATGAACAGCAAGCTTTTAGCGCCCAACACCTACTCCAATACTAAGAAATCTCAAATTTATAGGCCTCAAAGTTTACTACTCAAAACCTGTCGCTTGTTTTGAGGCGAGATAAAGAATTGTCTGACAATTAAAATAAAATTGATAATTTGAGAATCTAGCACAAGAACTTTTTAACAAGACCTCAAAGAAGATCAGCAACATTAGAAGGAAGCTCCTCAACAACGACATTGTAGAACCTCTGAACGTCTTGTAACATTCTCTCATCATCTCTTGTAACAAAGTTAATTGCAACACCCTCCCTTCCAAACCTGCCAAAACAACCAATTCAATGGAGGTAGTTTTTTGGGCGGGTAGGAAGGCCATAGCTGATGACCAGTGAAACTTGTTGCACATCAATACTGCATGCCAGCAGATCAATTGTAATCAGTACACGTGAGGATCCAGATCGAAATTCCCTCATAATGACATCCCTGGTGTTTTGATCCATGTCCCCATGAGTAGCGGAGACAGTGTGGTCACGAGCTGTCATCTTGTCCGTCAACCAATCAACCTTTCGCCTGGTGTTAACAAAAATAACGCTTTGTGTGATTGCCAGGGTCTCATACAGATCACACAGTGTATCAAGTTTCCAATCCTCTTTTTCAACATTGACATAGAACTGCTTGATACCCTCGAGTGTCAACTCGTCCCTCTTCACTAGAATCCTCACAGGCTTACTCATGAATTTCCTGGTGATCTCAAGTGCTTCAGGGGGCATTGTAGCAGAGAAAACACCCACCTGAATCGCTGAAGGGAGTAGCTGAAAAATATCATAGATCTGGTCTTTGAAACCCCTGGAAAGCATTTCATCGGCTTCATCCAGCACAAACATCGTGATGTAATTGAGGCGAAGAGAGTGTCTACGTTGTAATAACCCCAGTTAAAAATCAATGTAATAAAGTTAATAAAGAAAAACTAATAACCAAGGTCATGGGACACGTATTCCAAGCTAAATGTTGGGAAAACATAGTGATTGGGATCACTTGTGATTTATTAATGGTTATGGAAATCAAAAAAGGAAATGGCAAAGGAAAAGCGACAATAATTGGCATTTTATTTATGAAAATAATGGAAAATAGGAGGAAAGGAAGGTGAAAGGTCACAAAATTGCGTGTGAGGGAAATTGAAGGAAAAATGAAGGAAAATGAAGAAAATAGAGGCCTCAATGATAAAAAGGCTTATGAGGATCAGTTCATAACGTTTTGTTAGTTTTAACTTGGATCTCTCTCTCTATTCTCTCTCTCATACTCTTACACACTTAGAGTTTTATTGGAGCACTCTTGAATGATTTTGGGCACATTTTGGATTTGGAGCAAGAAGGCAAAGGAAAAGTAGAAAAACATCATGGAACAATGGGATTAGTAGCTACAATAGGTTTCTTTGCAGGTACCAAGTTGTATGTATGATTTCCTTGCTAGTTTTAGCATGCATGGTGTATGCATGTAGTTGTTTGGTTATGATATGTCATTAGGATGGAGGATTTCATGGATTGACATTGGTTTTTCCTAGCCTTTCAATTTCCTAGACAACCATGGTGTTGTGGATTTTCCATTTTGTTTTCTGATTGGTGCTCATGTTCCTTATGGTTGTGGGTTGAGTTATTGGTTCCTAGAGTCTTGTTTGGACAAATGCTCTTGAAACCCTAGAACAACTTGGGTTGAGTTACTAGTCCTGGAGCCAAGTTGGAACAAACGATCTGGAGCCCTGGACAACTTGGGTAGAGATTGATCTAGTGATGGTTAGTGATGTCCAACCGTGAGGTGGAATCACCGGTTGAGGGTTGAGGTGGTTTGACCTCTAGAAGCCTTGGTTTGGTTTTGGTTGGTTTATTCCATGAGATCCCACATTCACACTTGTAATATGCCATGGGGGTGTTTGGTTGAAAGAGAGATTTGGTTCAACCTAATCTATGGTCAGGTGGTATATGGAAGTCTTTGACTTGGTTGGTTTTGCATATGTTAATAAGAGCTCATTTCCTCTTGTATTTCATGAGTAAATTTACTTGTTATCATGTCGCTTTGATGGTTGTTCTATCATTGATATTTTTATGGTCATATGTTGGTTATAAGCATGGTTTTATGAGAAACTTGAGTTATGGCTCTCATCATGCTTTGGTTAGTAAATGAATGTATGACCTAATAGTTGATAATGCAACTATTATGAGAGGGAACCAGACCTTGTTGATGATTCTCAGATAAGTATGAGACCCTAGAAGTAGAGCATCAAAGTAAATTAGTCTATAGTCGCTGCGAAGCAGGATTATGGGAGCGACTGGAATCTTATAGTCATTGACTTGCATTTTCATACGAGCAACTAAGAGCCCAAGTCAGTGAAAACACAAGTTAACTCAGGGGTTGATTTCCTGGAGTGGTTGGTTAGCTCTTGGGGGGTCTTGTATCTCCTGAGGAAGGTCAGTTTGGTTTCGTTCGTCGATTCCACTTCCTTAACTATACCTAGGAGGTTGAATCATATCACAGTAACTCTTTATCACATATTTGTCCTGGTATACCAATAAGCTTGGGTAAGTGAGGGAGGAGGGGGTTACAGAATGGTATCAGAGCTCCCAGGTTCAACACTTAAACTGGATGGGCCAAATGTGTGTGTCATGCATGGATGAAGGTTGTACATGTGTTTGATGTGTATGCATAGTGGTGGTCATTTTTGTAGTTGTGTTTTCATGTAAAAGTTGATGTTTTTGTTGTTGGTTGTGTTTGTCATGAATGCATGCCAGTTGCATATGTGGTCATTATGCTTATGGTCTATGTGTGTGTCAAGTATGCATGTTGATGGTCATTGTTGCAATTGTATCGTCATGCATAGGTTGATGTTGAGATGATGAATATGATGATTTCATTGTGTATACATATTTGTTATGCTAATATGGATTGATCTCGCATATGAGATAGCCACCCCTAAACTTCACTGAGGTACATTTGATTATGTTTATGTTTGGTTATCTGACATGGTATGTTTGCAGGAAGAAGATTAAAGATGACATGAAAAATGGTGGAATACAGTTCGCACGACTCTCCCTACAGATCATATGAGCAACATGGTGATGGGTACTCCCCTCACATAGAAAACACTTTGAGAAGTTTGAAGGCAAAGATAATAAGTTGTAAATAAGATAATGATATGATCATTCAATCACAAGTGGGACTTTCTAGGGCATAGGAGAAATAGGCAGAAATTAATGTAGCTATCCTTTAGAGTTTTTCATACATGCAGAGATATAGACCACTTAGGATTAGTCATGGGCAGGAGGATAGGAATAATGGAGCATATGGTAGTAGGTCTCATGGTGGGCATGGGTCATATAGAGAGTATACCATCAAATATGGAAGGTTCTTGGATACAAATGATAGATTAGGCAGTGGACATGGGATTTACTCTAGTTTTGGCTCAGACAGGTATCATGGTCATCATCGCTATCATCCTTATAGGAGGAGTGATAGGGGATATTTTTCAAATGAGTTCAAGAAAGACAAGCCACCTACATTTGATGGGGAAATGAAGAGCTCACAGGATGTTAAAGCATGGTTGCTTGGGATGAATAAGTTCTTCTGGTTTCATGGTTACTCAGAGAACGTGAAGGCCATAATAGCTACGTTCAGTCTCAAAGGTAAAGCGTACATTTGGTGGGAATATGTAAAGAATCGCAGAGGCATTTAGGAAGAGGAGTTGACTTGGAGTGAGTTCAAGATACTTTCAGGAAGAAGTATCTATATAAGATATACTATGATGACTGGACAAAGGATTTCTATGAGTTGAAGATGGGATCTATGACTGATGAGGAGTATACTAGAAGATTCTTGGATTTGTTGAGGTATGTGCCTTATCCTAAAGAGGAGAAATCTAAGATTGATAGATTCATCAGTGGGTTGTTGTCTAGTCAATATAACGTCTTAAATTTCTCTACATAAATTATCAATCCGGGTATCGTAAACTGATGAAGTGTGGTGCACCATATGTGCTTAGTTAACATTTTTCTTACTTCGTTGTTTTATAGTTTTTATCTTGTTTTGGGGTTTTGTTCTTGTTGATCTCCTAAAGTGTCTAATGCAAATGGAAATCCTATTCTAAGGTCTTAAGAATACTTTTAAAGGTTAAGTATGGATGTACATTTCAAGACAAGGTTTATGTCCCTTATGGTAACTTCCAAAACTTAGCACTTCAAAAGATCTCAAAACATGCTATTGATAAAATTAATACTTGAACACGAATGTAAATATGCAGCTACTTAAATCAAATAAAAGATGAAACACTGATCATGAAATCACTGTCTCTGCTGCCCATCTAATTACAGAAATAAAATCTAAACTATTGCACTCAAACAAACCAAAAATTGTAGACTAACGAAAGCAAGATCAATTTACTTCACTTATAATCCGATAGCTCGCCAAGTAGCTTTTCTGGGTTAAGCCATGGCTCTAGAGATAACGTCAAATAACATGAAGAATTGATATCTAAATGAAATCAAAAACAAATTACTTCACTCATAATCCGATAGCTCGCCAAGTAGTTTTTTGGGGTTAAGCCATGGCTCTGGAGATAATGTCAAATGACATGAATAACCTGATATCTAATTGCAGAGATGAAAGTAAAATCAAATCACTTCACTCATAATCCGATAGCTTGCCAAGTAGCTTTTCGGGGTTAAGCCATGGCTCTGGAGATAATGTCAAATGACATGAAGAATTTGATGTCTAAACTAACTAACAATAACAAATAAATAAGACTGAAATCAAAGCATAACTGAAATTGAAAAGCTTACGAAAAAGTTCAGCAGAGAGGCAAATCTCATGTCACTATTTGATGCAAAAACATGTAAAGAAAAACTAATCTACAATCAACTGGTTGAACACACTTGCATGAATTAAAATTGCATCAATGGAAACTCTAATCTATCAAACTTGAAAGCAATCAAATGACATAATGAAATCAAAGCAAAATTACAAAATAAAATCTACTCTACCTTACATTCTAATGTGCTCCATGACATCTACTTCACATCTCCTTCCATGTTGAGAACATCAAAGCTTTATTCAAATTCTTCAAAATTACAAAATACAACAAAGCTCTCCAAAGCTTTCCAAAGCCATCAAGGAAGAAGTACAAAGCCAAGCTAAGCTAAGACTAACAAGCTAACAAGCTAACAAAAGAAGGAGATAGATCTCCTATTTATACAAAAAGATGAGAAGCCATCTCATTAATGAGAGTCCATAAATCTCTATAGGAACTGATAAGACACATGTCTTCTTAGAGTTTCAATACAGTTAGGAGATGTGACACATATCCTCATGATCCCATGATTCTTTCCACTCAAATTCGAATTTGGCCTTAGAGTGCCACATAAGGGTCTTCTAGAAGCCTCCTTTTAACCTACACATGTCAACAATCTCAACCCACTTGTTAGGTATAAGCATATGCACATTATTTTCTAATTTTTAACCACAAATTCACTTAAAAAGGCTTAGAATTAATAAAGTTTGGAAAAACATAAATGTGGCCCAATGATAATGAAAGTGGGATGAATGTGGTGACATAGTAGTGAAATGGAGGTGAAATGGAGGTGATATAATGGACATAATAGTGAAAGTGTAATGGAAATGAATGACATTTTCAAGACCCAAAAGTTGCCAGAAGCATTCAAAGACAAGATTGAGTTTGATGAGCCTAGATCGTTGGAGGAATCTGATTGAAAGCTAAAGCATTATTATAAGCAATCGAAGTGTAGGTTTGAGACTAAGCAATATTGGAAGGGTAGTGACAAGACTAAAGGAAGATGGAATAAGAAACGAACAAGACCTCAGGGCACAGGTAACAAATGGAATGTGGCACCACCTAAGAAGTTCAAGGCATTTGACAGAGGATAGGGGTTTCAATTTGAGGAGAAGAACAAGGGTGATGGCAAGAAACTTCTACAATGTTGGACTTGTGGTGGAGAGCATCGTGGGAGAGATTGTCCACAACATCAGGGTGGTAGACCTAATCCGGGTGGATATTGGTGGCCACTCGCCTATTCCACTTTGTTCTTTCAGTTTTTGTTTTTGTTTTGTTTCGTTTTGTTTTGTTTTTTTTTTTGTTTTTTTTTGTTTTTGTTTTTGTTTGTTTTTGTTTGTTTGTTTGTTTGTTTGTTTGTTTGTTTTTTTTTTTTTTTTTTTTTTTTTTTTTTTTTTTTTCAGTTTCCTTAATTATAACACAATTTACTATTTTTGGCATTTTTCGGGTCTTGAACTTCCAGAGCCGTTTTGAGGCCCTAAACGATTTTTTTTTGGAAAAATTCCTTTGATGATATTTATAAAAACTACATCACTAGTTGTAGTCCTCGGAGATATCTTTCCAACGAGGTATCATACGCGTCAAACGAAGATAATATGACCAAGTTACGACCCCGGGAAGTTGGCTGCCCAACTAACCCCAACAGGGCCCATAAACTCTTGGTGTTACATCTCCTCGGGTTAGGTTTTTGGTTGTTTAGGGTTTTCCCTTATTGTTCAATAATAAAAAGGCCCTTGAGCCTCATTATAACTCAGTTCAGAGGCATGTAGCCACCACATCTCTTCTCAGAGATAAGCTACCATCGCCCGAGCTAGTCTTATTTCCATTCTGTTTGTAAGCATATTTTAGTCTTTGATATTAATGAAATGAAGTGTTATTTTTGTTGCATATTTGTATTTATGGTTATATCTGTAATTTGTTGCGTTCATGTTTAAATCTGGATCAAGACCGCAGATCTACAGTGCTCAGGAGGCACAAACAGTGGGGTATGATAGACAAATTATTCCTAAGATTTATACAACATTGGATAACAAGAAGATGGATCACCAAGCATCTATTATCAAGATGGATGGTAAGCTTTGTGATCAATTTGTTCCTATTTTGATTGAACCTAGATCTAATTATAGTTATATTAATCCTCAACTAGTGGATAGGTGTGGTTTGAATAAAAAAGTGCATACAGAGTCTTGGTTAGTGCAGTTGGCTACATGTACTACGAAAAGAGTTCATCACTAAGTAAGAGCTTGTGAATTTGAGTTGAATGGTATGCCTACATCAACACAGCTAAATGTGCTTCCATTGGGATCATATAGTATGCTCCTGCGTATGGATTGGTTGTACCTACACAAGACCAAAGTATATTTATATGAAAAGGCTATTGAGTTCTGGGATGAAAATGGAGAACAAAGAATCTTGCAGGGTAAGAAGAAGTCGACATGAATTAGGATGGTTACAACAATGCAGACCAAGTATATTCATAGGAAAGGATGTGTATTGTTTGTAGTGTAGGTTTTAACCCCGTACAGAAATTACCTGCATACGAATTCTAAAACACAGAAAATAAACAATACGAGAGCATAACACATGAAACACATATACACAGAGATTTTCCCCTGGATCCCAAAACCGGGACTACGAGCTTGATTTTTCATTATGTTCCTTTCAATGTTACAATACATATTTATACATGCCGAAGCATCCAATACCATGGATCGAAAACCATCACGTCCAAAACCATGGACCGAAAACCATTGCGTCCAAAACCATGTGCGAAAAACATGCACAAAACCATAGGTAGGTCTGCCCAACCTAATATAGGGTCCAAAACCAAAATTTTCCAGACCCCATAGAGTGGGGTTACCTACATCCCTCAAACCCCCTATGACTCCCCCCGCTACGCAATCGGCGCAACGAAGAGGGGGCCCCACCCCCCTTCTAACCCCCCGGTTAACTACGTGGGCTAGTCGTGGAAAGAATATAACACAACCCAACATTCTCCCACTTGTTGTCTTCTTTCCACAAGGGGCCACAGGAGAGATTAGTTATTTATCCAGCCCTGCAATGCCCATTGTTTCTCTACACCAAGAGAAATTCTCAGAGCTCACAGATTTTGTCAACGCATCTGCAGTATTCTTCAAAGTGTCCACCTTTACTAGTAACACCTTTTTGTCTTCTATCATATCCCTCACAAAGTGATACTAAACATCAACGTGCCTTGTTTTTGAATGATATGCAGGGTTCTTTGCCAAGAAAATTGCATTTTGGCTGTCACAGTCTATCCTTATAGCTCCCTGTACTAACCCCATATTTGAATACAGTCTCTGCAACCAAACTGCTTCCTTGCTTGCATGAGTGGCTGCCATGTATTCTGCCTCTATAGTTGATAGTGCCACTACAGATTGTTGGCCTTCAACACAACTTATCATCTACAGACAGATGGGAAGGCAGAAAGGGTCAGCAAGATTTTGGAGGGCATGTTGAGAATGTATTTTATGCACCAACAACAAAAGTGGGAAGAGTATCTTCCATTAGTGGAGTTTTCTTACAACAATAGATATCGGGAATATTTGAATATGAGTCTAGTTGAGGCACTTTATGAGAACAATTTAAATACTCCTATTAGCTATAGTGATCAATGAACATGATATTAATTGGATCGGACTTGTTGGCAGAGATGGAACAAGAAATGTAGGTTATCAAAAGGAATCTAAAGGATGCACAAGATAGACAGAAGAGCTATGCAGATCAACATAGGGTGTTTAAGGAGTTTCAGGTTGGGGAATAGGTGTATTTGCACATCAAGCCCAAGAAGACCTCCTTAAGGATTGGATCATGTGCCAAGTTGGCACCTCGGTATTGCGGGCCTTTCAAGATTCTTGAGTGGATTGTACCAATAGTCTACCCACATGCACTACCTTCGATAGTGAAATTCCATGATGTTTTCCATGTGTCATTGCTTAAGAAGTATGTGAAAGATGTTAATCATGTGATTGAATGGTCTATATTGCAGGTGGAACCAGAAAGCAAATTTCAGTCGGAACCTTAGTGCATTTTGCAGTGAAAGATGCTCATGCTCCAGAACCGAGCAATCGAGCAAGTTAAAGTGCAGTAGAAGCACTTTGGGCCCGATGAAGCTACTTGGGAGATGGTTGATTAGATGTGGGCTACGTATCCTTCTCTATTCATTGGTTGAGAAAATTTCTTTTGGTATATGTTTCCATGTTATGTTTTTGTTATGTCTATATATGCATATGTTTTAAATACCATATCGAGTTGTATCATAAAGCTCCAATAAGTGGTATGGTGTTCAGGATATGTCGGTTATGTTTTCGGCAGATGGATACAATGTAAATGTTGCATCGAGTTGTGTTATAAAACTCCATGGGAAACATGTGTTTTATTGGTTTATAAGTGTCATTGAACACCGAGGATGGTGTTCCCCCAACGGGGAGGGTGTTGTAACAACCCCGATTAAAAATCCATGTAATAAAGTCAATAAAGGAAAAATAATAACCAAGATCATGGGGCATGTATTCCAAGTTGCATGTTGGGAAAAAAAAAATAGTGTCGAGGATCACTCAAGATTAATTAATGGTTATGGAAATTGGAAAAGGAAATGAAAAAGGAAAAGTGGCATTAATTGGAATTTTGTTTATGAAAATAATGGAAAATAGGAGAAAAGGAAGGTGAAAGGCAATAGAATTTCATACGAGGGAATTTGAAGGAAAATGAAGAAAATAGAGGCCTTAATGATAAAAAGGCTTATGACAATTAATTCATATTTTTTTGACAGTTTTACATTGGAGTGATCTCTTTATTCTCTCTCTCATACTCTTGCACACTTAGAGTTTTCTTGGAGAAATCTTGGAGGATTTTGGGCACACTTTGGATTTGGAGCAAGAAGGAAAAGGAAAATCAAGAAAGCACAAGCGAATAACGAGTTTTCTTTGTAGGTATCAAGTTCCATGTATGATTTCCTTGCTAGTTTTGGCATGCATGGTGTATGCATGTGATTTTTTGGTTATGATATGACATTGGCATGGAAGATTGCTTGGATTGACAGTGGTTTTTCCTAGCCTTTCCATTTCCAGGATAGCCATGGTGTTGTGTATTTTCCCTTTTGTTTTCTAATTCGTGGCCATGTTCCTTATGGTTGTGGGTTGAGTTATTAGTCCCTGGATCCTTGGTTGGATAAATGCTCTGGATCCCTTTGTAGGTTGAGTTACTAGTCCTGTAACCTTGGTTGGACCAATGCTATGGAGCCCTGCGACAACTCTTGGTTGAGTTACTAGCCCTGAAGCTAGGTTGGAATAAACACTCTGGAGCCCTGGAAAACTTCGGTAGAGACCGATATAGTGATGGTTAGTGATGTTCAACTGTGAGGTGGAATCAGTGGTTTAGGGTTGAGGTGGTTTGGCCTTTAGAAGCCCTGGATTGCTTTTGGTTGCTTTATTCCATGAGGTCCCACATTCACTCTTGGAATATGGCGCGGGGATGATTAGTTGAAAGAGAGATTTAGTTCAGCCCAATCTATGGTCGAGTGGTACGTGGAAGTCCGTGACTTGGTTGGTTTTGCATATGTTAATAAGAGCTCCTTTCCTCTTGTATTTCATGAGTAAATTTACTTGCTATCATGTGGCTTTGATGGTTGTTCTATCATTGATATTTCTTTGGTTATATGTTGGTTATAAGCATGATTTTATGATAGACTTGAGTTATGGGTCTCATCATGTTTTGTTTAGTAAAACAAATTTTAATGAATGTATGACCTAATAGATTATAATTCAACTATTATGAGAGGGAATCAGACCTTCTTGATGATTCTCAGATAAGTATGAGACCCCTATGTTCAAATGTGTATTTCTGACCTATAAATTGCTTGTTCATGATGTCTTTGACGAAATGTTTGTCATAGTTGAGAAGGTTCAGGTTAAGTTCTTGTTCAATTTTTGCATTAAAGGCTTTGTCTCTGTGTTATTTTTCATTTCTGAGAGTTTCATAAGTTTTTGGCAGAGGCTTAGGTCCTAGCCTTGAAAAAGTGGTTCAGAGCTTGGGGTCGTCGGCACACAACTGAGTAAATTAATCTACAGTCGGTGGGAAGTAGGATTATGGGAGAAACTGGAGGATAGAAGTTGTTGGATTTCCTTGTCATGGGAGCTACTGAGAGCCCAGATCAATGAAAAATAAGGTTAAATCAAGGGTTGGGCACTTGGAGTGGTTGGTTAGCTCCTAAGGGTCTTGTAGCTCCTAAGGAAGGTCATTTTGGTTTCAGTTCGTCGATTCCACTTCCTTAACTATACCTAGGAGGTTGAGTTATATCATAGTAACACTTCATCACATATTTACCCTGGTAGACTGGTAATCTTGGGTAAGCATGGGAGGAGGGGATTACAGAGTGCTATCAGAACTCCTATGTTCAACACTTGGACTCGATGGGCGAATTGTGTTTGTCATGCATGCACAAAATTTGTACATTTTCTTGATGTGTATGCAGAGTGGTGGTGATTATGGTATTTGTGTTGTAATTTATAATTTTATGATGTTTTTGTTGGATGTATTTATCATGAATACATGTCAACTTCATATGTGGTCATTATGTTTGTGGTCTATGTGTGTCTCAAGTATGCATGGTTATGGTCATTGTTGTAGTTGTGTCCTCATGCATAGGTTGATGTTGAGATGATGAATATGATGATTTCATTGTGTGTGTGTGTGTGTGTGTGTCTATATATATGGTATTATAATATGGATTGATGCCTCCCCTGAACTTCACTGAGGTACATTTGATTATGTTTATGTTTGATTATTTGACATGGTATGTTTGCAGGAAGAAGATTAAACATGGAAAGAAAAATGGTGGAATACAGTTTATGTGACTACCCCTACAGAGCATATGAGCAACATGGTGGTGAGTACTCCCCTCACATAGAAAACAATTTGAAAATTTTGAAGGAAGAGATAAGAAGTTGCAAAGAAGACAATGATAAGATCATTCAGTCACAAAAGAGACTTGATAGGGCATAGGAGAAACAAGTAGAAGGTAATGTAGTTATCCTTCATAGTTTTTCATACTTGCAGAGATAAGGACCACTTAGGATAAGTCATTGGCAGGAGGATAGGACTAATGGAGCATATGGTAGAAAGTCTCATGGTCGGCACAGATCGGATAAAGTGGATACCATCATAAATGGTGGGTTCTTGGATACACCTAATAGACGAGGCACTGGACATGGGATTTACTCTAGTTTTGGTTCAGACAGGTATCATGTTCATCATCTCTATCATCCTTATAGGAGGAGTGATAGGGGATATTTTCTCGATGAGTTCAAGAAAGCCAAGCCACCTACATTTGATGGGGAAATGATGAAGTCACGGGATGCAGAAGCGTGGTTTCTTGGGATGAATAAGTTCTTATGGTTTCATGATTACTCAGAGAACATGAAGGACAAAATAGCTATGTTCAGTCTCAAAGGTAAAGTAGACATTTGGTGGGAAGATGTAAAGAATGTCAGAGGAATTCGGGAAGAGGATTTGACTTGGAGTGAGTTAGAGAGACTTTTCAGGAAGAAGTATCTATCTGAGAGATATTATGATGACAGGGAAAAGGATTTCTATGAGTTGAAGATGGGATCTATGATTGATGAGTAGTATACTTGAAAATTCTTGGAGTTATTGAGGTATGTGTCTTATCTTAAATAGGATAAATCTAAGATTTATAGATTCATCAGTGGGTTGTCGATAGCGTTCAAACATAGGATTGAGTTCGATGAGCCTAGATCGTTGGAGGAAGCCATCAGAAAGCTAAAGAGTTATTATGAGCAATGGAAGAAAAGGTCTGAGACTAAGTAGGATTGGAAGGGTAGTGACAATACTAGACGAAGATGGGTTAAGAAACGAACAAGACCTCACAACATAGGTAAACAAAGAGAATGCAAGACCACCTAAGAAGTTCAATTCATCTGATATAAGACAGGGGTTTTAGTTTGAGGAGAAAAACAATGGTGATGGCAGGAAACCTCTACAATGTTGGACTTGTGGTGGAGAGTATCGTGGGAGATATTTTCCACAACATCGGGGTGGTAGACCGCATATCTACAGTGCTCAATAGGCACACATAGTGGGGGATGTTGGACAGAGTATTCCTCATATTTATACAATGTTGGATAATAGACATGCAGATCGCCAAGCATCTATTATCGATATGGATAGTAATTTTTGTGATCAATTTGTTTCTATTTTGATTGAACTTGGATATAAATATAGTTATATTAATCCTGAATTGGTGGATAAGTGTGTTTTGAATAAAGAAGTGCATGCAGAGTCTTAGTTAGTGTAGTTGGATACAGGTACTACAAAAATATTTCATGATTGAGTAAGAGATTGTGCATTTGAGTTGAATGGTATGCCTACATCAGTGCATCTGAATATGCTTCCATTGGGATCATACAATATGCTCCTATATATGGATTAGTTGTACCTCCAAAAGACCAAACTATATTTCTATGAAAAGGCTATTGAGTGCTTGGATGATAATGGAGAACAAATAATCTTTGAGGGTAAGAATAAGGCAACATCAGTTAGGATGGTTAAATATATGCAGGCCAAGCATAGTCTTAAGAAAGGACGTGTATTGTTTGCAGTGCATGTTTCTAGTGACAAAGGTAAGGAAGTTAAGGATGCAGATGTCTTGGAGAAGTATCCAGTCTTGCAACAGTATGTATTCCCAGAAGATATTTCAGAGTTACCACCTCACAGGGAAGTGGAATTTTCTATTGAGTTGGTACTAAGGGCAACACCAGTATCAAAGGCACCATGCAGGATGAGCACACTAGAGTTAGTGGAATTGATGTTGCAGTTGAAGAAAATTCTTGATAAGGGATACATTAGGCCAAGTGTGTCACCTTCGAGTGCACCAATATTGTTTGTGAATAAGAAATATGGCACTATCAAGTTGTGTATTCATTACAGGCGTTTGAAAAAGGTAGCCATCAAGAATAGGTACCCTTTTCCGATGATCGATGACTTGTTTGACCAGTTGAAGGTAGCAACAGTGTTCTTGAATATCAATTTGAGATCAGGATACCATCATGTAGGCATTAAAGAAGAGGACATCTACAAGGCTAATTTCCGTACCAAGTATGGGCATTATAAGTTTGTTGTGGTTCCTTTTGGTTTGACTAATGCTATAGCTACTTTTATGTGCTTGATGAACATTGTATTGCATTATTATCTGGACAAGTTTTTTATTGTATTCATTAATGATATATTGATATATTCTAAGAATGAGGAAGAACATGCCGAAAACTTAGCAGCAGTATGGAGATTGCTAAGAGAGCATCAATTGTATGCTGATCTTAGTAAGTGAAGTTTCTTTCCAACAAAGGTACATTACTCGGGGCATGTGGTTTCCAAGGAAGGCATAGAAGTGAATTCAGAAAAGATAAGAGTTATCATGGAATGGGAAACTCCTAGGAATGTGGATGAGTTCATATCATTCATGGGATTAACAAGCTATTATAGGAGGTTCATGAGGAAATTCTCATGGATTTCCTATCCTATTACATCATTGCACCAAAAATATAAGAAATTTGAATGGACAGAAGAATGTGCAGCCAATTTTTAGTAAGCAATTGTTGACAAATGCTCTGGTTCTAAATATTGCATATCCGGAGAAAGAGTTCGAGGTGTGTATAGATTCTTGGAAGAGAGGACTTGGTGGGGTTCTGATGCATGAAGGACATATGGCATGCTATGATTCAAGGAAATTGAATGAGCATGAGAAGAACTATGTGATACATGATCTTGAGTTGGCAACGATCACTTATGCATTGAAGATTTGGAGGCACTATATCCTTGAGAGGAGGTTCATTCTGATGAGTGATCATAGTGGACTGAGGTATTTGTTTGACCAAATGAATCTGAATTCCAATTAAGCTAAATGGTTGGCCGCGATCAATGAGTTTGAATTCAATATCAGATACATCAGGGAAAGGAGAATATGGTTGCAGATGCTCTTAGAAGAAGATTACAGGTAAATCACGTAGCAACTATGAACTCATGTGGAAAGAATTACAGAATTAGGTCTTGCAGGAAGGAAAATAGGATGACAGGTATAGGGAGCTTAGACACATGTTACAACAACAGGGTACAAGTGAACAAGATGTGGATTATCATTTCATAGTAGATGGCTTGGTGAGTTTTAGGGACAAGATCTATGTATTGGATGACAGTGAGCTCAAGAAGCTTATCTTGAGGGAGTTTCATGTCAAGCCACATTAGGGTCACCTAGGATATCAGAAGATGTTGACAGTTGTGAAGAAGTTTTACTATTGGTAGAATTTGAAGAAGGAAGTGGCAGAGTTTGTGGCTAGGTGTTTGGATAGTGAGCGGGTAAAAGCAAAGTACAATCATCCACATGGTTCACTACAACTGATTTTGATTCAAGAGTGGAAATGGGAGGTCATTTCCATGGATTTTATTACAGGTTTTCCGAAGACATCTATACATCATGACTCCATCATGGTTGTGGTTGACAAGTTGACAAAGGTAGCTCACTTCATTCCAGTGAAGTCTAAGAATTCAGCTAGTGAGGTAGGACATGTCTTCATCATAGATATAGTGAGGTTGCATGGTGTACCAAAGAAGATTGTATTAGATAGGGATGCTAAGTTCACTTCTAGGTTCTGGAAATAATTATTTGTAGGTTTAGGTACAGAATTGGACTTGAGCAATGCTTATCATCTGCAAACAGATGGAAGAACAAAGAGGGTCAACAAGATTTTGGAGGACATGTTGAGAATGTAAGTTATGCACTAGCACCGAAAGTCGGAATAGTATCTTCAACTGGTGGAGTTTACTTACAACAATGGATATCAAGAATCTTTGAAGATGAGTATGATTCAGAAACTTTATGGGCCAAGTTGTGATACTCCTATTAGTTGGATTGATCTAGTGAACATGGTATTGATTGGACCACGCTTACTGGCAGATATCAAACATGAAATTCATGTTATCAAGAGGAATCTAAAGGTAGTACATGATAGATAGAAGAGTTATGCAGATCAACACTAAGCGTTTAAGGAGTTTCAAGTTAGGGAACATGTGTACTTGTGCCTCAAGCCCAAAAAGAGCTCCTTGAGGATTGGATCATTTTCCAAGTTGGCACCATAGTATTCAGGGCCTTTCAAGATTCTTGAGGGGATTGAACGAGTAGCCTATTGACTTGCACTACCTCTGACACTGAAAGTCCATGATGTTTTCCATGTGTCATTGCTTAAGAAGTATGTGAAATATGTTGATCATTGACTGACTGTTCTGTATTGCAGGTGGAACCAGAAGGAGAATTCCACCCAGAACCTCAGTGCATTTTGTAGTGAAAGATGTTCATGCTCTAGAACCGAGCAATTGAGAAAGTTAAAGTGCAGTGTAAACACTTTGGGCCTGATGAAACTACATGGCTAATGGATGATCATATGCGAGCTATGTACCCTTCTCTATTCGCTGGTTGAACAAATTTATTTTGGTATATGTTTTGATGTTATGCTTTGGTTATGTCCATATCTGCATATGTTGTAAATACCATATTGAGTTGTATTATAAAGCTCCAATAAGTTGTATAGTGTTCATGATATGTTGGTTATGTTTTCAGCATATGGATATGATGTAAATGTTGCATCAATCTGTGTTATAAAGCTCCATGGGAAACATGTGTTTTTTTGGTTTATAGGTGTTATTGAACACCGAGGACGATGTTCCCCTAAGGGAGAGGGTTTTGTAACAACCCTGGTTAAAAATCCATGTAATAAAGTTAATGAAGGAAAAATAATAACCAAGATCATGGGACAAGTATTCCAAGTTGAATGTTGGACAAAATATAGCGATTGGAATCAATTGTGACTAATTAATGGCTATGGAAATTGGAAAAGGCAAGGGAAAAGACAAAGTGTCATTAATTGACAATTTATTTATGAAAATAATTGAAAATAAGAGAAAAGGAAGGTGAAAGGTCATAGTATTGCATATGAGGGAAATTGAAGGAAAAATAAAGGAAAATGAAGAAAATAGAGGACTCAATGATAAAAAGGCTTATGATGATCTGTTCATAGCTTTATGTCAGTTTTAGCTTGGAGCTCTCTCTCTATTCTCTCTAATACTCTTGCACACTTAGAGATTTCTTGGAGTACTTGATGGGCCTCTAAATTAAACGTAAATTAAGGCCCATTCCTCTAAATTAGACATAAATTAAGGCTCATCTAACCATCCTTCAACACATTAAACGTCTATTTTTGCATTAGATAATATATTTTTAACTTTAATATGTTCATTATGAACGTTTATGGATAATTGCGTATTTGTGCCTAATATTATTTATTTTTGTGGAATGTTGTGAGAATATTGGGCAGATTGTGGAGATTTGGAGGAGGAGATAATCTAGGGACCTTCTCCCTACTACAGGAGAATCAATATTAAATAATAAATCAACAAGATATTATGGAATTATGACACAGATTGTGGAGCTCCAATGATTGAAAAAATCTAGGAATGTGTTCCCTGCCATTTAATGTAGATTCCTATTATTGGGAACCAGATCCACTAATCAAGGGATTTTGGTGGGGAAATCTTCCTCCTTTCATGGGGAATGATCCCTAATCATTTTTTATAAGTATAAAGTCGAATTTTCCTCTAGGGGTTGATTTTTATTAGCCTTCTTTTGGAGAGAACTCATATTTTTACAACTTCACTTTCATTTCCTGCACAAATGTAATTGTATTAATGGAAATAATGAATATTGGTGACATGTTTAGCTTCTAAATCTTGGTCTCCTTCATAGGAATATGAGTTTCCTTGCGCTTTGACATCCTAGGAGCCTTAGAGCCCTTTTGTATCATTTACTTTTCTTCTTTTCACTTCTTATTCACATGCATCTCTTGTTCTTGTCTTTTTTCTATTTCTGCATTTAGTATTAATGATTTGTTGTTGTAGAATTGGGTTAAATGGTTGAATTAAGTTATTTTGTAGGATCACAAACATAATTTCATCATTGGAACAGATTTGGAAGGTCACAGTAATCATTGAGAAACTTGGATTAGTTTTCTTATTTCCAAATCTAGATTTTTGGAAGTCCTTTGTGGCAAATAACAACAAATTTCTGTTATTTTTTAGAGCATGCTAACGAGCTTCAATCAAGTTGATTCCACTTCCATTAGATACCAAAAACATTATAGTTAATAAAAAAAATTACCCCATTGCATTTTCACTTGATTAGGTCACACATTTGATAGATTTACTAGTTCACTTGTTCTCGAATTTCTAGATTTTAGACTAGTAATGTTTTACTATTTTTTTAGCATGGGTTAACAAAGGTATTTTTGAGTGATTCCAATTGGAATGGAGACCTAAGACATCGAAATCAATAAAAAAAATTGTCCCATCCAATTTGGATTTGATTTGGTTGGTCATTCGATGAATTATAACTCTCAATAACAAATTTGTTGTTTGTTGTAGTAAACTACAGGAAACCCTGTAGCAGCCGTCCAACATGTATATACTTGCCTATATTCTTTGAAGAAGCTTGGTTATTGTGTCTTATGTTTGAATCAAGACCCCTGGGCTCTAAATCAATTATTAGGGAAGGCTAAAGACCACTTAGGACTTTCCTCTTTACCCATGAAAAACATTTCAACCATTTGGGTTAATGGACAAATTTATGAATTAGATAATACAATGATGATTTTCTTGATTGCCACATCCAGTGAACTCCGTTAATGGATCTAAACTCTTTGAAATGTAACAATTGAAATTGATTTCATGATCTTTACTTTATGCAATTAGAATAGGTTTCTTTCCTTGTATTTTATTTCTTGCAATAGGTTAAAGTTTCCATTTTGAGCATTTCATTTTCTGCAATTAGTTTAGGATTTGATTTTATTACATGCACTCCATTACATCATGACATCAAAGGAAGGACACATTGTATGTTGCACATATAGTGTCGATACCTCTTAATTTTGTATGAACCTCTGGTTGATAATTAAAGGCAGTAGCCTTGGGAGTTGCAACATTCTTGTTGCAATACTGAGGCTCATCACCTTTTGGCGCCATTGTGAGGGAAGTGTTAAAGTATGCATTGTTTTATTCCCTAGTTGATTCATTTCTTTTTACTTTTTGCAAAAACAAAAAAAATATTTGCATTAGGCATATTTCATTTTAAAAATAGAAAATTTCATTGTATTAGCATTCTTATTCAAAACAAATCTCCAACACCAACCCTCCCATTTTATCATGTGGTGCAGTAAGAGCCACACCACCATCCACTTTTTAAGGTAGAAGAATAAGAGATGGAAAATAATGTTGAAGAAATGGATGGAGATGATGATAACGAGGAAGATCCTCTCGGATTTCCCTTTCAAGATATTGATGGTAGTGTTGTTACAGGTCTATTTGGGCACATCACTCCCATCATTCAAATCAGTACTTTTAGGGCTCATCAAACCCTAATTCAGTTGCTACATGCCCTAGACAAGTCATCACATTGAATGCCATCATTTGTGAGAGTTTCCTGGCTTGAATACATCCTGAAATGACTCCTTGAGGGTCCAGCGCAGCCTTGGTCAGGGGTAACTACACTGCAGAGCACTTAGGCCCATTCAAGCCTGCTTTGTAGAGAACCTAGGCCCACTTTGACCTGCATTGGGCGAGATTGAGCGAAATATTCATAGGGTTCTAGGAATATTCCTACATTCTAGACCATTCTAGAATATTCCCACCTCTTATATTCTCCTATGAGCTCTAAATTGGATAAGGAATGAATCAAATAACCTCCTATCCTCTCATCCCTTCCTCCATGGAAACAAACTCCCAAATTGGAAAGCCATTCAATGCCCAATTTATGACAAACCACCTCCATTTCCCTATAAATTGAGCACTCATCATAGTGATCAGTGGCTGGAATTTGAGAATTTGTAAGGAGATACTATTGGTTTGAGGTTTTATATTATAGCAAGTATTGTTATGCTGCCAGAGTGTTGTGCTTTTAGTGTGATGAAGGATGGAACTCAAGCTGGATGAGTGACATGGGATCAGACTTCTTTGGTTGTAACTCTTCCTTCTACTTAATAAAGTTGTTTACACCTTTTCCCATATTCTTGTCTTTATGTATGATGATTATATGTGCAAATGCTTTCGATTCCATTTTCTTATAGTAGATAGATCTCTTGCTTTGATTAGTTTTTGTCCTCTGTTTATGATTGCAGGTACTTATTGAGTGGATTCAGTTCCAGAAGGAGCGATGAGAGCTATTCAAAGGAGACAAAGGGAAGCGAAAGATAAAAAGTAGGTCCCTTGTCTTATTTATCTTATATAGGAAAAGGTTAAACTCTTTAAATCTGTTGTTCTAGGTGTAGCTACCCACCTAGGGAAGTTGTGTTTATTCGTAGATGAAAAATTCCACATAACAAATTAGCGACTCCACTGGGGATCGACCATTGTTCCGGGTAGTTTATCCTCATCATAGTACACCCTAGTAGACTTTACTTGCTTTCATTGATCTTATTTCAGTCTTTTTGAAGTGTTTTTGGTCAAAAATTTGAGGTTAGATGTCTTTTGATTGGCCTCTCTGGCACCAGCACAGGCTTGGTCAGGGGACAGTGCTCTGTAGACCACCCTTGGCTTAGAGATAGTGCTCTGCAGTGCAATTACTCCCACTTTGACCTGTGCTAATCCTCCTTAAGCTTAAAAACCCATCTTTGGCTTGGATTTTTCCAATTTTGCTTATGAAGTTGTTTGTTTAAAGATCAATGTTTCTATGGTTCTGAAATCAACTTATATCTCTTCTCCTAGCCCTACTTTGACCTTGATTTTTTAATGTTTCTTAATATTTTTCTTTATCATTATCAATTCATTGTCAAAGTTAGTTTATATCGATTAGTCTTTTCTGAAAAGGAAGTGTCATAAAGTCTTCATTTCTTTGAAAAATAAACTGTCGTAAAGTCTTCATTTCTTGTGAAAAGTATTGATTTATTGTATGTGCATTTAGTTCCTTCTTGTTCATCTAAACACTAAAGGGACTGAAAAGAAAAACTTGCATTTTGCATATTGTAGTTTGTGAATGCTTGATAGGAATAGCCAGGGAAATTGTATTAGGTACGCTCTTTGCTCTTTGTCAAAGATCTGATTGGTCTATCCCTTACTAGCTACGGTTTTCATTGTTAACGAAATGAAAGAATGTTTCTCATGTCTAGGAATTGCAAACATACATCACGTGGTGAACCTTGAAAGGAAATTTCTTAAGAAGATCAACTTAAAAGTTATCTCAATTAACCTAATGGATCATTGTAATTTAATGCATAACATTTAGAGGTCTATTCTAGAGACGTGTTCTGGCGTCGTTAAACATAGCAGCTGTCGCTAACTTTTCTGCGATACATTCCGAGTGTGATACCTCAGTCCACGTACATAAGTATATCGTAGCTCGTCCACATACTTTCGGGTATATAGAGCGGTGTTATAGTACATAAAGTATAAAGGAATGCTCTCACTGTGCGGTTTCACATTAGACAACGCTAACACGGATTGGGCCTCCACGTACTTTTGGGTATATATGGGAGGACTACATTAGGTTTCTATCCATCCTTAGGTAACCGAGTCGGCCGCCTTATACACTGTGATACACCAAACACAACATCCGAGGAGATTTCCTGCTTGTACTTCTCAGTTCGCCGGGAGGTATTCTGCAGTTCATAGTTACTTGGTAATCCTTTTGCCTGGATTATCCCTCTTTTGTTTTGTTATGTTCTTTTTATTAAAATAAAATTAATTGACCATGGATAACATCCTCCATGCTCACTCCTTAGTTGATCTTAGGTTGAGACATATGGAAACAACTCCAGAGTCCACCGATCAAGGAATTCCTTTTGATGGGAATCCTAGTCCTTTTCCTCCTTTCAGAAATATTAGTGCTCCTTATATGGCTACATTGTCCCTTTCGGGATTTACCATTGGCTTGCCAGTATGGTTTTTTTCAACCTCCTTGGTTCAAAATGTCGTGATTTCTCTGCAATTGAGTACTCCTCCAACTGGACAAAATCAACCTCCAGTTGATCCTAAAGTTGACCCTTTGCCTTCTTCCTCGGTTTTCTCTTCCTCCCCTTCTTCCTCTTCGCTTGGTGAAAGTATTGACACTAGTAAGAAGGTGGCTAAGAAGAAGAATAAAGGGAAGAATAAGAAGAATAATAAAATTTAGCAGGGGGTAACCAAGCAACCATTGCTTTGAATGCAACTTCTGATGATAAACTGTCTGATAAGCCTCACAAAGTTTGATATCCATGCAAACTTTGTATGGGAGACCATCTTCTTCGAAATTGTCCTGATATTCCTCAGATCTTAGAAGAATGGTCTTCTTATTCACATTTTCCTATGTCATCAACTTCTGGAGATCATGCTGGTGACACACCATCAACTAGTGGTAGTAAAGTTCATGGAAAGAAGGGTAACGTTAAGTTTTCCTGTAAATTATGTGAAGGGAATCACCCAATTCACCTTTGTCCCTATTTGGATGAATCCCAAAAAGTGTTGGATAACCATCCTGCTTCTCCGCAATGACTTCCATCTGGTTACAAGAGACTCTCCCTTAATCCTTCACTAGTTGATGAATTCACTGACCCAAATCAACCGTCGGTCAAACCCACTCTCTCTGAATGTGAATCCCATGAGTCTATACATGACCAATCATAGGTCGAGGAAACAGTTGACTTGATTTCACCTTCAGTTAATCGTACCTTTCCTGAAGAGAGTGAAAATGATACCACTCAGGTTGTTTTCGTTTCTTTATATTCCAGTGAGCTTGGGGGAAATCCTCCTGTTCCATCAAGACAGGAGGAAAATCCTCCTGCTCTCGTAACCCAAAGGGATAATATTCTCGTTCTTATGATACCCCCTTCAAGTAGACTAGTCACTTCCTATGATTGGAATCAACTGGCAAGATGTCGTCTTCCTTTGTATGTGCCTTTCCATATCATAGTAAAGGTTTGTAATATGATTGTACCTAGCACTATTATAGATGAAGGTGCATCTGTGAGTATCCTTTCCTCCACTTCTTGGCAAGTGCTCGGTTTTCCACCACTTGTGCCTATTACCCAAAATTTGTTGGCTTTTAACAGAGGAACCAGTGAACCATTAGGGATCCTCCCTCAGTTGCCTATTACTTTGGGAGGAAAAATTGTTTATCTTAATGTGATGGTAGTCCCAAGCCCTTTAGATTACAATTTACTTCTTGGGCGTGACTATGTTTATGACATGGGAGCTGTTGTTTCAGCACTCTTTTGAGTGATGTGTTTCCCACATGAAGGCAGAATTGTCACCATTGACCAGCTTTCATTTCGTGGTCCAAATATGGCTTCCAATCAACCATCTTCCCTAAATGGTCCTTTTGTCCCAATGGTATCTTCCCCACCACGGGTTAATTATGTGGCAACCCGTTCCATGCCTACATCAACGGACGATCAATTTCGTGATGTTGTACATCATGTACTGGGGGCATTAGAACCATATCTCTCCTTCCAGAGCATTTTTCTCCCATCTGATGAGAACCTCTTGGAAGCCATGACCTCTTATGGGTCGTGATCAAGGATATGAGGATAGTTCCTTGTCTTGTGTCAACCTCGTTAAAAAATGAAACAAGGAATATGAGGATAATTCCTTGTCTTGTGTCAAGCTCGTTAAAAAATGAAACAAGGAATCTGAGCAGAGTTCCTTGTCTTGTGTCAAGCTCATTAAAAAATGAAACAAGGTCCCCTGGAACAAAGTTCCAATTCGAGACTTTGATTAGATCTCGTAAAATCCCAGTCGAGGCTTTCACTTGATCTTGTATATGAACCTTCATTCCATCCACCTCATAGCCACAAGTAGTCTACTTAGTTAAATGTAATGAAGCTTGGGTGGCATGCACCTAGAATCGAGTCATCATGTTGGGGGCATGTAAACCAATTTCAAGCATAGTTTTTTGGTTCAAGTTTATGTAAAAATGAAACTGAATCTAAGCATAGTTTTTCGTTTCAAGCTTGTGTAAACATGAAACTGAATCCAAGCATGGTTCCCTATGGTTCAATCTTGGGTAAAAATGAACCCATCTCCACTTTAACCCTCGTGATTTCCATTCTATCAGCCTCTTCCTTTAGATGAGCCTTGGTTTTTCTCCTTCCATCGTCACTATCTGCTTGGCCGATCATATGCTTTCACTTGGTTTTTTTACCCTTTTTGAGGAACAGTTGCAATGAGTGGTCTTATTAGCCAGCCTCTTCACATAAATCAACAAGTTTTGAGAAGTTCCAACATCACCGGAACCAGTTGCTATCCTAGACACCACTCGTTCCTCTAATTGGAGTCCTCTTTAATATCTTTTCAGACTCGAAATATGAAAAGATTGCTGAGCGCTTGTCCTTTTCATCTCGTTAATGGATTGGAAACGAAATCTACTCATTATAAGTTTAACCCTTTTCCAGACTGAGATAGATTATTTATGAAAAAGGAATATGTTGATCGAACATGGTCAATAGGTTCTCTCTTGTATTATTTTATGCTTTTTCGGACTTGAGAGACAAATCTACGAAAAATAACTTGTGGAGTTTTCTTTTTGTCCCTTTTCAAACTCTCTAAACATGAAAAGGACTGAGTTATCATTGTCGTTAAACTCGTTAAAACATCAAATAGCGACAAACTTGTCCATCATGACAAGACCAAGTTTCACCTTCGCTAGACTCGTTAAAACATCACATAGCGATGGATTCCTCGAAGGGTAGAATTATACCACAAGCATATGTTATCCTCCTCAAGCTTGATAAAAAATAAAGAGGTACTAGTCAGTAATGATTAGGGAAAATGGGAAAAGGGGTAAACCACTTTATGGTAGCAGGTCGCTCTTGAACATGACACTTTCACTTCATCTCTATGATTACTTGGGTTGGGTTATCTGCTTGATTTTTATCATACCTATGGTCTATCATACAATCCATTACTTTGGTTTTGGGTCAATGCTGCCAATTCATTCAGTGTTACTGACATGTTCAAGAGAAGTCACTCAGTGAAATTCATCCTTTGCAATACTCATAAACCTTCATTTTCATGACCACCATTCCTGAACCTTGTGTTGTCAGTCACATTCCATCTCCAAAATCATTACACTCGTTTCATGTCATTGATGTGGGATACATCAAGGCCCTCCTGCGATGAGTTGCATCTTGTCGACATCGGTACATTATCCAAGAAGTTGGCCTAGAAACACCCCTTCAGTACCTTAGGGCTTGCATACATCAATGGCAAGTTTCTCACTTCCGGCGATGGGTTTACATCACTGGCCTTCGACCAAAATACTTTGTATGGTGTTCGACATCAAAACATTCATTCACACCGTGCAGAATGTACTGCAGTTCCTTGAGAAACATTATCATTATCAGTGATTTCTCTCGTGTTTGTTAACGACTTACATCATTGGCTGGTAAGTAGACAGTATCTTCCCATTTTCGACTTCATATCACATATTCACATGGTTAGACTTATACTTGAGAGAATGATTGAATGAGGTAGAAGACCTCAAATCTAGTTTCATCCATCCGGGCTGCGATTTTAGGAGAGTACTAAATCATTTGTACGATGGCTTTACACTAATGGTTATCCCATTATGGGTCTATATCTATAAACGACTATATATGTACATGTAATGAAATTTTATATGCTGAGCATGGGTATGCCTTCCCTCAACGATTCATGAAAAATCCAAAATATCATGATATTATGTATTGTAATTGATGCATGTCACCATCTGCTTTAGAACCTCCTTATCACATCGTAAAGCATATCAATCAACATTATCATTTTCAACTTCATGCTTTAGGGGCCAACTATTATAGGTCTATTTGGGCATATCACTCCCATCATTCAGATCAATACTTTTAGGTCTCATCAAACCCTAATTCAGTTGCTACATTCCCTAGACAAGTCATAACATTGAATGCCATCATTCCTGGGAGTTTCCTGGCCTAAAGACATCCTGAAATGACTCCTTGAGGGACCAGTGCAGCCTTAGTTAGGGGTAATTGTGATGCAGAGCACTTAGGCCCATTCAAGCTTGCTCTGCAGAGAACCTAGGCCTACTTTGACCTACGCTAGGCGAGATTGAGCAAAATATTCATAGGGTTCTAGGAATATTCCTACATTCTAGACCATTCTAGAAGATTCCCACATCTTATATTTTCCTATGAACTCGAAATTGGATAAGTAATGAATCAAATAACCTCCTATCCTCTCATCCCTTCCTCCATGGAAACTAACTCCCAAATTGGAAAGCCATTCAATGCCCAATTTATGACAAAACCACCTCCATTTCCCTATAAATTAAGCACTCATCATAGCGATCAGGGGCTGGACTTTGAGAATTTGTAAGGAGATACTATTTGTTTTAGGTTTGAGATTATAGCAAGTATTGTTACGCTGCCAGAGTGTTGTGCTTTTGGTGTGATGAAGGATGGAACTCAAGCTGGATGAGTGACATGGTATCAGACTTATTTGGTTGTAACTCTTCCTTCTATTTAATAAAGTTGTTTACACCTTTTCCCATATTCTTGTCTTTATGTATGATGATTATATGTGTAAATGCTTTCGATTCCATTTTCTTATAGTAGATAGATCTCTTGCTTTGATTAGTTTTTTTCCTTTGTTTATGATTGCAGGTACTTATCGAGCGGATTCAATTCGAGAATGAGCAATGGGAGCTATTCAAAGGAGACAAGTGGAAGCGAAGGATAACAAGTAGGTCCCTTGTCTTATTTATCTTCTATAGGAAAAGGTTAAACTCTTTAAATCTATTGTTCTAGGTGTAGCTACCCACCTAGGGAACTTGTGTTTATCCATAGATGAAAAATTCCACATAACAAGTGTGCACATGAAGAACATCCCTCCATTTTTTCTTCCAAAATTTCATGGTCTAAGGTCAGAAGATCCAGAAACCTTCCTCTTTGAATTTGAAATATTTTCTAGATCTTATGGTTACTTACTAAACACTCAAAAATTGAGATGTTTTTTGGCAACATTGGAGTACAGAGATCTTAAATGGTTCATGAGTTTAGGGACTAATTCAATAAGATCATGGAGTGAGAGGCAAAAGATATTTCTAGAAAAATATAAAGATCATGATCTTAAAAAAGAAATCTTTAGATTGAATAAAAAAGAAGATGAGAGCCTTGGGGATCTAATAAACAGGTTCATGTATAATGTTAAGAGGGAAAAATTACATCATTTAGGACCTAACACACTAAAAACCCTCTTATTTAGAACAATTAGGGATGAATGGATTAATCTCCTTGACCTCATGAGTAGAGGTGATGTATACCAATTATCATTTGAAGAAATTTGTTAAACATGAAAACACATATCAAGAGGAAGGGCAAGAGTAAGTCCATCAACATCAAGATTGCTAACTCAAGCTAAACTTGGAAATTTGCTTGATAACTTAAAAAAAAAAATTCTTAGCAATCTAAGTGAACAAGTAGAAATGTTAAGAATACAAAATGAGAAAAAGAAGATGTTGATATTTGTGTTGTCTATGCAGAATCACATGATGTTAAATATTGCCCCTCATTACCAAGGTTGAAGGAAGTTTACCAAAAGGACAATGGAGAAAGTCAATTTCAAATGCAGTTATGTTATGTAGCTTCAAGTGGACCATGAAAACCTATTCAACCTGATATGATGCAAGAGCCTAATTCACAATTTCAAGCTAATGCACATCCACCTCATAGTAATTGTAACACACAATTTCCTTGGCAACCTTGGCCATATCAACCCCAAAACCAATCTTGGCAACAAGGTTGGCAAGGAACTTATGGGAGCCATCCACAATATCCTCAATAGTTTCCTCAGTATCCTCCATACACAACTCCATGTTATCCCTACCATCCACTTCCACCACAACCACAACCCCAACCACATCCATCTCAAATATCCACTCCCACTCAACTACCTATACCACCATTTCCAAACCCACCCAATGAAGTAGCTTAGCCCACATACAATGCTAAGGTACAACACTTCCAAATATCTCCTCCTGATCTCAATGGTATTCATCTCAGCTCATGAAGAATATTACAAAAAAGAGATTCTTTTGATGCCATTGAAGGACAACATGCAGAAAAAGAAGATTCAAAAGAGAAGATCAAAGAATCATGGGTTTCACTTGATGAAGAGAAGACATCAAAATCAGATATTGAGAAAGCTCCCTCATGGTTACCGTTAAATCCTCCATGTATTCAAGAGAACAATCAACAAAAAGAGGAAGATTTGAAGGTCATGGTAGAAGAAGACATGAAGAATGATCAAGATAAGAAATCAAACTAAGAGCATCAAAGTTATATTAAGGTTTGGTTCCAAACAGTCACTAAGTTGCAACAATACTCTCTTCTTCAACTATGTTTGATATCATCAAAGTCAAAGAATTTGGTCTCTTACATTCAGGTACATGTCAAAGAATGTGTTTCGAGCCTACATATGATTTTATTTGTCATCCAGTTATGCAAGTGGCTCCATTGGAGGTATTCCTACACTTGAAAATGATTTTGTTTTTTCAAGTAAAGTAGGATAGGAAAATAAATAAAAAATGAAAAATAAGAGAAAAAATAAAATATTGGACGAAAACCTCCTTTGAGGCGCTTGCGATTGGTTCATTGATTGAAATCCTCCATGAGACAGTCAATGGGTTGGAAAGAAAAAAGAAAAAAAATGAGAAAAATAAAAGATTCTAGGTGAAAACCTCCTTTGAGGCGCCTAGGTAGACCTACTAGTTGAAAACCTCATTGAGGCGGCTAGTAGGCCTAGAAGAAAAAAAGAAGAAAAATTAAAAATATTTTCTCCATGTATCTCTCTGTCATGAATGCAGATGCTCTCCAACCTCTGGAAGCAACAAAAACAAGTTAGCCACCAAAAGAAAAGTTGATCACAAGCCTTGTCAAAAGAAGTTAAATTTTGACTTTCTCCTCATTTTCTCAAATGCTCCAATAGGACCAAGGCCATGTCAATCCATCATCCTCATCTATTTCCATCATCCACCCATTATTCCCAAACTTTTCCCATTCATTTTCCTTGTTGTCCTAAAATACTACAGGAAGACTCCATTTTACTATAGGAAACATAAATACATAGAGCATAAATTTATTTTTTTCATATCTTGAAAACCATGCATCCATTTGCCAAGTTGTTTTAGGTGGAGATGCATATGAATGATGGTAACATGCTCAAGCGATTTCAACAAATTCTAGTGCACAGTTTTCGAGAAATCAACCTCCATCAGCTATAACCAATTTTGAATTTTCTTGATATTCGTGCATCCATTTAAAAAGTTGTTTAATGGAGAGATGAATATGGATGATGGTAACATGCCCAAGCAATTTCAGAAAATTCTAGTGCACAGTTTCCAAGAAATTGACCTCCATCAACTTCAGCCATTTTTAAATTTTCTCGTGATTCGTGCATCCATTGGCCAAATTTTTTTTATGGGGAGGTGCATAAGGATGATGACAACATGCTCAGAAAATTTCAAGTCAATCTAGTATGTCATTTGGGAGATATGGGTTTAAACAAGCTGCTATAGGGTTTCTTGTAATACTATGTCCTAATTTACTACAAGAAACATGTTGAAAGCTATAAGAAGGTACAAAAGGTGAAATAAAGTGTGGCAAAGGTGTGTAATGGTGGAATAATGTAAAGGGAAGGCGAACATCACCCATGGCCAAGCCCAACTCACTAAGAAGGCCATATTTGAATATTAGCTTGCTCATGGTAACTGGAAGATAGAGGTTTAGAATCACCAAGCTATGAAAACCTGTGCAAAAGAAAACAAAGGAAATTATCACCTCCAGAGGACCATGGATTGATCATCAACTCAACATCAGCATGCATGCCTCTCCAACAACCATCAGGTAGGTACAAGTATGAAATATTCTTGACCTCTTCTCTTGAGCATATTATAGTTATAAATTTGTTGTCAATGCATGAGAGATGAGTTTTTTTAATCTAAGGATGGGTCAGCAGTCTCGGTCACCTTCAACCAGTTAATTGCAACTCACTCCTTCACTCATGTAATGTGGAAAAGCCAAATTAAGAAGGATGATGATTTCAAAAAATGTGGAAAATAGTTAAAAGATGAAATTTGTGCAAAGGCCAAGTCACCAAAGCACTCCAAGTTCTCCATCCGCTTCATATCCACTATCTATCCATATTCATCCATCACATTTCATAGGAAAAAAATAATATTTTTCAAGAACAAACCCTACACTTTGTCTCACCCTGAAAATTTCTTGAAAATAATACATAGAGAACATCTTCTCCATTTTCACAAACCTACACTACTCTCTTTGAGCCCTAGCATCATCCTCCAAACCCTCTACATCATTTATCATCACTCCCATACAATTAGAAGACCCCGAAAGAGAAGGAATGACTGCTACATGAAGACAGAATGTTGCTACAAGAAGGAAGAAAGGAACAAATTGTGCTAAAACCCAAAATGGCAGTGCCTAAGAGAGACCTAATCACAATAGAGAACTCCAAGGACATTAGGAAATCATCTAGGCCACAAAAAAATAAGAAGGCAACAAAAGTCAAGAAGACATTCACCATCAAAACAGAACTCAAATTGTAGTGATGAAAAGAGGCTTTTCAAGAGGTCTCTAATCTCTTTCTAGCTTTTTTCGAAGGCCTAAAAGATGTTACATAAAGGAGATAAAGTCATGGAAATCAATTTGAGGGCCTACCTTAAGCTCAGAATATCATTTCTGCTCAAAATAGGTTTAAACAAGGTTTCCTGTAGTACTACAAGAACTACTACAGGGTTTCATGTAGTTAGTACAAGAATGACTACAAGATGTCCTGGTTCTCATCTAAAAGTGTTTTGAAGGTTTCAAAGACGTCCAAATGGTGGAAAAGGTAGCAGGAGGTTGGAAAAGGATGTGGAATACCTTTCCAAACTGAAAAATATTCAAGAACCCATCTTGAATAAGGGGAATAAGGCAGGCTAATGGTCTCAAGAAACACTGTGATTTTTTTTCTATACACAAACAGTTTTGGAAAAATGAGTGAAAATGGAATGAAGATTTCAAGGGAGAGGATATGAATGAAATGGATCTACAAACCAACAAAGTTCACTTACAAAGATGAAAATTATGTTTTTTTATTTATTAAAGTACTATTAAACAATCATGAAAAAGACAACTACATTTCTGTGCTTGTCCTTGCAAAACTTAGAACCAAGATTCTTAAGAGAAAGGATTGAGGAATGCACAAGAGAGAGAATGCCAGGGCCATGAATGAGGCACAATGAGGTCACTAAGCTGCTCAGAAATGAGCAACACTTTCAGCAGGAGGGTATGATAGGCCTCTAAATTAGACATAAATTAAGGCCGCGACTCTAAATTAGACATAAATTAAGGCCCATCTGACCATCCTTCAACACATTAAACCTCTCTTTTTGCATTAAATAATATATTTTTAACTTGAATATGTTCATTAGGAAGGTTTATGGATAATGGCATATTTGTGCCTAATATTATCTATTTTTGTAGAATATTGTGAGAATATTGGGCATATTATGGAGATTTGGAGGAGGAGATAATCTAGGGACCTGCTCCCTTTTATAGGAGGATCAATATTAAATAATAAATCAACAAGATATTATGGAATTATGGCACAGATTGTGGATCTCTAATGATTGGGAAAATCTAGGAATGTTTTCCCTGCCATTTAATGTAGATTTCTAGTAATTGGAACCAGATCCACTAATCAAGGGATTTTGGTGGGGAAAGTTTCCTCCTTTCATGGGGAATGATTCCTAATCATTTTGTATAAGTACCAAGTCGAATTTTCCTCTAGGGGTTGATTTTTCTTAGTCTTCTTGTGGAGAAAACTTGTATTTTTGCAGCTCCACTTTCATTTCTTGCAAGGATGTAATTGTATTGATGGAAATAATGAAGATTGGTGACATGTTCAACTTCTAAATATTGGTCTCCTTCATAGGACTATGATTTTCCTTAGGCTTGGCCATCCCAGGAGCCTTAGAGTGTTACGATATTCTGACACATAAGAAATAATTAAGTATAACTTGGTCTAGTGTATAGTTAGGTAAAGTGTGTTTCTTTAGTATCTACTTTTTGTAACTTATAATCTCACAGTCACGATATGTTCTAGACATGAAGTGATCGAACGGTTCATTCTCTCCTCGGTATTACCAAAATGACCCATGGCTTAACACTTGATTGGTCCATGATCTCTATTTAAAGAGCATGGAGGGTCATTTTTTAGGTGACCATTTATCAGAGAAGCTTATGTAAATTTTCTTTCTTTTACATTAATAAATTGAGTGAAGTGGCCGTGTTGGCTCACGCCATGGACTATTTCCTACTTTGAGGGTTTTAACCACATCAAGAATACTGGTGTAGTGATCTGTGATCTGTTTGTGAGCAGTATCATTTGGTTTTCTATCTGAGTAACTTACCCTATAAATTCATACATGGTATCAGAGCTATTCGAGGTCTGCATCCATTGGCAATCCAAATCTGACGCTAGTACAACTACATTCGACTGTCGTTTCCTAGATCTACTATTTCTGACTACTTTCGGGTCGACGGGACTACTCTATTGTGTTAGGAGCATCTGTTTCAGTGAGGAACCCCTTTCGTTTTACACGAAAAGGTTTCTGGTAGCCCTAGCTACGTCATTTTTAAGATTTGGAGGTATACAATCTTTATTTTCAGTTATAGTTATTTATCTCTCTGTTTATTTCGGTTTACAGCCATCAATTTTTTTTTTATTATTGGATCTATAACTTTCATTTCTATGTATGCTCTTTTCCCTGCGACTTTGTGTGATTTGGACAAACCCGAAACAAAAAGAAATGATTTTTCTCATGCATATGCTCTTTTTCGATGTGCCTTCGTGTGATCTCGGAAAATCAGTCATTGGGAAAAATGTATATTTTTCAGCCAAATCTAACTTTAAGCCATAAGGCCTAAATACTTTTGCTTGTTTTTTTGGTTTGTGTGGTTGTTTTTTTTTAATTTTTTAGGCAAAAACGGGTTTTTGAAGTAAGCACGCACCCAAAAGTTTCAGTGAAAAAAAAAACTCTTTCTCATTTACAAAAATTACTAACTTTTTAAACTAACTCACTTTGTGTAAAGTTACTTTATGAGAATAAAGGTCTTGGGTTTTGTAGGTTTTAACTCCATACAAAAATTACCTACATACGAATTCTAAAACACAGAAAATAAACAATGCGAGAGCATAACACATAAAACACATATACACAGAGATTTTCCCCTGGACCCCAAAACCAGGACTACCAGCTTGATTTTTCATTATGTTCCTTTCAATGTTACAATACATCTTTATACATGCCGAAGCATCCAATACCATGGATCGAAAACCATCGCATCCAAAACCATGGACCGAAAAACCATCGCGTCCAGCCCCCTGTGACTACCCCCACTATGCAATTGGCGCAACGGAGGGGGGTCTCCGCCCACCTTCTAACCCCCCGGTTAACTGCGTGGGCTAGTCGTGGAAAGAATGTAACACAACCCAACATTCTCCCACTTGTTTTCTTTCCACAGGGGGCCGCAAGAGAGCTTAGTCATTTATCCAGCCCTACAACGCCCATTGTTTCTCTACACCAAGAGAATTTCTCAGAGCTCACAGATTTTGTCAATGCATCTGCAGTATTCTTCAAAGTGTCCACCTTTACCAGCAACACCTTTTTGTCTTCTATCATATCCCTCACAAAGTGATACTAAACATCAATGTGCTTTGTCTTTGAATGATATGCAGGGTTCTTTGCCAAGAAAACTGCACTTTGGCTGTCACAGTCTATCTTTATAGCTCCCTGTACTAACCCCATACTTGAACACAATCTCTGCAACCAAATTGCTTCCTTGCTTGCATGAGTGGCTACCATGTATTTTGCCTCTGTAGTTGATAGTGCCACTACAAATTGTTTCTTACTCATCCAACTGACTGCACCTCCAAATAGGTTAAACACATACCCACTTGTAGATATTCTCTGATCCAGATCTCCAGCCCAGTCTGCATCAACAAAGCCACGAATATCCAATACTCTGTCCAATCTTGGTCTTCCTTGGTAGCACAAACCATAATCACTAGTGCCACGCAAATACTTGAAAACCCGCTTCACTACTGTCCAATGCTCCTTCCCTGGTTTTGACATAAACCTGCTGAATACTCCCACTACATGCGCAATGTCTGGTCTAGTACAAACCATTGCATACATCAGGCTACCGACTGCACTTGCATATGGAACATGGGACATGTCCTCTTCCCCTTCTTGTGTCTTGGGACACTGTTCAGAAAATAACTTTACACCTACAGGAATAGGAACCTTCACCGGTTTACTATCCTGCATATTAAACCTTTGCAATATTGTCTCGACATACTTCCTTTGGTTTAACCAGAGCTTCCTCTTTGTCCGATCTCTTTTAAATTCCATGCCAAAAATATAGTTTGCAGCACCAAGATCTTTCATGTCGAATTTGGAGGACAAATGGGTCTTCAAATCCTGGATAATTTCTTTGTCATTTCCAACCAGCAACATATCATCCACATACAAGACCAGATAATTAACATGGTCACCAATTAATTTAAAATACACACAGTGATCTGCTTTTCTTCTGGTGAAGCCAAGTCCCCGTATAAATGTATCAAATTTATGATACCACATCCTTGGTGAATGTTTTAACCCATACAAAGACTTCTTTAACTTGCATACTCGTTCTTTCTTACCCTTCACCGCAAAGCCTTTAGGTTGCTTCATGTAGATATCCTCTTCCAAACCGCTGTGAAGAAATGTTGTCTTCACATCCATCTGTTCTACCTCAAAATCAAAAGCAGTAGCAACAGATAAAAGTAATCTAATAGATGTTACCTTGGTAACAGGAGAAAAAATATCACCAAAATCAATTCCCGGCACCTGGGAATAACCTTTTGCTACCAACCGAGCTTTGTATTTCTCCAACTTTCCTTCTACATTTGTCTTCTTCTTGAACACCCATTTGCTACCAATGGGTTTCCTTCCAGCCGACAACTCCACCAGATCCCAAGCCTCCTTTTTGTGCAAAGATGCCATTTCATCAACCATGGCCTCTTTCCAGAGTTTTCCATCCTTTGAATCTACTTCTTCCTTCACAGTTCTGGGATCATCATCAGTAATAGATAAAGCAAAATTTGAACAGAAAGCAAATGGACTATATCTTTATGGCTGCTTTCTTTCTCGAACTAATCTTCTCACACCCAGAGTTTGTGGCTCTTCATCTTCTGATTCCTCCTCTGCTGTAGACTCTGATTCTTTCTCCTTTAGCTCAAACTCTATCTTCTCATGTTCCTTTGATCGGACTTCATGTTTAATAACATATTTTACCTCTCTGAACACCACATCTCAGTTGTACACAACCTTGCTTATTACTGGGTTCCAAAGCTTATAACCCTTTAAACCATCATTATACGCAATAAAGATGCACTTTTCAAATTTACTATCCAAGTTGGTTCGTTTCTCCTTTGGAACATGTACATATGCATCACATCCAAATATCCTCATATGTGAAAGAGAGGGTTTCTTACCAGTCCATACCTCTTGTGGAGTCTTATCCTCCAACGTTGATGAAGGTGAAATGTTGACCAGGTAACATGTTGTCTCCACCGCCTCTGCCCAAAATTATTGTCCTAACCTGGCACCACTGAGCATGCTTCTTGCCCTTTCCATCAACGTCTTGTTCATTCTTTCTGCAACTCCATTTTGCTCAAGTGTGTATGGAGTAGTCTTTTGTTGTGCTATACCACACTTCTTATAGAATTCTTCAACTTCCTTATTGAAAAACTCTCCACCGTTATCTGTCCTCAGCACCTTTATCTTCTTCTCTGTCTGGTTTTCCACCAGCGCCTTAAATTCTTTAAACCTATCAAAGACTTCAGATTTCTACTTAAGGAAATATATCCATGTATTCCTTAAGAAGTCATCTATAAAGGATACACAGTACACAGACTTACCCAGTGATGGAACCTTCACAGGTCCAAACACATCACTATGCACAAGCTCTAATATCTGTTTCACCCTCTTACCACCAGAGGGGAAACTCACCCGATTCTGCTTCCCATATACACAATTTTCACATAAATCAAAATCCAGAGAGCTATTACTCATACCTTCTACCATACCTTTACCATGAAATATTGGAAGGCCCTTCTCTTGAATATGTCCAAGCCTTTGATGCCACAGCATGGTCTTCTCTCCAGAGACCACTAGATTTTCTGCTCCACTTTCAGGAACAACAAAACTATTGCACCCATCAACAACAGTGCTACATTGCAGCTTGTACAGAGTTCCAATTCGAACTCCCCACATGAATACCAGTGCCCCCCTAACCATCTTGCAGGTATCCTTCTCGAACTCTGTTTTTACACCTACATCATCTAGCTTGCTTAGAGAAATCATATTTCTGGCTAATGCAGGAATATGCAGAACACCCAGAAGTGTTCTAACCCTTCCACCTTGCAACTTCAACTTTACTTTTCCACGATCAACGATTCTAGCCTTCCTGTCATCCCCAAAGAATACATCACCACCATCATATTTCTCATACTCGCAACATCACTCTCTATGGGGAGTGAAGTGAAAAGATGCACCTGAGTCAATCAACCATGCCTCGTGATCTACATGTGTACTTGAAGAAGCCAAGTACACATCCCCACCTTCATCTAAGGTGGTTTTCGCCTTTGCAAAAGGAGAATCATCAGATCCCTTTCCTTTGTCAGGAGCTTTAGATTTACAGTCCCTTTTGTAGTGCCCTTCCTTTCCGCATTTCCAGCACACCACCTTTACAGGTTTTCCTGGAGATTTAGATCTCCCTCTAGATTTAGACCTCCCACTCGATGACTAAATTTTGTTTCTATTCTGGGACCATCCTCGTACAAACAAGGCATCACCATTCTGGCTCTCCATATTTTTCCGTCTCATTTCTTCCGTCAGTAAGGATGAGATTATTTCATCAAACTGCAAGGCAGTTGCATTGCTACCTATTGCAATAACCAGACCATCCCATGAATCTGGTAGAGAACACAAAAAACTAATTCACTTATCTTCATCTGAAATTTTAATATCAACAGATGATAACTGACTTACCACAGTATTAAATGCGTTCAGATGCTCTGTCATGGAGTCTCCATCTTTCATCCTCAGGTTATACAGTTTTTTCTGTAGGAATAGTTTATTCACCAGAGACTTATATTCGTATAAAGTCCCTAACTTGTCCCACAAAGTCTTCGTCGTAGCTTCCCCTGATACATTCAACAATACTGAATCTTAGAAACACAATCGTATTGTGCTTTTTACCTTCCGATCCAACTTCTTCCATTCTTCATCGGACACTCCCGTTGGTTTAGTACTTGGATCTACCGCAATCCACTAATCTTTATCCACCAACAGATCCTCCATCTTGAGTTTCCATAACTCAAAACTCTGACCATTAATTTTCTCGATCTTTATCTTTCCACTACTCCCCATCTTCTTTCACCACCAGAATCGATCCCGCAAATCTCCCACTGAACAGGGTCTACCACAAGCCCGAACGAAACCCCTTAGTAGCAAAGGCATCCCCTTGAAGCCAAAACAACTCTGATACCAAATGTAAGTTTTAACCCTGTACAGAAATTACCTGCATACGAATTCTAAAACACAGAAAATAAAAAATGCGAGAGCATAACACATAAAAAATGAGATTTTCCCCTGGATCCCAAAACCGAGACTACCAGCTTGATTTTTCATTATGTTCCTTTCAATGTTACAATACATATTTATACATGCCGAAGCATCCAATACCATGGACCGAAAACCATCGCGTCCAAACCATGGACCGAAAAACCATCACGTCCAAAACCATGTGCAAAAAACATGCACAAAACTGTAAGTAGGTCCGCCCAACCTAATATAGGGTCCAAAGCCAAAATTTTCTAGGGCGCTACCCCAGACCCCATAGAGTGGGGTTACCTACACCCCTCAAACCCCCCATGACTCCCCCCACTACACAATCGGTGCAACAAAGGGGGGGCTCTGCCCCCCTTCTAACCTCCCGGTTAACTATGTGGGCTAGTCATGGAAAGAATATAACACAACCCAACATGTTCATGTCTTTCTTTTTGTTGAGTTACTTTTTCAAAAAGCACATGTAATTTATGTTTTAAAGTTACTTTAGGTAAAAGTGTTCTCACCCATTATAAAAAGTGAGTCACCTATAATTCTAAAGTCACTTTATCTTTTATTTTACAATTTAGTGGATAGTTCATAAAATACCATTGTAAAAGTGACTTTCACTTATTTATAAAAGTGAGTCACATAAAGTAATCTTTTTTAAAAAATGAGCTAATTAGATTAAGTTTGGAAAGGGGGGGATTTTTTTTTTAAATATAACATTATCATTCACTTCCCAACATTCAAGTGGTTCTTCGGCATCTTCAACAACATTTCTTCAAAAATCCATAACTTCTTCATCCGGATGCCGTTTTCAGAGTCGTTTTTTTTAATCTGCCTATTTTTTCAAGACCTTTCTATTGAAACACTTAGTTTCATCATTTAAAACTTCAATTTCTTTTAAAATGGAAAGTCCATGCCTAGTTATTCTTGACAACACCAACTACTTCCAATGACTATCCTACATTGTGGATTTACTTAAAAGTAAATGTATTTATAGAATAGCCTCAGGCCAAGAGTCTAAACCTCAATATGAAGATACGAAATTCAAATGGAAAAATAAACAAGATCAAGCATGTGGGTTGATAGGGATGTCTATTTCTCCATACCTTAGATTCCATATCGCATAAATTGATACCCCTGATGAAGCAATGAAACAACTCAATAAAGTTTTTGGAATTAAAAATGAAATTATAGTCCATTAAATAAAAAATGAGTTTCTTACGTTGGACCCCAATAATTTTTCTTCCATTGAATATTTTTTGTCCAAGTTCAAGACCCTTATACTTCTCTTGGAAGGTGTTAAGGTTAAGAAAGAAGATGGTAGCCTTATCTATTCTATTCTTACTAAGTTAGGACCGACTTACTATGTGTTTGTTTCCACCTTCCATTCTACTAGAGAAACCTTTATTTCTCAAGGACAAGACTACAAGTCCCCCTCTTTTGATGCCTTTTGTGATTCTTTAATAAGATAGAAATAAAAACTCTTACATCTTGGTCTTATTAATACTGGAAACTCTTCTAAGAAAGCCTTAGCATCCCAACAACAACCAAGTTCAAAGAATCCTTAGAAGCAGCATCCTAAAAAGAATGGTCCTAAACCAAACAAGGGTCCTAAGCAATTTCAGTTTCACAATGAAAAATCAACTTAAAAAAATGATAAGGAAATTAAAAAAAAGGGAGGAAAGACTGATAGACATTGCAACTTTTATAATCATGATGGCCACTTAGAATCCAAATTCTTTAAGAAGATGGAAGCCTTGGAAGCAACACTAAAGAAGCATAACATCCATTTGGAGCACTCTTCAACTTCAACTTCATCTTCAGGAATAACACATTCTGCATGTGGTTGTCAAGCATCTCGGTCTGGTTATGCACTAAATGTATCTTTTTCTTCTCATTCTCATGAGTGGCTCATTGATTCTGGAGCTTCTTATCACATTTCCAAAAACAAAGGCACGTTTTCTTCTTTAAATGATTGTAACACCAAAAATATATATGTTAGTGATGATAGATGTCTTAGTGTTGTAGGGACTCGAACTATTCATCTATACAATGGTCAATTTAATGATGTATTACGTGTCCTACCTTATCTTGCAACCTTTTATCTGTATATCAAATAACTCATTCAGGTGAAGGTAAAACTGTTGAATTTTCACCTCATGATGTTGTAATTAAGGACCTAAGAGATCCTAGACAGATTTTAGCTACTGACATTACTGATGATTCTATAAGGTTGTATAATTTTAACAACTTTGGGTCATCAACCCTTCCTTCGATATTTTTTGCTCATAATGATGAAGTGAACAAACTTTGGCATGAGCGATTTGGTCACTTAAACTATCGCTCTCTTCAAAATCTATGTAAAGAAAATATGGTGACATATCTTCCTATGGTATCTTGCAGAGATGGTGTTTGTTTCGGATGTGTACTTAGAAAACATCATCGGGATAGTTTTGAAAAACGTGCCTCTTGGCACGCCTCAACCCCTTTACAGCTTGTGCATAGTGATTTATGTGGTTCACTTCTAGTTGTTTCATTCTCTGGCTACAGCTATTTCTTAACTTTCATTAATGATTACTCCAGACGCACTTGGGTATACTTCTTAAGACTCAAGAGTGAAGTCTTTAACATGTTCTTGGCCTTTAAGGCCTTTGTTGAGAAACAATTTGGACATCAAATTATTAAGCTAAGATTTGATAATGGCAGTGAACATTGTTAACAACAAGTTCATCAACTTTTGCATTGAGAATGGAATTCAATTGCAACATACTTTTCCATATACTCCACAACAAAATGGTGTGGCTGAAAGAAAAAATTGCACCTTAAAGGATATGGCTAATTATATGTTTAAATCTAAAGGACTTAGTCTTAATTTTTTGGCACAAGCAATTAATTGTGCAAATTACATATTAAATCACACTCCTGCTAAGATTTTAAAGAATATCACTTCAGAAGAAGCATGGAGCTCAATTAAACTAGATGTAAGTCACTTTCGTGTTTTTGGAAGTGAAGCATGAACCCATATTCTAGATGAGAAACATAAATCCTTAGAACCTAAGAGTGAAAAATGTATTTTTATTAGATATTCTGAAGATGTCAAAGGATATAGACTTCTTCAACCTAAATCCAAAAATGTTATCATTAGAAGAGATGTATAGTTTGCTGAAAATATATCAGCGTATGAGCCTAGTTTAACGGATGTGCCACCTCTCACTATCCCTTCTACTTCTGAAAATATTCCTTCTTTAGATGATTATAGCGAGGATGAAAATCGTCCCCCACCTTCTCGGGATCCTTCTTCAACTCCTCAACTTCCAAAATGGGTCTGCACTACTCGGGATGTAGCAGGTGATCCTATAGATCAACATTGTACACGTTTTCAGTTCGATATAGCCTCTTCTTTACTGGCTCATGCTTCATTGAATTATGATCTTGACACCTTTACAAAAGCTTTAGGCCATCCAAATTGGGATGCAACTATGAATGAAGAATATCGTTCACTATTGGCAAATGATACATGAGACCTTGTTCCTCTTCCAAAGAGATGAAAACTTGTCAGATGAAAATGGGTTTACAGAACCAAGATTGGACTAGATGGAAAAGTTGATAAACATAAAGCTCGTCTTGTTGCTAAGGGTTTTTCACAAGTTGAAGGCATTGACTATATTGAAACCTTCACCCCTATTGCCAAAATGAACTCTATTTGCCTTATTATCTCCCTTGTTGCCTCTTTCAAATGGGAAGTCCATCAGATAGATGTTAAATCCTTCTTCTTGCATGGGGACTTGCATGAATAAATCTATATGGAACAACCTCCTATCTTTATACAAACAGAATCTAGCCTTGTATGTCGTCTTAAGAAATCCCTTTATGGTCTCAAGCAAGCCCCTCGGGCTTGCTATGCCAAAATGGATAGCTTTCTTTTATATATTGGCTTTTATAGGTGTCATTCTAACAATATTGTCTACACCAAGAAAGTGGGTACATATCTTATCATTCTTGTTATTTATGTTGATGATATTATCCTTTAAAACTCGTAGTGATCCCAACCTTATAAACCATGTGAAGTCTAGCCTTAAAAAACAGTTTGAAATGATAGACTTAGGACACTTGCATTATTTTCTTGGTATTCAAGTCTTGCAATCCAAAGAAGGTATTTCCCTTTCCCAATCCAAGTATGCATGTGATCTTCTACGCCACTTTCACATGGAAGACTGTAAGTCAACCCCTTCTCCCTTTCAGTCTGGTGTCAAACTTTCAATCACTTGTACTTCTCGTGAAGTTGATGCTACCTTATACCGTTAGCTTGTTGGAGAACTTTTGTATCTGACCCATACTTGTCCTGACCTTTCCTTTGGTGTTAGCCTTGTTGCTCGGTTTATGCAAAACCCACATGAAATTCATTGGAAAATAGCTAAAAGAATACTTTGTTATGTTCGAGGTACAGTTCAGTGTGGGATTCATTATAGTGCATAAGCATCTCCACTATTGGTTGGTTTCACTGATTCTAATTGGACTGGTGACCCTGATGATCGGAAATCTACTGTAGGTTATGTCTTCACTCTTCGTTCTGGACCTATTACATGGTCTTGAAAGAAACAAAGTGCCATTTATCTTTCTTCAATAGAAGCAAAGTATCGTGGCACCATTGAAGCTAGTAAGGAATCCCCGTGGCTTCATCAGATCTTGTCATAGTTTGGTTTTTAGAAGCAGCATCCGAATACACTTTGGTGTGATAATCAAAGTTCCATTCAACTATGCAAAGATCCAGTCCAACATCCACACAACAAACACATTGAAATACACATGCACTTCATCAGAAAGCTCATTCATGACCATGTTCTTGAAGTGCAATATTGTTCAACCGATGATCAAGTTGTAGACATATTTACAAAGGCTCTCACAGAGGCAAAGTTTACTAAACTTCGATTTATGGTTGGAGTTCAAGAAGTTGTCACTAAGGGGGGATAGGCTCTAATGCCTCCTTCCTTCTCCTATTGTGTTATCTTTCTACATCCTTCAATTCTATCCCAAGTTGTTATGAAGGGAGGATGTTAGGATATTCCAACACATAGGAAATAATTAAGTATAACTTAGTCTAGTGTATAGTTAGGTAAAGTGTGTTTCTTTAGTATGTACTTTTTGTAATTTACAATACGACGGTCATGATATGTTCTAGACATGAAGTGATCCGACAGTTCATTCTCTCATCAGTATTACCAACACTTGATATGTGGCTTAACACCTGATTGGTCCATGATCTCTATTTAAAGAGCGTGAGGGTCATTTGTTAGGTGACCGTTTATGAAAGAAGCTTATGTAAATTTACTTTCTTTTACATTAATAAATTTCTTGAAGTGGCCACGTTGGTTCAGGCCATGGACTGTTTCCCTCTTTTAGGGTTTTAACCACGTCAAGAATACAAGTGTACTAATCTGTGATCTGTTTGTGAGCGGTATCATTTGGTGTTCTATTTAAAGAACTTACCCTATAAATTCCTACACAGAGCCCTTTTGTATCATTTACTTTTCTTCCTTTCACTTCTTATTCACATGCATTTCTTGTTCTTGTCTTTTTTCTATTTCTGCATTTAGTATTAATAATTTCTTGTTGTAGGATTGGGTTAAATGGTTGAAGTTATTTTTCAGGATCACAAGCATCATTTCATCATTGGAACAACTTTGGAAGGTCATAGTAATCATTGAGCTACTTGGAATTTCTAGATTTTAGATTAGTAATTTTCTGGTTCTTTTAGCATGGATTAACAGAGGTCTTTTTGAGTGATTCAACTTGGAATGGAGACCTAAGACATCACAATCAATAAAAAAAATTGTCCCATCCAATTTGGATTTGATTTGGTTGGTCATTCAGTGAATTATAACTCCCTATAGAAAATCTATTGTTTCCTGTAGTAAACTACAGGAAACCCTGTAGCAACCTTCCAACATGTATATACTTGCCCAGATTCGCTCAAGAAGCTTGGTTATTGTCCCTTAGGGTTGAATAAATACCCCTAGGCTCTAAATAAATTATTAGGGAAGACTAAAGACTGCTTAGGACTTTCCTCTTTACCCATGCAAAACATTTCAACGATTTGGGTTAATGGACAAATTTATGAATTGGATAATACAATGATGATTTTCTTGTTTGCCACATCCAATGAACTTTGTTAATGGATATACTCTTTGAAATGTAATTGTTTACATTTAGTTCATGATGTTTAATTTATGCAATTAGAATAGGTTTATTTCCTTGTATTTTCTTTCTTGCAATAGGTTAAGGTTTCCATTTCGAGCATTTCATTTTCTACAATTAGTTTAGGATTTGATTTCATTACATGCACTCCATTACATCATGAAAGAAAAGGAAGGACACATTGTATGCTGCACATATAATGCTGATACATCTTAATTTTTTACGAACCCTGAGTTGATAATTAAATTTGGTAGTTTTGGGAGTTGCAACATTCTTTTTTCAATACCGAGGCTCATCAGCACTCTCGGAGGATTTTGGGCACACTTTGGATTTGGAGCAAGAAGGAAAAGGAAAATAAGAAAAGCATAAGGGAACAACAATTTTGGGCTAAAATGAGTTTTCTTTGTAGGTACCTATTTTCATGTATTATTTCATTTCTAGTTTTAGTATGCATGGTGTATGCATGTATTTGTTTGGTTATGATTTGTCATTTACATGGAGGATTGCCTAGATTGACAGTGGTTTTTCCTATCCTTGCCATTTCCTGGATAGCCAGTGTTGTGGATTTTCCATTTTATTTTCTTATTGGTGTTCATGTTCCTTATGGCTATTTGTTGAGTTATTAGTTCCTGGAGCCTTGGTTGGACAAACACCCTAGAAGCCCTGAAACAATGTGGTTTGAGTTACTAGTCATAAAATCCTTGGTTGGACAAATTCTTTGGAACCCTTGGTGGGTCGAGTTACTAGTCCTAGACCCTTGGTTGGATAAATGCTTTGGCACCATGTGGCAGATGTGGGTTGTTTTACTAGTCTTGGAGTCAAGTTGGAACAAACACTCTGGAGCCCTGGAAAACTTAGGTAGAGACCAATCTGGTGATGGTTAGTGATGTCCAACTGTGAGGTGGAATCACTAATATAGGGATGAGGTGTTTTTTCCTCTGGAAGCCCTATTATAGTTTTGGTTGGTTTATTCCATCAGATCCCACATTCACACTTAGAATATGGCATGGGGGTGATTGAATGAAAGAGATATTTGGTTCAGCCCAATCTATGATCAGGTGGTATGTGGAAGTCCCTGACTTGGTTGGTTTTGCATATGTTAATAAGAGCTCATTTCCTCTTGTATTTCATGAGTAAATGTACTTTTTATAATGTGTCTTTGATGGTTGTTCTATCATTGATATTTCTCTGGTTATACGCTGGTTATAAGCATAGTTTTATGGCAGAATTAAGTTATGGCTCTCATCATGTTTTGGTTAGTGAATGAAATGTTAATGAATGTATGACCTAATATATGATAATGCAGATATTGTGAGAGGGCATCAGATCATCTTGATGATTCTCAGATAAGTATGGACCCCTATGTTTAGATGTGTATTTCTGACATTTACATTGCTTGTTCATGATGTGTTTGACAAAATGTTTGTCATGGTTTAGAGGGGTCAAGTTAAGTTCTTGTTCAATTTTTAGATTAAATTATTTTTACTTGTGTTATTTATCATTTGTAAATGTTTCATTAAGTTCTAGGCAGATTCCTGGGTCCTAGCCCTGAAAAAGTGGCTAATATCTCGGGGTCGCCGTCACACAACTAAGTAAATTAGTTTACAGTCAATGGAAGCAGGCTTATGGGAGTGACTAGAGGCTTATTTTCATTGGATTTCCTTGTCATGGGAGCAATTGAGAGCCCAGGTCAGTGAAAAGGCAAGTTAACTCAAGGGTTGGGCACCTGGAGTTGTAGCTCCTTAGGAAGGTCAGTTTGGTTTTGGTTCATCGATTCAACTTCCTTAACCATACCCATGAGGTTGAGTGATATCATAGTAACTCTTCATCACATATTTTCCCTGGTAGACTAGTAAGTTTGCATCAGTGTGGGAGGAGGAGGTTACATGCGTAAAATGTCAAACACACAACTTGGGGTTCCAAAAAAAACATGAATTCCACTTATTAGTATACATTGATCATCATAGACACTAGTTTCACCTACACAAGCATGAATTTTAACCTACAAGTAATCCCCGAGAACGCACATGACCTTTTCGATTTGTTGTGCAAGCTCTTAGGTGGGGGTGAGAACCAAAGCCTGGAATTCCACCAAGCCATAGTTGAGTTTCTTGCTGTATCACATCAAGGCCCTTGCAGAATGAAACTATTCCACCCTATTGAATCGTCGATGACTTAAACCCATTGTCATAGATGTATGTTAAGGCCCATTTCATCGAAGCTCTCATGAAATTTGTTATAGCTTGCAAAGAGCTTGTCTCCTTCTATTGAAAGCATGTACCAGAGCATAATTATTTACCTGAAGCTTTGAGATTTACCGTGAGATATGGAAAATCTTTGGCTCAAACACAAGCTTCAAGCTTTGGAGTCGTGTTGCGCCACCTGCATTAGGCCCTGGAGTCCTAATGCAGCAGCACAACGGATGCCCTCCCGATGTAAGCTATCCTAAAAAATTAAACCTAAACTTAATTTTGGACAAACTTAAAAATTTGCAAAATAATTTATGTTTGATCCAAAATAATATCTCATAGGTGATCCTATATGTCACTAAGTGACATAGTATTAAATCAAATTTTAAGTTTAAATTTTAAAAAAGAAATTGAAGATGACAGTTATTTTTGGAATTACATTATTTAAAGAGTGTTATACTCCTATAATATTGGTGATAATATCTCATGTTTATGTGAATCATTTTATTAACATTAAAACAATAAATTTATTAAACATTAAGCTTGGACTTTACCTAAAATGTCACCTAGATAAAACTTAACTTATTATTGAGAAAAGGAAAAAAAATAATGCATAAATAAACAAATGTGAATTGCCAATAAATGTACAGATAACATGGTTTAAAGTACATGAGGAGGGGTTTATTTTTGGAGGTACTTCTGTATGATAAAAAAGTGTTTCACATGGTGTCCAAACTCAATCAACTTCATAACACAAGTTGGAGTGCTACTAGAGTTTGGCACCTTTTCCTAAACTTTCTTTGTGCTAACTATGGACCAAAGCTATCTTTGGGGAGTCTTTTTCCTTAGCTGAGTCATAAACCTAGCTTAGGGATGACTCATTGCTAAGAGTATTGGAGCAGTGTGATTTATGAATGGGTGGAACATTTTAGGTTCATAGCCAAATGGTGACATTCATAAAAGACAAGTGTTCTTATTTTCATTTCTATGCTTTTTCTAATTATGTTAATATACATGTTGTTTATGGTTCACATTTAGTATGTTGTTCTGCCCATTTCACGCTTGGCATGTCATATAGTATGCATTAGTCATGCATATGTATAGTTGAGTTATGGTACCAACGGTACTTGAATGATAAAATTATACCTAGTGGAGTAACCAAGAAGTGCTACATTATGATAATGGAGCCTGGTCTACATAAATATTCATGGTACTAAGGGTATTACAGAGGCTATGCAAAGGAATTTAAAAATTCATGCTATCAAAGTTGGTGTAAAGTGGTAGTGATAATTATTAAAGTGGTAGTGGTGATATAAACTTGATCTAGATTCAACTCCTAGATTGAAAGATATACTCGCTCAATGTTCGACCAATCACATGGCACCACATTAGCATCACACTACCACATGGAGTCCACGTAGAATTAGGTCCATCATCCCCACCATACTCGACCTGACAATGCTTGCGTCGCTACTCTTTATATCCTGTTTTGAAGGAAAATCTAGGCCACACGACTTTTTCCATAGTGCAATATCTTTCACACCCACAGATCGTCTTGATCTTCGATCCTCCCTTTCCATGAGGTGTAGTGTGGAGGCTATGGAGCGTCCACATAGATATACTAGCTACCGTGTCATCCACCACCTCACTTCCCTTCACGGGTCCCAAGTAACTTCACTTAATTCTACTTTCCCTATAGCCAACGGTGAGTTAATGTTTTAGTGCGCCAGGGCCGATGATTATCAATGTGACAAGAGTCAGCATGACACAACCAATCGAGACCTTTTTCAGGGTTGACAGGGATTTAGTGGCGAAAACAATTTAGTGTGTCTATGTCGACAGATGATAAAGTTAACAGACATAATCAATCATTGCCCTCATAACCTTAGTCTAGGTCAACAACAATGGATATGTCCCACGCACTTTAGAAAATCATGTCCTATTTCGATGGGGTTATATAAACATGTAACAAATATCCCACAAGACAGTCATTATGTAACCTCAGTCTAAGCCAACGAGGATGTATATGAGTGGATGAACAAAAGGGTAAACATCGAGACTTATATTTTGGGCTGAGCTGGCATACACCCAAGTATATAACATTAAATTTTATGAACCATTGACTCACCAAAGAGGTTTGGGGACCCATTTAATTATATCAAAATCAATCTTTTCTAGGTTAATTGTGGTACTCATGTTTTTTAACTAGATAACATTAAAACGGGTGGAAAAATATATAACATTGCTTTATTGTGAGTGTAAAACCACACACTTTCATATTACATATTATACATCATTAGTCATCCATGGAACAAGTACATACAAGAGAAAAAAACGTATCTGATTAACTTGAATGACAAGAAACTAATGGAGGTACTTCAACTCTCCACCCAACCATAGGCTAGCTACATTGCAATTTTTCTTGTAGCTGACCACCCTAGATCCAGATTCAGAATTTGAGGAGTTATTTTCTCAAAGGAATTTCACATTGATAACAAGTCAACTAGACTAGAGAGGGAGTGCATGGTCCATGTGGTTTATCAATTGCCTCACACAGTAAGCACCAAAATGACTAATACCACTCTGTGAAGTATCACAAAGATTCATCTAAGGAATAGTGAAATTATACTCATTCTAGAAAAATTATCTCACTTTAGGGATGATTTTTCAATCCAAGGCAAGCACTAATGGATTTGATATCTCCACTGAGTCTTCTCAACCAAATCCAACACCGATACATGAATTGTATCACACTAGAATGCAGATAATGATTTACTAATCACACCACAAAATATTTCTACGACCCTGTTATTCCTGAGTGCTCTTGCTTCTACACATACACTTTTCTTATGTTCTCCTATGCACCTCCTTTCTCTGTCTCGCCCGATGTTCTCTTCCCACCCACTCTTTTCTTCACATCCCCTCCCTTTCATGTTGACTTCCTCAACACATCCCATGATGACTGGGATAATATGAGCTTGTCCTTCACTTAGGTGACCCATACACATGTAACATTTTTAGTCACATGGTCACTAATCTCTCATTTTGTACTAGTGACAACTTCAATTCTTGCACCAATAGGGCCATAAATTGTTCAGGGGGATAGGTAGAGGAATAAATGGAGTGGCTTGTGTTTACACTCATCACAAGCAACTCCTCTTCCTCAGTCTCTTAATATGTGTCCACTCCTCCAACCCAGTAATTATTTTACATTTTCACATATTTTCTCATAAAAAAATGTACATAACGAAATTTAGATGGGGGGTGTTAGCTACCTATACCAATAGGTTTCATTTTTCATGATTGACAGGGAAAGTTCCAAATATGCCCTACTTTGATGGTGCAAAGATCTCATAATTGTGTGGAAAACACCTATTTGCAGTTGTTTGATGCTGTCCTACTTCTGAATGGGTGATCCAACAATCTAAACTGGGTCATGCCATATTTCAATTTTTGTTGTAGATTAGAGAAAAAAATCTGTCCAAACTGTTCAATCTTGGCAGATCAGTAGTTAGGTAGAGAATGAAGGTTCCCAACTGCTTAATCTGGGGCCTTGGAAGTAATAAGGCTAGCCTTAGATAGAAAGTCAAAAGAAAATGCAAAAAGAAAAGAAAAAGAGCAATTGAGGGTTTGCTAGTCTAAGTGCACCCTCCTTGAAGTAACAAAAAATGCTAGGCAATAGAATGGGTAGGTAGATGGGGTTGCAGAAGCATGATTTCTTTCATATCACTAGCCTAAGCAAAGGAAACACATGGTGTCCAGTGCATATCTTCCTATTCGGCAGTTTTGTGGCAACAAAGTGAAGCATGTCTAACTCCCCAATCATCCCCCATCAAACTCCTTGCTGACATCCCAATACCACCTTTGTTAATAAGTGAAGTCAAACTCTTTTGTTGATTCTTGTTTCATAAAGAGCCACATTTCTTGTGTAAAAACCTTTTCATTTTGATCTACTCTCAAAACTAAGTTTGTTCCCTAAAAACTTAGTGTCTATCACCTCTCATTCATATCCCCCTCCCATACTAACTACTAACTCCATTATTACTTAATTCCCTATATTCCCCTTTTCCCTACTACTATATCACCGTTGTATATAAAAAGCCCCAAAGTATATATTCCCCTTCCCTAGGCAATATAGCCTTATAACTTCAAAGGTTGGAGCGCTAAGATATTTAGGCGCAATAGGCAAAATAACGCCAAAAACAAAGTTTAGGGATTAATCCAAGATCTGCTTGGTTAATAGCCCTAACCCCGCTTTGCAAACAAACGTTAATTAATCCATTTGGCTTATTAAACATCACAAAACCCACTTTTTCCGCTTATCCAAAGTTCTTGTTACAATGCGCATTTCACAAAAAACAAAAGGAAATTATTAAAATAATGCACCGGGTCCTGTCGTATCGTGTTGGCAATTTGCCATCCTGTCGTCCGTCGGATCTGGGCCCTCCCATCCGACGGCTCACAATGATTTCGGACCGCCTCCGATGCCCGGACGTTAGCACCCGAAAACTGTCAGAGGATGATGTCTGGGCTCGGACATGCGTCACTCCTGAGTTGTATCGGGAGGCCGCCTGCCAAAACCGTTCTCGTACAACAAGCGGTCCGATATTACCGCTTACCGTCTTTGTTTACCGCCCACCATGTCACGCCTACGTCACTGCCACCTCAGCGTCGCATCACCGCTCCATTCGCCATCGCCCTGAGCTGTCCGCCACGTCCCCCATCCACGCGGACCACTCACTGGCCGCCACGTCATCACTCCGTACCATGACCCCACATATGACGTCATGCTGACGTCATACAAAAAATGCGCAAAAAGCCAAAATTTTCTATTTTGCCCGAAAAAGTCAGTTTTTCGCATTATTTGCAATATCCATGCACTGTGCTCTTGCATGAGTTAGAACGTCGTTCTCCACCAACTTTGAAGATTGCTCCCGTGCTGCCAGCGCCCTGAATTCACCTGCATTGCCACCATTGCCCAAGTTTACCAGGTATTTATCAAAGTTTCCCCTTCGCGCCTGGTTTTTTCCATAATTCTCTAAGGAAACTAAGAAAAGAAAAACGCTGTAAGTTCAAGAAATCTTCATGAACTACTAGTGCTCTTACACACTGTGAGCCCAATTTTACCTGCAGAAGTCCCTATTGTGTCCAATTCCCACAAATTTACAGTCTGTTTGCGCATTCGCAAACTAAAACCTCTGCTACACAAGTCCACCGGGAAAACGACTCTTAAATCCCGATATTTGCTCATCAAACCTTTTTCAAGAACATTTCAACTTGTTTTCACCCTAATTCACCCTGTTTCCTCTACAAATTGCCCTGGTCCTGCAAAATTCATTACTCTGTGTTGCTGTGCCCAGGAAAACTAGTTCAAATATAAATCAAACTATCAATTGACCATGGAAACTACAGTAGCATTGAACATTGCACCCTTAAATGCCCCACAAAGAGAGCTAGAATGGCAGGCCCTGGCTGACAGAGACTACCAGATGGCAGAAGTAATCCCGATGTACAGCAAGTATCATATTCATGTACTCAATGAGCTGAAAGCCAAACATCTCAGTGGAACTGATATTCTAGGGATTTGGGACTCCAATTTGCCCATTTTCAATCTTCCTCAGGTCAATGTCCTCCCAGATTTGATTCATAGATGCAGTGCCAACTATGATCCATGTCAAAGAGCTGTCCTCAGTCCCTCAGGTTCAGTTTTGTTCCATGTCACCCCTGAGGCTATAAATCAAATGTTGCACTTTCACACTACAAAGCCATTGACTCCTCTGTCCATGATGCACTTAATAGACCAAGGAGGCAAGTTGTCCAGTGCCCAAATCATAAAGATCAATCAGCTATTCATTGAACGAGGCTCTCAAACTGTGAGGACCCCTCCTATAGGAAATGTATATTTCAATGAGTTGGGCAGGATGCTTGTGGATATGATCAGTTATGTCCTGGGTTACAGGTCAACTGAGGATGCTGATGAAACCATTCTGGCAATGATGTCTATCTTCTCCCCTGGAAAGCCTCCTTCTGTTCACTATGATTATGTTGCATACATTGCCAATAAAATTCATGAGCAATTGATGAACTTAGAGAGGGAAAGGATATTTAGATACACTTCTTACATCTATCACTTGTTCCTATTTTACCAGCCTGACAGCTTCCCTATTACTCTCAAGAAGCTTGATGCTCAGGGAAACCCAAGGTCTGTGGTATTTTGGTCTTCAATCTTTCATCATACATCCTATTCACCATACAGCTACTGTGAATTCATAGACCTTTTTATCCATCCAGCCATGTCCTTGCTGTTGAGCGCCCCTCCTCCAAGATTGACAGATGAGATGCAAAGAATCCTCCAGCTCTCAAAGGCCTACAGCATTGGGGATTGGTACTTTTACCAACACCATACAGTAATCAGAATATATGGTTGTGAGTTAGCCCCATACATGCTACCACGATATGTCCCTATGAGACTTTTTGCTTTAGAGTATTTCAGACAATTTGGGAATGCAGACATGGTCCATTTCCACAGCAAAAATAAGAAGGTACAACTCAAAGTCAAAAATCAGCTAGGCCCATTTATTTATAATAAAAGAGAAGAGGCATGGCAAGAAGCAGATAAAATCCTAAAGTGCCTCGAGTTGCAAACCAGTTTCCTCTCGATACCCTATGATCCCAATCATTTCATTAGTCTTAGAAGGGTCAAATATAAGTTGGCTAGCTATGATCATGTCAGGTTGCCTCATATTGAAAAATATGCAAATCTATTAAGATGGAAAGAGGGCACTCTAGAAGAGGCAAGTACTAAAGAGGAAATAGCACTAAAAGAAGCCAAGAAACTTGAGAAGGAAGCTGACTTGGAATATTGTGGGCAGGTTTTTTCTCTTCCTCATATTCAACTTGGAGCAGCTGCCTCATCTTCTACAGCTCCCCACCAAGCAGCTCAAACTATTCCTCAAGTAGCTAGCACAGAAAAGGGAAAAGAGATGGAGCAGGAGCAGCCACTCCCAACAACAGAACAGCAGAAGGAACATACAGAACAGCAAGAAGAAATGACTAAGGCCCCTGTATCTACAGAGAAACAGGCTCAAGAAAGTGTGCCTCCAAGGCAGGAAACCGTAGTGGATACCTCGGTGCTCCAAACCCCGTTGAATGAAGAACGAACTAGGAAGAGGGACAGACAGCAAGAAACTCCCCTCACTACATCAGCAAGTCAACAAGGGGAGAAAAGGCAAAGATTAAATCCTTTTCTAAAGAAGAGATGCCTATTGGGCCATCCATAGGTATGGGCCCCCCTATCATGGAAGCATCAGCCAGTTCCTTCCAGCAGGAACAAGAAAGACCACTTGGAGGAGAGGTCAGCTCCTCAAGCCAGCAAAGAAGGGTAGAATCCAGCATAAAGCAGCAATTTATTGATATTAAGAAGAGGAATGAGCCAGTCAAACTCCAGCTTTACAATCACCTGCTCAAAATGGCTCCCACAAACCAACAGAGGCTTATGTCAGCATATGACATAACAGAGGGGAAGATGACTATGAGTCATTTCATGCCTACTATGCTGCAGCCACAGTCAGCTGCAGATTACATAAGAACCAACCTTGAGGTATTTGTAAAGGACATCCACCCAATGGACCAAATAGAGCTTCATAAGCAAACGGGTGAGATGGTCTACTCCTCTCTTGCAGATAAAACATTTCTAGCCCACAAACTGCAAAACTCTCTCCATAATACTACTGCCCAATTAGAATTGGAGAAAGCATCTTCTCAAGCCAAAGACAACAGGATTAGGTCTTTGGAAGATATCATTATAGAGCTTGGGCATGACCCAAGTGATCCCAAAGCTGTGCAGGCATTACTAAAGGAAAAAGAGGAAGATATAGCAGCTTTGAGGAAGATGGTCAAAATTCCAGCAACCCTTCACCCTCAAACAGAAGATGTTGCTCAGTAGAGAAAGGACCAAGATGTAGCAGCCATGTTGCTGACACTACACAAACAATTAGTAGAAACAGAAGGGAGATTGATAGCAACAGAGGGTGCACTACAGGCAGCCCTGAAACAGAAAGAAGGAGGGCAGACATCTCAGCCCCCTCAGCCAGTGATTAACCTTGAGGAACCTCCTCAAATTATCAGTCCTCCCATAGAACAAACAGCGGGGACAGGCCCTTCAACATCAGCACCAAGTACAGCAGCAGCACCAGCAACAACATCAGGACAGGCACCCAACCTTGATATGCAGAATATGATGAAAGAACTTCAAGCTCTGGAGGCCCAGATGGCAGAGCTAAATGAGGCCAAGGAAAAATTAGCCACACTTAATGAAAAGTATGATAAATCAAAGAAAAGTGTAGCTGAAAAAATAAGAGAGGTGAGGGCTCTTGAGAAGAAAATAAAAGAACTGGAGAAAGAGCTCTCTCTTGACAAAGTGGTGGCTGAAATCAAGAAAGTCCTGTGGGCCAATATTGGTCAGTCTATAACAGATCAATGGCAATATATTGAAACCATCCATGAGCATATAGATCTCATAGGCAGGGCCCACAAGGAAAGTCAAAGAGCAAGGGCATCTCTAGACAATATGCCTGAGATAGCCAATAGGATGATCAATGTCCTGAACAACCGCACAAGCCCTCAGCTGGCAGCAATGGGTATCTCTAACAGGACTGATACCATTTTATTAGTAAAAAGGGTGCTCACTTTGAGAAATCTTGTGCAAACATTGGATAGAAGATGCCAAGAAATGCAGACAGAGGTGAACAAATTCATGGAGAAATTTACAGCATTGCATAACAAAGGCCTTCCCAGCTTACTAAACAGTGCAGGAAGGTTACTATCCCATGAAAACTATGCCAAGAGGGTAAATACATTTGCTACAAATCAGATCACTGCAGCATCAAGTGCCCCAGAGGAAACAGGGCCTGCATCTGGGCAAAGTCTCTATGACAGAATAGAGAATTTGTTTTTTATCATGAATGAGATTAGACATCTGTTTGAAGTGCCTCCAAATTACTACAAATATACTGAGGCAGATGAAACCTTAGGCACAATTTTGAGACATCAGTTGCCTACTCAGGAATGGTGGACAAGCATGATACAGACATTGCTGTGAACAAACAGATTTTTCATCAAATTTTGTACATCAAATATAAATCATCATATTCAGATAGTTGATATATTCATTATGACTGAAGATGAGTGGACAGAGCCAACTCAGCAAACAAATTTGGACACTAAAGCAACACCGACAGATGCCGATGACAGGGCTGAGATAGCTACAGCACGACAGAGCAATAAAGGGCGTATTATTCAGAATCAATGCAGAGCACCCTACAGAGCCAGTTGCCCTCAAAAATCAAGAACTTCTGACAAACAGCAAGCAGCTGTTGTATATTCATTAAAGTAGCTTTTAATTTTGTAAGAAATATCTTTTGAAAGTTGGTAAGAGCAGTTATTGTGCAATAACTCACTATTGAGATATTTCTATGATATTTTGTATATATGCACCCCCGCACAGTTTATTAGGGGTTGTTGTTACTCATTTTTTCAAGAGAACTCGGCTGTATTTCCTCTGAAAGATATAATACAAAGGAGCTGTTGGTTTCCAGGAGATATGTTTGGCTTGGACGTGTTGTGATGAAATTATTGACTGTTGCAGGATTCTCGTGTTATGGCGTGATACAATAAGTGTTTTCTAACTGTATTTATGTTTTATCTCTTCTGTAATCTGTCTGTCATGTATGGTGTCTAATCTTGGTAGAAAGGTAAAAGACTAGTTCAGGATTTGTCCACTAAAGACACCCTAAACTCAATCCTTACTACTAAATATGTTTTCTTCAGGGTTAGCTGCAACTATGGAATTCTTAAATGCTCATATTTGCTCTAATCACATGATAAGTCTTTATTCAACAATTCTCTATTGCTGCTGAGTAGGATTTGTTCTTCATTTCATAATGCACTGTGAAAGAACTCTTAATTGCCTTTCCTGGTGTAATTTATGTTGTTTTCTTTGCTAAAAATCAAAGTTTGTATCATGTATACCCATCTAGCCTTGCAGTGAACCTCTCTTTATCACAGACATCAAATCCTCCTCATTTCTGGACTCCACATGCCCAATGGATTGAACTCTCCTTCATATTTGCATGCCCTTCTTTGAGCAACAGCCAACAACCAAAATTCAAAGTTAAACTCTCACCTCATAACTAGCCTAAAATCCTCAAAAAACAAATTTAAAAATAAAAGAGAGAGCCCTCTCTGATTACAGGTAGGCTAGAACCTCTAATCCAAAGCTTGGTTAGTGGTTACCCCGGCCATATTCCCTCAGGAGTCAAAGGGAACAACTTGGGTGTTAACATAAATGGCGACTCCACTCGGGAATGAATGAAATTCATAAACCCCCTGTCTGATTCTTAATACCGTAGATAAAGCCTGAGTGACAGCCAGAAAACCTTAGAAACTACCTCTGCTTTGCATTTGCAGGAGTAGATTAAAGCTGCCTTAGTCAATCTTTATTCAGTCTTAAGCTCCATACAGTTGGGCTATACCTGATCAGTCCTTGTCAAATATCATTATCTTCTTTGAAAATTCTCCCAAAGAAAATCGTAGAAACTGGCTCCTAAGAAGAAAACTCGTTATACAAGATCTAACCCAGATCCAGATCCATCACTTGAGTTTCAAAATCCAAACTTGATTTCAAGAATCCTTAAGAGACACAAATCAGAAGGGACTTTATCAGATTCAAGTTCTGAAGCAGGATTTCAAACTAATATTCCAACCCCTGCTAAGGTTTCTCTACATCCTCATACCACTGTTCCACAACCTCCTAGTTCTTCATCTACTTCACAAGGTGTCCTTTCAACCCCTCCATCAACTACACATACCCTTCTCATCCCCTTTCCTCCCCTTATCCCATTCGTTCCTGTTATCCCTATTATCCCACCAAACATGGCTAATAGATATGCTCCACTGCAGTTACCTGCCAATCCAGGGCCTATGCCCCAAGATTATCAAAGCAAGATTTCATATTTTGATGGCACTGGCTCTTATCCAGCCCTTCAACATACTAAGAAAATGCAGGACTATTTTGAAAATTATGAGATAGATGATGATGGGGTTAGAATGAAAATTTTTGTGCAAAGTCTAACTGGAGATGTAAGATCATGGTTTAGGTCACTCCCAGCAAACTCCATAGCTGACCCTGAAGCCCTGTATCAAACCTTTATCAACAGATGGGAGAAGAAAAAGGATCCACTTCATATTTTATCTGAATACAATACTATCAAAAGAGGTCCCCAAGAAACTGTCTTGGACTATTGTGCTCGGTTCAACAATGTCTACAATGCTATTCCCCAAAATCTCAGACCCCCACCTGATCTAGCTCTATACACCTTTCCTGATGGGTTTGATTCAGATATGGCATACCAATTGAGAGAAAGAGCTCCCCGAACTTTAGCTGAGATGCAAGACATAGCAGTTAGTGTAGAAGCCAACCTGATAGCTAAGAGAAATAGGACCAGAACTGAAAGAAAGACTACCTTCAAAGAAGAGCCTTCAGGCTGGGATCAGAAATTAGATGCAATAATCACTGGTATGCATAGGTTAGGTGACAGAGTAGAATCAGTTGAGAGGAAGTCATCATGGGAAGCACCACAGAATAATCCTATCAGGAATCCCAATTTTAGAAGAAATCAAAATCCTAATGTTGGCAAGGCCAGCCCTGAACCAGAGATTAGGCCTCCATTCCAAGAAAACTATGCTGAAGCATCCACTTCCAGTGAGCAGATAGATGATACCCACATTAACTTGATGGGCCTAAATGATGATCAACAAGTTTTTTTGAGTCAAGAAGATCATGAGGATAATGACATCAAGCAGTTCCAAACTAAATCAGGTGAGACATTTGATTTCAAACAAGGCTATGACACAGCTGTTTTTGAAGTTCATAAGCAATACAAATTGAGAAGTAGAACTATAAATGTGACACAACCTGAGAAAACAAAGGACACCCCACTGCCTAAGAAGGCTATTGTCACAGAACCAATTGACAAAACTGATACAATTACAAATGAAGTAACAGTTGAAGAGGTGATTCAAGCATTTCCCTCAAATCAACAACCATTGGCTACACCACCCTTACAGCACAATCCAAGTCACACTTTTCAAAAGGTGAATAAAAAGGACAAACCTCAAGATCAGATTGAAAGTCAAGAAGAAGCCTCCAAAAACTCAATTGAGAAAGAAAAGGTTGTTAACCAGAACACCAAGATCCAATCTGAAAAACCTTTTGACTTAGAAGCTGAAATTGGTAAATTGAAGATAGCCATTCCTCTTTCAGAGCTAGCCAAGCATAACATTTACAAACAACAAATCAAGAAGTCCCTTCAACTGACCCACAACAAAGATGATGTCAATGTGTTGGATGACACCCCAGAATTGCTTTTCGGTCCAGAGGTTGATGGAAAGACAGGAGCTACTGGAATCTTACCTTTTTATGTCAGCTTGCATATTCATGATAAGATATTACACAATGCAATGTTTGATTCAGGCGCTTCTCATAACCTTATGCCTAAGTCAGTAATGGAAAGATTGAATCTAGACATCACAAGACCATATAAGGACCTATTTTCATTTGACTCCAGCCAAGTTAAGTGTTTAGGCTTGATAAAAGATTTATGTGTTTCCCTTGTCCAGTACCCAAATAAAACAATCTTAATGGATGTTGTAGTTGCTGATATCCCACCCAAATATGGAATGTTGTTATCAAGATCATGGGGAGCCAAACTCCAAGGTTCCCTGCAATTAGACATGTCATATGCCACCATCTCTGTCTTTGGGCAACCAAAGAGGCTATACAGAGAGTCACTCATGAAATACATGGTGAGCAGTGAAGAAAAACCTCAAAATTTCCCTATTTATGCAGTCCATTCAGACATGGATTCCTTCATTCTGTTCAATGACAATATAGGTCCAATATGTGATGACAAATCTGTCTTACTTGAACAAGATCTGCATATGAGTGAGCAATCAAGTTCCCAAGAAATCAAGATTGAGAAATCAATTGATGAGACAATTCTAGAGGACAAACCAGATGAAAAACAAGACCTCCAGCTTATAATCCCAAGTCATAGAGAAGATGTTGAAAATCCCCTAAATCAAGAGATCCTTTGGTTTCTTGAGTTTGATGGATCAGTCAACAAATTAGGGGCAGGAGCTGGAGTGTGGATTCATAACAAACAAAGCAATCATGCAGAAGGTCGAGCCTATAGGCTTAATTTCAGATGTACTAATAATATGGCAGAGTATGAGGCTCTTCTGCTAGGCCTCAAACTGGTAAAATCCTTACAGGCCACAAAAGTTTCAATCATGGGAGACTCAGACCTAATTATTCAACAAGTGAAAGGCAATTTTGTCACCAATGACAAAAGACTAAGATCATACAGGTCTGCTGCTATTGAAATACTCAAAGCTTTCACTGAATTTCAAATGACCAAAATACCTAGGACCCACAACCTTCATGCACATAGTTTAGCTACATTTTCCAGTACATGCAAATTGCCTTTTGAACCCAACCATTGTTTTACAGCTGAGATAAAACACAGACCTTCTATCCCAAACAATGTCAAAGATTGGCAAGTATTTGAGGATGACACACAGATAAATAGTTTCTTGACCTTGCAGCATGAATTTTCAGGTTTGAACATTGATGTTGATTCTGTGAAAGACACACAGCCACTAACTGAAAAGGACCAAACAGCTATATCACCCAAAACAGCAAATCAAATACTTTGTCCAACAACCTTTGACAAGGAAAAAATACAAGAACTTAAACAATTGCATTTTGATGAAATAACTGGTGCAGAGGCAGAAATCATACAGCTAAAAGACAATTTTCTACCAACAGGCCTGACTCCGTTGGAGGACATTTTTGACTCAAATGATGTTCCTAGAAAACCAAAAATGCAACCCCTTAATGCTGCCATTGAAGAATGCAACATTGGAACTACTGAAAAACCCAAGATAATAAAATTGTCTGCCTCTTTACCTCCTGACCAGAAGCCTAAATACATTGACCTCTTTAAAGAGTTCCAAGATGTGTTTGCATGGAGTTATGAGGATTTGAAATCCTATGAAACCTCTGTTATTCAACACACCATTCCTCTCAAGCCTGATCAAAAGCCATTCAAGCAAAAATTAAGAAGAATCAATCCTATGCTTCTCCCTTCAATTGAGAAAGAGGTACAAAAAATGTTTAAAGCTGGTATCATAGCACCAATCAGGTTTTCAGACTGGATTTCAAATTTGGTCCCCACAAGAAAGAAGACTGGTGAGATTAGGCTTTGTGTTGATCTAAGGAATTTGAATCAAGTATCCCTCAAAGACAATTATCCCTTACCTAAAATGGATCACATTCTCCAAAGAGTGGTGGGGGCTTCAAGAATCTCATTGCTTGATGGATTTTTGGGTTTCAATCAGATCCTAGTCCACCCTGATGATCAAGATCAAACAGCATTCACAACCCCATGGGGAACTTTCAAGTATGTCAAAATGCCTTTTGGGTTGAAAAATGCAGGAGCTACATTTCAGAGAGCAATGGATATTGCTTTTGCTAAAGAGATTCATGATTTCCTTGTTATTTACTTAGATGACCTCACACCTTTCTCAAAATCTGACCAAGAACATCTGAAACACTTGAGACAAATATTCATAACATGTAGGAAATATGGGATTTCCTTAAATCCTAAGAAGTCTCTATTTGGTTTGGAAGAAGGTAAGCTATTGGGTCATATCATTTCAAAGGATGGCATCAGAATTGACCCAGACAGAATACAGGCCATCTTGCAAATGCCCCATCCAAGAAATATTAAAGAATTACAAGCCTTCTTGGGAAAGATCAGCTTTTTAAGGAGATTTATCCCAATCTTAGCAGAATTGATCAGATTACTAAACAACATGCTAAAAAAGGATTCAAAAGTAAAGTGGACAGTAGAAACAAACCAAGCTTTTGAAGGTATTAAATTGGCCCTTACCCAAACCCCAGTCTTAACAAATCCTCAATTTGACAGAGAATTTATCATTTTCTCTTTTGCCTCCCAAAATACCATTGCTGCTGTCTTATTGCAGAAAGATGATCAAGGGAATGAAAAACCTATTTCTTTCTTTAGTAGAGCTCTTAGAGATGCACCTATGAAATATCAGATCATGGAAAAGCAAGCTTATGCTTTGGTCAAAGCCATCAAAGACTTTAGGATCTACATCCTATACTCCCATGTTATTGCTTACGTACCAAATCCCATTGTGAAAGACATACTGACTCAAGAAAACTTAGAGGGCAGAAGAGGAAAATGGATTGCTAACATTTTGGAATTTGACATTGAGATAAGACCTACAAAACTGATAAAAGGGCAAGGTTTGGCTAAATTGATGTCAGAAGCAAACTTCCAAGCCTTGGATATTAACCAACTGGACAATGAACCGGAGCTGGCGACTCCAAAGATCAATGTAGCCTTTGAACAATCCCTGTGGTATTCTGATATCTGTTATATATTGCAAAACCTGTGTGCTCCCCCAGGATTGTCCAGAACCAAATCTAGATTTCTAAAAATGAAAGCTTCAAGATTTTGTGTTATAGATGGTAATTTACTATGGAAAAATCATGAAGGTATACTGCTGAATTGCTTAAATATGGATGAGACTAACAATGTTATGAAAGAATTCCATGCAGGTGATTGTGGTGGACATTTGTACTGGAAGTCCACTGTGGATAAGATATTAAGGGCAGGTTACTATTGGCCCACTCTGTTCTCTGATGTTAAAAATTTCACCACTACATGTCACAAGTGTCAAGTGTTTGAGGGAAAAAGAAAGTTACTACCACTTCCCTTAAAACCTATTGCAACATAAAGGCCTTTTCAACAATGGGGGTTGGATTTCATTGGGGAAATTCATCCTTCATCTTCAGGCCAACATAGATGGATTCTAACAGCCACAGATTACTTTACTAAATGGGTTGTGGTTGTTCCATGCAGACAAGCAAATGATTCTACTATCATTCAGTTCCTTGAAACTAATGTTCTTTCCAGATTTGGTTGTCCTGACAAGATTATAACATACAATGTTGTTGCTTTCAAATCCAAGAAGATGGTGAACTTTTGTCACAAATTCCATATCACTTTGGGCCATTCTACTGCATACTACCCTTAGGGCAATGGTTTAGCTGAATCATCTAACAAAAGTCTTATCAACATCATTAAGAAGATACTGGAAGAGAATAAGAAAAATTGGCATAAGAAGCTTGTAAATGCCTTATGGGCAGACAGGTTAACAACTAAAAGATCCATTGGGGTCAGCCCATATGAATTGGTTTATGGAATGGAAGCCAAATTCCCTTCATCATTAGGAGTCCCTGTCATGAGACTACTTCAAGAAAGTCAGGTTGAACCAAATGACATGCAAAGAAGAATCAACCAGATAATTTGTTTACAGCAAACCAAAGATCAAGTGTATAGCAGAGTTCAAATCCTACAAGAGAAGCTGAAGAAAGCCTTTGACAGAAGAACCAAGGCTGAAGATTTCTTTGTTGGTGATAAAGTGCTTAAATGGGATTCAAGAAGAGAAGACAAGGGAAAGCATGGCAAATTTGACTCCCTTTGGAGGGGACCCTTTGTAATTCAAGCAGTGCAAGGAAATAACACTTATTTCTTGAAGAATTTGGATGGCACTGAAGCTGAAGAGGGCCCTGTAAATGGCCGGATGTTAAAGCACTATTTTGATTACTTTCCATGTATGTAGCATGGCTCTGCCCTGTACATTATCAGTTGTATATAGTATTTTCTTTCAGCATATAGATAGTTCAGTTTCAGAAGTGTTGTAAATAAGCAGGAAAAGGATTTTATTTCAGAAGTTCCACAATGGTGATAGACTCCAGTTTTGAAATCCAGAGAGAAAGCTCTCAAGTTTTGATAAGAAGTCAAGGGCCAAGGCATTCTGACCTGCTGTTCTTGGTCTTTCAAAGTAGAAAAACCATCCCCAAGTGGAGCCACTGTTAGCTACCTATACCAATAGGTTTCATTTTTCATGATTGACAGGGGAAGTTCCAAATATGCCCTACTTTGATGGTGCAAAGATCTCATATTTGTGTGGAAAACACCTATTTGCAGTTGTTTGATGTTGTCCTACTTCTGAATGGGTGATCCAACAGTCTAATCTGGGTCATGCCATATTTCAATTTTTGTTGTAGATTAGAGAAAGAAATCTATCCAAACTGTTCAATCTTGGGAGATCAGTAGTTAGGTAGAGAATGAAGGTTCCCAACTGTTTAATCTGGGGCCTTGGAAGTAATAAGGCTAGCCTTAGATAAAAGTCAAAAGAAAATGCAAAAAGAAAAGAAAAAGAGCAATTGAGGGTTTGCTAGTCTAAGTGCACCCTCCTTGAAGTAACAAAAAATGCTAGGCAATAGAATGGGTAGGTAGATGGGGTTGCAGAAGCATGATTTCTTTCATATCACTGGCCTAAGCAAAGGAAACACATGGTGGCCAGTGCAGATCTTCCTATTCAGCAGTTTTGTAGCAACAAAGTGAAGCATGTCTAACTCCCCAATCATCCCCCATCAAACTCCTTGCTGACATCCCAATACCACCTTTGTTCATAAGAGAAGTCAAACTCTTTTGTTGATTCTTGTTTCATAAAGAGCCACATTTCTTGTGTAAAAACCTTTTCATTTTGATCTACTCTCAAAACTAAGTTTGTTCCCTAAAAACTTAGTGTCTATCACCTCTCATTCATATCCCCCTCCCATACTAACTACTAACTCCATTATTACTTAATTCCCTATATTCCCCTTTTCCCTACTACTATATCACCATTGTATATAAAAAGCCCCAAAGTATATATTCCCCTTCCCTAGGCAATATAGACTTATAACTTCAAAGGTTGGAGCGCTAAGATATTTAGGCGCAATAGGCAAAATAATGCCAAAAACAAAGTTTAGGGATTAATCCAAGATCTGCTTGGTTAATAGCCCTAACCCCGCTTTGCAAACAAACGTTAATTAATCCATTTGGCTTATTAAACATCGCAAAACCCACTTTTGCTGCTTATCCAAAGTTCTTGTTACAATGCGCATTTCACAAAAAACAAAAGGAAATTATTAAAATAATGTGTCGGGTCCCGCTGTATCGTGTTGGCAATTTGCCATCCCGTCGTCCATCGGATCTGGGCCCTCCCATCCGACAGCTCACAATGATCTCAGACTGCCTCCAATGCCCAGACGTTAGCACCCGAAAACTATCAGAGGATGACGTCAGGGCTCGGACACGCGTCGCTCCTGAGTTGTATCGGGAGGCCGCCTACCAAAACCGTTCCCGTACAACAAGCGGTCCGATATTACCGCTTACCGCCTTTGTTTACCGCCCACCATGTCACGCCTACGTCACTGCCACCTCAGCGTCGCATCACCGCTCCATTCGCCGTCGCCCTAAGCTGTCCACCACGTCCCCCATCCATGCGGACCACTCACTGGCCGCCACGTCATCACTCCGTACCATGACTTAAATGATGTTCCTAGAAAACCAAAAATGCAACCCCTTAATGCTACCATTGAAGAATGCAACATTGGAACTACTGAAAAACCCAAGATAATAAAATTGTCTGCCTCTTTACCTCCTGACCAGAAGCCTAAATACATTGACCTCTTTAAAGAGTTCCAAGATGTGTTTGCATGGAGTTATGAGGATTTGAAATCCTATGACACCTCTGTTATTCAACACACCATTCCTCTCAAGCCTGATCAAAATCCATTCAAGCAAAAATTAAGAAGAATCAATCCTATGCTTCTCCCTTCAATTGAGAAAGAGGTACAAAAAATGTTTAAAGCTGGTATCATAGCACCAATCAGGTTTTCAGACTGGAGTTCAAATTTGGTCCCCACAAGAAAGAAGACTAGTGAGATTAGGCTTTGTGTTGATCTAAGGAATTTGAATCAACTATCCCTCAAAGACAATTATCCCTTACCTAAAATGGATCACATTCTCCAAAGAGTGGTGGGGGCTTCAAGAATCTCATTGCTTAATGGATTTTCGGGTTTCAATCAGATCCTAGTCCACCCTGATGAGCAAGATAAAACAGCATTCACAACCCCATGGGGAACTTTCAAGTATGTCAAAATGCCTTTTGGGTTGAAAAATGCAGGAGCTACATTTCAGAGAGCAATGGATATTGCTTTTGCTAAAGAGATTCATGATTTCCTTGTTATTTACTTAGATGACCTCACACCTTTCTCAAAATCTGACCAAGAACATCTGAAACACTTGAGACAAATATTCATAACATGTAGGAAATATGGGATTTCCTTAAATCCTAAGAAGTCTCTATTTGGTTTGGAAGAAGGTAAGCTATTGGGTCATATCATTTCAAAGGATGGCATCAGAATTGACCCAGACAGAATACATGCCATCTTGTAAATGCCCCATCCAAGAAATATTAAAGAATTACAAGCCTTCTTGGGAAAGATCAACTTTTTAAGGAGATTTATCCCAAACTTAGCAGAATTGATCAGATTACTAAACAACATGCTAAAAAAGGATTCAAAAGTAAAGTGGACAGTAGAAACAAACCAAGCTTTTGAAGGTATTAAATTGGCCCTTACCCAAACCCCAGTCTTAACAAATCCTCAATTTGACAGAGAATTTATCATTTTCTCTTTTGCCTCCCAAAATACCATTGCTGCTGTCTTATTGCAGAAAGATGATCAAGGGAATGAAAAACCTATTGCTTTCTTTAGTAGAGCTCTTAGAGATGCACCTCTGAAATATCAGATCATGGAAAAGCAAGCTTATGCTTTGGTCAAAGCCGTCAAAGACTTTAGGATCTCCTATACTCCCATGTTATTGCTTACGTACCAAATCCCATTGTGAAAGACATACTGACTCAAGAAAACTTAGAGGGCAGAAGAGGAAAATGGATTGCTAACATTTTGGAATTTGACATTGAGATAAGACCTACAAAACTGATAAAAGGGCAAGGTTTGGCTAAATTGATGTCAGAAGCAAACTTCCAAGCCTTGGATATTAACCAACTGGACAATGAACCGGAGCTGGCGACTCCAAAGATCAATGTAGCCTTTGAACAATCCCTGTGGTATTCTGATATCTGTTATATATTGCAAAACCTGTGTGCTCCCCCAGGATTGTCCAGAACCAAATCTAGATTTCTAAAAATGAAAGCTTCAAGATTTTGTGTTATAGATGGTAATTTACTATGGAAAAATCATGAAGGTATACTACTGAATTGCTTGAATATGGATGAGACTAACAATGTTATGAAAGAATTCCATGCAGGTGATTGTGGTGGACATTTGTACTGGAAGTCCACTGTGGATAAGATATTAAGGGCAGGTTACTATTGGCCCACTCTGTTCTCTGATGTTAAAAATTTCACCACTACATGTCACAAGTGTCAAGTGTTTGAGGGAAAAAGAAAGTTACTACCACTTCCCTTAAAACCTATTGCAACAGAAAGGCCTTTTCAGCAATGGGGCTTGGATTTCATTGGGGAAATTCATCCTTCATCTTCAGGCCAACATAGATGGATTCTAACAGCCACAGATTACTTTACTAAATGGGTTGTGGCTGTTCCATGCAGACAAGCAAATGATTCTACTATCATTCAGTTCCTTGAAACTAATGTTCTTTCCAGATTTGGTTGTCCTGACAAGATTATAACATACAATGCTGCTGCTTTCAGATCCAAGAAGATGGTGAACTTTTGTCACAAATTCCATATCACTTTGGGCCATTCTACTGCATACTACCCTCAGGGCAATGGTTTAGCTGAATCATCTAACAAAAGTCTTATCAACATCATTAAGAAGATACTGGAAGAGAATAAGAAAAATTGGCATAAGAAGCTTGTAAATGCCTTATGGGCAAACAGGTTAACAACTAAAAGATCCATTAGGGTCAACCCATATGAGTTGGTTTATGGAATGGAAGCCAAATTCCCTTCATCATTAGGAGTCCCTGTCATGAGACTACTTCAAGAAAGTCCGGCTGAACCAAATGACATGCAAAGAAGAATCAACCGATAATTTGTTTACAGCAAACCAGAGATCAAGTGTATAGCAGAGTTCAAATCCTACAAGAGAAGCTGAAGAAAGCCTTTGACAGAAGAACCAAGGCTGAAGATTTCTTTGTTGGTGATAAAGTGCTTAAATGGGATTCAAGAAGAGAAGACAAGGGAAAGCATGGCAAATTTGACTCCCTTTGGAGGGGACCCTTTGTAATTCAAGCAGTGCAAGGAAATAACACTTATTTCTTGAAGAATTTGGATGGCACTGAAGCTGAAGAGGGCCCTGTAAATGGCCAGATGTTAAAGCACTATTTTGATTACTTTCCATGTATGTAGCATGGCTCTGCCCTGTACATTATCAGTTGTATATAGTATTTTCTTTCAGCATATAGATAGTTCAGTTTCAGAAGTGTTGTAAATAAGCAGGAAAAGGCTTTTATTTCAGAAGTTCCACAATGGTGACAGACTCCATTTTGAAATCCAGAGAGAAAGCTCTCAAGTTTTGATAAGAAGTCAAGGGCCAAGGCATTCTGACCTGTTTTTCTTGGTCTTTCAAAGTATAAAAACCATCCCCAAGTGGAGCCACTGTTAGCTACCTATACCAATAGGTTTCATTTTTCATGATTGACAGGGGAAGTTCCAAATATGCCCTACTTTGATGGTGCAAAGATCTCATATTTGTGTGGAAAACACCTATCTGTAGTTGTTTGATGTTGTCCTACTTCTGAATGGGTGATCTAACAGTCTAAACTGGGTCATGCCATATTTCAATTTTTGTTGTAGATTAGAGAAAGAAATCTGTCCAAACTGTTCAATCTTGGCAGATCAGTAGTTAGGTAGAGAATGAAGGTTCCCAACTGCTTAATCTGGGGCCTTGGAAGTAATGAGGCTAGCCTTAGATAAAAGTCAAAAGAAAATGCAAAAAGAAAAGAAAAAGAGCAATTGAGGGTTTGCTAGTCTAAGTGCACCCTCCTTGAAGTAACAAAAAATGCTAGGCAATAGAATGGGTAGGTAGATGGGGTTGCAGAAGCATGATTTCTTTCATATCACTGGCCTAAGCAAAGGAAACACATGGTGGCCAGTGCAGATCTTCCTATTCGGCAGTTTTGTGGCAACAAAGTGAAGCATGTCTAACTCCCCAATCATCCCCCATCAAACTCCTTGCTGACATCCCAATACCACCTTTGTTCATAAGAGAAGTCAAACTCTTTTGTTGATTCTTGTTTCATAAAGAGCCACTTTTCTTGTGTAAAAACCTTTTCATTTTGATCTACTCTCAAAACTAAGTTTGTTCCCTAAAAACTTAGTGTCTATCACCTCTCATTCATATCCCCCTCCCATACTAACTACTAACTCCATTATTACTTAATTCCCTATATTCCCCTTTTCCCTACTACTATATCACCATTGTATATAAAAAGCCCCAAAGTATATATTCCCCTTCCCTAGGCAATATAGCCTTATAACTTCAAAGGTTGGAGCGCCAAGATATTTAGGCGCAATAGGAAAAATAACACCAAAAACAAAGTTTAGGGATTAATCCAAGATCTGCTTGGTTAATAGCCCTAACCCCGCTTTGCAAACAAACGTTAATTAATCCATTTGGCTTATTAAACATCGCAAAACCCACTTTTGCCGCTTATCCAAAGTTCTTGTTACAATGCGCATTTCACAAAAAACAAAAGGAAATTATTAAAATAGTGCGCCGGGTCCCGCCGTATCGTGTTGGCAATTTGCCATCCCGTCGTCCGTCGGATCTGGGCCCTCCCATCCGACGGCTCACAATGATTTCGGACCGCCTCCGATGCCCGGACGTTAGCACCTGAAAACTGTCAGAGGATGACGTCAGGGCTCGGACACGCGTCGCTCCTGAGTTGTATCGGGAGGCCGCCTGCCAAAACCGTTCCCGTACAACAAGCTGTCTGATATTACCGCTTACCGCCTTTGTTTACCGCCCACCATGTCACGTCTACGTCACTGCCACCTTAGCGTCGCATCACCGCTCCATTCGCCATCGCCCTGAGCTGTCCGCCACGTCCCCCATCCACGCGGACCACTCACTGGCCGCCACGTCATCACTCCGTACCATGACCCCACCTATGACGTCATGCTGACGTCATACAAAAAACGCGCCAAAAGCCAAAATTTTCTATTTTGCCCGAAAAAGTCAGTTTTTTGCATTATTTGCAATATCCATGAACTGTGCTCTTGCATGAGTTAGAACGTCATTCTCCACCAACTTTGAAGATTGCTCCCGTGCTGCCAGCGCCCTGAATTCACCTGCATTGCCACCATTGCCCGAGTTTACCAGGTATTTATCAAAGTTTCCCCTCCGCGCCTGGTTTTTTCCATAATTCTCTTAGGAAACTAAGAAAAGAAAAACGCTGTAAGTTCAAGAAATCTTCATGAACTACTGGTGCTCTTACACACTGTGAGCCCAATTTTACCTGCAGAAGTCCCTATTGTGTCCAATTCCCACAAATTTACAGTCTGTTTGCGCATTCGCAAACTAAAACCTCTGCTACACAAGTCCACCGAGAAAACGACTCTTAAATCCCGGTATTTGCTCATCAAACCTTTTTCAGGAACATTTCAACTTGTTTTCACCCTAATTCACCCTGTTTCCTCTGCAAATTGCCCTGGTCCTGCAAAATTCATTACTCTGTGTTGCTGTGCCCAGGAAAACCAGTTCAAATATAAATCAAACTATCAATTGACCGTGGAAACTCCAGTAGCATTGAACATTGCACCCTTAAATGCCCCACAAAGAGAGCTAGAATGGCAGGCCCTGGCTGACAGAGACTACCAGATGGCAGAAGTAATCCCGATGTACAGAAAGTATCATATTCATGTACTCAATGAGCTGAAAGCCAAACATCTCAGTGGAACTGATATTCTAGGGATTTGGGACTCCAATTTTCCCATTTTCAATCTTCCTCAGGTCAATGTCCTCCCAGATTTGATTCATAGATGCAGTGCCAACTATGATCCATGTCAAAGAGCTGTCCTCAGTCCCTCAGGTTCAGTTTTTTTCCATGTCACCCCTGAGGCTATAAATCAAATGCTGCACTTTCACACTACAAAGCCATTGACTCCTCTGTCCATGATGCACTTAAGAGACCAAGGAGGCAAGCTGTCCAGTGCCCAAATCATAAAGATCAATCAGCTATTCATTGAACCAGGCTCTCAAAATGTGAGGACCCCTCCTATAGGAAATGTATATTTCAATGAGTTGGGCAGGATGCTTGTGGATATGATCAGTTATGTCCTGGGTTACAGGTCAACTGAGGATGCTGATGAAACCATTCTGGCAATGATGTCTATCTTCTCCCCTAGAAAGCCTCCTTCTGTTCACTATGATTATGCTGCATACATTGCCAATAAAATTCATTAGCAATTGATGAACTTAGAGAGGGAAAGGATATTTAGATACACTTCTTACATCTATCACTTGTTCCTATTTTACCAGCCTGACAGCTTCCCTATTACTCTCAAGAAGCTTTATGCTCAGGGAAACCCAAGGTCTGTGGTATTTTGGTCTTCAATCTTTCATCATACATCCTATTCACCATACAGCTACTGTGAATTCATAGACCTTTTTATCCATCCAGCCATGTCCTTGCTGTTGAGCGCCCCTCCTCCAAGATTGACAGATGAGATGCAAAGAATCCTCTAGCTCTCAAAGGCCTACAGCATTGGGGATTGGTACTTTTACCAACACCATACAGTAATCAGAATATATGGTTGTGAGTTAGCCCCATACAGGCTACCACGATATGTCCCTATGAGACTTTTTGCTTTAGAGTATTTCAGACAATTTGGGAATGCAGACATGGTCCATTTCCACAGCAAAAATAAGAAGGTACAACTCAAAGTCAGAAATCAGCTAGGCCCATTTATTTATAATAAAAGAGAAGAGGCATGGCAAGAAGCAGATAAAATCCTAAAGTGCCTCGAGTTGAAAACCAGTTTCCTCTGGATACCCTATGATCCCAATCATTTCATTAGTCTTAGAAGGGTCAAATATAAGTTGGCTAGCTATGATCATGTCAGGTTGCCTCATATTGAAAAATATGCAAATCTATTAAGATGGAAAGAGGGCACTCTAGAAGAGGCAAGTACTAAAGAGGAAATAGCACTAAAAGAAGCCAAGAAACTTGAGAAGGAATCTGACTTGGAATATTGTGGGCAGGTTTTTTCTCTTCCTCATATTCAACTTGGAGCAGCTGCCTCATCTTCTACAACTCCCCACCAAGCAGCTCAAACTATTCCTCAAGTAGCTAGCACAGAAAAGGGAAAAGAGATGGAGCAGGAGCAGCCACTCCCAACAACAGAATAGCAAAAGGAACATACAGAACAGCAAGAAGAAATGACTAAGGCCCCTGTATCTACAGAGCAACAGGCTCAAGAAAGTGTGCCTCCAAGGCAGGAAACAGTAGTGGATACCTCGGTGCTCCAAACCCCGTTGAATGAAGAACGAACTAGGAAGAGGGACAGACAGCAAGAAACTCCCCTCACTACATCAGCAAGTCAACAAGGGGAGAAAAGGCAAAGATTAAATCCTTTTTCTAAAGAAGAGATGCCTATTGGGCCATCCATAGGTATGGTCCCCCCTAGCATGGAAGCATCAGCCAGTTCCTTCCAGCAGGAACAAGAAAGACCACTTGGAGGAGAGGTCAGCTCCTCAAGCCAGCAAAGAAGGGTAGAATCCAGCATAAAGCAGCAATTTATTGATATTAAGAAGAGGAATGAGCCAGTCAGACTCCAGCTTTACAATCACCTGCTCAAAATGGCTCCCACAAACCAACAAAGGCTTATGTCAGCATATGACATAACAGAGGGGAAGATGACTATTTGTCATTTCATGCCTACTATGCTGCAGCCACAGTCAGCTGCAGATTACTTAAGAACCAACCTTGAGGTATTTGCAAAGGACATCCACCCAATGGACCAAATAGAGCTTCATAAGCAAACGGGTGAGATGGTCTACTCCTCTCTTGCAGATAAAACATTTCTAGCCCACAAACTGCAAAACTCTCTCCATAATACTACTGCCCAATTAGAATTGGAGAAAGCATCTTCTCAAGCCAAAGACAACAGGATTAGGTCTTTGGAAGATATCATTATAGAGCTTGGGCATGACCCAAGTGATCCCAAAGCTGTGCAGGCATTACTAAAGGAAAAAGAGGCAGATATAGCAGCTTTGAGGAAGATGGTAAAAATTCCAGCAACCCTTCACCCTCAAACAGAAGATGTTGCTCAGTAGAGAAAGGACCAAGATGTAGCAGCCATGCTGCTGACACTACACAAACAATTAGTAGAAACATTAGGGAGATTGATAGCAACAGAGGGTGCACTACAGGCAGCCCTGAAACAGAAAGAAGGAGGGCAGACATCTCAGCCCCCTCAGCCAGTGATTAACCTTGAGGAACCTCCTCAAATTATCAGTCCTCCCACAGAACAAACAGCGGGGACAGGCCCTTCAACATCAGCACCAAGTACAGCAGCAGCACCAGCAACAACATCAGGATAGGCACCCAGCCTTGATATGCAGAATATGATGAAAGAACTTCAAGCTCTGGAGGCCCAGATGGAAGAGCTAAATGAGGCCAAGGAAAAATTAGCCACACTTAATGAAAAGTATGATAAATCAAAGCAAAGTGTAGCTGAAAAAACAAGAGAGGTGAGGGCTCTTGAGAAGAAAATAAAAGAACTAGAGAAAGAGCTCTCTCTTGACAAAGTGGTGGCTGAAATCAAGAAAGTCCTGTGGGCCAATATTGGTCAGTCTATAACAGATCAATGGCAATATATTGAAACCATCCATGAGCATATAGATCTCATAGGCAGGGCCCACAAGGAAAGTCAAAGAGCAAGGGCATCTCTAGGCAATATGCCTGAGATAGCCAATAGGATGATCAATGTCCTGAACAACCGCACAGGCCCTCAGCTGGCAGCAATGGGTATCTCTAACAGGACTGATACCATTTTATTAGTAAAAAGGGTGCTCACTTTGAGAAATCTTGTGCAAACATTGGATAGAAGATGCCAAGAAATGCAGACAGAGGTGAACAAATTCATGGAGAAATTTACAGCATTGCATAACAGAGGCCTTCCCAACTTACTAAACAGTGCAGGAAGGTTACTATCCCATGAAAACTATGCCAAGAGGGTAAATACATTTGCTACAAATCAGATCACTGCAGCATCAAGTGCCCCAGAGGAAACAAGGCCTGCATCTGGGCAAAGTCTCTATGACAGAATAGAGAACTTGTTTTTTATCATGAATGAGATTAGACATCTGTTTGAAGTGCCTCCAAATTACTACAAATATACTGAGGCAGATGAAACCTTAGGCACAATTTTGAGACATCAGTTGCCTACTCAAGAATGGTGGACAAGCATGATACAGACATTGTTGTGAACAAACAGATTTTTCATCAAATTTTGTACATCAAATATAAATCATCATATTCAGATAGTTGATATATTCATTATGACTGAAGATGAGTGGACAGAGCCAACTCAGCAAACAAATTTGGACACTAAAGCAACAACGATAGATGCAGATGACAGGGCTAAGATAGCTACAGCACGACAGAGCAATAAAGGGCGTATTATTCAGAATCAATGCAGAGCACCCTACAGAGCCAGTTGCCCTCAAAAATCAAGAACTTCTGACAAACAGCAAGCAGCTGTTGTATATTCATTAAAGTAGCTTTTAATTTTGTAAGAAATATCTTTTGAAAGTTGGTAAGAGCAGTTATTGTGCAATAACTCACTATTGAGATATTTCTATGATATTTTGTATATATGCACCCCCGCATAGTTTATTAGGGGTTGTTGTTACTCATTTGTTCAAGAGAACTCGGCTGTATTTCCTCTGAAAGATATAATACAAAGGAGCTGTTGGTTTCCAGGAGATATGTTTGGCTTGGACGTGCTGTGATGAAATTATTGACTGCTGCAGGATTCTCGTGTTATGGTGTGATACAATAAGTGTTTTCTAACTGTATTTATGTTTTATCTCTTCTGTAATCTGTCTGTCATGTATGGTGTCTAATCTTGGTAGAAAGGTAAAAGACTAGTTCAGGATTTGTCCACTAAAGACACCCTAAACTCAATCCTTACTGCTAAATATGTTTTCTTCAGGGTTAGCTGCAACTATGGAATTCTTAAATGCTCATATTTGCTCTAATCACATGATAAGTCTTTATTCAGCAATTCTCTATTGTTGCTGAGTAGGATTTGTTCTTCATTTCGTAATGCACTGTGAAAGAACTCTTAATTGCCTTTCCTGGTGTAATTTATGCTGTTTTCTTTGCTAAAAATTAAAGTTTGTATCATGTATACCCATCTAGCCTTGCAGTGAACCTCTCTTTATCACAGACATCAAATCCTCCTCATTTCTGGACTCCACATGCCCAATGGATTGAACTCTCCTTCATATTTGCATGCCCTTCTTTGAGCAACAGCCAACAACCAAAATTCAAAGTTAAACTCTCACCTCATAACTAGCCTAAAATCCTCAAAAAACAAAGTTAAAACTAAAAGAGAGAGCCCTCTCTGATTACAGGTAGGCTAGAACCTGTAATCCAAAGCTTGGTTAGTGGTTACCCCGGCCGTATTCCCTCAGGAGTCAAAGGGAACAACCTGGGTGTTAACAGGGGGTAGCAAAAAGGGTTGCCACAATGACATTATTTCATTCAATTTTGGGTAAACATGTAATAAAATCCACTTAAGCCTGTTCCCAATGTTGACTTGATATAGATAATAGTTTAGGAGACATAAAGTCTCATTTATCTCTCCCTTATTCTATTAGTAGACCACACATTCATCCACAAACTTTTCAACATCAATTTTAATACCTTCCCATCAAATATATTTTACCTTGTGGTAAGTTTTCAAGAAGCTTGAATTACTTCCTATAGGAGAAATGTGCAATTCCAAAAGGACTTTTTGTTAGAGTTTCAACTTTCCACATAAATATAGGTAATATTGATACCACATCAAATCATTGTTCCACATAAATTTATCTAATGCACTTGGGTTATATTGTAGTTGTTGAATGATCTTGCATATTGTCTAATCTTGCTTCCATTATATCATTGCTTCTTCCACCCAATAAGATTGTGGAGTGGAAATAACACAGAGTATACCCTTTGTTTCTTCTTCTTTCCTTGAAAGTGCATATACCGCCATATTATGTTTTCCTTTTTTGGTAAATAATTTCAAATTCAGAACCTAACATATTTGTTCCCATTTTTGTTGTTATTCTAAAGATAATCATTGATCCAAGAAATACTTCGAACTATCATGATCTATTTTTACCTTCAGGTGCCTTTATATTAAGTAAGGGTTTCATTTCCTAATTGCATGTAATATGACTAGCATTTACTTTTAATAATTGAGTTTGAATAACTTCTTTCCTTTAAATTGGCTACTTTCAAAGGAAAGGGGTCTTCCTTAAAACTACCTCAATGCCATGTCATGAGGCACCAAACTCCACAATAAATGTTCTTGAGAAGTTAGGCATGAGTTGTACACATAGCCTCCTTACATTTTTTGTAATCTTTGATTGCATCTTGAGTCCAAGAGAATGCCTCCTTTTCTAATGAAACAATTGGAGGTGTTACTATCTGACCATAGTTTTTTACAAGCTTGTCATGATAGCCTATCAATACTCTAAGATTATTCAAGGTTTTGGGAATTATTCATTCCATCATAGCTTTAATTGTGTTAGAGTCCAGATACTTTCATACCTTCATGAAATAAAATATAACAAAAATATTCCACTTCTTGAACTCCAAAGGCACATTTGAAAGGTTTTTCACATAGTTGTTGCACTTATGTTTTAATACCGTGTCTACATGTTATATGCTCTTCCTAAGATTTGTTGTAGATTACTATATCATTCAAAAATAGTATCACACATTTTCTAAGGGTGGGTTTTAAAATAGAACTCATCAAGATTTGAAATGTTAAAGGGCATTAGTAAGGAAAAATAACTTTACCAAAACCTCATAATGAAATTTAAATGCTCTAAAGGTTTTTTTAGGGATGTATTCTTGCTTCATTTTCATTTAATGATATCTAGAATGGAGATCCAACTTTGTAAATAAATGTTTTCATTTCAATTCATCTAATAATTCAACAATAACAAGAATAGGAAGCTTATCTTTTATGGCCATTTTGTTGATCTATCTTTAATATAGACATATATCCATGAACCTTCCTTATTTTGAACCATCACCACTAATGTAGAGAAAGCACATTAGCTTAGTTTAATGACATCAAACTATAACATTTCTTGAATCAAATCCTCAAGCTCATTATTTTATGCATATGGACATACCTCTGAGGCCTAATGTTAGGTGGCATGCTTCTTGTTTGCAAATGAAAAGCATGATCATGATCTCGAGCAAGTAGAAGACCCTTATCTATCTCTAGAATTACCTTAGAATGATTTTGGATAACTTTTTAGAGATCTAATGGAGTATAGGGTATGTATGTTTGAACATCTAGTGAAAAAAATTGTGTGATTACACCATTTTGTCCCTTTTTTATTAATATTTCCATGCTATTATAATTTATCACTTTAGAGGGTTTTCCTTGAGTACATATAAGTTCAATTTTCTTACCTTACGAAGAAAATATCACGAAAAGCTCTTGAAAATTAAGGGTCACTATTTCCAATGATTGTAATCATTGGACCCCTTATACAACATAAATAACACATTTGGATTACAATCACGGGGATATCCATTAAGTACTCCTGCATATTGATATTAATACTATGACACTTACTTGAACAATTTATGGTAACTTTCTCTGCAATCAATACTTGAAACTCATGTGCTAGAAATACAAAACAATTAAGAAGTTTTGCTAATTTGTAATAAATGAATTTATGGATACTATTATAATACATCACGAGATATGGAAGGAGTAGTTTCTTCTAGTTCTAACACTTGAAGGTTCCAATTCTTGACCTATTTCCTATTTTTAATCTATGTAGAACAATTTCTTCTTATGTCCCTTACCATACTTTCTATCACAATTGAAACCTAGTCCCTTTTCTCTTATTTCATTCATATGTTGTGTCAACCTTATAGGTTAGTATGATTAGGATAGAGAGCATGATATGCTCTATAGTTCTATTGATTTTTCTTCTAGTAGTCATATTTTTACTTTTAATTTTCCTTGCCACACTGAAATCATGCTCTAGGGATTTATATTTGAAGAGATGTACCTCATGTTGAATGCTCCCCTTTAAAGTGTCCATGAAGAGGTCTAATAAATTATCATCTAGAATGTTCTTTACCCTAAGACTTAATTTTTAGAATTGTTGAATGTGCTTTGCAATTGGATATCTTTTCCAAAGATTTATCAATTGACTAATGAATGCATTGCTCTTAATATCCCCATAATTTGCTATCAATTCATTTGTAAAAAAGGACCAAGAGATAATATAATTACTTTTTATTTCACAAAACCATTAATACTAGAAATATGATCATTTTTTAAATACGAGATAGTTATCTTTTATAAAGTTGGAGCTTGGTGTAGATCAAAGATTTGTTCGATCTAGAATATCCATGTTATAAGTTCTTGGCCATCAAACTTTCTCATATTCCTCTTGGGAAATAAATAGATCCTTGGTGCTAAGTGGAACCCTTGATGATGCATATTGGTAGGTTCTGAATAGTGAATTTTGAACTTGATATTTATTTCCTCCATTTTTTCGTGATTTCCTTACATCCCAAAATCTCCTTTAGGGAATATCTCATATAGGATACATAAGAATATGGTGGACATATAATTTTTCAATTATTCCATATTTTTGTCCATATTATTTTCCGTGTTCCATATTTTCATCCATCTTAGTTTCTAGTTATTCCTTATTCTCATTCAAAACATTATTTATTATTTATTTAACAATCAATTCATTAAATTTGTTCTTTAATTTGAATAGCTAGTGAAAAATCCCCTCTTTCTTATTGAGTCATGGTTGAGCTCTCTGGATGTTTACTGGGAGAAAAAATTATATAGAACCTATTTTCACGTGGGAAAATAATAATACTCCTCCTTTATCACAAATTTGAATGAGAAAAAAAAAATCTTCCAATCAAAAGTTGCATCGTTAGTAAGATATATACTCTTAAAACTATGGTTTGAAGGTTTTTTGAAGCCAATCTTTATCTTGATGCATTTTAAAATTTTTGGCCTTACTTAGATTGAAATCTTGACTTGTAGTGCACTAATATATCTTCTTTGCAATTCCATCGGTCCAACAAAAGTTTGATGTTCCAAGCAAAAGCTATGATAACTTCCCAAGACTTATTGATCCTTGGCCCTTTCTAGATAGCGAAATTGTATGGACTACCACATGTTCAATATTTCAGATCTATTTCGGAAATTTTTAATTGAAATAATATGGCTTATCATCTTTCAAAAATATTTATTGGTGCTAAATTTTTACTTCCTAATATTTAATTATGATATTATTATAGCAAGAACACTTGTTTGAGACTAGTTTTTGCACTAATTCAAAAACCATAACTTAAATAGTTTGTATTTAAAAAATAATAGCCTCTTAACCAAGAATTAATAACATATGTACTTACATATGTTTACCTTAAATCTTGAAAATTAAAAAATATGAAACTTCACAAAAAAAACGGTTTATAGTGAAATTTCCTAGATAACTCATTTCAGACTAATTTTAGGACTAGTCAAAAGCCTAAACCACAAGATATATCAATAAAATATAATGATCCAAACCTTTTTTTTCTTCCAAAAGTAATTTTCTATGTATCCTTAGGAGACTTAAAGTTCAACAGTCTAAAAATTTTCCCAAACAAATTTATAGCAAAAGTGCTAAGATGAATCATTTGAAACTAGTTTCAGGTTTAGTCACAAATCCAAACTTCCACATGATATATACTAGAAATTATCCTGAAACATAACCTGCAGTTTTTATAACATGTATCTAGATATTCTTCCTCAATTTCCAGAAAAAACATTTGTCTAAAAATTCCCAAACAAAAAGTTATAGTGAAAATTCCAAGGTCTCTTGATTGAAGGAGAAAAACCCTAGGATCATAGGCTTCTATATTAAATGTTATACAAAAACATCAAAAGATCCTAAAAATAGAGAGAGAAATAACTGCATGCTCAAAGAAATAGATAGGAATGATGATAATCGTCCTCAAGGGGTTATTAACCAAGAACTATTAAAGAGGTTCTTAATCGTGAAGATGCCCCTCACAAGAAGATATCTATAAAGGAAGAAATGGAGGCCTTGGAATATAACTAGACTTAAAATTTGTTGTTTCCTCAATGAAGGAAGGTGTTTTGATGAAAATGGTTGTCTATGAAGATGTATAACATATATGTTTATGTAGAGAGATACAAGACTAATCAGAAATGGAGGCCTTAGAATATAAGTAGAATTAACATTTGTTGGGGTTTCCTCAATGAAGGAATGTGGTTGGATGAAAATGGGTGTTTATGAGGAAGTATAACATATATGGTTATGTGGAGTGTTATAAGGCTCATTTAGAAAGAAATGGATACGCTCAAGTAGGGCCTAATTTTGATTCTTATTATACCTTCTCTCCAACAAAAAATATAGCTTATATTAGGTTGTTATTGGTATTAGCAACTGCTTATGATTTTGAATTGGAGAAAATAGACATGAATACAAATTTTCTTCATGGTGAACTTAAAGAAATTGAAAATATTTTTTCTATAGGTGATAGAATACATGGTGTGTCAATTGAAGAGGTCATTGTATGGCTTGAAGTATTCCCAAGACAATGGTACAAATGGTTTCACTAATATGTTATGGGACAAGAGTTCTTAAGTGAAGTCAACCATTATGTTTTCAAGAAGGTTACTGACATTGGATTTATAAATTGATGATATTATTTTGATTAGTGGTTGTAAGTAACTAGTCAAGGAGATTAAGTCCCAATTCTTACATGACTTCAGGAATTAGGTGGGTTACACAATTGTTTGGGAATTGAGGTGAAGAGAGAGTACTACAATACAAATTTGTTATCAACCAAAGAAAGTATGTGGAAAACATACTTGATCACTTTAGAGTGGATAAATGTAAACCAACTTTCTTTCCATCTCTAATGGGAACCTTTTTTTGTTGACTAATATGACTCCTCGAAGAAAACATGATGGAGAGAAGATGGAAAAAATTCCATATGCTAGTGCAGTTTGTAACCTTATGTATGTTATGGTGTAAAGAATACCAAATATAACACATGTACTGAGAATAGTAAGTAGGTACATGGAAAATCTAACACCAGGTCATTGGAAAACAATCAAAATGATCTTTAAGTACTTATGAGGCACTAATGGATATGATATTTTCTATCAAGAATATGGAAGCAAAATTATTTATATGCATGGTTTTGTTGGTTTCAACTAGGCACGTGATGTGGGAAATGAAAAGCCCACTAGTGCATATATATTTAAATTGTTTGAAGAGGATATCACGTGAAAGAGTAAAAGGAAACACATGGTTTCCCATTCTAGTACTAAAGCATAGTACATTGTAGCTTTGGAGGATTCCAAGGAAGTTATTTTCTTCTAATGGTTATGCAAAGATATTGGACTTGATCGTGAGAGTATTCCTATTTGTTGTGATAATCATAATTTAGTTTCTTTGCAAAGATTCCCAAGCTTTATCCATGATGGAAGAATATCTAGATGAAATTTCACTACAATGGAGTGGTGGTAGAGTCCAAGGAGGCAATTGTACTCAAGATTGGGACTGAGGTTAATGTGCTAGATTCTTCAACTAAAACAATGGATGGAATAAAATTTTCTCAGTGTAGAAGCAAGGTGGCGATTCAACCTTGGTTAACGTAATTGGAAAGAGGGAGATTGTTAGGATATTTCTAGTCATATCATAAGTGTAGCTAGTAGTTTCCTGTTTGTATATGAAATGTGAGAAATCTATGGATTGGATCCTTATGTTTTAGAAGTGGATTTGTTTTCCAATTGTATTCTTGATTTTGGGGGCAGTATTGTTTCTATATTTGTACATTCTTTAAAAAGGAAAAGAAAATGAAAGGGCAACTAATAATTTGTCCCCATTGAAAAAAAACTTCTTTGTCGTAGTGTGTTTGTTTTGTTTGTTATGGTTCTTTTATTTTGAATTTCATCTCTATGTTTTTTTTCCTTATGTAGTTCATGAATGCGAAATATCGATGACCGTTACATCCACAAAATTTGAATTGTTGGGTATGTGTTATATTGTTTGCATGAATAGATGCATGTGATTTTACATTACGCTAGGTGCCGCAAGGGGGTCGTATGGGGGGCGAAAGGTAAAGAGCACAATACAACTATGTGTCTCAGATTCAGTATCATTAATTTTTCAGGAGAAGCTATAACAAAGGATTTGTGGGACATGTTAGGGGCTTTGTATCAATCTAAGTCCCTGGTTAACAAATTTTTCCTATGAAAAAGTTGTATAACCTAAGGATGATGGATGGATACTTTGTGACAGAGCATCTGAATGCCTTTAATATTGTGGTAAGTAAGTTATTATCTATTTTTTTTATTAAAATTTTAGATGAAGATAAGTGCATCAGTTTTTTGTGTTCTCTACGAGACTTGTGGGATAGTCTTGTTGTTGTTATAGGAAGCAATACAACTACTTTAAAATTTGATTAAATAGTCTCAGCCTTATTGTCAAAGGAGATGAGATGGAAAAATATGGAGACCCAAAATGGAGATGCCTTGTTTATAAGAGGATGGTCCCAAAATAGAAATAGAAATAATTCCTTAAGTGGGATACCTAAATCTAGAGGGAGATCTAAATCTCCAGGAAAATATGGAAAGGTATGTTGGAAATGCATAAAATTAGGGAACTAAAAGAAATATTGTAGATATAAAACTCCTGAGAAAGCAAAAGGATTTGATGAGGCTCCTTCTACAAAGGAAAAAACCACCTTAGATGAAGCTGGGGATGTGTACTTGGCTTCTTTGAGTACACATGTATATCATGAGGCATGGTTGATTGACTCAGGTGCATCCTTTCATATGATTCCTCATAGAGAGTGGTTTTGTGAATACGAGAAATATGATAGTGGTGATGTCTTCCTTGGTGATGATAGGAAGAATGGAATCAATTGATGATGAAAAGTCAAGCTGAAGCTGATAGGTTGAAGGATTAGAACACTTATCAGTGTTTTTCACATTCCTAGATTGGCCAAAAATATAATTTCTATAAGAAAGATGGAAGATACCTGTAAGATGGCTTGAGAACCATTGATATTGATGAGGGGAGTTCGGATCAAAAATATATATAAGCTTATGGGAAATAATGTTATTGATGGGTATAAAAGTTCTATTGATCCTGAAGGTGAAGCATAAAATCTTGTAATCTTTGGTGAAAATAATATGTTGTGGCATCAAATACTGGGACATATTGGAGAGAAGGGGCTTCAAATACAAAATGGTAATGGTATGGTAGAAGGTATGTTTAATTTCTGTCTGGATTTTGATTTATGTGAACATTGTGTATATGGGAATCATAATTGGGTGATTTTTCCTTCTGGAGCTAAGAGGGCAGAAGGAATATTAGAGCTTATGCACTGTGATATGTTTGGACCTGTGTCAGTTCCATAACTAGGTAAATCTTTGTACTATGTCTTATTTATAGATGAAATCTCAAGGAATACATGGATCTATTTCCTCGAGAAGAAATCTAAAGTCTTTGAAAAGTTTAAAAAATTTAAGGTTGTGGTGGGAAATAAGATAGAGAAGAACTATAAAGTGTTGAGGGAAGATAATGGTGGAGAGGTCTGCAATAAGGAATTTGAAGAGTTCTATAAGAAGTGTGTTATAACCTAATAAAAGACTACTCCATATAGACCTCAAAAAAATGGAGTTACAGAAAGGATGAATAGGATGCTAATGGAAAAGGCAAGAAACATGCTCAATGGCTCTAGATTAGGGCAAGAATTCTAGGTAGAGGTAGTGGATACTACATGTTACATGTTTAACAGATCACCTTCATTAGCATTGGAGGATAAGACTCAAATGAGGTATGGACTAGTAAGAAATATTCCCTTTCACATCTCAGGGTATTTGGTTGGGATGCATATGTACATGTCCCAAAGGAGAAAAGAACCAAGATGGATAGTAAATATGAAAGGTGCATATTTATTGGGTATAAAGATGGTTTAAAAGGTTACAAACTTTGGAACCTGGAAACAAGGAAGGTTTTATATAGTCAAGATATGGTATTTAGAGAAGTGAAGGATGTTATGAAATAGGAAATCTTATCAAAGCAAAATGAACTATAGAAGATACAGTTTGAACTGAAGGAGGAAGAATCAAACTCTACAGGGGAACATGAATCAAAAGAGAAAGAACCACACTCTCTAGTTTTGAGGAGATCTATTTGAGAAGAAGACAGTTAGAGAGGTATAGTCCATATGATTTCAGTGTAAATTTTATAATTATTATTAGGGATGATCCCAAAACTGGATAGTAAATATGAAAGGTGCATATTTATTGGGTATAAAGATGGTTTAAAAGGTTACAAACTTTGGAACCTGGAAACAAGGAAGGTTTTATATAGTCGAGATATGGTATTTAGAGAAGTGAAGGATGTTATGAAATAGGAAATCTTATCAAAGCAAAATGAACTATAGAAGATACAGTTTGAACTGAAGGAGGAAGAATCAAACTCTACAGGGGAACATGAATCAAAAGAGAAAGAACCACACTCTCTAGTTTTGAGGAGATCTATTTGAGAAGAAGACAGTTAGAGAGGTATATTCCATATGATTTCAGTGTAAATTTTGCTTAATTATTATTAGGGATGGTCCCAAAACTGTTAGGGAGGAAATGGAATCAAAGGATGGAAAACTCTGGAAGAAGTCCATGATAGAAGAAATGGAAGTCCTGGATAAGAATGAGGCATGGGATTTGGTGGAACCTTCCAGCTAGAAGAAAACCATTGGAAACAAATGTGTGTTTAAGAAGAATATGAATGTTGAAGGCAAAGTGCAGAAGTACAAATCTCGATTAGTAGGAAAAGGCTATTCCCAGATGCCATGAATTGATTTTGGTGATATTTTATCTCTTATTACCAAGTTATCATCTATTAGATTACTCTTATCCATTGTTGTTGTTTTTTATTTTGAAGTAGAACAAATGGATGTGAAGACAACATTCCTACATGGGGTTCTAGAAGAAGAGATCTACATGAAGAAACTATAAGCATTTGCAGTGGAGGGTAAGAAAGAATTGGTGTGTAAATTGAAGAAGTCTCTATATGGGTTAAAGAAATCATCAAGGATGATATATCAAAAATTTGATACAAATATGAAGGGACTTGGCTTCACATGGAGAAAATCATATCACTGTGTGTATTTTAAATTAATTGGTGATCATGTTATTTATTTATTCTTGTATGTGGATGATATTGTTGAATGGAAATGACAGAGAAATTATGCAAGATGTTTAGACCCAATTGTCCTCTAAATTTAACATGAAGGATATTGGTGCTGCAAACTTCATTTTGGGTATGGAAATTAAATGAGATCAAGCAAAGAGGGAGCTCTGGTTAAACCACAAGAAGTATTTCAAGACAATATTACAAATGTTAAATATGCAGGATAACAAACTGGTGAAGGTTCCTATTCCCGTAGGTGTAAAGTTATCTACAAAATAGTGTACCAAGACACAAGAAGAGAAAGACAACTAGTCCCATGTTCCATATGCGAGTGCAGTTGGTAGTTTGATGTATGCAATGGTTTGTCCTAGATTGAACATTTCACATGCAGTGGGAGTATTGAGTATGTTTATGTCAAAACAAGGGAAGGAGCATTGAAAAAAAATAAAATGGGTTTTCAAGTATCTGTGCGGTATTAGTGATTATGGTTTGAACTATCAAGGAAGACTAGGATTGGATAGAGTGTTCGACATACATGGAATTGTTGATGCATACTGGGCTAGAGATATGGATCAGGTAATATCTACAAGTGGGTATGTATTTAACGTATTTGGAGGAGAAATCAGTTGGATGAGAAAGAGACAATTTGCAGTGGAATTTTCAACTATAGAGGTTGAATACATGACATCCATTAACGCAAGCATGGAAGTAGTTTGGTTACAAAGATTGTGTTTAGGCATGGGGTTGGTATAATGAGCTATAATGATAGATTGTGAAAACCAATGCGTGATTTTCTTGGCAAAGAAACCTTCTTATCACTTGAAGACAAAGCATATTAATGTTTAGTATCACTTTGTAAGGGACATGGTTGAAGAAAAAATGTGTTGCTGGTAAAGGTGGACACCTTGAAGAATGTTGCAAATAAATTGACAAAGTTTGTGAGCATTGTGAAGTTTTCTTGGTGTAGACAAACAATTGTCATTGTGGCCCTAGACCTATTGTATCTCTACGATGATAATGGTCAGCTATCATGCCACGGCATCTAAGATATTTGTTTTGGGGGGTTTTATTTTAATTTTTGGACCAATGTATGAAATAAATTCAAAACAATGATGACTAACCTTCTTGAATAATACTAATATTAAATGAAGGGCTGTTATTACAATCCACATAGTGATTTAGCTTATCTGGTGATGAGTAGAAACAGAAAGATAATATGACTATTATATTTTTCAAAAAGAAAATTAAATAACCATTGTTGGGTGCAGGAATTGCACTTAAGCAAACTCCTCAACACTTAATTGTCAACCCGGGGGATTCATAAACTTAGAGACGAAGCACAGACAATGCCAGAGATGGAATGAATGGTTCTAATGTCAATCCCTACTTTCTTTAGGGGAAATATTGCAGAATCAGAATAAAGAAAGAAAAAGGGCAACTTGAACCATCAAAATAATCTAAGACTGGAACAAGAAAGAATGCATTTGCAAAAGAGATTAGAGATAAAGGAGCGATCACTCCAGCTAACTATTGATTAACCACTGAGTGTGTGTTTTTCTTTAGCAGAGAAACTTTAGCAGTCTCAACAGATGGGCCCTTCAAACCTGCTTATATAGAGATTTCCTTCTTGCACTAATCTATCTTGCACTAGTGCAGTATGCTTACACTAGTGCAAGAACAGAAGTTTATGCAGAGGGTATAAATGGTGTCTATACTAAAAGTGTTTTCCTTCGTGCAAGGTCTTGAACTTTCTCAAGTTCAGAGCACTCAGATCCCGTGGCAAGAAACTAGTTCTTGCGCCAAATCAAAGCGTCTTACACTTAATATTTTATTCTTGAAATAAAAACTTAACTACTGCAAGTGTTGTGAAATCAAATTGCACACATAAAAATAAATGTTCCAATTCTCACAGAGTGTAGAAACTAAAGAAATAATCCTTACAATTTATCCTGTCATGAAGCATTAATGAAAGCAAGAAAACTGCTGGAAGTAAACTAAAAAGACTTACTGCATCACACCAATGTGCACTGGTGCAAGTTCATTTCTCCTGCTCATACCAGGCGGGAAAACCAAATCAAACATAACTGCAGAAAGTGAATAGCACACCAACGTGCACTGGTGCAGGGTGATTTCTCCTGCTTTGACTAGGCGAGGAAAACCAAATCAATCAAACTGCGGGAAATGAATAGCACACCAACGTGCACTGGTGCAGGATGATTTCTCCTGCTTGGACCAGGTGGGGAAAACCAAATCAATCAAAACTGCAGGAAATGAATAGCACACCAACATGCACTGGTGTAGGATGATTTCTCCTGCTTGGACTAGGCGAGGAAAACCAAATCAAAATTAGATGCAGGGAAATAAGTTCTAACTACTTCACATTGCGGATCCGCTTTCATTCAAACAGGAATTCATGTGTTGTACATTAAAACACACTTAGCAGTATAAACATGAATTACAACAACAAAAAGTAGGGTAAACGTGCTAGGTTGGCTGGGCCCTAGCCAACCAGTGCATTTCCCTTTTTAAATCAAAACGCTTCTCAACACTTTATCAATACATCAACTTTTAAACAAAAATACGATTCATGAAAACTAAGGCGGAGCTCCTTTCTTATTAATTCATAGAGGCAAATACATGCGTGATTACACTGTCTAGCCCAGATTTGGGCGATAACAAAAATACAAGCCTGTTACCACCTTCCTAGTTATATCTCTATTCTATACAAAATTATCAGAACTGTCTCGTCCTTTTTATATTCCTTGTTATATAGATCCTTGGCCAAAGGCCAAAAGGATCGTTTAACCGATTACATAACTAATATGCAAAAATTAGCTTTCGGCCTTCAAAATTAGGAAGTTTAACAAAATTGGCCGTAGCCAATGTCCAACTGTTCGTTCTTCATAAATCCGATCTCAGCTATCTTTGGATTGCCTTGCTATCATAGCTGGAGCTCGGCTACCTTCAGATCTAACTTGCTTTCATGGCTGAAGCGGCGAAAAAAGGCGGTGATCAAGGAGGTCCGAATCTGTTGCAAAGATTCGCTGTGCTGGCACTGGTGCGAGATCCGATCCTGCACTAGGATCAGCGGTCATGGTAAGCACTTGACTATCAAACAACATTGGAGATATCGATAAGTTGCAAGAGTGATTATAAGCAAGAAATCATGTAATAAATAATTAATTAATGCTAAGTTAAGTTAAAAATATGAAATATAAAGTTCATGCAAAATATGTCATCGTTCTTGGACTAGTGCAAGATGAGGGTGTGTAAGAGAAGTAAAACAGCGGTAAATGGTCATGATTTAGGAAGGGAAAAATGGTCAAAAAGGAGCAAATTTGGGGGCTAACATCCTCCCATCCCTAAACTGTTGTGTGTCCTCACACAACTCTTTACCTCTACAAAAAACTTCAAAACTTTAAGCACTCCCTGCTCAATCCTGCTCTGACATACTGTCATCACCCTGCAATGTTTCATACTTTTTTCTTTTTGGCGCTATTTAACTTCTTGGTCACATTTTTAAGCTACCTAAAACGTTGTGCAGCTCGGTACTTCTAGACTTTAACTTTCCATTTCTTCTTCTGGATTTTTTCCGTCAATTCTCCTATGCTCTGTTCTTTGTCATCCTGTGCTTTGGCTACAAGCTGCTCTAAATTCTGTACCTGAAGTTCTAACTCAATTACCCGAGCATCAGGAGTCACCAATTCCTTCTCTTTTTCTATTTTGGCAGGAGCTGTGTCTTCCTAGGGACCTCCATATCTGCCATGGTTACATCAGGTAACTCTTCTCCCTCTGGTCCCTTTTCTTCTAGTTTTTCCTCCTCTGGTTCTTCTTCTTCCGGTTCTTCCTCCTCTGGTTCTTCTTCTCCTGCTTCTCCTTTTGCGCCTCTTCTTCTTCTTTTTCTGCTTCATCTTCTGTAGGTTCTGCCACTTCTTTTTCAGATTCCGCCTTTTCTTCTTCAGATTCCGCTTCTTCTTCTTCTGTGGGTTCTTCGTCATCTGGTTCTTCTCCCTCTATCTCTTCTTCTTCTGCTTCTTTTTTTTCTGCTTCTTTCTCCAGTTCTTCTTCTCGCACTGGTGCCTCTTCCTATTCTGGTGCAAGAGGGGATTCCACGCCCTGTGGGGACTGTGGTTCCTTGCCTTCATCAGAGACTTTACTCTTTTTCCGGGGCTTCTTGATAAAATCGGCCAACAGAGCATCGTCCTTGACCTCTGCAATCTTGGCTGCATCTACAAGGACTGACAGGTTGTCCTTTTCGGGGGTCGAAGTGGTATCTTCAGCTGGTACACTAGCCGTCTTCTCCTTTGAAGGCGAAGCCTTCTCTGATTGTTCAGATCACTTCCTTTTTGCACTATTGCAAGAAGGTTCGCGGGCTCTTGCTTGTGCTGGCGAGGTCCTCTATCCCCTTTCCAGGGGTTGTCCCTTTGTGCAGCTATTTTAATAGCACTTCCCATGTCATACCTTTCTCTTCTAACTGTTTTAGGACCAAGATTTTTATCAGGTCGTGATGGTATAACCTTGTGTCGGCCTGGTTTGCCCTACCGTCTTGTACGCTTTTAGCCATTTTCTCCAAGCTTTTGAGTAGAAAATAAGGGAAATTCATCCTCCACCGGACGTGCCGACCGGCTTCAAAATGTTGCAACATCCTAAAGTGATATACCAAGGTGCGGGTATATCTTCCTTCGTAGGTCACAAACTTTTGTGAAATGAAGAGGAGGTATTTCCACTAACCCGGAAGGGCGCTGCATGGAACTCCTACTTTCCAATCTACCTCTATCTTTTTATCAACAATGAAATGCTTCCAGTGTTTCCTTTCTAGCTTCTGGTTCTTGAACCATTTCTCTCCAGTGTTCTCTAAGCCCATCGTTGCTGCTATGAATTCCTCTATGACTTTGAATTTGAGAGGCCCAATTCTCACTCAGCTGCTTCTAAAACTCCTTGCGAACTGTAAAGCCACTTCCCTATCATACCCATCAAACTTCTGCAGAAACAGAAGAAAACCCGAGTCTCGCAATAGTGCAAGACTATTGCGATACTTGGCGGTCTGCTCTATTTTGCTGAGAGACAGGGGTTCATTCCGAACAAGTGGCATTGCTGCTTAACGGCTATGAACAGTCGAGTCCTGAAATTTTACTTGCAATACCGAGGAAATCGGTCCTTATAAATAGAAATCTAACTATCCCCTGTCCTTTCCATAAGATAACCCGTTCATTTGTCGTAGATGCACTTCATCTTTGAGGTCAAGCCGGATTGGTACTTACGGCGGTGGTTTAATGGCTAGGTGAGGTAATAATTATGAGAAGGATGTTTAGGAATATAGTGGAGAGGGGTAATCATGTCTAAGAAATGGTTAAAATATTCCCGATTTCCTTTATAATTCAAGAAAAGAACTTAGCATTTATTAAAAAAATATCATGATTTCTAACTTAGAAAACACCTTGTACTTTAAATAATTTCTCCTAGTTAGTATGATAGCATAGGTACTTAGTCGGTTAAATGAAAGGATTTCATATAGATTTCATGATGACCACTTTCCTATGCCATATGCTATAAAAAGAACTTGTACTATGTTGTTGGCGAGGTGCATGCTTGCACTGATCTGCTTGCACCGCTTAAATCATACTATTCTACTGGTACCCTTCTTCTTATTTTATCATATAGGACAACATGTTTGCACTAGTGCAAGCATAATATCTAAAATAGAGAATTTAAATAAAACATAGGTTGGATTTTCACTTGACTTCCTCAACTTATACTGAAAATTTGCTTCGCCCTTTCTTGATGTTTCAAAGCATATCCTTTTTCTCTTTGTGCGAGATCCTGCAATAAATTCATGATGGAATAAAGAAGTGGGAAAGGGGAATTTTTAGAATGGGAAGGAATTCTGTTACAGGGATTCTAGGAATAGTACCAAAAGAGGGAATAAATAGAAATGGGATAGGAAAAAAAGTCAAGGGTAAAGTGGGTTTTCTTCAAAGCGGACAGGGTAAATTTAGAAGAATGTGGGAAGGTTAATCATCTGGGATTGAAGAAGAAAACTGAGGGAATATTACGAAAGTGGAATATGAAGAAAGGCAGAAAAGTTTCTAGAAGGTCTGCCTGCATTGGTGCAAGAAAAATAACTGCAGCGAAAATTGAGCATTACCTGAGTAAAAAAATATCCATGCTAATTACCCCAACTGTGTCAAGATTGGTTCTGTTGAACTTGCTTTTACCTAGTGGTAGTTAGCATATCTAAAGATCAAGCAACTTTTTCTTTTTATTAGAAATTTTTGTTCCTGCTAGCGAGCTGGTTTTCAAGTTGATCCTTCTGCAATCATGTCAGCGAACTGATTTTCATAATTACAGGAAAATATTTTTTCTTTACTTTTTTCCTTATTATTCTTTATATATATATATATATCTATATATAGATATATATATATATATATATATATATATATATATATATATATATATATATATATAGATAGATATATATATATATATATATATATATATATATATATATATATATATATATATATATATATATATATATATATATTAAGAAGAAATAGATTCATGTTTTCAAAAGGTTGGTATTACCATTCATCACTACCGTCCCAAATTGATGTTGGACTTGTTGTGTAAAATCTTTCCTGGTAGGTGGCTGAAAATACTTCTTTAACCTGTGTCCATTTACCAAGAATACTGAATCTTGTCCATCAATAGTTTTAACTTCTACTGCTCCATTCTCAAATGCTCGGATCACTTCATAAGGTCGCATCCAACGTGTATGGAATTTCTCTTTAAAGATTTTAAATCTAGAATCATAAAGGAGCACCCAATCACCTGGTTGGAACTGCTTTTTCTGAATAGACTTGTCATGCCACCTTTTACGTTGCTGCTGGATTAGTATGTTCTGTTGAACAGCTTCCCTACGGAATTCATCTAACTCATTTAATTGGAGAAGACGTTGTCGTTGTGCCTCAGATAGATCTAGTCCTAACTGAACTGTAGTTCTGAAAGTTTTGATCTGGAATTCAATTGGTAACAAAACCTGTTTTCCATATACCAACTCATATGGTGTATGTCTTATGCTATTTCTCCAAGTGGTTCTGTATTCCCACAAAGCCTTTGGTAATTGTTCAGCCCAGTCCTTCCGATGCATATTGACTATCTTTGTAAGAATGGACTCGATCACTTTGTTCATGGATTCCATCTGGCCATTTGCTTGCGGGTGATACGGCATGGATTTCCTATGCCAGATCTTATATTGCTCCATCACACCCTGTACCATATTAGAAATAAACTGTGGACCATTGTCAGAAACAATTTCTCTAGGCACACCAAATCTAGTAAATATTTCAGTAAAAAGAAAATCAACAAAACTTTTTCTGTAGCAAAAGAAACAACTTTAGCTTCTACCCATTTTGTAACAAAATTTGTACAAACCAAGATATGCTTTTTACTTAATGATGTTGGATTTATTAGCCCTATAAAATCAATAGCCCATTTTTCAAATGGCTCAATCATAACTTGAGGGCATAAAGGCATTTCATTGGTTTGATTAGGCTGGCCCATTCGCTGACAGCTATCACAATGCTTGACATACTGTTTGGCATCCTTAAACAAGGAGGGCCAATAGTACCCAGCACACAATACTTTATATGCAGCTCGCTTATCAGCGAAGTGGCCTCCACAAGGTTCATCATGAGCAGATTTCAAGATGTCAAACACTTCCTCCTCTCTTACGCACTTATGGATAATCAAATCTGGACCAGTGTAAAAGAGATCTCCTTGAATCCAGGGATATGCAACACTTTTTTGAAAAATACTCTGCTTTTCACGAGCAGACAAGTGGGGTGGTGTCTTCCCAGTAACCAAGTAATTAGCAATGTCATCAAACCATGGGGAATCTGTTGACATAGCAAAAAGATGTTCATCTGGAAAATCATCATTAACAGGAGTTGCTTCACTAGGATTATCTAATCTAGAAAGAAAATCTGCCACAACATTAGATTTTCCTAGTCTATCAACAATAGTAATATTAAATTCCTGCAACAATAGTAACCACCTAGTCACTCTACCACTAGTTAATGGTTTATTCATCAAATATATAATCACGGAATGATCAGTATGTACAAATACTTCATATCGTGTAATATAGTGCCTGAACTTATTAATTGCAAAAATTACAGCTAAAAACTCTTTCTTTGTAACCGTATAATTTAATTCAGCAGAAGAAAAATTCTTGCTAATATAATAAATAGCATAGGATTGTTTATTTTCCTCTTGTCCTAAAGATGTGCCAATAGCCAAATCTAAAGCATCAAAGGAAATATGAAAAGGAAGAGACCAGTTAGGACCTCTTAAAATTGGTGCATGCACTAACTTTTCCTTCAATGTTTCAAAAGTCTGTTGGCAAGCTGTAGTCCAAGAAAATTCACTATCCTTAGCTAGAAGTCGAAAAAGAGGAGCATCTATCTTAGAAAATTTTTCAATCAATCTCCTATAATAACCAGCATGTCCTAAAAAACCTCTTACTTCCATTTGAGTTTTGGGTGCAGGAAGATGCAGAATGATTTCGATCTTTCCTGGATCAACGTGGATACCTTTACTAGAAATCAAATGGCCAAGTACTATTCTCGCTTTGCACATTAATCTGCATTTCTTGTCACTCAAGGCAAGATGGGCTTCCTGACAACGAAGAAGTACTTTTTCCAAATTTTCGAGAGCTTCCTAAAAAGAATCACCAAACACAGAAAAGTCATCCATATAAATTTCTATAAATTCTAGATCAGCAAAAATGGCCAGGATTTCCCTTTGAAAGGTAGTCGGGGCATTACATAAACCAAAGGGGAGCACTCTATAAGAAAATGTATCCCATTTACATGTGAAAGTAGTTTTATCCTGATCTTCGGGTGCAATCTGTATCTGGTTATAACCATTGAAGCCATCCAAAAAGGAAAAGTATTTCTTTCCTGCAAGGGTATCAAGCACCTAGTCAATGAAGGGGAGAGGGAACTAATATTTGAGAGTGGCTTTGCTTAATTCTCGATAATCAATACAAATACGCCATCTTCCATCTTTATTAGGTACTAGCACTAATGGAGAGACCCACTGACTGTCAGAAATATGATAAATAAACCCAACATCCAAGGGCTTTTGTACTTATTCCTTCACAATATCTCTTAGAGTTGGATTCATTCGCCTTTGGGGTTGAGGGACAGGTCGGGCTCCTTCCTGAATATGGATGTGATGTGTACAAGTTTCAAGGGGAATGCCCTTCATATCTTCATAGCCACATGCAAAGGCACTAAGATGGTTTTGCAACAAATTCACAAGCTACTCTCACTGAGATGAGTCCAAATCTGAACTAATATACAAGGATTTACCAGGGCTAATCTCAACAAGAGTAGTATCAGGCTCAGGAGTACAGAAGAATGAGAATCATAGTTATCTTGAAAATCTAGGCTGAAGATCTGGCTCAATAGCTCAAAATTAGGCATAGTGTCTAGATTATTCAAGAAATCTTGGATCTCATCTTCTTGTGAATACCCAGTATGTTGATGGATAAAGGAAATGGGTTGAGTCTCCTCATCGCTACTCTGGTCTAACCATAAAGTATCTCGAAGGTCCTGAATGGATCTAGTAGGGGGTATAAGGTAACTTTCTTCCTAGCTTCCCCATGTGAAATATACATATCACCGAAGCAACATCCAATATATGCATCGACTGTAGCAAGCCATGGTCGACCTAAGATTAAGGGATGCCCTCCTACTGGGTTCTTTGGCTGAAGCACAATGAAATCAGCAGGATATTCCCAAGAATCTAATGAGATGATCACATCGTCCAATACTCCTTCTAGCTTAATTTTAGATCTATCTGCTAATTCAAGCATAGTGGGAGTAGGGCGAAGATTGGATAATCGAAGTTGATCCATGGTTTGCTTAGTCATGACATCAATGGCTGACCCCAGGTCTATAAGAACATTAGAGACAAGGACATTACCAATCTGAACTGAGACAACAGGGTTTCTAGGGTCAGTATATTTTTCCATAGACACACATCCCGTCATCAACTCTGCTGCCCTACCAACAAATTGAATGGTTTGGGGTTCCAATCTCTTCCTCCCAGGTTTCTTGAGACAGAGTTCCTTAATAATCTTAGTGCAAATAGGGATCTCTTTGATGGCTTGGAGCAAAGGTATCTTAATGAAAAGATTCTGAAGCTCTGATGCCAAAATAGGCTCACTTCTTTCCATTACTAGCCTCTCTGGGAAGGGAGGTTGGTTGGAAGAAGGTGGCAAGGATTCAAAGGGTAAGGGCTGCTTAGTGACGACTTTTGGAGAATGATTAAGAGTTTCCTCTTCTTCTTTCTCTTCAACAATCACTCTAGGTTGCTTCTGATTTTCTTATGTCACAGTCCTTCCCGATCTTAATTGAATATCATGAACCCCAACTGGAATAGACTAGTACTTGAATAAAGGTGGGTTTGTTACATAGATCATTTGCACTGCTTTATTATTGTTAGGATTGGGCATAGGCTAAGCAGGCAACTGAGGAGGTCAAAAAGGTGGAGGTAAGGGTAATGGTGGAGTAGATTGACTCGAAGGTTGAGGCATTGGATAAGGTGCATGTGTAGATGGATATGACTGCATGGGTGGCTGGTAGGAATATGGAGAATGAGTTGGCCCTCTCCAACCTTGTTGCCATGGTTGAGAAGGTTTCCCATGCTAATACTGGTTTCCATACTGCCACTATTGATTAGTGTTAGGATAAGAACATGCATGTGAATTATAACCAAAATAGTGTGGACAAAATTCAGGAGCCATACTTGCACCTACTTGAGGCCAATTTCTTTTTGCTCCCATAGCATACAAGTATTCAGATTCAGGCTGTCCCCCTGTAAATACAGCTTTAAGTCCTGGTATAGAGGGACATTTTTCTGTGATATGGTCTTCTGTACAAATAACACACCTATTAGCTTCTTTCAAATTAAGAGGACATTCTTTAGGAGGATGCTTGTCTCTACATTTAGTCCAGAAAATAGTTAATGACTCTTGTTCCTTCATAAGTTTTTGTTGAAATTTTAAAGAGTCCAACTGTTTGGCAACAATATTCACTATATCAATTTTCATGTTTTCCATTTTATTTTCTAGTCCAATAATCATTGCATCAGTAGATTCGGTTTTTATATTTCTATTTCGAGTTCCTCTACCGGATCTATACTGATTCCTTGAAAATTTCCTGGATAATTCACAAATTTATTCGAAAGTTTGCTGAGAAATATCACCTTGTCCTAACAGATTTAAATTATTTCTAGCATTATCAATATGTCCTCTTAAGGACAAGGTTCTAATAGTACTAGAATCAAGCTTAAGTTTCGAACTTTGTAAAATATACAGAAATCTTTCTAGATATTCTTCAAGAGTTTCATCATCATCCTCTATGATCATAAAAATCTCATCCTGCATGTCCTGACTTTTGCAATATTCTTGATATTTAGATAAAAACTCTCTTCATCTGATCCCAAGAGGCTATAGTGTTTCCTCCTAACCCCATAAACCAGCGCAAAGCTAAGTCTTTGAGAGTAACAGGAAATAATCTTAGCTTTTGAGCATCATTTGAATAATCATAACTTCTACACAAAATATCAAACTCGAATAGAAAAGAGTCAGGATATTCATGAACTTTACCATGGAAATAATGGTGGAATTTTATTCATTTGTGCCACAGTATCGGGGTCCACAATTGGAAACACAAAAGTGGATTGTTCCCCACTTACCTAGTTTTCATCAGTCCTTTCCCCATGATCTTCACGGTCTGCCATTGTTTCCCTTTTTCTCCCAATAGACTAAACCACACCTGAGCTGTTGTCACCATAATCCAAGTGGATTGTTCCTACATGATGGGTCTGAATTGGATTGGGCTTCTTGCTCACAGAAGGAGACCCAATATGAGAATGGTTTTTAGAATTCTTTCGGCCCTTAGTGGGCTTTGAACCCCTACCTTTTCTAGGCATTCATTTCAAAAAAGAAAGAAAAATAAGAAAAAAAAATTCTAATAAAAATTTTTTTGTCAGAAATCAATCAACATCAGTAAAATTTCTTCAAATAATCTTTTCAAAAAACACTGCAAAAATGAAGGAAAAAGAAATTACCTCTATAGTATAATCAGAAAATTCTTACCAAATCAAATCACCTCCCTGGCAACAGTGCCAAAATGTTGGGTACAGGAATTGCACTTAAGAAAACTCCTCAACACTTAATTGTCAACCCGGGGGATTCGTAAACTTAGAGATGAAGCACAGGCAATGCCAGAGATGGTATGAATGTTTCTAATGTCAATCCCTACTTTCTTTAAAGGAAAGATTGCATAATTAGACTAAAGAAAGAAAAAGGGCAACTTGAACCATTAAAATAATCTAAGACTGGAACAAGAAAGAATGCACTTGCAAAAGAGATTAAAGATAAAGGAGCAATCACTCTAGCTAACTATTGATTAACTATTGAGTGTGTGTTTTTCTTTAGCAGAGACACTTTAGCAGTCTCAATAGATGGGCCCTTCAAACCTGCTTATATAGAGATTTCCTTCTTGCACTAATCTATCTTGCACTAGTGCAGTATGCTTGCACTAGTGCAAGAACAGAAGTTTATGCAGAGGATATAAATGGTGTCTATACTAAAAGTGTTTTCCTTCGTGCAAGGTCTTGAACTTTCTCAAGTTCAGAGCACTCAGATCCCGTGGCAAGAAATTGTTTCTTGCACAAAATCAGAGCTTCTTACACTTAATATTTCATTCTTGAAATAAAAGATTAGCTACTACAGGTGTTGTGAAATCAAATTGCACACATAAAAATAAATGTTTCCAATTCTCACAGAGTGCAGAAAATAAAGAAATAATCCTTACAATTTATCATATCTTGAAGCATTAATGAAAGCAAGAAAACTGTTGGAAATAAACTAAAAATACTTATTGCATCACACCAACGTGCACTAGTGCAGGTTCATTTCTCCTGCTTGTACCAGGCAGGAAAACCAAATCAAACAGAACTATAGAAAGTGAATAGCACACCAACATGCACTAGTGTAGGGTGATTTCTCCTGCTTGGACCAGGCGAGGAAAACCAAATCAATCAAACTGCAGGAAATGAATAGCACACCAACGTGCACTAGTGTAGGATGATTTCTCCTGCTTGGACCAGGCGGGGAAAACCAAATCAATCAAAACTGCAAGAAATGAATAGCACACCAACGTGCACTGGTGTAGGATGATTTCTCCTGCTTGGACCAGGTGGGGAAAACCAAATCAAAATCAGATGCAAGAAAATAAATTCTAACTACTTCACACTGTGGATCCGCTTTCATTCAAACAGGAATTCATGTGTTGTACATTAAAACACACTTAGCAGTATAAACATGAATTACAAGAACAGAAAATAGGGTAAACGTGCTGGGTTGGCTGGGCCCTAGCCAACCAGTGCATTTCCCTTTTTAAATCGAAACGTTGTTCAGCACTTTATCAATACATCAACTTCTAAACAAAAATACGATTCATGAAAACATAAGGCGGAGCTCCTTTCTTATTAATTCATAGAGGCAAATACATGTGTGATTACACTGTCCAGCCCAGATTTGGGCGATAACAAAAATACAAGCCTGTTACTGCCTTCCTAGTTATATCTCTGTTCTATACAAACTTATCAGAATTGTCTCGTCCTTTTTACATTCCTTGTTATATAGATCCTTGGCCAAAGGCCAAAAGGATCGTTTAACCGATTACATAACTAATATGCAGAAATTAGCCTTCCGCCTTCAAAATTAGGCAGTTTAACAAAACTAGCCATAGCCAAGTCCAGCTGTTCGTTCTTCATAAATCCGATATCAGCTATCTTTGGATTGCCTTGCTGTTGTAGCTGGAGCTTGGCTGTCTTCAGATATAACTTGTTGTCGTGGCTGAAGCGGCGCAAAACAAGGTGGTGATCAAGGAGGTCCGGATCTGCTGCAAAGATTCGTTGTGCTGGCACTGGTGCGAGATCCGATCCTGCACTAGGATCAGCGGTCATGGTAAGCACTTGAATATCAAACAACATTGGAGATATCGATAAGTTGCAAGAGTGATTATAAGCAAGAAATCACGTATTAAATAATTGATTAATGCTAAGTTAAGTTAAAAATATGAAATATAAAGTTCATGAGAAATATGTCATTGTTCTTGGACTAGTGCAGGATGAGGGTGTGTAAAAGAAGTAAAACAACGGTAAATGGTCATGATTTAGGAAGGGAAAAATGGTCAAAAAGGAGCAAATTTGGGGGCTAACAACAAAAAGTGAGAAAACCTTCAAACAATGTTCATAAAGTTTGACAAAATATGCCTAAGATTACAAAGATACTGATGATTTTATGATTTAGAGGGAATTACTTAAACAAACAATTTTTATAATTCATTCTCTTTAAAGATGATCGCTTCAGAAAGCTTATAAGAGTGAATTGAAACTAAATTACTCCTATCTAGTTATCTTTGTAGAACTTATGAATATGAAAGAAACACAGTGAATGAAAACTGGGAAACTTACGAGGAATACAAAACTATATGAATTGAAATTCAAAATCCTTTGCTTTGGTATTAATGATTTAGAAAAAGATGAGTACATTTAGTGCTTACAAATGTTTCCCCAAGGGTGCAACCCTTAATAACTCGTTAAAGAGAGTTATTTATACAATCTTAGAGCTAGGAAAATATCTTAAACAAATTTACAAAAATAGATTTATACAAAAGCAGGAATATCAACTGATAGTCGATCTGTCACTATTGTGGTGTTGAATTGTTGATGACTATCCCTGGAAATGTTGAATGCTACTGATGACTATCCCTGGAAATGCTGAATGTTGCTTGATCCTCCCTTTAGTCAAGTAAATTAGTTAATTGTCCCCAACGTTTCTTATCTGGGATACATAACTTAGTCACCCTTCGATAAACTTCATCCATTTCTGTATATTTAGTAAAAGTGGGTTTCACTAAAAATATATGTCTGATTTCATTTAGGATGAAAAAGGTATCTCTAAGTGAATTTAGCACAACCCTTGGTGTTGCTGCACCTCTTATGTTTGAAACTGTAGCTGCATTGGTGCTTACCTTTGCAAGTTTTCGGACATAGTATTCAATGGGCATTAATTTATAATTTAACACCAGCATAGAGGGAAAACCCTCGTTGGTCAAGGGTTCCAACCTGATGAAAAAAAACTGCACTATGACATTAACACTACTGCATTTTTCCTCCAACTAAAGAATTAGTTTTTTCTTTGTAATAATCTTCTTTACTTCTAGTATGGTTGTTGTCCTGTCATTAGTTCCTAATTCTTCAAGCCCATAGCTGTCTTTAGAATTCAGAAACATGATTATTTCAGTGGCAACTTCTGGCATGTCCTCAAGTTCCATGGAGATGGTTTCAAAAGTTTCCTGAGCTTTCTCCAACAAGTCCTTTTGATCAAAGACTATTCTGATATAAGGCCAAATATCTTTGATTGATTCAGTGATCTATTCCCATAACATTTCCTTTACCAAACCCATTTTATTTCCAAGGTAAGATTCTTTGATTTCTTTTTGCAATACCTCAATTTGGATTTTTGCCCTGTGCATTTCAGCTGCATGTGAACTGTCTGCAACTGTTTTCAAGTGTTGTAGTGTCTTCAGTTGATCCTGTAATTTCTTCATTTCCTCTGTCTGAATAGACAGATTCTAAATAGCTTCAGCAAGTTGTCCAGCTCCTACTGTTGTTCCTGTAGTTGTTGTTGTGCCTGAGCCAGAAGCTGTATTTATAGAGACTGCTGTAAGAGGAACTACATCCATTGGAATATTGGCCCTTTTTACAATTTCCTCTTTCTCTTTGACAAGTTTCTCCATTTTCTCCTCCATTTGTTTTATTTGTAGATTTTGTTCAATGATGAGCTTCATCATGTCAGATTTCTAAGTTTTAGTTTCTTCAATCTCTTTAGTCATTGGGTCCTCTAAAGCTGGCAATTTTAGCTGCTTCCTTAATGCTGAAATTTCAATATTTTTTGTCTTGACAAGTTATTCTGCAGCCTTTATATCAAAGGGATCATATCCCATCTTCAGCACCAGATCTTCCAAGGCTTTGATCTTGGTGTCTTTGGCCAATGATGAAACTTTCTCAAGCTTAAGTTGTGACTGTGTATTAGCTAAGTTAACCTACATTTTAGGCATGCTCATGGCAATGTTAGTTAAAGTAGAAGCAATCATTTGGCCTGTCTATTTGTGCATCTCAATTTGGTCAATTGGATCTACATCTTTAACAACAAATTCAAAGGAAGTTTGCTTCTGGTAATGTGCAGTAGTCCTGGGTTGTGGAATCTAAGCTTGTAAGAAAGCCATCTATATTTTACCTTTCTCAGAGTTAAAGACTGAAAGAAGTCTAGCTTTAGAACTGGAAGAATGTTTCCAGAACTGAGTATAAGTATTCAACTTTAACTTCTCATTTTTCTTCTTAATTTCACTGAAGACATGAAAAATGTCATATTATTTATCCTTCTGATTGATTTCATTGGTCTGAATCACCTGTTGTTCATGAGATGTGGTGGAATGAGTAGGAGACTCAATAGTCTATCCACTAGACTGTGTAAAAAGAGAGGTTTCTCCAAGTCCATCAAATGTTGTTTTCTGCAACTCAATAGTTGCACTAACCTTGGAAGAGAGCCTAAGTCTCTTCTTTCTATGTACAATTCTAAAACCTTGACTTGATGCTTCAGTTGTAGGGGATGATTGTTCTTCCCTCCCTCGTTTAGCTATCTTTTCCTGTGCAAGTGGAGTTTGTACATTGGAAGTAGAGACTGCCTGTTCTTCAGCTTGTTGAACGGTGTTCTCCTTCCACTCTGATTGATTTTATACTGCTCTATTTCAGGCCTGAATAGTATGATGGTATGCAGTGAATTTGTTTTCAACTTTGAGTCTAGAAATCACTCCCATTGGGTCATAAGACCAAGTGAAGCTAAGGCCAAACTTCATTTTCTTCAATAACTTGTCTTCTTCTTCTCCTATTGCTCTAGTATCATAGATGAACGGACCAACCTGAGCCTTTAGCTTGAATTGTGATTTCTTCTTTGCAGCCACAAGATGTATTTCATCAGGGAAAATTTTAAGAACCCCCCCAAATTTACATGTATAATAAATGGGCGAATCTCCATGGTATATAGGAAAAATGGAAGGCGATTTTATCAATAATATGATATGTATATATAATTTTTTGGCGAATCTCTCACTAGACATGGCGAATATTTTACTCAATTATAAAATCTTGTGTTTATTGAATACACAAATGAAATCATTTCATTTATTTAAAATATCTTTTGAAATCAAAATTACCGAAATTACATATCGATAACCTAGTGGGTGTAGGATAAAATTCACTCGTGCCATTCATAGAAAGCATGAGAAAAAACCTAATACTATATATAAAACCAAGAAAAATTCAAATTCATCATTTCTAGGGACCTCGTAACCACCTTGCCAATACACAAGTATGTTCCTGTTTGCACTTAGAAAAATTACCCAAATTACAATCTGTTTACTCCATCATATGTTGGAAAGTTATAGAAGGATTACTAGTGCAATCAATCCATTTCTTTTAGCCCTGGATTTGTTTCAGTTTAAAACAGAAGTATACAAATATACTTGTCCAATGTCTATGCTTTAACCATTCACCTTAAGATGTTTTTACAATATAATTTCCTAAGTCTATTTAATATCTTCATTATCATAAAAACCAACCTATATCCATCTTAACTCCACATCTACCACTCTTAGGGGATGAAATCTATTTATCCCTTTGAGCACTTGGTAGACCCAGAATTAAGATGGATCTAAGATGATATAATTTCCCCTTTAAATAGTCTATGCTCACATGAATACCATGGTATTACCATGGGTCAATACCATGGGTTATCATAAACCTGGAGCTTAAAAATTACTATTATTAATTTATAAAAATTAATAAAATTAATAGTTGATTTTTATTTTATTTTTTATTTTAACCAAGCTAAAATGTTTAACATACATTAAATTACAACATCCATTTTTACTCTTGATCGGATCAAATATTTTTTCCTCTATGCTAGTTTGCATATCATGATATTTGATACCTCTCAGGGGTTAGTAGATCCAGATTAAAGATGGATCTATGTGGTGGGCTCCAGTATTGTAGCAATGATGCTACAACTCCTGGAGCTTCCTTCTCTAATTTTATCAACCCGGTAGTTCGTAACAAACTTGGAAGCGACGGTGTTGTATGCACAAGTACTAGCTCTTGCCGCAACTGTCACTTAGTCAGCTGGCACAAGTCCACTAGGAGCTTAAGCCAACTTCTATGAGCTCTTAGAAGAAGCTTTTTAACCGATGAACGAAAGCTAACTCGAAGGAAATTAACCTACTGCAGAAAGGAACTGAAAGCCAACAAGGAACACAAACCCTAGCAAACCCTAATTCTACCAGCTATTCCTACTGATGCAAAGGTGGGAATGCAAACTACTGAAAGAGATGCCATTACTTCTAGGAAGGTGAGATGCATGTGTCTAGACTACTTTGATCTGAAGAGAACATATTTTTGTATTTTTGTTCAAGTTGTTGGAATTATTATGCATGTGCTTCTAACTGGATCTTTTACTGTGCAGGGGTAGATAAAGGGGGGAAATGCTTGGAAGAGGTCAAGAAGGCTCAGAGAGGGTCTAAGGAGTCCCTAACATCCTTTCAGAGAGTTTCACAAAGTTTGGATGCCAAGCAACCGTGTTTATGAGCTTCTACAGGAAGTCTGCAGGGGTTCTACAGGATGTTCAGAATTTCTACAGGAAGTTCAGTAATTCCTACAGGATGTTCTACAATCGGATTTTTGGGTGATGGGTGAGTGGAAGAGGCTGCATGGATGGATAGGGAGGTAGGAGGGGAGTTTGTAATGACTCAGCGACAGAGAGATGAGATGAAGAGAGGGTGTGCAAAGCTAGGTTGTCTGAAGAGGGTAGAAGGAATGGCAGGCCGAAAAGGTAGAATAACGTGGGTAATAGAATAGTTGAGAGACAAGGGGTCTAATTGTGAGATGAGTAGTTGGCCTGGGCACGGCTTAGAAGGACAAGAGAGTGAGGGAGTAGCGCTGCACAGTGTAAACGAAACAAATCATCCACATCTTGCACATAACCGAAATATTATTAACCTATTCTAACTGTTTAATAAAACCAATGAACAGCGACGTTGTTTCTAAGGAGAATCATGCATGGTACTGAAACAAAGAAACATTCCAAGAGATCTGAACGCATGGACACTTCTACAACCAAAAATATTGCATCAAAGATTGCATGGACACATAAACCAATGTTTTTGGGTGGGCAGCACTGTCTAAAATTCCAGCCCCTAGAAAGAGGTGAAAATGAGTGTGCAAGCAACCCTTTTCTAGAACTTTTATCAACTCCAATCTCTTCAATTTATTCTAAACAGCTAAAGGAACTCTATCTTCTACCAATGTCCTACTTAATCACACCAAGAAATCTAACTCAGCAAACTGTGTTTGAATGCATGAAAAGGAAAAAAACCATAATGCTGAAAGAAAGATAACAATACAAAGGAAGGAGGCCTTAGGCTCTCAGGTTGGGCCCAACCCCGAGAGCTATGGCTCCTTTAAGAACTCAGAACTGAACTCAAATCTGCCTGCTTTCCATTAAAAGATAATAATCATAAGTCAAATAATATGCCAATAATGGCTACAAAAGAGCAAAACAGAGCTAGTAGCTCGTAATCCAGAATGTGCAACAAGGTTTCAAAAGCCATTTTCGAAGGCTAAAGCCCTATCATTTATACATCTCGAGGCCCCAAGCTGGCCTCCTAAATCAGTGGGGCTTGGCTGACCAAACTAGGAGTGAACTGCTGCTTCCTCAAAATCCGTTTGGCTGCCTTCTAGATCCGGTTGTGGTGGCTGTCAGAGCTCGGAGTTGGGGGTGAAGATCACGAGGAAGGCCATTCAATGCTGTGGACAACCTTCCTATAAAATCTCAATCCCATCTTGGTTGTCTCCTAGCCCTCATCTGCGTGGTTTTGCTCCATTAAATGTCAAAAAACCTTAAATAAGCACGTGTTAGCCACCTAGAAATAGTGACTGCCCTTATTCGTACAAATGACATAAATATACTAAAAAATGATGCATAAGTCATGAAAAATGAAGGGTTGAGCAAGGGTAGTTAGGCCAAATGAGCCCAAAATGTTACCAAATTTGGGGCTCATCATCACCCCCCAGCTAAAATGATTGCTCATCCTTGAGCAACTAACCCAGCTCCTCGTCCTTCATTGCTTTCACTTCCACCCTCACATCCCAGGCCTCTGAAGTGGTCTCCTCCTCACTGGCATGGAACCCAGCCTTCCTTTCCACCTCCTCCCACTGCTTTTTCTCTTCTTTTTCTGTGCTGCCTTCCATCAATCCTAACAGCAGAGGTGGGCTTAGCTTGAGGCCAATCCAATTGGCTTGGAGGTTCTGTATGGATTTCTTGTAAAGGGGCACCCGTGCTAGAGCTTCCCTCATTCGAGTTGGAGTATGGTATTCTCTGATTTTAAGGCTGTGGGACAATGAGTTCCATCGGCGGGTGCAAGCATGAACACAGTTTTCCCCCAATAGTCACTCCATATCCTCGAAATGGGCTATGGCCTGTGCCTGCTGATCCATGTATTTCAATAAAGTTTGAGGGTTGGTGGCTAAGTGTTGGTGGGTCGTTATCAACGCAGTGGGATCCCCTGGCTCTGCTTTGATCAGCAGTGGCTCATGTAATTCTCGGTCCATGACCTCCTTGACTTCTGCTGCCCTCTTTTCTTCATGGTTCAACCATGAGGCAAATGCCATCAATTGCATATCCCCTACAACTGTGTTGGGATCCCATGTAGTCACGTTAGGAAGGGCCAAATTATGGAGATAGAACTCCGAGAGTTTGGCCTTATCCTCTGATGAGCTGCTATTACATAATGCTGTGAACTGCTGCGGGTCTTGGAGTTGGGAGATACCCCTCTGCGCTAATGCGTTGATTTGAAATTGCAGCCATTGGTCTCGTAGGTACAGGCCATAGGATTTGGCCGGCTGTCTGCATTGTATAGCATCCATGGCCCAACTGGCCATGCAAGCCAGTTGTGCCTCTTTTTGCTGCAACTGCTGTTTGAGAGCTTGTATCTCAATTTGTGCTTGCAGTTCCCCTTCCTGTAGATGCGAGGTTGGCTCCCCGAGACCAATTTGCAGTCCTTCTCTGCCTTGATGTTCTGTTGTAGTGTCCCCTGAGGATGTTTCTTCAGCTCCTGTAGCTACAGTCTAAGTTTCTCGTTTTCTTCCTGTAGGAACACCCGCTGGCAGTTTGCCACGTGTTTAGCCATAGCTAATTCTTTTCGTGCCTCCTTGAGTTGTTCCTCCAAGGGGCCTATATCCGCCACACCTTTTGATTTGGCTATTTTCATCCACGTGTGGGTTCTCACCCTTTCTTCCTCCAATGCAAAGAAAAGTGGCACAGTGAATTTCTGTGGTATAATTTTTCCAGCTTCTAAGAAGTTATAATATGAGCTCAGACTTGGCTGAGGACTAGGCTCCGGAATATGCTCTTTCTCTTCTTCTCTTGGCGGCTCTACTTCGTCTTCCCTCGGTGGTGATGAGGGTGCCTCTCCCTCCATTCTCTCTGTCTCCTTAAGCCGGGCTAAGGTTTCCTGTAGAGCGGCCTCAGCATCCTGTAGCCGGTCTTTTGAAGCCAACCTGTCCATTCTTTCTTTCCAAGTAGTTGTCTTTGGGCTCCCCCTCTCATAAGTGACTGATATCTTTGAGGGGGACCCCTCCCTTGGCGAGGTAGGAGCATCTTCTATAGTAATTGGGCTGCTGTATGGGCGTTGTGGCCTACCTGTTTTGATTCTCACACTTCTCCGGGCCTTAAAATACAGAGGGATCTCCCTCTTTCGCTTTTCCTTCGGCTTAGGAGGTGTACTAAGGGCGGCCAGCATGGCTGCTGCCTCCCTTGCAAGAATTTCAGCTCTCTTTTCCTTTGGTTTTCCTTTCTCAGGGCTTCCTGTAGAAGGCCCTGTATCAGCTGATTTCTGGCTTCCTGTAGAAGCCGGTTTTGGTTTTCCTGTAGAAACAGGTGGCACCATTTTAGCTTGTTTGACTGAGGGTGTTTTGCTTTTTGACTTTGCTGAGGCTGCTGTCGAGGTGCCTTTACTGACGTGGACGGGTTCAGTCCTGTCCACCCTACTTTGTAACCTTTTCTCCCTGGGTGTCAATGTGGATTTGTCATCCTTCTCTTCGGCAACCTTTTTCTCTTGTTTCCCTTTTTGCTCTTTCTTCGGTGCTTTGGCCGTGGGTTCTTGGCCTTTCCCTTTCTTCTCTGCGCGTACTGACTCCTTTTCCTCGCTGCTGGAGGAGGTGAGCTCCTCGGTCAACATTTTTATATCACCATCCTTAGTCAGATTCCGGAAGGCTTCCCACGAGAGAGGGACTTTGTATGTGTGGAGTGCATCCTCCACGAGGAGCTTAATGAGCCCATGGTGGGCTACCTGGTCTGGCGTGCCTTCTTTTAACTTGGTGGCACATTCAGTCATAGACTGCAGGAGAAAGTAGGGAATACTTAGTTTGCTTTCTGCAGGTAGGTCCATCTGATGCCTTAATTCTGTGAGTAGCCGGAAATGGTACCCATATACAATGTTGAACCGTCCTTCGCATGTGATGTATTTCATGATTTGGAGGCTGACCTCGCTCCAAAGTGGCTGTAAGCTAGCTCTGTGAACCCCATTCTTATCCTCTGAGAATGTCTCCTCCGGTGGAAAGAACTCCTTTTTAGCCTTCTGGCCTAATTTCCTCTCCTCCTTGTCCCACGGTACTCCCATCGGGAGCTCAGTGACTCTGCTGATGAACTGTGGGGTGAGTCTGAGACTCAAACCCCTGAAATTGACAGTGGCCAGCGTTTTTGATTTTGGCTTCAGAGCTCGCAAGAACTCCTCTGCCACCTCATCATCATAACCTTGAAGTTTGTCGCAGAACGACATCCATCGCGCACGAGTGAACAGTTCCACCACCTCAGGGTTCTCAATTAATTTCTTTGAGTCTGTCGGTTCCTTTCGGATGAATCCACCCGGCATGGTGAAAGCCTGCTATGTTAACCGGAGGTGGCGGGTGCGTATCAAAAGATGGCCTTTCAAATTTCTTTGGGACAGAGCGTAGAAATACACCTCTGTCACGCACACAATTCGTGAAGATATTCTACAGATGAGCCTTGACAGGGCTCAATTATAAATCACATCCTGTAGAAAACCCCACATATACTTCGACGACAATTCATGCAAAAGGAAGACAACGCTTGCAATTTTTATGATCAGACTGTAGTTTTACGTTTTTGAGAACGTCGACTATGCCACCCTCGAAACCAATTGCATGGGAGGAACAGGTTCAGGCTTACCTTTTCCAATTCGCCACCTTTGACGTGAAGAGACCAATTTTCCTCATGGCAGTGAGCTTCCTGTAGCGTAGCTTTCCTGTAGAAGCAGCGCACGGGTTCTGGGGAGCACGGCAGTGGTTCTGCGCCTTCTGTGCCGCTACCAAACGTTCAAACAAGTCGAAGACTTGGAGTAACGAGCTTCAGAGAAATTCGGACGCTCACTCGACTTCAAAACGGCTGATGATAAATGCGTGGGGTGGCGATCAAGCTGATGGAATTGAATCCCGGCGGAATTCATGGCGCGGGGGTGAGCTGTCCCTGCCGGACCGTTGGACGATGTCACCTACTCATTCCACTGCAAGTTTCCCTGACTACCGCATCATTCTCCGCAGATCTGCTGCCGTCATTTCTGTTAAAACGCCGCTTCTCCCCGACTGGACACTTCTCACGTGTCTATTCCCCGTTTTGCTTGCCACGACCGCCACTTTCCAAATCCGACTAGACCATCTGACTGGTCGTCGTGGCCAGTTGAATGGCCATTCGACTGCTCAACCCATTCATTCCCACACTTGCAAACATTTCATAGTATGATTCATGTAATTTGACGAAAGAAGGGTGAGACACTTACCTGTGCGGCCGCGACATGATTTCCAGGTTTCAGGACGATGGTGATTGGATTTGCTTGTTGCTACTTCGTGCACAGGCACGGAGGTTCCTCCTCGCAGACTGCTGCTGGCTACGGAGCTTATTACCTGGCTGCGGATGGTGCATGTGCCTGCTCTATGTTTTGCAAGCGTCTTGATGGTGTACACTCTAGCTGGCTGAACTACTACGGGATTCCTGTAGGATGTCCTGTAGCAGTTTTTCCTCCTCGGGTGCATGATGAACGACGAAGACGGTGGCATTATGATCATGATTGCAGGGCCCTCGGATGGCTGTGATAAGTATTGCATGGTATCTTTGCATCTTTTTCCATTTGAGAAGCGCTTCCTCCGATAATTCAATGTTTTGTTTTGACTGTGCAGGTATTTTCTTTGCATGGCAACTGGGGTGGTAGAAGGAGGCGACAGCAGTGCGTGATGGAGAGAACAGTAGCTTTCATGCCTCCATGCCGGACCTCGGGCGTTAGATTTCCTCACAAAGTCAGTTCTGGGCCGTCCAAAGCTTCTACAGGAAGTTTCCTGTAGAAATACAGGACTTCCTGTAGAAAGTCCTGTAGCTTCCTGTAGAAGACTAAACTGTGATCAAATCGTGCCCAGACCTTGGAGAAGATGAGTGTTTCCGGAGGGGGTGCTGGTGAGATCACCTGGGAGCATAGTAAGGACCCTTGTCTCTGAGTTGAGGGACCTCTTTTCCTTCATAGAATACCTGCAACCTGCATGCATCGCCACATTGTGAACTTGTTGTCCCTGTTTTTTTTTTTTTTTTTTTGAAAGACAGCAGGGGTGCCTCCATGAGGTTTTCACCCTTACCGTCTACCTTGAGCACCTCAAAGAGGTTTTCACTCAAGGGTCTTTTTCAAACATTTTTTTTTTTTTTTGAAAGACAGCAGGGGCGCCTCAATGAGGTTTTCACCCCTACCATCTGCCTTGGGAGCCTCAAAAAGGTTTTCACCCAAGGATCTTTATTATTATTATTTTTAAGATCTTCACGGTATGCCCAAAACAGAGGCAGAACCCTTCTCGATGACCAGCACTGATTTCTCCACAGTTTTGATGAATTCTTGCCTTGAAAGAGGTTTCCTGTAGATCTTTAGTCGATGCCCATTGACAAGCATAGGGATGGCCTCCTCATCAATGGTCTAAATAAGAACAGATCCATTGTCATTACATTTTTCCACTGCATATGGTCCCAGCCATCTGGTTCTCAGCTTCCCCTTGAAATCTTTATGCCTGGAATCATAAAACAGTGCCCAATCTCCCGGCTGAAATTGCTTGTCATTGAGGTGTTGGTCATGCCACACCTTCCTCTGAAGTTGAACCACTTCTGAGTGAAGAAGGGCCTGCATTCGGTGCTCGTCCAATCCATTCAGTTGCATTAACCTTTCTTGTTGGGCATGGCTGAGATCTAGGTCCAGCTGAGCTGCCATCCTCAAAGTGTTGTACTCGAATTCAATTGACAGCAGAGCTCTCTTCCCATATACCAGCTCATAAGGTGTGAAGCCGGTTGTGGTCTTCCAGGTGGTGTTGTAAGCCCATGTGGCCTCAACCAGGTGATCTGCCCAATCTTTTCTACTGCTGCTCACCACCTTAGTCAAGATCCCTTCCAATGCTCTATTGGTGACTTCCACCTGCCCATTTGCTTGAGGATGATAGGGGGTGGAAGTCCTATGCTTGATTTTGTGATGAGCGAGCAGGTATTCAATTAAGTTGGAGGTGAACTGGCTTCCTTGATCGGTGACTATCTCTCTTGGGTAGCCAAATTTGTAGAAGATGTTTTCTCTTAAGAACTCGGCCACCTTTTCTTCTGTCGCTGCTTTGATTGCCTTGGTTTCTGCCTTCTTTGTCAGGTAGTCTGTGCACACAATGATGTAAGACCTCTGCCTCAAAGGAGGATTGATCGGACCCACAAAATCCATACCCCACTTCTCAAATGGCTCAAGAGTCACTTGAGGTTGGAGAGGCATTTCATCCCTTGGAGTCGATTTCCCCATCCTTTGGCATCGGTCACACTGGCTGATATACCTTCTGACATCTTGATGAAGCGTGGGCCAATAGTAGCCTGCCTGCAGGATTTTGAAGGCAGTCCTCTTTGCTACAAAATGTCCTCCACAAGGCCCGTCATGACAGGTGAGGAGGATATCAAAGACTTCCTCCTCCCTTACACAATGCCTTAAGATCTGATCAGGGCCAAGCTTGAACAGGTTGCCCCCGATCCAAGTGAATGAGGCACTCTTTCTGACAATTCTGCTCTTTTCTCTTGAGGATAAGTGCGGAGGGAACTGTGCTGAAACAAGGTAGTTTGCTATATCAGCAAACCATGGAGAGAGTACTGAAATAGCAAAAAGATGTTCATCGGGCATCTGGTCATCCACTGTTCCATCCTCATCTGCAGGTAAATCCAATCTAGACAAAAAGTCAGCAACAACATTTTCTTTACCTGGTTTGTCAACGATAGTCAAATCAAACTGCTGCAACAAAAGTAACCATCTAATAATACGAGCATTCACATCTGGTTTATTCATTAAATATCTAATTGCGGCATGATCAGTATGTACAAATGTTTGATAGTCAGTGATATAATGTCGGAACTTGTTCAGTGCATGGACCACGGCCAAGAATTCTTTCTCAGTTACAGTGTAATTCAGTTCTGCCTTGGATAAGTTTTTGCTGACAAAGTAGATGGCATATGGAAGTTTTTGTTCAACTTGTCCTAAGGCTGCCCCTATGGATTTGTTCGAGGCATCAGTGTGGATGTGGAAAGGTAGGGCCCAGTTTGGACCTCTCAAGATTGGGGCAGACACCAACTTGTCCTTTAATTCATTCAAAGCCTTCTGACAATCGTCGGTCCATTTAAACTCAACATCCTTTGCCAAGAGGCTAAACAATGGCGAGGCTAGCTTGCTGAAGTCTTTAATGAATCTCCTATAGTACCCCGCTAATCCTAAGAAACTTCGAACATCTCTTACCTTCTGAGGGGGTGGAACCTTCTTGATGAGAGAAATTTTGTGAGGATCCACCTGTAACCCTTGGCAAGAAATGGTATGGCCTAGCACGGTCCCTTCAGTCATCAAGAATTCACACTTTTCAGGACTAAGGGACAGGTTCATCTCAATGCACTTGGTTAGGACTTTTCCCAGATTGGACAATGCTTCCTGGAAGTTGGACCCGTAAGGAGTGAAGTCATCCATATAGATTTCCACCGAATCATGGACCAGCTCAGAAAAGATGCTCAAGACGACTCTCTGGAAGGTGGCAGGAGCATTGCATAGTCCAAAGGGAAGAACTCGGTAAGCAAAGCTACCCCAGGGACAAGTGAAGGTGGTCTTATCTTGGTCTTCCGGGCTGATTTGGATCTGGTTATACCTGCTAAACCCATCCAGGAAAGAGAAAAACTTCTTTCCTGCCAGTCCATCCAACACTTGATCTATGAAAGGTAGAGGAAAATGGTCTTTCTTGGTAGCTTTGTTCAGTTCTCGGTAATCCACACAGATTCTCCACTTCCCGTTTTTCTTGGGAACCAACACCAAAGGGGACACCCATTCGCTATCCGAGATGGGGTAAATGAATCCGGCATCCAACAGTTTCTGTAATTCCTCCTTGACGATGTCCTTAAGGGCTGGATTCATTCTCCTTTGGGGTTGCCTAACCGGTTTACAGCCTTCTTTGATGTAGATGTGATGGGTACAGACAGAAGGATGGACTCCTTTCATCTCTTTATAGCTCCAAGCAAAAGCATCTAGATGACTGGGCAACAGACTACACAGCTCCTTTTCCTGGGAAGGAGATAGGGAGGAGCTGATCTTTAACATTCTCTCAGGGTCGAACTCCACATTTTTGACTCTGGAGTGACAGGGTTGGTCGCACAAAGGTCCACTAAGGTGCTGGCTTGGGCATCCTCCACCAATTCCTCTAAGGACAATTCACTGGGAGGTGGAGTTTGGATCAAGGTCTCAATCAAATCATCCTCGGTTGGGAGGCCTCCCCTAGTGGTGTCTAGGGTGCACAAAGGTGCTGAGTACACCTCATCCTCTTCTCCTTCCTCCAACCAAAGTGGTAAGTCATGCTCTAATGAGGGTTGGGCAGGAGGGTACAGGACTAGCTGCTTGGACATAGGACCATTTTTGATGGTCATGTTTCCTGCACGGCAGCTTATGTAAGCATTGCAGTGGCTAACCAAGGCCTTCCCAAAATGAGAGGGTATCCGGTAAGCTTTGCCTTTGGTTGCGGAACCAAGAAATCTGCAGGGTACTCCCAAGAGTCAACAGAGACCAAGACATCCTCTATAATCCCTTCGGGAGTCACGGTGGAGCGATCTGCAAGTTGTAGGACTGTCCAGGTCTTTCTCAAGGAACCCTGAAGGTTGAGTTTGAGCATGGTATCCCTGGTCATCACATTAATGGCAGCCCCCAGATCAATCAATGTGTGAGGTATGATGGTGCCATTGATGTGGACATCCACTACAGGACTCCCAGGATCCAAATACTTTGGGCAGATGACTTGTCCCAACATAAGATCAGACAGTTGTCCTATGACATTGATGGTTGAAGCATCTCTTTTTCGCCTGCCTGGATGTCTGAAACACTTTTCCTTAACCATTTTGTCGTATATCGGTACATCTTTGATGGCTTGGAGAAGTGGTATTTTCACACACAACTGTTTGAGCTCTCCCAGAAGCTCATCCTCCTCTGGGTTGGGTTGTGTGGTGGCTGTTAGTCTCTCAGGAAAGGGTGGAATGGCCTTTGGTTCACTTTCCTGTTTATCTTCCTCGTCCTCTGGGGGAGGAGGTTGGCGATCCGGAAGAGTCTTCCCCGATCGCAGATTGATCTCCTGGATCTCCACAACATAGGTAGGGCATGATGTTTCCCCAGTATATACCTGCTGGGTCTGTCGGTTGTTGGGGTTCGGGTTCGGTTGAGCAAGCATTTGGGGTTGCCTTGGAGGAGCAGGAGGTAATGGTTGTGGTTGAGCCGGTGGTGGAGGCAAAATGGCAGGAGGAGTATTGTATTGGGGCCTCCACCCTGGTTGAGGTGCATTCCACTGAGGCTGTGGCTGGGCATGTGAGTGAAACGAAGGAGTAGTGGGCTGATTATGGTACTGAGGTGGGTAAGACCATGGAGGAGGTATAGACCAGGAAGGATGAACAGGGGGTCCCCAGGAAGGCATAGGAGCAGATTGGTTGGGGCTGTAATAGGTTTGGGGTGTCCCTTGCATCCCCTGTGGGTAAGGTCTAGGTCCATGTGGCCTCCTTTGGTTGAGGAAATAGAGGGGTTCAGTGGGCGCTTCTGTCCCTTGATACATGGCTTTAAGCCCAGGTAAGGTTGGACAATGGTTTGTGGGGTGGTCCTCCTCACAGACAAAACACACCTCAACCGAATGTAATGGGCACTCGTTCTTAGGGTGTTTCCTTGTACACCTAGGGCAGAAGATAGCCAAAGCCCTCTCAGCTTCCTCTTTCTTCTGCTGGATTCGGAATGTATCAAGTTGCATGGCGATGGTCTGTCTCACCTCACTCTTGAGATCCTCTAATTGATTTGCAAATTCATGTTTGGAGAAAGGAATACCAGCTGAGAGGATGTTTCCTCTACCTCTTTTCCGGGCTACCCTAGAGTGGTTTCTAAACACAGTCTTTATGTCCTCATAAGGCAGTTGGTAAATATCTCCTCCAGCTAGCATGTGAAGGGTATCTAAGAGGTCTTTCGGGACTCCTCGGAGCAGGACCAACTTAAGAGATTCAGGGTCAAGTGTGCACCTGGCCCGTTTATAGCTAAGCTGGAACCTTTCCTCGTAATCCTCTAAGGACTCATCATTCCCCATGGTCATCCGAAAGATTTCTCCCTTGGTTTCCTTGGACCTACAGTAGTCCCGGTATTTGGTATTGAAAGCTTGCTGCATCTGGGCCCAAGTGGTGATACTGTTCCCAGGTAAGCCCATGAACCAGCGTAGTGCTGCATCCTTAAGGGTAGAGGGGAAGAGTTTCAGTTTTTGCTCATCTTCAGTATAGTCATAGGTTCGGCACAGGACGACAAACTCAAATAGGAAGGTATCAAGGTCTTCAGTAGTCAGTCCATGGAAGTGAGGTAAAGCGGAGGGACTGATGTTCTTCATTTTCATGTCTCCATTGGTCTCTCGGATGGGGAAGGCACCTTCTATTCTCTCATCTTCTCCCCTATGGTCAGCCATGGCTTCAGATGGAGTGTTCTCTAACTCTTCTTCCGCTATAGGATCTTCGTATATCTCAGGAGGTTCACCTATAGGCTCTTCTGGATCACTGTCACCAAAGAAGAGAGAAGGGTGACTCAGTGATGTGGTGGGGGTGTTGGGTAAGAATTTGCCTGTTTTATCTCGATTCCTACGAGGCATGAAATGGAAAGACTTTTGATTGCTTTTGTTTTTTTTCTCTGGTACCTGCAAAAACTGACACAGATTGAACTACAACAAACTATCTTGCTGAAATGAAAATGCGGAATTGAAATTAAAGCAGGAAAGAACTAATCTATTTTGCTCAAATGAAATTGCAGGAATTGAAATGCTAGTCTACGCTTGCAGAATTGAAATGCTAATCTACGCTTGGAGAATTGAAATGCTAATCTACGCTTGCAAAAATGAAATTGCGGAATTGAAATGTTAATCTATGAAAGCAGGAAATGTCTATGCTACTTTTGTAGAAAGGAAATTGCAGAATGGAAATGAAATACTACTTAGCAGAAGGCGAGAGTAGGAAAGTAGAAGAAAAGCAACAATCACTAATACTCTGACGCTTCCCCGGCAACGGCGCCAAAAAGATGGTGGGCTCCAGTATTGTAGCAATGATGCTACAACTCCTGGAGCTTCCTTCTCTAATTTTATCAACCCGGTAGTTCGTAACAAACTTGGAAGCGACGGTGTTGTATGCACAAGTACTAGCTCTTGCCGCAGCTGTCACTTGGTCAGCTGGCACAAGTCCACTAGGAGCTTAAGCCAACTTCTATGAGCTCTTAGAAGAAGCTTTTTAACCGATGAACGAAAGCTAACTCAAAGGAAATTAACCTACTGTAGAAAGGAACTGAAAGCCAACAAGGAACACAAACCCTAGCAAACCCTAATTCTACCAGCTATTCCTACTGATGCAAAGGTGGGAATGCAAACTACTGAAAGAGATGCCATTACTTCTAGGAAGGTGAGATGCATGTGTCTAGACTACTTTGATCTGAAGAGAACATATTTTTGTATTTTTGTTCAAGTTGTTGGAATTATTATGCATGTGCTTCTAACTGGATCTTTTACTGTGCAGGGGTAGATAAAGGGGGAAATGCTTGGAAGAGGTCAGGAAGGCTCAGAGAGGGTCTAAGGAGTCCCTAACATCCTTTCAGAGAGTTTCACAAAGTTTGGATGCCAAGCAACCGTGTTTATGAGCTTCTACAGGAAGTCTGTAGGGGTTCTACAGGATGTTCAGAATTTCTACAGGAAGTTCAGTAATTCCTACAGGATGTTCTACAATCGGATTTTTGGGTGATGGGTGAGTGGAAGAGGCTGCATGGATGGATAGGGAGGTAGGAGGGGAGTTTGTAATGACTCAACGACAGAGAGATGAGATGAAGAGAGGGTGTGCAAAGCTAGGTTGTCTGAAGAGGGTAGAAGGAATGGCAGGCCGAAAAGGTAGAATAACGTGGGTAATAGAATAGTTGAGAGACAAGGGGTCTAATTGTGAGATGAGTAGTTGGCCTGGGCACGGCTTAGAAGGAAAAGAGAGTGAGGGAGTAGCGCTGCACAGTGTAAACGAAACAAATCATCCACGTCCTGCACATAACCGAAATATTATTAACCTATTCTAACTGTTTAATCAAACCAATGAACAACAACGTTGTTTCTAGGGAGAATCATGCATGGTACTGAAACAAAGAAACATTCCAAGAGATCTGAACGAATGGACACTTCTACAACCAAAAAATATTGCATCAAAGATTGCATGGACACATAAACCAATGTTTTTGGGTGGGCAGCACTGTCTACAATTCCAGCCCCTAGAAAGAGGTGAAAATGAGTGTGCAAGCAACCCTTTTCTAGAACTTTTATCAACTCCAATCTCTTCAATTTATTCTAAACACCTAAAGCAACTCTATCTTCTACCAATGTCCTACTTAATCACACCAAGAAATCTAACTCAGCAAACTGTGTTTGAATGCATGAAAAGGAAAAAAACCATAATGCTGAAAGAAAGATAACAATACAAAGGAAGGAGGCCTTAGGCTCTCAGGTTGGGCCCAACCCCGAGAGCTATGGCTCCTTTAAGAACTCAGAACTGAACTCAAATCTGCCTGCTTTCCATTAAAAGATTATAATCATAAGTCAAATAATATGCCAATAATGGCTACAAAAGAGCAAAACAGAGCTAGCAGCTCGTAATCCAGAATGTGCAACAAGGTTTCAAAAGTCCTTTTCGAAGGCTAAAGCCCTATCATTTATACATCTCGAGGCCCCAAGCTGGCCTCCTAAATCAGTGGGGCTTGGCTGACCAAACTAGGAGTGAATTGTTGCTTCCTCAAAATCCGTTTGGCTGCCTTCTAGATCCGGTTGTGGTGGCTGTCAGAGCTCGGAGTTGGGGGTGAAGATCATGAGGAAGGCCATTCAATGTTGTGGACAACCTTCCTACAAAATATCAATCCCATATTGGCTGTCTCCTAGCCCTCATCTGCGTGGTTTTGCTCCATTAAATGTCAAAAAACCTGAAATAAGCACGTGTTAGCCACCTAGGAATAGTGACTGCCCTTATTCGTACAAATGACATAAATATACTAAAAAATGATGCATAAGTCATGAAAAATGAAGGGTTGAGCAAGGGTAGTTAGGCCAAATGAGCCCAAAATGTTACCAAATTTGGGGCTCATCACTATGCTGGTTTAATTCCCCCATTTAAATAGGCTACATTCCAAGTGAATACCATGGGTCAATACCATGTGCCATTTTGGTGAATACCATGGGTCAATACCATGTGCCATTTTGGTGAATACCATGGGTCAATACCATGTGCCATTTTTATTTTTATTAATACTAATATTAGGGTTAATAATGTTTTTTTGCATGGTATTAATAACAATCTAGTCCATGGTATTTGTCCCATAGTATTTTGCCCATAGGTTTCACCTAAATATGTTCATAAATATAAGGTGACTTATGGAGTAAATATAAAAAAAATGTTTTATTTGTTTACCATACCTCTCGTTTATTTATATTTTTATTAATTTACCATACCTCTTTTACAAATATGGTATTTGGCCCATAGGATTCACTTAAATAAAACCTCTTTCTTGAGCCTTCATAAATAGAACGAGGGTTATGGACTAAATATAAAAAGAGGTTTTATTTGAACGAGGGTTATGGACTAAATATAAAAAGAGGTTTTATTTATTTACCATGCGTCTAGTTTATTTATATTTTTATTTATTTACCATACCTTTTGAGTAAGTATAAAAAGACATTTTATTTATTTACGATACCTCTCATTTATTTATATTTTTATTAATCTACCATACCTCTTTTATAAATATGGTATTTGGGCCTTTGGCCGATAGGATTCACTTAAATAAAACATATTCTTGAAAATGGGCGAATGGATTCACTTAAATAAAACTTATTCTTGAAAATGGGTGAATGGAAGGTTGTAACTCCTAATTTCAAGGGCTAAATTTACATTTTTTACCCTCTCCCTTAAAATAAGGTGGGCTATTTGAGGTGATTTATAAAAATGTACTATGATACAAAATATTCGCCCACTAAAAATTTAAAACCCCTTAATTTCGCTAAAGGGCGAACATTTGCCCCTAAAATTTTCTATGTATTTCATCTGCATTTAACCTTTTCCTAATATATTCTAATGCAAAAATTCTGATAGGGAGGTACTTAGGAAGCTTGTAGGGTGGAAGCTCACAGCCATAGACTCTGATCTCTGTATAATTTTGGTAAAGATACCAATCTCTTGTTGTGGCTTGATCAACTAGCTGCAACACTTTCACAATTTCATCACTTATTCTTGGTACTGGAGTGTTTCTCATAAGATTAATGGCTGGATAAACAAACAATTCTATGAATTGTTTATATGTAAATTCTTGCTTCTCCTTCATTCTCATAGAAGTCCAAAAGATCACTGATTGTTGGTTGCCTTCTTCATCTAACTTCTGCAAGGTGAATGGAAACTTGTCTCCCTGAAAATATATAAAAAGATATACAAGTACTTAAGCATACTTGATTACCTCTTCAATATTGAACTGGACAAATTGTTCATGAATGGCCTCAGCTATAAATTGGCTAAAGTTATAATGAACAGTGGGTTTGGAACCAACAGAAAATATAGATAAGAAACCAATGATGGCTTCATTTACATATTGATCAGAATTGTAACCAAGAAGATAAGAAAGAATGGTGTTAATTTAATTAGTTTTGTCTAGGAATATAGATGAATCATAGGGAGGGTTTCTTTTAGGAAGAGGGCTATCTACAGCTAGGAAAAGTTCTAGAGTTTGAGCTCTTTTAGTGAAATCTAGCTTTTGATAGGCCTCTGTTAGGCTTTCATGAGAAAAAGGATGGGTTGGCTCAATATTTGGGGCTTGCAACATCTGTTCAATGGACTGAGCATTCATGGAGCACAAAATTTCTCCTGTAGGTGATATGATATCTCTTTGAATAGGGTCATAGGATTCATGGCATTTCCTAAAAAATTGAGGTGCTCTATGTATCTGAGGGAAGATGTAATGAGGAAGGTGGGAATCCCAAAGTCCTATTTCATCTTTTTGATCAACTAATTGATCCTTCATCCAGTAGTAGATTCCAAACAAATCGAATTCAGACAAAGGCTCAATGATTTTACAGTCTCTATCGACCAGGGGTGTTCGGTCCCTATAATACTAGTGATTACCCCATTACTATTGTAGTTGTACCCCTTATTAATATTGTAGTGCCCCTATTATCCCCATATTGTTATTACTGTGCCCCATAGAATCCCTCTATTGTTATTTTTGTGGTTTTATATTATTATTGTTAGGTCGGCTGGGTTATATTGCGACTCCTTAGACTCCTATATATAGAAAGGAGGTTTTGTCATTTGAATCATCCAAGAATTGTTCATTTATGTAATGTAAAGGAGGTTTCCCCCTCGAAGAGGCTGAATTCTAAGGCGTTGATCTATCTTTTCTATCTTTTTCTTGAGTTGGTTTCATAACATTTGGTATTAGAGCTTTGGATTCTAGGGTTTCGCTGCTCCAAACAGGTCATCGTGGAATTTTCACTATAACTTTTTTTTTGCAATGTTTCAGAAGTTTCAAAAAGAACCCATTTGAGAAGAAATCGCGTTGAACCTCGGGTCCGAATTTCAGAGCTGTTCGCGCTATATTTGCGGAGATATGATCTGAGGAAGTTGGTCTTTTTGCAGACTCCTGAATTACATTCCAAATAGGTGACTTGGGGAAAAGCGTCATAACTTTCTCTCTGGGGATCGGATTGAAATTTCGTAAGAAGGTACATAAAGAGGACGGAATTTAGTTTCTTTTATTCATTTTTCAGATCCAAAGGTTGAAACAGTGACTCGTGGCACGTCATACAAGTTTGCTCTACTGAACTAGTCTATAATCAAATCACTGTGGGAGATTTCGCATAACTCTTCCTTGGAGAATCCAATTTGGGTCAGACTTGTGGCATTAGAAAGAGGACACAGAGGGCTACTGTAGGTCACAAATTCAGATCTAGATGATTGGAAAGTACAGAGATACATCAGAGGCAATATCAAGCTCCTACAAAGTGAAAAAAGGTGTGTAGATTTTCTTAAATTTTTTCTTAAGCCTGATTTGAAAATTTATTTTGAAGGAAAGAAAATGCAAACACCTAGTAAGGAACCTGAAAGCTCTAGCATGACTCATGAAGAAGAGGAAGAAATGCAACATGATATATCAAAATTACAAGACCAAGTGCAAGAACTGTCCATTGCACAAAAAGGAACAGAATCTAAGATGGATGGTTTAAAGAAAGGCGTAGAAGCTAAGATGGATTGTTTAAAGAAAGGTGTCGAAGCTAAGATGAATGACGTGGAAGCTAAGATGGATGATTTGAAGATAGATTTGAAGACAGACATGGAAGAATGGAAGATAAATATGAATAAGTTGCTACAAGAAAGGGTCACTAATGGTGAAAGGGTAGTAAAGGAAACTCATGATGAGAACAAAAGAAATGTTAATCATGATTCCATAGACTCTAATGTTGGATCAAAGACCCGCCATATTCCAAAAATCGATATGAGGAAGTTTGATGGCAAGGATCCTGATGAGCCCCAATTTTGGTACAATTTGGGCTCATTTTGGCCTATTCTACTTGCTCAAACCATTCATTTTTTATTGCTTATGCATGCATTTCTTAGTTTATTCATGTTGTTTGTAGGAAGAAGGGTAGGCACTCTATCTACGTGACTAATGCATTGTGATCCCAGGTTTTGGCATTAAAAGGGAGCAAGAGACAACGAAAAAGGAGATAAGGAGACAATGAGGTGGCACTGCTGGTTTTTAGGAGAGGATGTCCACGGTCTTGGGACATTCCTCGTGATTCCCACCAAGAACTCCAAGCTCCAATCCATCTCCCCTCCGAGCTTAAGAAGCAGCCAGCTGTCCTATAGGAACAGCAGTTATAACTGTTCTACAGGAACATTAGTTATGACTGTCCTACAGGATCAGCAGTTAAACTCGAAGTTGGACAGCCGAGCTCCTAAAATCAAGGATAGTTGTTGGATCATCATTTTTGTATAAGTATAGAGGCCTTAGCCTTGGATAGGTTGTTGAAACTCTCGTATTGCTATTGTAATTTTGGAGCACAGTTCAGTTTTCGTTCCTTTTTGTAAGCCAATTTGGCATGACATCAGATTATGAATAAAGAAGGCAGTTTGTGATCTAGTTCTGAGTTTCTTAAGGAGACTATAGCTCTCAGGTTAGGGCCCAACCTGAGAGCCATAGGTCCCCTCTGCTGTAGTGTTGTTTCCATTTCATTTCAGCACTTTGAGCTTTTCATTTGCACATGCAATTCGAATTACAGGTTGTTAAGTTGGTCTTTTTCATGAGTTAGATAGGAGTTGCTTATGGTGAATTTATTTCCACTTGCGTAGTGTAGCAGAGGATAGATATAATCGATTGGAGCTCCAACAAAAATGTTGTTAAGGCTCACTGCCGTCTCATCTGGGATTGGAGTGCAGTCCATGACTAGCCACCAAAAATACGCATTTCTTTATTCCATGATTGCTGCAAACACAGTCACGTTATGTTAGATGCTTCCCTGTCATTCACACCTGCACCACACACCTTCATCACAACTTCATACACCTTTCTCTCCACGTTTTGGATTGCTGTTCATTGAATTTACAAGCACAGGTAGTTTAGGTTAATGCATTTTTGGTTTAGTGATAGTCACAAGCATTTGTTTCACTTACACTGCTCTCTCTCGTTCCATTACTTCATTCTCCATCTTGATCACGCATGCACACACATCTTCGACCCCTGCTCCGCTCTGTCATCTCCCAAAGTCTTTCACTCCTCACGTACTTCCATTCCCTAGCCCTTTCATTGCCCTAGCCCTCTATCTCCCAACCTACTCCCTACATTCACTCCCTATCCTATTCCTCCACTTCTACAGCCATCACCAGCCTCATTCCTACCTTACACATCCCCCCCTACCATTCCATTACTCCTCCATCACTCCAAACACTCACGGTAGGTCATCCTGTAGCCATTTGTAGACATCCTGTAGAAAACAGAGTATCCTGTAGGATCCTCCACAGCCATCCTGTAGGAGGCCACTCTCTCGGTTGCTGAGCATCTGAATGCGAGGAACCTCTGTGGATGGATGCTAAGGATCCCTAGGGACCTCTCCTAGCCTCCCCAACCTATCCCACGCTTTCCTTCCTTCTCCATCCCATCTGCACAACCAAACCCTAGTTAGCACAAGATCACAATCATTCCACACACTTAAAGGAAAAATACAAAAACATATCTTTCATGATGCAAGTAGTTTAGATCCATGCATTTGCACTTATTAGAGGTAACAGCAGCATTGGTAGAAGTTTCATTCACATTTCTTGCATTGTAGAGGTTAGACTAGTTAAATTAGGGTTTCCTAGGTTTACATGCTTTGATTTGCTTTCAGTTCATTTTTGTCAAGTAGAGTAGCTTTCCTTTGAGATTAGCTTTCGTCCATCAATTAGCAAGCTTCTTCTGAGAGCCTATAGAAGTTGGCTTGAGCCCTAGCGGACTTGTGCCAGCTGACCAAGTGACAGCTGCGACAAGAGCTAGTACTTGTGCATATAGCACCGTCGCTTCCAAGTTTGTACGAACTACTGGGTTGATAAAATGAGAGACAGGAAGCCCCAGGAGTTGTAGCATTATTGCTACAATACTGGAGCTCACCATCTTTTTGGCGCCGCTGCCGGGGAAGCGTCAGAGTATTAGTAATTGTTGCTTTTCTTCTACTTTCGTACTCTTACTTCTGCTCAGTAGTTTATTTCATTTCCATTCTACAAAAGTAGCTTAGCATTTCCTGCTTTCATAGATTAGCATTTCCTGCTTTCCTAGATTAATCTTCCTTGCTTTCCTAGACTAATTTTTCTTGCTTTCCTAGATTAGCTTTCCAATTCTGCAATTTCATTTGAGCAATATAGTTAGTTGTAGATCACTTTGTTTCAGTTTTGCAGGTACCAAAGAAAAGGCAAAAGCAATCAAAAAAGAAAAGTCCTTTCCATTTCATGCCTCGTAGGAACCGAGATAGATCAGGCAAATTCCTACCAAACACCCCCACCACATCACTGAGTCACCCTTCTCTCTTCTTTGGTGACAGTGACCCAGAGGAACCTATAGGTGAACGTCCTGAGATATACCAAGACCCTATAGAAGAAGAAGAGTTAGAGACCACTCCATCCGAAGCTATGGCTGACAATAGAGAAGATGAGAGAATAGAAGGAGCTTTCCCCATCCGAGAGACCAATGGAGAGATGAAAATGAAAAACATTAGCCCCTCTGCTTTGCCTCACTTCCATGGACTGACCATTGAGGATCCTGATACCTTCCTATTTGAGTTTGCTGTCCTCTGTAGAACCTATGACTATACTGAAGATGAGAAAAAGCTGAAGCTTTTCCCTTCCACTCTTAAGGATGCAGCACTACGCTGGTTCATGGGATTACCTGGGAATAGCATCGCTACTTGGGCTCAGATGCAGCAAGCCTTCAATACCAAGTATAGGGATTATTGTAGGTCCAAGGAAACCAAGGGAGAGATCTTTCGAATGACCATGGGGAATGATGAGTCTTTAGAGGATTATGAGGAGAGGTTCCAACTTAGCTATAAACGGGCCAGGTGCACACTTGACCCTGAATCCCTCAAGTTGGTTCTACTCCGAGGAGTCCCTGAAGATCTCTTAGACACCCTTCACATGTTAGCTGGGGGGGACATTTACCAACTGCCTTATGAGGACATCAAGATTGTGTTTCGAAATCATTCCAGGGCAGCTAGAAAACGAGGTAGAGGAAATCTCCTCTCCACTGGTGTCCCTTTCTCCAAACATGAGTTTACAAACCAATTAGAAGATCTCAAGAGTGAGGTGAGACAGACCATCGCCATGCAGCTGGACACATTCAGGATCCAGCAGAAGAAAGAAGAAGCTGAGAGAGCCTTGGCTGTCTTCTGTCCTAGGTGCACCAGAAGACACCCTAAGAACGAATGTCCATTGCATTCGGTTGAAGTGTGTTTCGTTTGTGAGGAGGACCACCCAACAAATCAGTGTCCAACCTTACCTGGGTTTAAAGCCATGTACCAAGGAACCGAAGCCCCCACTGAACCTCTCTACTTCATCAACCAAAGGAGGCCACAAGGATCTAGACCTTATCAGCAGGGGATGCAAGGGGCATCTCAAGCTTATTACAACCCCAACCACTCGACTCCCATGCCTTCCTGGGGTCCCCCTGCTCATCCTTCTTGGTCCATGCCTCCTCCTGCCATTTTGCCTCCACCACCAGTTCAACCTCAGCCTTTACCTCCTGCTCCTCCAAGGCAACCTCAGATGCCTGCTCAACCGAACCCGAACCCCAACAATAGACAGGCTCAGCAGGTATATACTGGGGAGACCTCATGCCCTACCTATGCTGTGGAGATCCAGGAGATCAATCTTAGATCTGGAAAGACTCTTCCAGATCGCCAACCTCCTCCCCCAGAGGATGAGGAAAACCATCAGGAGAGTGAACCAAAGCCTATTCCACCCTTTCCTGAGAGACTTACAGCCACCACACAACCCAACCCAGAAGAAGATGAGCTTCTGGGAGAGCTCAAGCAGTTGTGTGTGAAGATACCCCTTCTCCAGGCCATCAAGGATGTGCCAATCTATAACAAGCTGGTTAAGGAGAAGTGTTTCAAACATCCAGGCAGACGGAAGAAAGATGCTTCAACTATCAATGTCATAGGACAACTGTCTGACCTTATGCTAGGACAAGTCATCTGCCCAAAGTACTTAGATCCTGGAAGTCCTGTAGTAGATGTCCACATCAATGGCACCATCATACCCCACACCCTGATTGATCTGGGGGCTGCCATTAATGTAATGACCAGGGATACCATGCTCAAGCTCAATCTTCAAGGTTCCTTGAGGAAGACCTTGACAGTACTGCAATTAGCAGATCGCTCCACTGTGACTCCCGAAGGGATTGTGGAGGATGTCTTGGTCTCTATTGACTCTTGGGAGTATCCTGCAGACTTCTTGGTTCTGCAACCAAAGGCAAAGCTTACTAGATATCCCCTCATTTTGGGAAGGCCTTGGTTAGCCACTGCAGATGCCTATATCAGTTGTCGTGCCGGAAATATGACCATCAAAAATGGTCCTATGTCCAAGCAACTTGTCCTATACCCTCCTGCCCAACCCTCTTTGGAGCATGACTTACCACTCTGGTTGGAAGAAGGAGAAGAAGACGAGGTGTATTCAGCACCTCTGTGTACCATAGAAACCAATAGAAGAAATCCCCCAACCGAGGATGATTTGATCGAGAACTTGATCCAAAACCCACCTACCAGTGCCCTACCTTTAGAAAAATTGGTGGAGGATGCCCAAGCTAGCACCTTAGTGGATCTTTGTACAACCAACCCTGTCACTCCCAGAGTTAAGAATGTGGAGTTCGGCCCTGAGAGAGCATTGAAAATCAGCTCCTCCCTATCTCCTTCTCAGGAAAAGGAGCTGTGCAACCTGTTGGCCAGCCACCTAGATGCTTTTGCTTGGAGCTATAAGGAGATGAAAGGAGTCCATCCCTCGGTCTGTACTCATCATATATACATCAAAGAGGACTGTAAACCGGTTAGGCAGCCTCAGAGGAGAATGAATCCAGCCCTTAAAGACATTGTCAAGGAAGAATTGCAAAAACTGTTGGATGCCGGATTCATCTACCCCATCTCAGATAGTGAATGGGTGTCCCCTCTAGTGTTGGTTCCCAAGAAGAATGGGAAGTGGAGGATCTGTGTAGATTACCGTGAGCTAAACAAAGCTACCAAGAAATACCATTTCCCTCTACCTTTCATAGATCAAGTGTTGGATGGACTGGCAGGAAAGAAGTTCTTCTCTTTCCTGGATGGGTTTAGCGGGTACAATCAAATCCAAATCAGCCCGGAAGACCAAGATAAGACCACCTTCACTTGTCCTTGGGGTACCTTTGCCTACCGAGTCCTTCCCTTTGGGCTATGCAATGCTCCTGCTACTTTTCAGAGAGCTGTCTTGAGCATCTTCTCGGAGTTGGTCCATGATGCAGTGGAAATATACATGGATGACTTTACTCCCTATGGGGCCAACTTCCAGGAAGCATTGTCCAACCTGGGGAAAGTCCTAACCAAATGCATTGAGATGAACCTATCCCTCAGCCCTGAAAAATGTGAATTCCTAATAACTGAAGGGACCGTGCTAGGCCATACCATTTCTTCCCAAGGATTGCAGGTGGATCCTAACAAAATTGCTCTCATCAAGAGGGTTCCACCTCCTCAAAAAGTAAGGGATGTTCGGAGTTTCTTAGGATTAGCAGGATACTACCGGAGATTCATTAAGGACTTCAGCAAGTTAGCCTCACCATTGTTTGGTCTGTTGGCAAAAGATGTGGAGTTTAAGTGGACTAACGATTGTCAGAGAAGTTTGAATGAGTTAAAGGACAAGTTGGTGTCAGCACCAATCTTGAGAGGTCCAAACTGGGCCCTACCTTTCCACATCCACACTGATGCCTCAAACAAAGCCATAGGTGCAGCTTTAGGACAAGTTGAGGAAAAACTTCCATATGCCATTTACTTTGTCAGCAAAAACTTGTCCAAAGCAGAGCTGAATTACACTGTAACCGAGAAGGAATTCTTAGCTGTGGTCCATGCACTGAACAAGTTCCGACATTATATTACTGGTTACCAGACTTTTGTACATACTGACCATGCTGCTATTAGATATTTGATGAATAAACCAGATGTAAATGCTCGTATTATTAGATGGTTACTTTTATTGCAGCAGTTTGATCTAACCATTGTTGATAAACCAGGGAGAGAAAATGTTGTTGCTGACTTCTTGTCTAGATTGGATTTGTCTGCAGATGAAGATGGGACGGTGGATGACCAGATGCCTGATGAGCATCTGTTTGCTATCTCATTACTCTCTCCATGGTTTGCTGATATAGCAAACTACCTTGTTTCGGCTCAGTTCCCTCCGCACCTCTCTTCAAAAGAGAAGAGAAAAATCATCAGAAAGAGTGCCTCATTTACATGGATTGGGGGCAATCTGTTCAAGCTTGGCCCCGATCAGATCTTAAGGCGTTGTGTAAGGGAAGAGGAAGTCTTTGACATCCTCCTCACCTGTCATGATGGGCCTTGTGGAGGACATTTTGCATCAAAGAGAACTGCTTTCAAGATCCTGCAGGCAGGCTACTATTGGCCCACACTTCATCAAGATGTCAGAAGATATGTCAGCCAGTGTGACCAATGCCAAAGAATGGGGAAACCAACCCAAAGGGATGAGATGCCTCTCCAACCTCAAGTGACTCTTGAGCCATTTGAGAAGTGGGGCATGGACTTTGTGGGTCCAATCAATCCCTCTTCGAGGCAGAGATCCTACATCATTGTGTGTACTGACTACTTGACAAAGTGGGCAGAGACTAAAGCAATCAAAGCAGCAACAGAAGAGAAGGTGGTCGAGTTCTTAAGAGAGAACATCTTCTACAAGTTTGGATACCCAAGAGAGCTGGTGACCGATCAGGGGAGCCAGTTCACATCCAACTTGATTGAAGATCTTCTAGCTCATCACAAGATCAAGCACAGGACTTCCACCCCCTATCACCCTCAAGCAAATGGGCAGGTGGAAGTCACCAATAGAGCATTAGAAGGGATCTTGACCAAAGTGGTGAGCAGCAGCAGAAAGGACTAGGCAGATCGCCTGGTTGAGGCCACATGGGCTTACAACACCACTTGGAAGACCACCACCGGCTTCACACCTTATGAGCTGGTCTATGGGAAGAAAGCTTTGCTGTCCATTGAGTTTGAGTATAACACTTTGAGGATGGCAGCTCAGCTGGACCTAGATCTCAGCCCTGCACAGCAAGAAAGGTTATTGCAGCTGAATGGACTGGATGAGCACCGCATGCAGGCCCTCCTTCACTCAGAAGTGGTTCAACTTCAGAGAAAGGTGTGGCATGACCAACATCTCCATGACAAGCAATTCCAGCCGGGAGATTTGGCTTTGTTGTATGACTCCAGATTCAAAGATTTCAAGGGGAAGTTGAGAACCAGATGGCTAGGACCATATGTAGTGGAGCAGTGCCATGACAATGGATCTGTCCTCATTCGAACCATTGATGAGGAAGCCATTCCCATGCTTGTCAATGGGCACCGATTGAAGATCTACAAAAGACCTCTCTCAAGACAAGAGTTTATCAGCACTATGGAGAAATCTGTTTTGGTCATAGAGAAGGGTTCTGCCTCCACTGTGGGCATACCCTGAAAAAAAAAAAAAAAAAAAAAAAAAAAAGAGAAAAAAAGAGAGAAAAATAAAGATCCTTGGGTGAAAACCTCTCTGAGGCGCCCAAGGCAGGCAGTAGGGGTGAAAACCTCATTGAGGCGCTCCTATTGTCTTTCAAAAAAAAAAAGAAGAAAGTTTAAAAAAAAAAGATCCTTGAGTGAAAACCTCTTTGAGGCGCTCAGGGCAGGTAGCAAGGGTGAAAACCTCTTTGAGGCGCTCAGGGCAGGTAGCAAGGGTGAAAACCTCTTTGGGGCGCCCCTGCTATCTTTTCAAAAAAAAAAAAAAAAAAAGAGACAAAAAAGAAAAAAAACAATAAGCACAATAAAAGTTTTGCATGCAGATGTTCTATGGAGGAGAAGAAGCCTCTCCACTCCAAGCCAGGGGCCGTCATCATGCTATCAAAGGATGTCATCAACACCTCCTCTAAGAATAACAATGTTTTTCAAGGTATGTGCAATTTTTATCATGATTTGGATCTTCTACAGGAAGATACAGTTTTCTACAGGAACAGACAGTCTTCCTACAGGAAGACGCAGATCTTCTACAGGAAAGTGCAAAATTTCTACAGGAAGCTCTGTGTTCTACAGGAAACTTCTTGTAGAAGGTTGCGACGGCCAAAATGTGTTTCAAATGAAGATCTAGCGACTGAGGAGTGGATTGAATGCATGCATGCCACTGATGGCACCCCTGAACATTGCTATTATCTTGCTCTACCATCCTCGTCGCCATGCAACCAAGATCCCTGCAGCAACACAACAAAGCAATGAGTTCTCGTGAAAAAACCTCTGTCAAAGAAAAACCAAGCACTGAGAGCCATACCACATCCACGTTATGCATCAGAAGCGCTGGGATCGTGATCGAGAAGCCAGAACCGCCAGCATGCAGCATGCACCCAAGGAGAAAGGACTGTGACAAGACCCCTCGCGGGGATCCTGTAACAGTTCAACCTGCTCGAGTGAATACCGTCCACAGCACCGCCATCCGAGATAAAACACAGGCGCATGAACGCAAAACCATCCACTCCAGCGTCAGCAACCGGTAGCCATGTGCCTCCGGGTCTGTGTAAGCCGCGTGCAGCAGGTAAATCCATCATCCACAAACTGGAAATCATGTGCAGCCGCGCGCAGGTAAGTGTTCTAATCCTTCTCTCCATCAAATCGCATGGATATTACTTTGATTTGTTTTGCATGGCATAAAGGTGAATGGTTGAGCGGCCGTAAGGCCAGTTGACTGGCCACATCGGCTAGTGAAGGGATAGTCAGATGATGAGGTGGCAGCCACGACAAAGGAAACACGCAGCACGCATGTGAAGATCAGTCCCGTCAACCGAGAAACGAATTTTAACCGAAAAGGGCGGCGGCAGATCTGTGGGAATGAATGCGGCAGCAAGCGAATGTGCAGGCGGATGATGGGTGACGTCACCCAATGGTCCGGCGGGGACAACTCACCCTCCGCGCCACGAGCTGCGCCGATTCAAAATCTAATCGGCTAGATTGTGCACGTATATCCATCCACCTCCACTTCAAAACTTGAGTAACTCTTCTGAATACCTCTGCATGTCGATACGCCAAGCTTTCGGCCGACTGAACACCAGTGAAGCGCACCTCAACCGCAGTCCAACTACCATTCTCCCCGAAGTCTGCGCACTGCTCCTACAGGAACAGTTTCTACAGGAACGCAGTCCTACAGGAAGCAGTTTCTACAGGAACGCAACTCTACAGGAAGGTGAAGTATTCACGTAAGAAAAGGTGGCGGAAAAGAGATAACCCTGAAACTCCTTCTGCAATTGGTTTTCAAAGGTGGCAAGGTCATTATTCACAGTCTGGTCATAAAAAATATTGGATTGCCGTGCCTATACTATCGCTTCTACAGGATAGCAGTATAATTAGACTGTGGTCTGTGAATTCATTGCATGCTCTGTCTATAAGACCGAATTTCCTCTGTATCTACCGCCTTTGGTCAAAACCACTGTGTTCATCATGCCTGGTGGGTTTATCCGACGAGAGCCCACTGATTCAAATGCATTAAGGAGAAACCCGGCAGTGGTCGAGCTCTTCACTAGAGCACAATGGATGCCTTTTTGTGATAAACTACAGGGCTACGATGATGAAGTAGCTGAGGAATTCTTGCAGGCTCTGCAGCCTAAGTCCCAAACACTGGCCACAGTAACCTTCAGAGGTCTCAGCCTCCAACTCACCCCAGAGCATATAATTCGAATCACAGAACTGCCCATGGGTCTGCCGTGGGATAAAGAAGAGCGGAAGCAGAGCCAGCAAGCAAAGAAGGAGTTCTTCCCATCTGAGGAAGAGTTCTCTGAGGATAAAAACGGGGTGAGGAGGACCAGCCTATCACCACCATGGAACGAAGTCAGTTTGCACATTATGAAATATATTACTTGTGAAGGCCGGTTCAGTATCGTGTATGCATATCACTTCCGGCTCCTCACTGAGTTAAGGCACGGAATTGACCTTCCTGACGAGCAAAAACTAAGCATCCCTTATTATCTCCTGCAGTCCCTAATGGAGTGTACTACAAAGCTAAGACAGGGCATCCCTGATCAGATAGCCCATCATGGGTTAATAAAATTGCTTGTGGAGGATGCACTGCACTCATATAAAGTTCCCCTCTCCTGGGAATCATTTAGGAATCTAACACGAGATGGGGACATTAAAATGTTGATCGAAGATAGTGGCTCCTCCAGCACTGAAGATAAGGGAGCGGTGGCCGAGGAAAAGAAGGCTGAAGAAAAAGCTGACTCCCCCATCCTGTCAGCAAGAGAAATAAGGTCAAAAAGCAGAAGGGACAAAGTTGGGGCAGGCCATGTCAGCCCAATTACCTCTTCAGCACTCACAAGTAAACAAAAGGATCAAATCCCTGCAGCAAAGCAAGTAAAAGTAAAGACACCTACCACTACAGGAAAGGAGAAGCGAGCCTCTACAGGAAGCCCGATAACAGCTTCTACAGGAAGCACAAAAGTGCAAAAACAGGCTTCTACAGGAAGCCATGCAAAACCAAAATCCGAGAAGCAGAAGGTGGATGTTTTAGCCAGAGAGGCAGCGGCTGTATTAGCTGGCCTCAGTACGCCACCTAAGCCAAAAGGAAAGAGGAAGAGGGACCCTCCTCTCTACTTCAAAGCACGGAGAAGTGTTCGGATAAAAACAGGGAAACCACAACAGCAGTCCAGCAGCCCAATTGTCATTGAGGACACCCCTGCTTCTCCCAAAGAAAAACCCCCTCAAAGGTCACAGTTACCTACGAAAAGCGAAGCCCGAAGAAGAGCACATGGCAAGACCGAGTGGACCTGTTGGACGAGAAAACCAGGCTACAGGAAGCTGAAAACGTCCTACAGGATACCTTGGCTCGACTACAGGAAACCGAACAAAGAGAAGAAGGAGGACCCTCATCACCAAGGGCGGATGAGGCAGAACTACCTGAAGAAACAGCAAGAGAACATATACCCTAACCTGGCCCTTCGCCCAATCTGAATTCATATTATACCTTCTTGGAGGCGGGCAAGGTCATCCCACAAAAATTTACTGTACCCCTATTCTTTGAATTAGAGAAAGAAAGAGTCCGCTCCCATACATGGATGCAAATTGCCAAATCAAAGGGGGTGGGGGACATATGCCCTCTACAAGATCAGCTCAGGGAGGTCAGGAGCGAGTTCACCATGGCCAAACATGTGGCTAGTTGCCAGCAGGCACTTCTACAGGAAGAAAACCAGAAGTTAAGGTTGCAGCTACAAGAACTCAAGGCTCATTTTGGCCTATTCTACTTGCTCAAACCATTCATTTTTTATTGCTTATGCATGCATTTCTTAGTTTATTCATGTTGTTTGTAGGAAGAAGGGTAGGCACTCTATCTACGTGACTAATGCATTGTGATCCCAGGTTTTGGCATTAAAAGGGAGCAAGAGACAACGAAAAAGGAGATAAGGAGACAATGAGGTGGCACTGCTGGTTTTTAGGAGAGGATGTCCACGGTCTTGGGACATTCCTCGTGATTCCCACCAAGAACTCCGAGCTCCAATCCATCTCCCCTCCGAGCTTAAGAAGCAGCCAGCTGTCCTACAGGAACAGCAGTTATAACTGTTCTACAGGAACAGTAGTTATGACTGTCCTACAGGATCAGCAGTTAAACTCGAAGTTGGACAGCCGAGCTCCTAAAATCAAGGATAGTTGTTGGATCATCGTTTTTGTATAAGTATAGAGGCCTTAGCCTTGGATAGGTTGTTGAAACTCTCGTATTGCTATTGTAATTTTGGAGCACAGTTCAGTTTTCGTTCCTTTTTGTAAGCCAATTTGGCATGACATCAGATTATGAATAAAGAAGGCAGTTTGTGATCTAGTTCTGAGTTTCTTAAGGAGACTATAGCTCTCAGGTTAGGGCCCAACCTGAGAGCCATAGGTCCCCTCTGCTGTAGTGTTGTTTCCATTTCATTTCAGCACTTTGAGCTTTTCATTTGCACATGCAATTCGAATTACAGGTTGTTAAGTTGGTCTTTTTCATGAGTTAGATAGGAGTTGCTTATGGTGAATTTATTTCCACTTGTGTAGTGTAGCAGAGGATAGATATAATCGATTGGAGCTCCAACAAAAAGGTTGTTAAGGCTCACTGCCGTCTCATCTGGGATTGGAGTGCAGTCCATGACTAGCCACCAAAAATACGCATTTCTTTATTCCATGATTGCTGCAAACACAGTCACGTTATGTTAGATGCTTCCCTGTCATTCACACCTGCACCACACACCTTCATCACAACTTCATACACCTTTCTCTCCACGTTTTGGATTGCTGTTCATTGAATTTACAAGCACAGGTAGTTTAGGTTAATGCATTTTTGGTTTAGTGATAGTCACAAGCATTTGTTTCACTTACACTGCTCTCTCTCGTTCCATTACTTCATTCTCCATCCTGATCACGCATGCACACACATCTTCGATCCCTGCTCTGCTCTGTCATCTCCCAAAGTCTTTCACTCCTCACGTACTTCCATTCCTTAGCCCTTTCATTGCCCTAGCGCTCTATCTCCCAACCTACTCCCTACATTCACTCCCTATCCTATTCCTCCACTTCTACAGCCATCACCAGCCTCATTCCTACCTTACACATCCCCCCCCTACCATTCCATTACTCCTCCATCACTCCAAACACTCACGGTAGGTCATCCTGTAGCCATTTGTAGACATCCTGTAGAAAACAGAGTATCCTGTAGGATCCTCCACAGCCATCCTGTAGGAGGCCACTCTCTCGGTTGCTGAGCATCTGAATGCGAGGAACCTCTGTGGATGGATGCTAAGGATCCCTAGGGACCTCTCCTAGCCTCCCCAACCTACCCCACGCTTTCCTTCCTTCTCCATCCCATCTGCACAACCAAACCCTAGTTAGCACAAGATCACAATCATTCCACACACTTAAAGGAAAAATACAAAAACATATCTTTCATGATGCAAGTAGTTTAGATCCATGCATTTGCACTTATTAGAGGTAACAGCAGCATTGGTAGAAGTTTCATTCACATTTCTTGCATTGTAGAGGTTAGACTAGTTAAATTAGGGTTTCCTAGGTTTACATGCTTTGATTTGCTTTCAGTTCATTTTTGTCAAGTAGAGTAGCTTTCCTTTGAGATTAGCTTTCGTCCATCAATTAGCAAGCTTCTTCTGAGAGCCTATAGAAGTTGGCTTGAGCCCTAGCGGACTTGTGCCAGCTGACCAAGTGACAGCTGCGACAAGAGCTAGTACTTGTGCATATAGCACCGTCGCTTCCAAGTTTGTACGAACTACCGGGTTGATAAAATGAGAGACAGGAAGCCCCAGGAGTTGTAGCATTATTGCTACAATACTGGAGCTCACCAGATCCCGCAACATGGATATTACAGATGGAGCAATTTTTCGATCTCAATAATGTGCAAAACACACAAAAGGTACATATGGCAACTTTATATTTGGAACCAAATCAGTTTGTATGGTATCAATGGCTTTGCTCTCGTAAACACTTTATCACTTGGGCAATTTTTACGGAAGAATTGATAGCACATTATGAGGATACAAAAAGCAACACTTTTTTTAGCCAATTGATAAGTCTCAAACAAAAGGGTTCAATAATGGAGCACATTGAGGAGTTCCAAAAATTGAACATAAGGGTAAAAGATATTCTAGAGGAGCATAGGATTGATGTGTTCATAGGGTCTTTAAAGGATAATATCCAACATGATGTTCGCCTTTGGGAACCTGATTCCTTAGAGAAGGCATTCAGGTTAGCAAGAAAAATGGAAAGTAAAATTATGGCAACCAGGAAGCATACCACTCACAACTATAAAGACGGAAGTGTTGTTGCCGCTAGTCTTCCACAACCTATAAGGTTGACACCACAACAATTGGAAGAAAAAAGAGCAAAAGGGCTTTGTTACAGTTGTGATAGAAAATACACTAAAGGTCATAAGTGTGCCGAGAAGAAATTATTCTACATATATTGTGAAGAGGAAGAAGAAAAGGAGCAAGAAAGGTCACAAGAAGAGGATATACTCCAGGAACAAAGCCTAGATAAAGAAGAAATGAATACGACCATACCTTGTAATGCATTGGCGGGAATTAACACTCCTCAAACCATCAAGATAGAAGGACAAATCAAGAAGAAAAAGGTAATAGTGTTGATTGAGAAGTACCCACAATTTTATTCATTGTAAGGTAGCAAGAGAATTGAATTGCTTCTTATATCCAGCACCAGAGTGTCAAGTGATGGTTGCAAATGGAGGAACAATAAATTGCTCAGGAAAGTGCCATAATATCAAGCTATCCATGGGAGAATATGTATTAACTAGCCCAATGCTTTCCATTCCAATGGGAGGTGCTAATGTTGTACTGGGAGTCCAATGGCTACAATCCTTGGGTACAATAGCTTTTAATTTTAAAGAACTTTTCATGAAATTTTCTGTGGAAGGAAATGAAGTTGAATTAAGGGGTATTGCAGGGAAACCAGGAAAGATAATCAGCTCTAACGGTATGACAAAGCTTCTAAAAAAGGAACAAAGAGGTGTAATTGCACAATTATGTTCGCTAGATGTGTCCACAGTGGAATCATCTATTTCTCCAGATCTCCAAAAAGTCTCGGACAATCATTCCAAGGTATTTGAGACTCCCAAAGGTCTCCCACCTATTCGTGATCATGATCATGCTATTCATCTGATTCCAGGAAGTGTTCCTCCAAACATCAGGCCGTACAGATATCCCTATGCCCAAAAGAGTGAAATTGAACGTATGGTTGCAGAAATGTTAGAGGCTAGTATAATTCAACCAAGTCAAAGTTCTTTCTCTGCTCCAGTCGTATTGGCGCACAAGAAGGATGGATCATGGCGCATGTGTCTGGATTATAGGGAGCTCAACAAGCTCACTATTAAAGATAAGTTTCCCATTCCTGTCATTGATGAATTACTGGATGAATTGCATGGATCAATTTACTTCACCAAGTTGGATCTTTGTTCAGGATATCATCAAATTAGAATGAATATTGAAGACATTCCAAAAACAGCATTTAGAACTCATGAGGGTCATTATGAATTTTTGGTCATGCCTTTTGGCCTTACCAATGCACCTTCAACATTTCAAGGTTTGATGAATTCAATTTTCAAACCATTCCTTAGAAAATTTGTGTTAGTATTTTTTGATGATATACTAATCTACAGCAAGTCTTGGAAGGATCATGTTGAACATGTTGATAGGGTGCTACAACTATTGGAGGAGAAACAATTATATGCAAAAAGATCCAAATGTTTCTTTGGAGTACAAGAGGTGGAATATCTGGGTCATATTGTATCTCATGAAGGAGTTAAGGTAGACCCTAGCAAAATTAAAGCCATTAAGGAATGGAAAATTCCCACATCCATAAAGCATCTACGAGGATTTCTCGGGTTGACAGGGTATTATCGCAAGTTTGTTAAGAATTATGGGAGAATAGCAGCACCTCTAACAACAATATTGAAGAAAGATGCATTTTCATGGACTCCAGAAGCAACAAAGTCATTCGAACATCTTAAAGAGGCAATGTGCCAAGCACCGGTCTTAGCTACACCGGACTTCACAAAAACCTTTATTGTGGAATGTGATGCTTCAGGAAATGGAATTGGTACTGTTTTAATGCAAGATGAAAGACTCATTGCTTTTGAAAGTCGTCCAATCAAGGGAAAGTTTTTACACAAAGCTATTTATGAGAAGGAAATGTTGGCAATACTCCATGCACTTAAGAAATGGTGACCCTACCTAATGGGAAGACACTTCAAGGTAAAAACGGATCATGATAGCCTTAAATAATTTTTAGAACAAAGATTATCCTCTGAAGAGCAACAAAAGTGGGTCACAAAGATGTTGGGTTATGACTTTGAAATCATCTACAAAAAAGGGAAGCAAAATGTGGTGGCAGATGCACTCTCAAGAAAGGATGAGGATGTGGAACCATTGTTGTGCGCCATTTCTATTATCCAACCAGATTGGATAAACGAAGCAAGGGAGAAATGGAAGAATGACGAAGAAGTGTGGGCACTTATTCGAAAGTTACAACAAGATTCCAGTATGTCTGATACATTTAGCTGGAAAAATGATTGGTTATGGTACAAAGATCGCTTATACCTCTGTAAGAATTCCCAGCTAAAACAAAAGATTCTTATGGAATTGCACACTTCTCCCTTAGGAGGGCACTCAGTATTTTTAAAAACTTACCACAGGGTTAAGAAGGAATCTTTTTGGGATGGCCTTAAATCAGATATTCAAAAGTTTGTGGCAGAATGTTTGGTTTGCCAACAAAATAAAGTTGAAACAATTAAGACACCGGGTCTATTACAACCTTTATCCATTCCAAGCCAACGTTGGGAGGAGGTTTCAATGGATTTTATCACAGGTTTACCCAAGTCTGAGGGAAAGAGTGTCATCATGGTGGTAGTTGACAAACTTACCAAGTATGCACACTTTTGTGCATTATCACATCCATTTAAAGCCAGTACAGTTTCTACTGCATTTATGGAAACAATTCAAAAGCTACATGGAAACCCAAAGATTATTGTAAGTGACAGAGATCCCATTTTCACTGGAAATTTTTGGACAGAATTATTTTCTTGTCTTGGTACTCAGTTAGCTCATAGCTCATCTTATCATCCTCAATCTGATGGGCAAACTGAGATAGTAAACAAATTCTTGGAAGGATATCTTCATTGCTTTGTATCTGATAAGCAGACACAATGGGTCAAATGGTTGCCTCTGGTTGAATGGTGGTATAACACTTCCTTCCATACAACAACAAAAATGACCCCATTTATGGCACTTTATGGGTATCAGCCACCATCCATCACATCATATTTAAGAGAAAATTCTAAGGTTCAAGGAGTGGAACATCACCTTGAACATCAACAACAAGTCCTCCAACTCTTAAAGGATAACCTCATGTTGGCACAGAATAGAATGAAACAACAGGAAGATCAACATCGTAGCGAAATAAGTTTTGATGTAGGTGATTGGGTATTCCTACGGCTACAACCATATAAGCAAATGTCCCTCAAGCAAGCTAAGAAGGATAATAAATTATCACCAAAGTATTATGGTCCATATAAGGTGTTGCAAAAGATTGGTACTATGGCATACAAATTGGAGCTTCCTGCAGCTTCTCAATTGCACCTAGTTTTCCATGTTTCATGTTTAAAGAAGGTTATAGGCAACAAGATCCCAGTTCAAACAATATTGCCAGAACTTGACGAGGAAGGAAAAATTATATTGGAACCAGAAGCAGTCACAGAAACAAGAACTTGACAGCTACGAAATCGATCAATTTCGGAGTATCTTATCAAGTGGAAGAACTTATCCGCTGAAGATTCCACATGGGAGGATGAGAATTTTATACAGAAGCATCCGGAACTTCTCAAGCGTTGAGGAAAACACTTTTTTGAAGGAGAGGGGCATGTTGGGTCCCTATAATACTAGTGATTACCCCATTACTATTGTAGTTGTACCCCTTATTAATATTGTTGTGCCCCTATTATCCCCATATTGTTATTACTGTACCCCATAGAATCCCTCTATTGTTATTTTTGTGGATTTATATTATTATTGTTAGGTCAGCTGGGTTATATTGTGACTCCTTAGACTCCTATATATAGAAAGGAGGTTTTGTCATTTGAATCATCCAAGAATTGTTCATTTATGTAATGTAAAGGAGGTTGCCCCCTCGAAGAGGCTGAATTCTAAGGCGTTGATCTATCTTTTCTATCTTTTTCTTGAGCTGGTTTCATAACAAGGGGAGTATGATGGAGTCAATTTGTGGATAAATGAGAGGATTTGGAGTTTATGCAACTTCTTTTCCTTTAGGAGGCATTCTGTTATTTGAATTCAAAGCTAAAAGTGACAGAAATTGGAAAAATTGGGCTGAAACACAGTGATAATATAATAATAGTGCAAGAGAAAATGGATTAGGTGGAAATGGATCTCGACTTGGCGCTAAACAAAATTAAAAATTCAGTTGAATGATGAATATGTGGTTTTGGCTGCAAACAACAATTATCCAGTGAATTATGGGAATGCATTGTGTAATGGTTTTTATGAAAATCAGGGTTTATAATGAATAAGATGGAGTGGGTCTGTTAATCAATGGTTAAGTCCTTAGTAATTCTCCAACAGGGCTGATAAACGGTTAGGTGGAATATTAATGTGTGAGGGGTGGCGAATTAATGGATAACAAGCAAGAGACGGTAGCTGATTGGACAGAGGAAGTGACATGGGAGCAGACGTGGACTACGACATAGGAGCGGTGGTAAATGGTTGAATGAAAACCGCATTTAGGAGTAAGTTGGAGTGGTAAGATGTTTCGGGATTTTATGTCCCGAATAACTAGGATGGGGGAAAAGCAGTTTCGGAGGGCAGTTTCCAAAATTGGCGACTTCGGACCCCCCCCCGACCGATAATGTTCGGAAGGCATGGGAGGGCCGAGGAGTGATGTAGGCCATCGAATCTTAGGGGAATGTGTAGGATGAAGAAGAACGTGAGTGAGGTTTAATATCGGGTTGGAAAGTGATGGTGGGGTCAAGGGTTATGACGAATGTGACATGCGTGGGGCATTGGCGAATGAATGGATAACACATAGATATTACACCATAACATTGATTCTTTGTAAATAATGTTTAATTTAAACCGTTCATTATATGCACATGTACGTAATGTTCTGACTTTAGGATAAAAATCCTTTCATGCTCCAATGGTAATTCATTTGTCTACCTACCCTTATCTTTCCTAACATTTTTTCACAGTCTTAGTCACCTAAGTGCATTTAGACTAGAAACTCAACATTTTCCTTTTAATGATTAATCTACTTCTATCCCTTATTGCTTCCATTGGCTCAGATTAAACTATTGAGCCAATTTTATTTGCTACCTATTGACAAAAATTTAAATCAAATCCAATCATGATTAAACTGTATAATTGGATTGTATGAACTAGTGTGGCATTTAAACAATCTGCACACAACTTTTTATTTGCAAAAATAAACTTGACTAAGAGTAGTGGCATTTGGATTTGCAACACTTTCAGAATTTATTATTTTTTCTTTTATTTCTAATCTAACATTTTATTTTTGCCTTCCTTTTTTAGGGCATCTATTCTAACATTTTATTTGATATGGACTTTTTCATCAAAATATGCCTAACATTTTTTGATTCAATATTCTTTTTCTCCATATCCTATCTTAACAGTTTTTAAAATATATTTTCATTTTTTGACTAATTGATGCTAACTTACCAAAACCAAAAAATGCTACAACATTGGCTCCAACTGGGGACTGCTTTCTCCTGTAGAATGCAGAGAACCTGCAGATCCATGTGCCTTCTCCTCGAGCTATGGAGTCTTTGTTGTGAAAAACTCACAGTGACAGTTTGAAAAGTAAAATAAACTAGACTTTTTACAATGATAGTAATGAAATCTACTTCAACTTCTTAGTACTGAATGTAATGTTTGAGAAACCTTCCATTAACAAGATAAGTGGAATATATTCCCTCAATATTTTGTAGCACAAAAGTGTTGTTTCCCTTTACTTCAGCAATAGCTAGAGGTCCAAACCATAGGTTGTCAAACTTGCCATGTTTTCCCTTGTCTTCTCTTCTAAAATCCCATATTAGGACTAGATCACCTTCCTTGAAGCCCCTTTCCCTGACTCTTCTATCAAACAGGCTCTTCATCTTATTCTGATACTTTTTCAATCTGTATTGAACTTCATCTCTATTTTCATTTAGTTCAATAATTTTTATTTATTCTCCTTGAAAAATCATCAGTTGAATCCTGCAGAAACTTCAAAACAGGGAAGGCCAAGTTCATAGGGAAAATTGCATCTTTCCCATAGACTAACTGAAAAGGAGATTTTACAGTGGATCTCTTTGGAGTAATCATGTTTTCCCAGACTACATAAATTAGGTGAGAGTCCCAACTCTTTTTATGATCTGCTAAAGTCTTTTTGATCACATTTACCAGACTTTTATTGGATGATTCTGCAAGACCATTACCTTGAGGATAATATGGAGTTGAATGATGTAGCGGAATCTAATATTTCTGGAAAAACTCAATCATTTTAACACTGGAAAATGTTGTGGCATTGTCAATAACAATTTGGGTTGGGCAGCTGAACCTAGATAAGATGTTTTCTTCAATGAATTTGATTACTACTGAATCAATAGCATTTCTTACTGGAATTTCTTCCACCCATTTAGTAAAGTAGTCTGTTGCAGTGAGGATCCATCTATGCTGATTGCTTGAAGTAGGATGAATCTCTCCAATAAAATCTAATCCCCATTGGAGAAAAGGTGTTGAGACTATTGTAGGGATCAATGGAAGAGCTGCTAGTTTTTGCTTACCAACAAACATCTGACAAGGAACACAACTCCTGGCTTTTGCTCCTACTTGTAAGAACAATGTTGGCCAATAAAATCATGCCCTTAATATCTTATATGCTATTTCTCTCCAAGCATAATGTCCTCCACAAAATCCTGTATGAAACTGATCAATGATCCCTTCAGTCTCTTATTCTATTAAACATAATAACAAGATATTGAGTGGGTCTTTCCAGTATAAATTTGCATTTATGATACAATATTTGACTGCTTTCAATTTGAGAGTTTTACATTGAATTTTAGAGAATGAAGCTGGACATTCAAAATGGATTAAGAAATTTACAATATCTTGATACCAATTTGATAAAAGATATTTCTCATCAATGTGTAAAGAGATGGTTTGATTTGAAGGTAAAGGTTCTTGTGGATTATTCTCTTTAGGATGATGGGAAGGTTCTTGAGGATTCTCCTCATTCAGATTTTGGGAAGGTTCTTGTGGAATTTCCCCTTTTGCATAGAAAGAAGGTTCTTGTGAATTCTCCCTTTTGCATAGACAGAAGGTTCTTGTGGATTCTTCCCTTGTATTTCCAAAACAAAGTTGATGCCCAACACTTTACAGTTAGATTCAGCTAGAAGCTTAGCTAATCCTTGACCCTTTACTAGCTTTGTGGTTTTTATAGTTAGATCAAACTCCAGTATCTGAGTGATCCGTCTACCCCTCTTCCCATCAGTGTCTGGTTGGATTAAAATAGTTTTAACAGCGCTGTTAGGAACATAACCAGTAATGGGAGAATGCAGGACATACATCCTGAATGATTTGAGGGTTTGTATAAGGGCATAGGCTTGCTTCGCAATTATTTCATACTTAGGCTCGGAATCTCTCATAACCTTACTGAAAAAGGCTATAGGTTGGTCATGGGAATCTTCATTCTTTTGTAATAAAACAACAGCAAGGGTTGTTTTAGAGGCAAAGGAAAAGATACTGAATGGTTTGGTATAATCAGGGTTGGCCAAGGTTGGAGCTTCAGAGATAGCTTTCTTGATTTTATCAAATGCATACCTGGAAGAGACAGTCCATTTAACTTCATGATCCTTTCGGAGCATATCAGTTATGTCTTTTACAATTTCAACATAATTCAGGATGAACCTTCTTAAAAAAATTAATCTTGCCTAGAAAAGCTTGAATCTCTTTCTTATTTCTAGGTAATGACAATGTTTTTATAGTAGAAACACATTTGGGATCAATCACCACCCCTTATTTTGAGATTATATGGCCTAGCAGCTTTCCTTATTTGATAGCAAACAAAGACTTTCTAGGATTCAGGGAAATTCCAAATTTCCTACACCTGTCAAAAACCTTCATCAAGTTCTTTAGATGTTTCTGATCAGAATTAGAAAAAATAGTTATGTCATCAAGATAAATGACTACAAATTTGTTTACCTGACCCACAAAATCTATGTCCATAGCTCTTTGAAAAGTTTCTCTAGCATTGGACAAGCCAAAGGGAATTTTAGAATACATAAATGTACCCCAGGGTGTTGTAAAAGTTGTCTTCTCTTTGTCTGCTGGATCAACATTTATCTGATTATAACCTGAAAAACCATCAAGCATAGAAAGTCTTTGTGCTCTGAAACCATCTGAAGTAACTAATCCATTTTGGGTAAAGGGTAGTTATCTTTTAATGATGCTTTATTCAAATTCCTAAAGTCCACACAAACTCTGATTTCTCCATCCTTCTTTCTAATAGGAACTAAATTGGAAACCCAATTAGAGTATCTAAGAGGCACAATAATATGGGCATCTAGAATTATCTTGATTTCCATTTCTACAGTTGGTGGAAGAACTGGATTAATCCTCCTAAGATTCTGTTGATAAGGCTTAGCTTCTGGTTTTAAAGGAATCTTATGTTGTATTAGTGATGTATCATAAGTTTTTAGATAAGCATAGGTCCAGGAAAAAACATCCTTATATTTTTCAAATAATTTAAGATATTGAGTTTTGATTTGAGGATCTAAGGACGCACATATTTTGATGTTCTTAACCTCATCATTTGTTCCAATATTTACTTCCTCTATGTCATCTTGTGGAGAAATTGACTGTGGGTTTCTTAGGACATCATTTTGATCAAATAATTTCTCTAAAGGAATGAGACCTTTGGGAATAAAATTGTTAGACAATTGTATGATGTCATGATTGCCAATTTTTGAATTGAAACTTGAACTGTCATTTTCATTTGTTTCTGTTCTATCTTCATCAATTTGTAGAACTGAAAATTCATCTATAACCTGCAGAAAAGATTTTAGTTGTTGATCATCTTCAAATATCTGCCAGTATTTTAGATTGTCTGGGATGGATGGCCTGTATTTGACTTGTATTTGATAGAATACATCTGTTTGATCAGGAATTTTAAATGAACTAGCAGAGGTAGCTAGGGAATCTACATGAATATTCTCATCTCTTGGGATATAAGTCAAATTAAAAGCATTAAAGAAATTTTCAACTGAGTCCCAAACCTCATTTCGATATGATCTAAGCCTAGGATGTTTTGTTTGACAAAGATTCCTAATTTTTTTAACAATGAAGTGAAAAAACTGAGTTTTTGTACCTTTAAACTTTTGGCTAGCTACAGTCCTATAAGGAAAGCCTCATATTCTGCTACATTATTGGTAACTTCAAAATCAAGTTTACATGATTGCGTAATGTTTTCCTTTTTTGGTGAGATTAATACTACCCCAAATCCTGCTCCATATTTTGTACAAGAACCATCAAAGAATAACTTCCATACATCAGATTGTTTTGGTTTAGGGTTTTCAATTATATCTTCATTTTTTACTCGAGAGTCATGTGTTTGGTTTGAAGAGAGTTGAAAACATCCAAAATATTGATCAATTGCATAAATGGCATGGTTCTTTGGTTGATCTGTTTTGCAGATAGTGTGTACAAATCTTACCTCTCTATATAACCTAAGTTGTTCTACCCCGTAGACTGGAATAGTGGCATAAGACATGTCCATTTGAGGAGTTCCCCCTAATTTGGCACAACAAGACCTTGAAAGGAGCATTCCAAATTTGGGATGGATATCTATGACAACTATATCTAACACTACACATTTTACTGGGATTTGAGCTAGAGTGACTGCTAAATCCTTAATCAATCCTAGACAAGGCACCCTTTTTTAATCAATGGTGTACAAATCATGATAGGATCTAGTTATGTCAAGATTTAAATGATCCATGATAGTCTTTGGCATGAGATTATGTGATGCTCCAGAATCAAGCATACAATTGCTTAGCATTGAATCATTTTTCTTTAGAGTCACATAGAAAGGGGGCACTATTTCATCTATCACATCTGAGCTATGACCAAAAACCACTGCTGGTTTTTCATCTTGAAGACTAATAACATCACTTTCAACACAACTGAGGTGTTATGTATCCATTTGGAGACTTGATTTTTGCATCCAGGGTTTTTAGGAAGTTGTGAAAGTGGTATAGGAATTTTAACTCTTTCTAACTCCTTTTCAACATTAAATGCAGTTAAGAAAGTTTTTTCAATTGGAGCTGTATTAGTTGTCTAATTTAATGGTCGAATAATAGTTGTCTGAGTTTCAAAATATTTGGTAAGAGGTTCAATTGTTGGAGTTTCCTTGCGAGGTCTTCCAAGGCCAGGTCTAGGTCTAACATCATATCTTTTGTTCAGCTCTGCAATTAGGAATTCAGAGAAGGCATGGTATTTGGAAGCTTGTGAGGAATCTTGGTCTTCTTGAACCTGATTTTGTTGAGAGAGAGGAATAATAGCGGTCTAACCAAAAGAGGTATCCATATTGTTAATGTCTTCAGTGATAGTCATAGTATTTTCATTGGGTTGTTGATCATCTATCAGTAAAGGAGTTGGAACCTGCTGATCATTACTAGGCCTTTGAAGAATTTGTAATGGTGGATTTCTTTTGTATTGACCTTGATTTTGATTTTGAGGTCGAGTGACTGTTTGTTGAACTGTTCTAGGTTGAGTCTCAATCTTGGAAATTCTATTAGATAAATTTCTAAGAATTGATGTTATCTTATCTATTTTAGAATCTTCAGTTTTAGTCTTAGAGGAAGTAGAGGCCTCTTGACTAGATTTAAGTTTTGTTTGGGCCTTTTCCTCTTTAACGTTTAAAGTGGCTGAGGCTGCCCTATTTTCTTCCACCTCTATAGCATTAGTTTGCATGTATTCAAGAGTTCTTGAAGTTCTTTCTCTTAAAATTACAACAAAATCATCTTCAAAGGCTTTTGAGAACCTAGATTTGGCTGCTGCTACAGGAGGTTTACAATCAGGGGGCATCTTATGATAAAGTTTGTTGAAACTTTTGATAAAATCAGAGACAGGTTCACCAAATTTTCTTTTAAGTTCTTCAAAATTAGTCAAAAAGTAAAGAGAATATTTTTTCACTCGCCATTGTTTTTTAATATATTTGTTAACTCTTCCCAATTTCTAATGGAATTTGGAGGTAAATGCGTAAACCAAGTTCTCACATTTCCCTAAAGAGACTGAAGAAAAAACCTCATGTAAACATTTTCTTGTTCTATTTTCATGTTATCTGCAAAGTCTAGAAATGCTTGAAGATGGTCTTCAGCTGAGGGACCAGTTTCTCCATTATACCTAGGAAGGTGCTTTAAATATCTAGGAGGGAAAGCATCAAGGTTTGGAGGTAAAACTAAAGTTGCATATCTTGCCTGTACAATGGGTTGGAATGCCATACTAGAAGGTAGTGTACGAGGTGTTTGTATAGAAGAAGAAGAAGATGATGATGATGGTGATAGAGAGGGTGAATGACTATGTGGAGGTGAAGAAGGAGGGGATAAACAAGGAGGAGACGTCCTAAAAGATTTTAAAGGAGTTTTAATAACTAACTTGTGGACCTGAGAATGAATATCCTCTTTTGTTTCAAAGAGTGTATTTGAATATATAGAAAAGTTCCCTTCAGGTTGTTTAGAAGGAGAAGATTCAAGGTGTTGAGAAGTGGAAGGGAATGAATAAGTAGTTGGGGATATGAAATATGTAGGTTTGTATTAAGGTAAATGAACACCCAGGTTAGACTTAGATTTAGGTGATCCTGGTGGAAGTAAGGGTTATGGATGAGATTCAAGTGAATGAATAAGGAAAGCTGGTTTAAAATCAACTCCCCTATCTAAAATTTCAGCAACCCTAGGTGATAAATGAGTCCAATCTTGATTGGATGGAATATCACTATAGGGATCAAATTGTAATATATCTTCAAACTGCAAGGCTAAAGAGGAAGAAGATGGTTGATGTATCCTTCTAGAACTGGCCTTTCTCACAAGTCTTTCTGGATCTGACAGAGGACTAAGTGTGTCAAATTCAGAATGGGATCTAGTGTGCTTAAAAGGTGCCAGTTTGGTACAGTGGAGTCTCTAGGTGAAAGATTTTGACCTATCTAGACCTCTATTCACCTTAAAGGAATAGGATTTATGTCGTTGACGCAGATGGTCAGCTATCATGCCAGGGCATCTAAGATATTTGTTTTGGGGAGTTTTGTTTTAATTTTTGGAGGACCAATGTATGAAATATATTCAAAACAGTGATGACTAAACTTCTCGAATAATACTAATATTAAACAAAGGGATGCTATAACAATCCAAACAGTGATTTATCTTATCTAGTGATGAGTAGAAACAAAAATATAATATGACTATTACAATTTTCAAAAAGAAAATTAAATAACCATAAGTGAGAAAACCTTCAAACAATGTTCATAAAGTTTGACAAAATATGCCTAAGATTACAAAGATACTGATGATTTTATGATTTAGAGGGAATTACTTAAACAAACAGTTTTTATAATTCGTTCTCTTTAAAGATGATCACTTCAGAAAGCTTATAAGAGTGAATTGAAACTAAATTACTCCTATCTTGTTATCTTTGTAAAACTTAAGAATATGAAGGAAACACAGTGAATGAAAACTAGAAAACTTACAAGGAATACAAAACTGTATGAATCGAAATTCAGAATCCTTTGCTTTGGTATTAATGATTCAGAAAAAGCTGAGTACATTTAGTGCTTACAAATGTTTCTCCAAGGCTGCAACCCTTAATAACTCGTTAAAGAGAGTTATTTATACAATCTTAGAGCTAAGAAAATATCTTAAACAAATTTACAAAAATATATTTATACAAAATAAGGAATATCAACTAACAGTCGATCTGTCACCATTTTGGTGTTGAATTGTTGATGATTGTCCCTGGAAATGCTGAATGCTGCTGATGACTGTCCCTAGAAATGATGAATGCTGCTTGATCCTCCCTTTAGTCAAGTAAATCAATTAATTGTTCCCAACGTTTCTTATCTGGGATAGATAACTTAGTCACCCTTCGATAAACTTCATCCATTTCTATATATTTAGTAAAAGTGGGTTTCACTAAAAATATATGTCTGATTTCATTTAGGATGAAAAAGGTATCTCTAAGTGCATTTAGCACAACCCTTGGTGTTGTTGCACCTCTTATGTTTGAAACTATAGCTGCATGGGTGCTTACCTCTGCAAGTTTTCGGACATAGTCTTCAATGGGCATTAATTTATCATTTATCACCATCATAGAGGGCAAGCCCTTGCTGGTCAAGGGTTCCAACCCATTGAAAAAACATTGAACTATGACATTAATACTGCTGCATTTTTCCTCCCACTGAAGAATGATATTTTTCTTTGTAATAATCTACTTTACTTCTAGTATAGTTTCTGTCCTGTCATTAATTCCTAATTCTTCAAGCTCATAGCTATCTTTAGTATTCATAAACTTGATTATTTCAGTGACAACTTCTGGCATGTCCTCAAGTTCCTTGAAGATGGTTTCAATAGTTTCCTGAGCTTTCTCCAACAAGTCCTTTTGATCAAATATTATCCTAATATAAGGCCATATATATCTGATTGATTCAGTGATCTCTTCCCATAACATTTCCTTTACCAAACCCAGTTTAATTTCAAGGTAAGATTCTTTGATTTCTTTCTACAATACCTCAATTTGGCTTTTTTCCCTCTGCAACTCAGCTGCATGTGAACTGTCTGCAACTGTTGTAGTGTCTTCAGTTGATCTTGCAATTTCTTCATTTCCTCTGTCTGAATAGACAGATTCTAAATAGCTTCAAAAAGTTGTCTAGCTCCTATTGTTGTTCCTGTAGTTGTTGTTGTGCCTGAGCCAGAAGCTGTATTTATAGAGACTGCTATAAGAGGAACTACATCCATTGGAATATTGGCCCTTTTTACAATTTCCTCTTTCTCTTTGATAAGTTTCTCCATTTTCTCCTCCATCTGTTTTATTTGCAGATTTTGTTCCATGATGAGCTTCATCATGTCAGATTTCTGAGTTTCAACTTCTTCAATCTCTTTAGCCATTGGGTCCTCTGAAGCTGGAAATTTTAGCTACTTCCTTAATGCTGAAATCACAGTATTTTTTGTCTTGACAAGTTCTTCTGCAGCCTTTATATAAGAGGGATCATATCCCATCTTCAGCACCAGATCTTCCAAAGCTTCTATCTTGGTGTCTTTGGCCAATGATGAAACTTTCTCAAGCTTAAGCTGTGACTGTGTGTTAGCCAAGGTAACCTGCATTTTGGATAGGATCATGGAAGTGTTAGTTAAAGTAGAAGCAATCATTTGGCCTATTTTTTTTATATCTCAATTTGGTCAATTGGATGTACATCTTTAACATCAAGTTCAAAGGATGTTTGCTTCTGGAAATGTGCAGCAGTCTTGGGTAATGGAATCTGAGCTTGTAAGAAAGCCATCTACATTTTACCTTTCTCAGAGTCAAAGACTGAAACAAGTCTGGCTTGAGAAATAGAAGAATGTTTCCAGAACTGAGTATAAGTATTCAACTTTAACTCCTCATTTTTCTTCTTAATTTCACTAAAGACATGAAAAATGTCATCTTCTTTATCCTTTTGACTACTTTCACTGGTCTGAATCACCTGTTGTTCATGAGATGTGGTGGAATGAGTAGGAGACTGAATAGTTTGTCCACCAGACTGTGTAAAAAGAGAGGTTTCTCCAAGTCCATCAAATGTTGTTTTCTGTAACTCAATAGTTGCACTAACCTTGGAAGAGAGCCTAGGTCTCTTCTTTCTATGTACAATTCTAAAACCTTGACTTGATGCTTCAGTTGTAGGGGATGATTGTTCTTCCCTCCCTCGTTTAGCTATCTTTTCCTGTGCAAGTGGAGTTTGTACATTGGAAGTAGAGACTGCCTGTTCTTCAGCTTCTTGAAGGGTGTTCTCCTTCCACTCTAATTGATTTTTGTACTGCTCTATTTCAGGCCTGGAAGTATGATGGTATGCAGTGAACTTGTTTTCAACTCTGAGCCTAGAAATCACTCCCATTGGGTCATAATACCAAGTGAAGCTGAGGCCAAACTTCATTTTCTTCAATAACCTGTCTGCTTCTTCTCCTGTTGCTCTAGTATTACAGATGAATGGACCAACCTGAGCCTTTAGCTTGAATTGTGATTTCTTCTTTGCAGCCACAAAATGTATTTCATCTGCATTTAACCTTTGCCTAATATATTCTAATGCAAAAATTCTGATAGGGAGGTACTTAGGAAGCTTGTAGGGTGGAAGCTCACAGCCATAGACTCTGATCTCTGTATAATTTTGGTAAAGATACCAATCTCCTGTTGTGGCTTGATCAACCAGCTGCAACACTTTCACAATTTCATCACTTATTCTTGGTACTGGAGTGCTGCTCATAAGATTAATGGCTGGATGAACAAACAATTCTATGAATTGTTTATATGTAAATTCTTCCTTCTCCTTCATTCCCATAGAAGTCCAAAAGATCACTGATTGTTGGTTGCCTTCTTCATCTAGCTTTTGCAAGGTGAATGGAAACTTGTCTCCCTAAAAATATATAAAAAGATATACAAGTACTGAAGCATACTTGAATACCTCTTCAGTATTGAACTGGACAAATTGTTCATGAATGGCCTCAGCTAGAAATTGGCTAAAGTTATAACGAAAAGTGGGTTTGGAACCAACAGAAAAGATAGATAAGAAACCAATGATGGCTTCATTCACATATTGATCATAATTCTAACCAAGAAGATAAGAAAAACGGTGGTAATTTTCTTGGTTCTGTCTGGGAATATAGATGAATCATAGGGAGGGTTTCTTTTAGGCAAAGGGCTATCTACAACTAGGAAAGGTTCTAGAGTTTGAGCTATTTTAGTGAAGTCTAGCTTTTGATAGGCCTCTGTTAGTCTTTCATGAGAAAAAGGATGGGTTGGCACAATAGTTGGGGCTTGCAACATCTGCTTAATGGACTGAGCATTGATGGAGCACAAAATTTCTCCTGTAGGTGAGATGATAGCTCTTTGAATAGGGTCATAGGATTCATGGCATTTCCTGACAAATTCAGGTGCTCTGTGTATCTAAGGGAAGCTGTAATGAGAAAGGTGGGAGTCCCAAAGTACTATTTCATATGTTTGATCAACTAATTGATCCTCCATCCAGCATTACATTCAAACAAATCGAATTCAGACAAAGACTCATTTATTTTACAGTCTCTATCAACCAAGGGAGTATGATGGAATTCAATTTGTGGATAAATGAGAGGATTTGGAGTTTATGCAACTTCTTTTCCTTCAGGAGGCATTCTGTTAATTGAATTCAAAGTTGAAAGTGACAAAAATTGGAAAAAATGGGCTGAAACACAGTGATAATATAATAACAGTGTAAGTGAAAGTGGATTAGGTGACCTGGATGTCGGCTTAGCACTGAACAAAATTGAAAATTCAGTTGAATGATGAATCTGCGGTTTTGGTTGCAAACAACAAGTATCCAGTGAATTATGGGAATGCACTGTGTAACGGTTTTTATGAAAATCAGGGCTTATAATGAATAAGATGGAGTGGGTCCGTTAATCAATGGTTAAATCCTTAGTTATTCTCCAACAAGGCTGATAAACGGTTAAGTGGGATATTAATGTGTGAGGGGTGGTGAATTAATGGTTAACGGGAAAGAGATGACATCTGATTGGATAGAGGAAGTAACATGGGAGCGGACGTGGATTACGACGTAGTAGCGACAGTAAATGGTTGAATGAAAACCGCATTCAGGAGTAAGTTGGAGTGGCAAGCTATTTCGGATTTTAAGTCCCGAATAACTAGGATGGGGGAAAAGCAGTTTCGGAGGGCGGTTTCCAAAACTTCTGACTTCGGACCCTCCCCCCTCGCCCCGTTGATAATGTTCGGACGGCATGGGAGGGCCGAGTAGTGATGTAGGCCATCGGATCTTAGGGGAATGTGTAGGATGAAGAATAACATGAGTGAGGTTTAATATCGGGTCGGAAAGTGATGGTGGGGTCAAGGGTTATGACGGATGTGACATGCGTGGGGCATTGGCGAATGAATGGATAACACATAGATATTACACCATAACATTGATTCTTTGTAAATAATGTTTAATTTAAAACATTCATTATATGCATATGTATGTAATGTTCTAACTTTAGGATAAAAATCCTTTCATGCTCCAATGGTAATTCATTTCTCTACCTACCCTTATCTTTCCTAACATTTTTTCACAGTCTTAGTCACTTGAGTGCGTTTAGACTAGCAACTAAACATTTTCCTTTTAATGATTAATCTACTTCTATCCCTTATTGGTTCCATTGGCTCAGATTAAACTGTTGAGCAAATTTTATTTGCTACCTATTGACAAAAATTTAAATCAAATCCAATCATGATTAAACTATATAATTGGATTATATGAACTAGTGTGGCATTTAAACAATTTGCACATAGCTTTTAATTTGCAAAAATAAACTTGACTAAGAGTAGTGGCATTTGGATTTGCAACACTTTCAGAGTTTATTATTTTTTCTTTTATTTCTAATCTAACATTTTATTTTTGCCTACCTTTTTTCGGGCATCTATTCTAACATTTTATTTGATATGGACTTTTTCATCAAAATATGCCTAACATTTTTTGATTCAATATTCTCTTTGTCCATATCCTATCTTAACATTTTTTTAAATATATTTTCATTTTTTGACTAATTGATGCTAACTTACCAAAACCAAAAAATGCTACAACAGGACCGATGACTTATGTACTCCTATGACCCCCTGTGTGCATAGAAAAAAACAAGTGGGAGAATGTTGGGTGTGTGTTGTGTTCTTTGCACAACTAGATACAAGCATTGTTACATTATGTCGAGCGCAGTCAGGGGGTTGTAGGGGGGGTGATATCTCCCCCTTCCAGAAGGTTTGTAGGGTGGAAGTAGCCCCCTTGCACAGGGTTTAGGGCAATGCTCCAAGAAAAAAAATATGTGGACCCAAGGACAGTTGGGAAGACCCAAGGATGGTGGGCAGACCTACCCATGGTTTTGTGCATGATTTTGGGCAAGATGTTTTTTCTCATGGTATTTTGTAGATCTAGTCAAGGGAGCTAGGGTTATGTTATAATTCTAGGTTAATGGATTAGGGTTTGTGAATGCTTCAACATGTATATAATGTATTGTAAAATTGAAAGGAATGTAATGAAAAATCAATCTAGTTTTCCCAGTTTTGGGTTACAAGAGAAAAGTATCTGTGTATGTTTTTTGTTCTTGCCATCATATATATATTTTTTATGTTTTTAAGTGGTTTTTAAGAATTTGTTTGTATGTAATTTTTGTACATGGTTAAAACATTCATGTACCAGGCAGATCCACCTGAAGGGATCACCTCCTATTGACTCAACCATGGATCCTGAATTTGAGAGTGCAGAGGGAGTTGAACTTGTGACCTCTTAATAGCAAAGGTTCTTTAACAACGGGAACTCGACAAATTGAGCTAATCATCAAGTTTTTTTCATCTCTATGTTGAAGATCTTCATGCTATAAATTATTCTTTGTTTATTTCAAGTTTCTATCAAAGATTAACAATATTTTGAAAAAAATAAAATTTATATAAATTAATAACTTCTAAATTCTTTTATAATAATCTTATGTCGTAGGCATTTTTATTGTGAGAAGAACTAAGTAGAAAATATTCAAACATCATTGAGCCATTCATTTCATTCATTTGCTGTTAAAATGTTGTCAATTTGACAATGATTTACAATGATTGTGGTGGTTATGTAGGGAGATGTGGATTAACTACATTGATAATGGTTATGAGGTCAACAACCATAAACTAGTATAACCATTAAAACCATATGAGAAGGTGTCTTTGCAACTGATAAACTTATCTTAAAATATTTCTTGAATCGATATACATAATCAAATATGTCAATATGTCATAACATGAGATTCGTACCAAAGAAGTAAGGAAGACAACATACCATCTCTACCACATGACCTACACTATCTTTTATGACTTTACCATGTCGTTCTTGACTAACTAGCTTGAAAGTAATTGGTTGATAGATATGAAACTCTTCTCTTTAAACAGACTATGTCGTCACCTATTCACACAATAAGTCTTTCAATTTTGAGTCAATTCCTTATGTCATAGTAACATCCTTGATACCCAACCCCTGTTAAATCTATATTCTTGCCATTATTTTTATTGATTCTATTGGTTGAAGAATACTACAATTGATTTTATTTTTTTGAATACAATTGATAGGGTTTTGCATAGGAAATCGACCTAAAGAATGCAGAGAGGAAAGTTACACCGTGAGATAAGCCATTATAAATTTCAATGGAAAGCCATATGATGACCTTTGTTTCGGCTCTGAAATTAAAGTTCACAAATAACACATTGAATATACATTATGGTAAGATAGAGTAGACATGGAGCATGAAGGTAGAAGAGCAGAGCAAGCATGCACATAGATTGATCCACAAAATGCTTAAGCTTGTCAATAAACCTAGACAGTGTTAGACAACTAATCCCCAGGCTTAATGGTAGGGTTGTTTTGGGTAGTTATTGGTGTCCAAGAAGACCCAAAAACTAATTCAATTGTTTCCTATATGTATTAATATGTACACATTGCACATTATTGTTGGATATCATTAATATACATTTGATTTAATTTCCAATTTGTTTATCTTACAGTGGTATCAAAGCGGGTTGTTCATCTGCCCTGTTTATTGAATTGAGCCATTAGTTTTTGTGGCCTGAACTTGTGAGTATGATTTCTTGTTGATAAGAAATCTCCATGTGGTGAGAGGTGGTTGATATCAAATGGTCTGCACTGACAATTTGTGAAGCAATATTGTGTTTTCTTAAGGTGGCAGAGTAAGTTAAAAGGGTTGCATAGTTATTACTCCTGGTGGACCGTGTCTCAAACGATTAGGAGAATGCCACACCGCCTTCTTGAGCACGTTGTCATTGCAAGAATGTGAGCAGGTGAAGTACTGAACAGGCGAGACAGTGAAACCTGTGAAATATTTAACATTTGAAGGAGTTGTTGCCTGGAACTCTCGCTAGAAAGATGTTAGAGTCATTTTTCGAATGGTATGAATCGTACATCCCAACAACCCCTGAATTTGCTTTTGATATCATAAACTTGCTACTGTTGTTGATTTGGTAATAAGATGAATTTTAATGTAACATTTCCAAAAGAAGCAATAATGGGTGACTTAAAAACGATAGTTTCAAAATCTATTTATGTATTTGCTTTTGGGTTTCTACAAGAAAAAAATTGAAAGGGGTCTAGAGTAAAATCTCTACCGTATTTCTACTTGATAAACTTCCCATTGTGTGAAGGCAATGATTGAATTGATGACGTGGATGGTAGGATCGTTTTAGTGAGGCTTCAACATTCCATTTGTTAATTGGAAATAATTTGCCGCAGTGATTGAAGATATGTTAGCTTTTCATCGTTTTTCTGGTTAAAAGTATTTGATGGTGGTTAATGTAGATAAACCAGTGCAAAACTGTTAAATCAATTAAAAATAATTTAACCAAGATTTGAAGATATCACAGCCTGGTTCAATTTCCTGGAACATTCAAAATTCTATTATCTGACCATTTAATTGTAGTTGGACAGTGAAAATTGATAATACATCACATGCTGCAACATATGCATTTCATTTTACAACTTGTTTTACAAGTTGTTGTTTGTCTTCTGCGAACATAGAATAGAGGAGGCCTATGAATTGTGGTTTCTTCCAGTGAATTGGCGGTAAGGAAGACTGCGCGGAAGAAGAACTATGAACTCCAGTTTGTCCCAATCAATAAAAAAAAAAGGACAAGCGTGACATAATCATTTATGCAAAGGAACGATTTTGATTTTTTTTTATAACTCGGGTTGTGCATCCATCTGTGTAAAACCATGACAAATTAATCTTTGAGTTTTCTTTTTATTTGCTCAATCGTGATTTCTGCATTGATCCCTGCAACAATGTTTACTATGTAACTATGAAAATTTTGATTTTTAGAATCAGTAGATGAGCTACTAGGGTCGAAGCCATATTTTGTGCAATAGGATTAACATATTATTGCATAATGTGATGTTTCAATTATTGCCCACTGTAAATTTATGATTAAAGGTATTGGATACTTCTGGTTAAAATTTGACAAATACACATTTATGAGTAGTTGTGACAAGAAATTAAAATTCTTTGTTGAAGATGATGAATCTGGTGAAGTTTCGATTCCACATGAAGTTGAATAACCACAACCAAAAAAAAGGAAGCTTGTAATTTCAAAATTACTATTTTCCTCTGGAAGACCATGTTGAGTTGCACAGGAAGTTAACAACAGGTAAGTGCCAGTTTCAGTAATGTGCTGAAGTTGTCGATATAAGTTTTGAAGGGTCAGTTTTACATTTATGAGAAGCAGAGAATTTGAAATTTTTGGAACAAATTTTTAAGAGGCATGGCAATTTTTGGAGTTTTAATGTAAGTTAATTAAGTTTTAATCTATAAAACTTGATTATTTATGACAAATATTTTGACATTATCATAACATTTTTGGAGAGATAATTTTATAAAGGAGACATAATTTTTTTATGGCTAGAGATTTCTTTTTTTGAAGTCAAGGAAAAAGTTTCTCAAGGTTAATTGGATGTTGAGGTTTTCCATTGAGGTTTGCATGGTTACTCTAGAGTGAAAATATTTGAGAAAGAGTTAATTGAATGTTGAGGTTTGCAAGGTTACTCTGGAGTGAAAATATTTGATAAATTGTTTATGAGGAAGTAAGAAGTGTCGTATCACTGGTTTGTTTTGTGTACTTGAAGGTCTGTCCTTCATATCTTCTTATTTTCCATTGTACTGGTGACTATCCCTTTTTCACTTGTTAAATTTTTCATTGTAAATGAGGGTGCATTCTCGATTGAACCAGACACCCATTTATTGTTTTTATTGGGTGCATTTGCATTTTCGGTGGTAGCCGAGACCCTTTTTTAAAGTTGATTGTTGGTGAAAATGGCCAAATTCTATAATTTGTTACAATTATTAAACAATTTAATGTCGTATACTATTCATAATTGTATCCAAGTCTACAAGGACACACTCTTTGACATCCAATCAAGTTTGAAAAATGCTAAAAGCACAATTGAATTCTTCTAGCTAGAATCCCAGATTCAGTGAGATGAACTACATGAATTACAAAAGAAGAATTTGAACCTATTCTTGTTCAGAAAAAACAGTTTGTTTGAGCTTGATCATTAGTCAGAAGAATGATCAGAGTAATGAAGTGATTTCAAGAGAAAATTTGGATGCAACAAAAAGTCGTGTTCATGCAAGTGTATGCGAGAGTCATTTGCATACAGATGTGAAACCTCTCGTTACCAAAAATTTTATAATACTATGGAAAGAGATTACACATAATAGAAACAAAACTGGTTTGGGTTACAATAAGGATATTCTTGATGTATCTTTTCACATTTTAGATTTTGCTAAACCTATACAATTCTGAAGTGCTGGATTTTTGGACGGTGTTGTTCTAGAACAAGTTGATAGATGCCAACAATGTAACAAAGTTGGACATGTGAAAGATCGATGTTTTGATCTTCAGCTATGTGAGCACTGTGGAAAGAGAAATCATCATACAAATAGATGTTCCAGAAAGCAGAATACTGCAAGAGAGCAGCTAAATTTAGGATGGATTTCTTCTTGGGACTGGACAAAAATAGCCAAGAATATTTATAGGCCATATCGAAGAATATGTTTAAGAGTGGTGACCAGTCTTGCAGTGATGAAGAATATTTCTCACCCTATATCCGACAAGGGGGGAATTATTGATGGTCTACTATAGGGTCGAGCCTAAGTCAGAGTTGAGTTGATTGAGCACTTCCATGTTTGGAATTGTTCGAGCGACTATTGTGATAGTTCCAAAGTTTGTGGTCACCTTAAAACCAATTTTTTGGTTGTTCTGATAACTGGTACAAAGGTTCCAGAGTTTATGTTGGTTAATACTTTTAGTTCTCCCATATTGGTTTGTGATCATCCTTAAAAACCATTTCTTGAGAGACATTCAGCTCTTGGCTGAGATGAATTTTTGCATTTTGAGCTCTCATTCTGGACTTTGGTACATCCCTTCAGATTAAGGGGGGAATGTTAGACAACTAATCCTCAGGGTTAATGATAGGGTGATTTTGGGTAGTTATTGGAGTCCAAGAAGACCCAGAAACTAATTCAATTGTTTCATGTATGTATTAATATGTACACATTGTACATCATTATTGGATATGCTCGGGATGTTAAGCGAGTCTGAGTTAGAGTTGATTTGATTGAGTTTATTAAGCACTTCCATGTTTGGAATTGTTCAAGGAAATGTTGTGATAGTTCCAGAGTTTGTGGTCACCTTAAAACCACATTTTGCGTTGTTATGATAACTGGTATGAAGGTTCTAGTGTTGGTGTTGGTTGAGACTTCGAGTTCTCCCATATTGGCTTATGGCCATCCTTAAAAACCATTTCTTAAGAGACATTTAGCTCTTGGTTGAGATGCATTTTTGCATTTTGAGGTCTCATTCTTGGACTTCGGTACATCTCTTCGGATTAAGGGGGGAATGTTAGACAACTAATCCTCAGGGTTAATGATAGGGTTATTTTGGGTAGTTATTGGAGTCCAAAAAGACTAAGAAAATAATTCAATTGTTTCCTGTATGTATTAATATGTACACATTGTACATCATTGTTGGATATCATTAATATACATTTGATTTAGTGTCTAATTCGTTTATCTTACAGATAGAGAGTGGTTTCATAATTTCACCATATATTCTGATAACTAATTGTGTCGACCTAACATTCTTCCCTTTACAGTCAACTCACAAATATTAACGCACCATATTTACTTACTATCGATGGGGTCAAGGACTTACCAATCCCCTATGCAAAAGATACTCACAAAGAAAGTCATGGTTTTATCAATTAATTCTTAAGCGAGTTTAATATTGGATAATGAGGTTTAAAAGAAAGGAGGACAATTGAACATGTCCTCATTATTCTCATTGTTTAGTTTGGAAGCTCCTTTCCAATTCTAAAATATATACACTTATTGAATTTCATTGTGCAATCCAGAAGCTCCTTTCCAATTCCAAAATATATACACCTGATAATTACTATTATAGAGATTTTAACTACTAGAAAATAACATATAATCACAAAACTATAACTGATTTTCAATCTTGGGAAATCAATGCCATGGTTCCAATCATTAATCTCAAAAAATTTATTTTGTTCCTTGGCAAGAGGGATCTCAAATAAATCATTGATCAATTGCTCAAAATCAGAAATTAATATTGTTTTATTCTTTCAATCTATTTAGATTGAAAATTTTGAACTTTTATTTTCCATGAGTGATATCGATAGAGAAAACATTGGCAAATGTTTTTAGAAATAGGCTCAATCCTCATCTCTAAAAAAGGTGAAACAAATCACTCTCAACAATAAGTTTCTTGGATGCTCCAATTTCTCTTTTGTCATGTGAATGTCAATGTTTAACACTGTTGAAGCTACAATGGTTTTCCTTTACATAACTATCTTCTTCCATTTGCAATTTCAAATGCCTTATAACATATTATCTCTCATTTATTTAGGAAAAAGACCATCTACATTATTAAAATCTACAGTTCAACATTGGATAAGGTTGTAACAATGTGGGAATTCTTGGAGGTAATATTAAGTGTTTATATTTTACAGGAATATTGTAAAAGGTTGTAACAATGTGGGAATTCTTAAAAGTCATATTAAGTGCTTATATTTTACAAGAATAGAGTGTGAAAGCTCAGTAATAGGGAATTGGTCAAAACTAGTGAATTTTATAGTGCATGGTTCCTAAAATGCCAATGTTGAAGCTCAAGTATTATAGGTCTATGCATTTGTCCACTGTGAAGCTTAATGTATTTTGGTAATTTTTTGTTTTTTTTCTTAATTTTATGTTGTTGCAATCTTAAAAATCCATTCAGTGAACATACAAGTCTAAAGACATCAAAGTTGAATATTGTACTTTCAAAGTTCGATAGAAATAAAATTGGTTTTCAAGGTTGATCTTTTCAATTTAAGTTTTCCAAATTGCCTTTCAAAAGTGTCCCTTCACTTTAAATAATAACATTTACTTTGTCAAAATGCTTCCAATATATTCAAGTAATGACTAGCCCATTTAATGTTAGTGAAACCCTTTGTATATACTCATCACATACATTAAATATCACGCCAAAGTTTTAATACAAAAATGCTTCAATAGGTTAATTGTTATAAAAAATCCTATATATAAATAATGTTTCAAGATCTTACATAAATATCTCACAACTATTATATTATTATTTATGTCAAATTAATATAAATTTATGTAAATTCATCTCAATTTTAAATTTATTATGGGTTGAGAGTGATCAAATCCTTCGAGGTATAAACTATTTTTCAATTTTTTTTCAATTTAAAAAAAAAAAATCACATCAATAGACTTGATTTGTAACTAAGATCTCCTTCTCTCTCTCTAAATTTATTATGTGTTGAGAGTGATCAATCTTGATTTGTAGTTAAGAAATCTTGATTTGTAATTTATTATGTGTTGAGAGTTATCAAATCTTTTGAAGTATAAACCATTTTTCATTTTTTTTTTCAATTTAAAAAAAAAAATCACATCAATAGACTTGATTTGTACTTAAGACTTTCCTCTCCCTCAGACTGTCCGATTCCAATCTCTGGTAGCTTCCCCAAATCGAGTTATAGTCAAACCCTTCCTCTTGAAATGAGAATGGGTAAGAGATCTGGTCGAGTCTCCTATATGGACTGCACCCATTACTTATGAGAAAAGTTCCCCTCGAGTAAGAAGGGGGAAGTTTTCTTTGAGTGAACGAACGTAGCGATGCCGGGGCATTATAGGAAAGGGAGCTAGTGAGTTATACTAATATATAAAAGCATTTATTATGTGTTGAGAATGATCAAATCCTTTGAAGTATAAACCATTTTTCATTTTTTTTCAATTTAAAAAAAAAAATCATATCAATTTTTTAATATTGTAATTTTGTTTTTATTAATAAAATTATGAACAAGTTTTTAAATAAAAAAATCATAATCTACATACCACATTAAAATATATATAACATATAAATAGTAGTTATAAGTTAAGATTCATTTGATCATATAAATTAAAATAATGTTTCCGTAACCATATTTAAATTTAATTAATAAGCACATACTTCCAATAAACTTACAATTTAACAACATTCTTAATTATGGATATTCACCCCAACTTTACCATGAATATTATTAATTTGTAAATAGGATTTTCGACAATACCATGGGCCAATACCATGGCTTATCAATACCACATGCCCAAAAACCATAACTCATTTCAAAATATATATATTTTTTTATAAGTATTTTATATTAATTTAATTTTATAACATTTTTTAAATTAAATTTAAAAACAACAGGTAGAGGGAGATTTTATAGTGGTGTAAATGTTTGTCAACATTTACATGTGGGCTGAATTAAAAAATAATAAAGGGTTAAAAGTAATATATAACTCAATATGGGGGATCTAATGTTTGTAAATGAGTGTAAACATTGGCTCAATTAACAATAAATTGTTAAAAGTAATAAAAATAATGAAATGCAATTTTGTTATATTTCAATTTTGTTTTTATTAATAAATTATGAACAATTTTTTAATAAAAGAAAATCATAATATTCATATCACATTAAAATATATAACATATAAATAGTAATTATAAATTAAGATTCATTTTACCATATAAATTAAAATAACAATTTGTAACCATATTTAAATTCAAATAATAAGCACATAAACACTTAATACTTACAATATAACAAGATTCTTAACCATGATATTCACACTATTTTACATGGATATTATTAACTTGTAAATAGGCTTTGTTACAATATAATGGGACAATACCATGGCTTATCAATGCCACATGCCCAAAACCACAACCCATTTCAAAATGAAAATATTTTATTTTAATATTATTTTATAACATTTTAAAAATTAAATCTAAAAGCAAAAAAGTATGGGGAGATGTTGTCATGATGTAAATGTTTGTAAACATTTACATGTGGGCCCAATTAAAAAATAACAAAAAGTTAAAATAATTGCTTTGAGAACCAACCCACTATGGTAGAGATGTTATAATGTCCCACAAACATTTTGACTTGGTCAAAATAAAATAAATATGTATTAAAAATAAAAATAAAAAATTAATGATTATATAATTGTCAATAAAACAATTTGACTAGTCAAATTACATAAAATTTAAAATAAAAATAAAATAAAATTAATAGAAAAAACTTGAAATTAATAATTATATTAATAATAAAACCAGTTTAGATCCATTTTAACTCTAGATTTATGAAGCGCCTAAAAAAATATAATCCCTTTTTTAAAGTGAAAAATAATTAACTCTTCTAAACACTTGATAGATCTTTAGAATAGATTTAAAATAGTTTACTTAATGTAAACATTGAAATATTTATTTATAATCAACATTTAAATATTTTTTTATTATTAATATTTATTTTAAATGTCATGTGTCTACTATGCGATTGCATATCTCCCTCTTATTAAGTTATATAAAGTGATAAAAAGAAAAAAGAAAAAAAAAAGAGAAAAGAAAAAGAAAAATAAAAATAAAAATAAAAAGTTATATAAAATGACACTCTAAAATGTCATCTATACTTTAACTTTTGAAAATATTATTTTATACTCTCAAATCCAAAATTTGCAACTACTACTGTTAAACACACTCCAAATATAATACTCAACTACATAATTTAAAACTAAATTGATTTGAATTACAAAATCCAGAAATACTAGAGAGGAAAGCGAAACTCAAAAGAATAATTTCATTAAAGAAGTCATTCTCAAAGTTCAACCTTATCAAAGAAAATCTCCAAAAATTTAGAAAATTTTTCATGCTATTATATTTGTATATAATTTTTCATTTTTTTTAAATAAACGATATTAAATCTATTTTGGGCAACAAAAATTTGAGGTTATTAAGTTAGGTCATTAGTATAGATCTATTTTAACTATGGATCTAGCAAGAGATCACATCTTTTGAGGTGCAAACTTTTTTAGAATGCAAAATTTGAATAAAAATTTTGCACCTCAAAAAATTTGAACTCTATGCAAGGGATCAAATCTATACCACGTGTAATTTTTCATTGTTTAAGTTGTATTTTTTAATGCATAAAATAGATTCAATGTCTTCAAAATTTACTTGGGCATAAAATAGTGAAATTGCTTAAAATGTTTTATCCATATATATTTTTTTGAATTGCTTTACATAATGTATATATAGTTTTCTTTCTTTACTTTTAACTACTTAATTTCTTATGTGTTAAGAAATCTTTCGGTGATAATCTTCTTTCTTTACTTTTAACTACTTAAGTTCTTATGTGTTAAGAAATCTTTCGGTGATAATCTTACTTTTAAATAGTAAGATTATGTTATTTCATATGGACATCGAAATATTTTATTTATAGTTGAGACTTGAAATATTTTTCCTGAAATTATTGATTTTTATAATATTTATAATTAAGCAAATTAAACACTTGTATTCATTTTTGTTTTTTTATTATATCAACATTTTTTAATTTTATCTAAAGAAAAAATAATTTTTATTTTAAAAAAGATACATGTTAATTTCAAGTTGAGCCAGAATATAATTACAAATCTCCATTATACTAGAGTGTAGAATAAGCCTCTCTACTTAATTACAAAATCTAAAAAAACAAAAAAACTCAAAATGAATAATCTATTAAAAACATCATTTTCAAAATTAAAAATAATCCGCATATGTGAAACAAATTTAAATTTCATTGGTAATTTTAATAATATAACCAAACCACTTTTTAGCAACCTACCACTTATACCATACCACTTTTTCTACGAGGTACCTTTGCAACACTAATGACAAGTACTAGCACTTAAAGTGACCCGACATTCGCCAATGTGCGAAGGATAAGATTATGCACAAAATCACACAGGGAATTATTAAGTTGAAATATTTCTCTTATGGCATTAATAAATTACAAAATATTGCATCAGGTGGGAAATATAAAAGCCAAATCTAAAATTTTATTCCCTAATTGCTGATTTAAGCCGGCATCACATAATTTATAATTAGAGAATAAAAGGAATATGGTGCTTTATAAAGGGTTGTTGCACGGGGTCATTGAACTTTAATTCAAATAAAATATGAAGGTCTTAATGTTATAGAGGTTATAAAGAACCGTCCCCACATGCTTATTCCCATTAGGCAATGGATAAATGCTCCGGTGGTCAAATGCAAAGTGATTAATCTGTCTTATATATATATATAAGAGAATGGAATGAAAATTAAAGATTTTAATCCAGCCATATAGATGGGGTTGAATTGTAGTTTTTTTTATAGCTGGACACACCCTCGTTCTATTACTTAATAACTAAAATTAGCATTTGCACCAAAAGGGTGCAAAGACATGCCGATAGAAGTCTAGATGAATGTAGAGTGGTGCAAAGGTAGCACTGCAAGAAACAAGGGTGTGGATGTGGATGTGGAAGGCATGAGGAATCAAGAGGCTAAAGTATTGGTAAAGTTTTGCATTGATCTTAAAATTTTGTAATACTCTGACCCAGTTACAACAGAGAAAGGGCATTGTATGAATACATGTACCACATTTTCAAATGAGCCCTAGCATAAATAACATTTCCTTGTTCCTTTGAAACCCACCTTGCATAGATTGCCACAGTTGAAGACCTTATTTCTGCAAAAAAGACATCTAAATAGTTTTAACTTTAGTATCCACAATGAGAATTAATTTGTAATTATAATTATTATATAAAAGGAGAAATGGAAAATTATAACCTACATGTTTACCATCCATTTAATTTATATGGTCATGGTAGTTTTGATATTTTTAATAATAATGAATAAAAATCTAAATATTCTCTTTTCTATATAAAAATAGCAAGAAACATTTCAATGCATAAACATAAAAGGAAACATTAAAAGCATTTCAACACAATGTTTCCTCAACATTTTCAATTTTCATAAAGAGAGAAATAGATTATTTATACCTATATGTTTACCAACTATTGAATTTACATGGTTATACTAATTTTAACATTTTTAATAATAATAATAATAATATAACATTTTCTCTATTAAAAATAAAAGGAAACATTTCATCACTTCAACGCAATTTTCCCCATCATTCTCAGTGCTCATAAAGGGAGAAACAGACATTAAAAAACACTTCATTGTGTCTTTCTATGGTTGTCTTTGAAAACATTACACACTTTATTCATGTGGACTCATTTCTACATTTAAAAAGTATATTGTCCATTCACCTAAACAATATTTTCAAAATTGAATTGTTATCTCAGGAGAGATGGGTGGATAGAGGAGACCTAAGTCTCAATTCATGATTGATGAATCAAAATTGCTTTGACCAGTTTCACATCTTCAACCCAATTTTTGTGGTGTAAGGTAAGAGCATTGTCGCATGTCAAAATATACTACAATTGATCTCCAATCTAGTTTGCATGAATAATTATGATTCATAATTTTCAAAATTGATGTATCGAAATATCACCAACTATATTAGTTGTACAAATGGTGAAAATAATTTTGTACATAAATCTACACTAACTAATTGTATTGGAAAACTATTCATTGACAAAAACAGATGAATTATCTCTTTCAGTGTATGCTCTGCGAATGAAAATGTCAAGGAAAATGGGCTTGTTAGGACTCCAGGAAACTCTCCTGGGTTGTAGATCCGAGATGCCTGGTAACATAGAATCTTCAATATTGTTCTCAGAACTATTGGAATGGATGATGGTTTGGATCAAGTCAAATAACCATTTCAGCTCTATTCTCACTCAAGACATGCATGAACACTCTCACCAATACAAGGCTTTAGACCACTAATGCTCAATAATTTATAGATTCAATGGATAGATGGAGAATGCTGACTGTACCAGCAGATTACATACATAAACATAAATGAATGGCTAGCTACAAGCAACAAAAGAGAATACTGACTGTACCGACAGATGCATATATGACCACATATGAATGGCTAGCTACAGGCAGTAAAGAAGCTTGAAAATCTAATTCATCAAAGCAAAGATAAGATGACAGTTATCTGGCCTTAGACACAAAAGAAAACATGAACAAATTGTTCAAGTGCAAGCATAGAACAACAAAGAGAATGGACATTAAACATATAATAGCAAAAGAAGCTTATATTGCTAGAATGAAGATGAGAAGCTTGAAGGAACAGAGGAGGAACAATCTCCAAAAGTTGAACCTGTATTACATCTTACTTTTAGCTATTTATAGCCTGTTTACAATGCTCCTGAGCTCTAAGAGGCTCGGAGTCTTAATCTTGTCTCATCTGTCCCTTAATTGTTTGATTCCCTCTATGGGCAAGCATGGCTCGGAGGTTTTCACCTTCTGACAGAGGAATAACCGTATTCAGATATTTTGGATAGCTTGTTGCGCTGTCTGGGGGTTCTCTCATGCCAAAGATGCCCCATAATGTTTGTTTTGATGAGCTGTGTTGGGCTATTGATGCGATGTGCTGCTTCTCGGCCTCTATGTCGGTTTGGGGAGGAGCTACGCATGCTGTGGCCATTTCAATGGTTTAATAATGCATGATTTCTATTAAAATAGAACAACGCTGCCCTATTGTGGACCTTTGTTGAAAATAATGAATATTTCTATTTTAAACAAAAACACAGCAACGCTGAGGATTCCTGCCCCTCTCTATCCTTTTCGGACTTCAATAGTCCTAAAAAATGATTAATTCCTTTATCGGGTCCGCCCTTGGGGTTATCGCAAGTCGCATTTGGCCCGCTCCCTTTGTATTTCGTTAAACAACAAAAATACATAAAAACTGCGAAAAAACATTGAAAGACGGCTTTCCATGGATTTCAAATATGATACATTTTCATTCCGGAAACCCATCGGGTCTGGGCTCCATCGCTATCGCAATGCCCCAAGGTTTCCTTTGTATTTCGTTTAAACAACGAAAATACACAAAATGCATTGAAAATGGGCCTTCCGCGGACTTCAAATTTTATGTATTTCACTTCCCGGACCCTTTCGGGTCCAGGCTTCATCGCAATCAGTGCTGCCTTGGCATTCCTTTGTATTTTGTTATATAATGAAATACACGAAAAATGCATTAAAACTGGCTTTGGCGCAGACCTAAAATCTTATGAAACATTGTTTATAATACCGTTGGGTCTGCAAAATTGGGTTGCACACATATATATGTAAAGGCCCCACCCCTTGGTTTCTGTCGATAGTGATCCGGCGATGTAACGTGGGGCGTCAATCTGCGCGTGCGATCAACAATCCACATTTAATCGTCGATCCCAGTCGCAACTTCCATATTGTCTGCGCCGATACCGTTGATTTGCCTCCGCCAATTGCGGCCCGCCAATCCGATCATCAGCGATCACTGATCGGTAGTGTCCAGCGTCGATTGCCACTGCCTACAACCGCTGATTTGTGATTAGCTGCTTAGATCTGGGCCGTTGATTGGCCAGATCTAACGGAAGTTGTGTGTTCTTCAGTTTTAAGCTTGCGATAAGGGTTTTTGACTGTTTAAATGCGTTTTTTGCCTCTCGATAGTGCATTTCTGCCCTTCCAAGGGCTCTCCTCCCTCGCTTGTTTGGATCTTTAGATGATCTTAAGCACTTTTGAAGACTTAGGGAGTGCTTTGGAGCATATTTGGATCCATTTACATGAATTTAAGAAAACTTTGGAGACTTTGGGAGTGTTATGGATCCATTTTTGGGCCAAATGCCAACAAAGCTAACACTGGCTCCTTTTAGGGATGAAAGCCTCCTTGTGAGGTTTCAATAACTACAAAACAATGCCTTTCTTGTGAAAAACAAGATCAAATCTTCCTCCTAGTGTTGCATTGGGCATGGAGTTTATCTAGCATGAAATAAAAACTTTGAAAATAACATATTTACAATACCAAGGCTTGAAAGCCTTAATTGAAATAAATTTTGAAGAACAGCCCATTGACTGGGTCATCAAAAACATCTCCTCCTTCCTTTGATGCATCCCTTTTGAGAAAACAGTCACAAATACTGAAAATTGACCCTTTTTACCTTTCTATCAAAGGTTTATTTGTCTTGGTCAATGTGCATATCAGCAAATTCATCAAAGACTTGCAAAAGCCTATTGATTTGATCATCTTTTTCAAAAACTTTCCAGCATTTGATATTATCAGGAAGATATGGTCTATATTTCACCTCATCTCTGTATGCTTTCAGCCTTGGATGTTTTGCTTAGAAGGTTTTGTACACCTACTGAATGATAAGGTCTGCTTCATACTCTGCTATGTCATTTGTGACCTAAAAAGTTAATATAAAAGATGAATCAATGCATTCTTGTGTGGGGGACACAAGGACTTCACCTGTTCCTGTAGCTTCCTTAGAGCAAGCCCCATCAAAGAACATGTCCCAAATCTATGGGCCTTCTTCCTCTGTGATTTGGCAAACTGGTTTTTTAAGCTACGTAGAGGCCAAATGATAAGGCTTGGTAATGTCAAGACCAAGCTTATCCATGATAGCCTTGGGCATTGGATTATGGCTGGCTCCATTGTCCACAAGGAAATTATGAAGGATTTTATCAAGAATAGTCAGAGAGACATAGAATGATGGGGAGTTGTCTTCACAAATTTCAATCATTGGGCTGAGAATAACAATGGGTTGGTCATCTTGCAGATTTACATAGTCAAAGGAAGCTTGGATGGCATTAGGCTCAAGAGCCTCAATGATAGATTTCTTGAAGGACTCATTCTTCACTCGTTCAATCAGAGGCATAAGTATTCTTGGCTTCTGAATTTCTGATTGAAAACTAAAAGAAGAAGGGGACTTGTCAAGGCCTCTTACCTCTATGGCTGGAGCTTTGAGGATGATAGGTTCAATTGCTGGTTGCTTCTGCTTATTAGCTTGTTGTTATGTAGGGACAGCATCCCTATGAACAGGAGCTTCCTTGACATTATTCTCATCGATCTCAGATTATATTGGTTCTGGTCTTCAGTTTGTAGAACAACTTCACCATCCCATTCTTGGCTGATCTGGTCATTGAATAATGACTTCTCATAGGCAGCTTTGGTTTAAAAAGTGTTGTTTCCTTTGTCTTCCATACAGTGGATCTCATCATCTTCCTCAAACTTCTCTTCTTCCATGACTACATTCTGAAAAGGGACCTTCACCATTTGGTTTTCATTGGCCTCTTTGCTTCTTTGCAAAATCTGCAACTGCTCATTAGGTATTCTATATGGATTTGGATTTGGAGGAGCAAAGGTATTAGGAACCCTTCCTTTCCCAGAATGCTACTCAACCTTTAATTTGGAAACTTCAAAGGCTAATGACTCTATCATCTTGGCCATTTTATCAATCTTGGGATCTGAAGATGATGAAGGCTCACCCCTCTGTCTTCTTCTATCAACATTACCTTTGAGCTTTTCTGCAACCATGATGTTTGATTCTACTTCCAGGGCTGCATCTTGCATATCATCCAAAGAAGCACATTGCCTCTCCCTCAACAGTAAACAAAAGTCAGAGTCAAAGGCGCTGGCATAAATGAGTCTAGCAGAGGTAGTGGTGGGTTTCACTTCAGCTGGTATCTCGTTGTACATGCGGTTAAATCTCTTATTAAAATCAGACATAAGCTCACCATTTTCCCTTTGTAAGTTCCCAAACTCAGTGTGGTAGTAAAGGATATCCTTCTTATCCCCCCAATGCTTTAGGAATGCATCATCTAAGGCCTCAATATCTGCTAGAGCTGTTGGGGTCAGTTCCCTAAACCATTTTCTAGCCTCTCCATCTAGGCTTTGGACAAAGGCTCTCATCCAAACATCATCTTCACTAATGTTCAGGTTATCAGCATAGCTATAGAATGACTCAAGATGTTCTTCAACTGAAACACCTTCAGTCCTAGTGAACTTAGGCATATACTTCTGATATTCTCCAATAGGCATAGCATTCAAAGGAGTGGGCAATATTAGAGGTCCATACCTAGTAGCTATGATTCTTTCCATTTTGGTAGGTGCTTGTGGACCTGCCATAGTTGTGGTGGCTAAAAGAGTACTAGCAGTGTGAATGAAAGAGGGCTAAGGAGTGATTGATAAGACTAAAGGAGTATGATGGATAGGAGGTGAGGTTTCCTTTGGGCATACAAGAAAAGGAAAACCTAAAGAATAAGGAGCTTTATGAATCTCTAACAGTTTTTTTTTCACTGCTAGTATTAGAAGCTATACTCTCAACATGTATTTGTTCTATTACAGACCTTTCATGAAGAGATATAGGAGATTGTTTAGGTTTACTTGAACCTGATGCTCCTTTCTGCAATACCTTTCTTTCTTTGATGATCTTTTCAGGGTCAGGTACTAGGTCAGTTTGTGACTTCTGAGGATTTTTCCGAGTATGCCTCACAAACTAAGCCAGAACTATGATGTGGAGTCGCCAAGAGGTTCGACCTCCGGTAGAGTTACCAGATAGATGATTACAACAAAGAATGTGCCTAGACTTTGTCTATCATCAAAGCTGGATCTATGTCATTTCCCAAGGAATCTAAGCTTCAGTTTCCTCTCCCCGGCAACGACGCCAATTATGTTAGGACTCCAGGAAACTCTCCGAGGTTGTAGATCGGAGATGCCTGGTAACATAGAATCTTCAATATTGTTCTCAGAACTATTGGAATGGATGATGGTTTGGATCAAGTTAGATAACCATTTCAGCTCTATTCTCACTCAAGACATGCATGAACACTCTCACCAATACAAGGCTTTAGACCACTAATGCTCAATAATTTATAGATTCAATGGATAGATGGAGAATGCTGACTGTACCAGTAGATTAAATACATAAACATAAATGAATGGCTACCCACAGGCAGCAAAAGAGAATACTGACTGTACTGGCAGATGCATATATGACCACATATGAATGGCTAGCTACAGGCAGTAAAGAAGCTTGCAAATCTAATTCATTAAATCATAGATAAGATGACAGTTATCTGGCCTTAGACACAAAAGAAAAACATGGCAAATTGTTCAAGTGCAAGCATAGAACAGAAAAGAGAATGGACATTGAACATATAATAGCAAAAGAAGTTTATATTGCTAGAATGAAGATGAGAAGCTTGAAGGAATAGAGGAGGAACAATCTCCAGAAGTTGAACCTGTATTACATCTTACTTTCAGCTATTTATAACCTGTTTACAATGCTCCTGAGCTCTAAGAGGCTCAGAGTCTTAATCTTGTCTCATCTGTCCCTTAATTGTTTGATTCCCTCTATGGGTAAGCTTGGCTTGAAGTTTTTCACCTTCGGACAGAGGAATAACCATATTAAGATATTTTGGATATCTTGTTGTGCTATCTGGGGGCTCTCTCGTGCCAGAGATGCCCCGTAATGTTTGTTTTGATGAGCTGTGTTGGGCTATTGATGCGTTGTGCTGCTTCTTGGCCTCTATGTCAATTTGGGGAGGAGCTGCACATGCTGTGGCCCTTTCAATGGTTTAACAATGCATGCTTTCTGTTAAAACAGAACAACGCTACCCTGTTGTGGACCTTTGTTGAAAATAATGAATATTTCTATTTTAAATAGAAAACACAGCAACGGTGAGAATTCTCGCCCCTCTCTATCCTTTTCATACTTCAACAGTCCTAAAAAATGACTAATTCCTTTATGGGATCTTCCCTTGGGGTTATCGCAAGTCGCATTTGGCCCGCTCCCTTTGTATTTCGTTAAACAACAAAAATACATAAAAATTGTGAAAAAAACATTGAAAGATGGCTTTCCGTGGATTTCAAATATGATACATTTTCATTTTTAAAACTCATCGAGTCCGAGCTCCATCGTTATCGCAATGCCCCAAGGTTTCCTTTGTATTTCGTTTAACGCAGGCTTGACCACCGGGAAAGGATGCGTAAGCAGGCTTGACCACCGGGAAAGGATGCGTAAGCAGGCTTGACCACCGGGAAAGGATGCGCAAGCAGGCTCAACCAACGGGAGAGGAATAATATCAATCCGGATAAGCAAAAATTCTACCTGCTGGATCGACCTGGAGAAGGGCAACCTCTTACTTAGAGCAAGCTAAATTCGATCACCAGCATTCCTATCTGCCAGCAAACAACCAGCTCGCCATGCCAGAAAGAAAAAGGATTTGATCCGGCCACAATAAAGGACAGGAGTCTACCTCCTATTTCTTTTCTCTTTCAAAGGTTTGTTGCAGGATATTCCGGCATTCTTATTCCAGAACATTTCTTTTCGGTAGCCCTTTCAGCTCTCTAAAGAGTCCGGGCGAGCAAGAAAACGGAGGGCAGTAAACAACGCTGATAAGGCAGCTGGATAGATCGCCAACAAACTTAGCTTTGAATAACGAAAATACACAAAATGCATTGAAAATGGGCCTTCCGCGAACTTCAAATTTTATGTATTTCATTTCCCGGATTAGCGCTACCTTGAGGTTCCTTTGTATTTCGTTATATAACGAAATACATGAAAAATGAATTAAAACTGGCTTTGGTGCAAACCTGAAATCTTATGAAACATTGTTTATAATACCGTCGGGTCCGCAAAATCGAGTCACACACATATACATGTAAAGGTCCCACCCCTTGGTTTCCACCGATAGTGATTCGGTGATGTGACATGGGCCATCGATCTGCGTGCGCGATCAACAGTACATGTTTAATCGCCGATCGCAGTCGCAACTTCCATATTGTCTGTGCCGATACCACTGGTTGCGACCTATCGATCTGATCATTGGTAATCACTGATCAGCAATGTCCAGCGCCAATTGCCACTGCCTACAACTATAGATTTGTGATTAGCCGCTTAGATCTGGGCCGTTAATCGGCCAGATCTAACGGAAGTTGTGTGTTCTTTATTTTTAAGCCTGCGATAAGGGTTTTTGATTGTTTAAATGCAATTTTTGCCTCCTGATAGTGCATTTATACCCTTCCAAGGGCTCTCCTCCCTCTCTTGTTTGGATATTTAGATGATCTTAAGCACTTTTGAAGACTTAGGGAGTTCTTTGAAGCATATTTGGATCCATTTACATGAATTTAACTTCGGAGACTTTGGGAGTGTTTTGGATCCATTTTTGGGCCAAACACCAACAAAGCTAACAGGGCTTATTTAAGGAGAGTTTCATCCTTGAATTTCTAATGCAACGCTTATGCTTTTCTAAGCTCTTTCTCATCCCACATTCCATGGCCATTCTTATGAAGAGTGTGTTAGAGTAGAAAGCAGCAGAAGCACAACAAAAATTAAACTATTCTGGCAATAGACAAAAACATCACAGACAATGGAGCAACAACAACATTACTCAATCACATACAACAGAATCACAGACAGCAGAAGAGATAAATCAAATAACTATGGAGAACAGAAATCACTTCTGATTACACATTACACAATAGGCCTGGGCCTTGGCTTGCCTTGCTCAAGCTGAGAAAATACAAATTTATAGAGGCAGAAGGAGGATCTAGAATCCTACATGTGATTCAAATGAAGATCTAGAAACTAATGGCGGTGTGGTAGGTTCGGCGCGAGTGTGGTGGTGATGGCTGGGACGGCGGACTGTCAAGGAATTTACGCTAACATTGGCATAGTGTGCACCGATTTGGCTTCACACTTAACATTCTCCCACTTGAAGCCAAATAAGAGTCATGATTCAAGTCACACCAAGTCCTATCATGCCTCTACATAACTCATGTTTATTTCTTGGGAGAGTCTTAGTGAGCATATTAGTAGGGTTCCTATCTGTATGGATCTTTTTCAAGGATAATTGTTCTTCCTCGAACACATGCCAGATCCAATAGTACCTTAAGTCAATGTGCTTGGTTTTTGAGTGAAATGCTGGGTTTTTCGCCAAGTGAATGGCACTCTAACTTTCACAATATAGCACATACTTGTCCTGCTTTATTCCTCTATCTCCTAGGAATTGCTACATCCACAACATCTCTTTACAAGCTTCTGTTGCAATTATTTACTCTGCTTCTGTTGTGGAGAGAGCTACTATTCTCTGTAGCCTTGACACCCAAGATACTGTTGCACCTACGAATGTATACAAATAACCTGTAGTGGACTTTCTGGTGTCCATATCTCCAGCCATATCTGCATCTGTAAATCCTTGATGCACAGTCTCATTATGACCAAAATATAAACAATAATGACTAGTACCCTTGAGATACCTCAAAATCCATTTTACTGCTTGCCAATGTTGTTTTCCTGGATTGGCAAGGAACCTTCTCACTACTCCCACTGAATATGCAATGTCTGGTCATGTGCATACCATGGCATACATCAAGTTGCCAACTGCTAAAGCATAAGGAATCTTGCTCATCTCTTCCTTCTCCTTGTCATCACTAGGACATAATTCAGTACTCAACTTGAAGTGGGTTGCAAGGGGTGTACCAACTGGCTTGGCATCCTTCATATTAAACCTGTCAAGCACATTCTTGATATATTTTTCTTATGACAACCACAACCTTTTGTTTTTCCTATCACTCATAATCTACATGCCCAATATCTATTGTGCTTGTCCAAAATCCTTCATTGAAAATTTGCTACCCAAATCTTTCTTCAACCTATTGATCTTATTCTTATCATGCCCAACAATCAACATCTCATCCACATATAACAATAATGTGATATACTTTCCTTGATCATACCTCTTGATATAAACACAATGGTCAGCTTCCAACCTGTGAAAACCATGTTCCAACATGAATGAATCAAATTTCTTGTACCATTGTTGAGGTGCCTGTTTCAACCCATAGAGACTCTTCTTCAACCTGCAAACAAGGTCTTCTTTGCATTTTTCTATGAAGCCTTCTGGCTACTCCATATAAATTTCTTCCTCCAATTCACCATGAAGGAATGCAGTTTTTACATCTAAATTGTTCACATTCTAAGTCTAAAGCAACAACAAGACCAAGAATGACTCTAATGGATGACATTTTAACAACAGGTGAGAAAATTTCAGTGAAGTCAATACCTTATTTTTGGGCAAATCCTTTCACCACCAACCTTGTTTTATACCTCTCCTTCTTTTCATCACCTTCATGGTTAATCCTGTAAACCCATTTTTTTTGTAGAGCCTTTCTACCTTTTGTGAGGTTTACCAATTCCCAAGCTTTATTTTCCAGCAAATAGTTCATTTCTTCTTCCATTCTTTACTGTGCTCAACTTTACAAGCTTCTTGAAAACAATTAGGCTCACCTTCATAAGTCAACAAAATATTGTTTGAAGGAGGATACCTTTGTGAAGTCTTATGAGGCCTAGAGGATGTGTGAACCAACTGTGGTGGTGCATTATCACGTTGAATCTCCTGTAAAGGTTCCCGCAAGATTCCTTCTTGTTGTTGTTCATCATTTTCCACTTGTTGTTCTTCCTGCTTCTGAATTTGTTGTTCATTTTCTTGCATTGGTGGGATGTTTTCCTGTTACTCTTCAAACCTGTCAATAACCTTCTTGACCTCCAGCTCACCTACAATCCTCTTGAACATTTCTGACTCATTAAATATAACATCCCTGCTTATAATAATTTTATGTTTGACTGGATCCCATAGACGATAACCAAATTCTTCATCCGCATATTCAAAAAAAATGCATTTCATAGATTTATCATCTAGCTTAGTTCTATATTCTTTGGGAATTTGTACAAGTGCTTCACATCCAAAGATTTTCAAGTGGGAATAATTCAACTTCTTACCAGTCTAAACTTCTTCAGGGATACTGCCATCCAAGGCTGTAGTTGGAGATCTATTTATGAGGTAGCAAGCGGTCTTGACTGCTTCAGCCCAAAAATTCTTCTCCAAACCAGAATTGGACAACATAATTCACACCTTTTCCATAATGGTGCGGTTCATCCTTTCTGCGACGCCATTCTGTTGAGGAGTACTAGGCACAGTCTTCTCATGCTTTATGCCAAACCTGTTACAATATTCCTTGAATGCATTTGAGCAATATTCTCCACCATTATCTATTCTTAAACACTTGAGCAATTCGTTAGTTTCTCTTTCAACAACAACATGAACATTTTGAAATATTCCAAACACTTCCCTTTTACTTTTCATAGGATATGCCCAAACCTTCTTGGATGCATCATCTATAAATGTCACAAAATAGATGTTGCTCCTAATGATTTGATGTTAACAGGCCCAAACACATCTGAGTGTATTAATTCTAACACATTTTTATTTCTGTCATGGCCACCTCTAAGGAATGAAACCCTTCTTTGTCTACCACGTATACAATGCTCACAAAGATCAAGATTGTAGGATTTCAAACCTGGCAATAAATTTTTACCAACAAGGATTTTTAAGCCCTTCTCACTCATGTGACCCAAGCACTTATGCCTTAGATCTGCTGAATTTCTTTCTTTTGTGACAGCAGCCAAATCTGATTTTCCTATCAGTGCCTTCAATGTGTATAATGTTCCTGTCTTGGGTCCTTTGGCCACGACCAATGCTCCTTTGTTAATTTTACAGCCTCCTTTTCCAAAGCTTGTGGAATAGCCCTCATCATCCAATCATCCCAAAGAGATAAAACTCATGTGCATTTTTGGTACATGCCTGACCTGTTTCAACAATATATCTTGTCCATCCTTCATCTTGATCTGGACATCTCCCACTCCAACAATACTACAAAAATGATTATTCCTCAAATGCACTCTACCATAATCCCCAAGATTATATGCAACAAAACTATCTTTGCATGGGGTTACATGGTGAGATGCCCCAGAGTCAAGGATCCAATCAAAGCTACTACTAGATGTATATACACATGCATCTTCTACTAAAACAGTTAACAGCACATCACCATTTGTGGCTATAGCAGTAGTCTCACCTTCATTTATGTTGGATGACTTGTGATTTGTATTGTCTTGTCTCTGATCCATTTGTCCTTTCTTCCAGAATTGACATTCTTTCTTCATTTTCCCGGGTTTGCAGCAATGAAAGCAGATGATCCTGCCCCTCCTTGATTTTTATCGGCCTCTCGATCTTGATCGCCCTTGCCGACCTCGATCCATTCTCCTACCATGATCAGCTAGAGCTAGAGCTTCTCCTCCCTAGTTTTTCACAATTAACTTGCATCGCAGCTCCTCATTCATTAAACTACTGCTTACATCATCAAACTTCAGGGTCCCTGCAGTTGCTGAAATGCTCATAGCTACAATTAAATTTTCCCAATTGTCTGGCATAGAACACATTAGCAAAAGGGCTCTAATTTCATCATCTAAATTGATTTTAACAGAGGCAAGATGATTAGTAATAATATTAAATGCATTGAAGTGCTCAGAAACTGAAGCACCCTCCTTCATCTTGAGATTATAAAGCTTCTTCATCAAGAACACTTTGTTTGATGTCGTTTTCTTCTCATATAGATCATGGAGCTTCTTCCATAATCCTTTCGCTGTATTTTCTCCGGACACATTGAAATACACATTCTTTGCTTGATATTGACGAATTGTTGCAATCACCTTTCTATCTAGCTTATTTCACTCTTCATCTGTGATCAATGAGGGTTTCTTTGTTGTAACCTCAATCAGCAAATATTGATCCTTTAAACTTAGTATATCCTCTATCTGTGATTTCCATAGGGAAAAATTAGCCTCACTTAACTTCTCCATATCAGTTAATGTTGTCTCCATTCTTATAAATTCACAACCACCAAAAAAATCTCCACTTTTGATATAAAAATACTTTACCAACTTCTAAATTGAAAAATAAAAATCAATCTCCTTGAAATGAAAAATGACCTTTCCACCCTTTTAATGTCTAAACTTAAAATTAACCAATATTATTAAACATATATATAATTATATAGGTTCATAATAGTTATAAAACATATAAAAATTGAAATCAATGAGACATTTGATTTCCATAATCCATAATAAAAGGGCTATCACTTTTCCACTTCGTTAATAAAAATTCATCATTTTCGGAAAATTCAAATTTCAACTCACGACCATGACTTCACGTTTAGGCACTTGCCCTCAGCACGTTTCACCATATGTCGATGTCTTTTTTTTTCTTGCAACAACTGCCGAAGTGAAGTGACCAGACTTAGCTTTGGGTGTGAAATTGCGCCATCGAAGACGGAGCTAGAGCCGAAGGGGATTTAGAAGCAGCAGATCAATTTATTTCTCCTCTTATCGCTACAGGTGAAATTTATTTTCCACATTCCTGAACGTGGATCTTCACTCTCTTCTTCTCAGCAATCAATATTTCTATTGTATTCAATGTTGCGCTCTCCATCAGGGCCTTCCAACAGTCAATCTTTCTATTGTATTCAATGTCGCGCTCTCCATCATCCCTTCCAGCAATCACTCTTTCTGTTGTATTCAATGCCACGATCTCCATCAAGGCCTTCCAGCAATCAATATTTCTGTTGTATTCAACGTTGCGCTCTCCTGCGTCAGGGCCTTCCATCACCGCTCTACCACTCTTTCTCCACATAAATTCTCCATAGAAAAAAGCACAAGCTTCATACAACAATGTTTTTTCTACATAGTTACATGACCTCGAGTTTCTTGCAGAGTCTGGTGTAGAGTTTGGTGTACGAATAACCAAAGAGTTGTCTACTTACTGGCTCTGATACCAGTTGTTAGAGTATAAAGCAGCAGAAGAACAACAGAAATTAAACTATTTTGGAAACAGACAAAAGCATCACATACAATGGAGCAAAAACAATAGTACTCAATCACAGACCCTAGAAGAGATAAATCAAATAACTATGGAGAATAGAAATCACTTCTAATTACACATTACACAACAAGACAACAAGCTGGGCCTTGGCTTGCCTTGCTCAAGCTGAGAAAATACAAATTTATAAAAGCAGACAGAAGATCTAGAATCCTGCATGTGATTCAGATAAAAATCTAAAAACTAATGACGGTGTAGTAATTCAACACAAATGTGGCGGTGATGGCTGGGACAGTGGACTGTCCGGGAGTTGGTGCCAACATTGGCACAATGTGTGACGGTTTGACTTCACACTTAACAGAGTGAACCGTAATTATCAGAATAATTTAAATAAATATCATTTACGATGTTTAATAATAAAATAGAATTATTATTTTTAATTATAATATTAATTATTTATTTATAAAAATAATATAATAATAAATTAAATTTTGGGTTTAAATTTTAAGGTAGAATTTGAACATGAGGGTTAGTTGTCATATAACACAGTTTTAAAGAGTATTAATTTATTATAGTTTGGTGATAATATTTTACGTTTATGAAAAAAAAGGAGTAATTATTAAATATTTAATATTATTTTTTTTATTTAAAATATCATTTAAACAAAATTTAATTTATTATTGAGAAATGGAAAAAAGAAAATGTATAAAATAATAAATGTTAATTTTTAATAAATGTACAAATAATATGGCGTGAGTATATGAGGAAGGGTTGAGGTTGGGAGTTATTTATGGGAGATAAAAAGTATTTTAAGGTGTTTAAACTTAATCAATATTGTAACACAGGTTGGATTTCTACTAAAGTTTTACTCTTCGGTCTATACATGCTTTATGCTAACTATGGACCATAGTTGGCTTCAAGAAGCCATTTCGCTAGTGGAATCATAGAACTAGTTTAGGGGTGACTCATCGCTAAGTGAAATGTAGCAATGTGGTCTATGGTTGGGTGGAACATTTGAGGTAAGTAACCACTTGGTGACATTCATATAATAGAGGTGATTTGGTCATCATTTATATGCTTTTGTTTTGTTAATTATCAAATTGTACATGTTGTTTATGGTTCATATATATTATGTTGTTCTAGTCATATTACATGTGGCGTGTCATATAGTATGCATTAGTCATACGTAAGCAGAGTTGATTTATGGTGCCAGGGGTAACTAAACAATATAATTATACATGGTGGAGTAGCCAGGTTGTGCTACAATGTGATAATGGAGCTTGTTTGACATAAATATTCATGGTATTAGAGGTATTGTAGAGGCTACACAAAGGAATTTAAAAATTCATGGTATCCAAGTTGGTGTAAAGTGGTAGTGTGACCTAGTTGGTGGGTTGATGACACTAAAATATGACATGATAACCTATTCGTCACTATAATTACAAGCTCCATTATCAATCTATAATGCAATTACAATAATTTCAATTTTCTGATTCTCTTCCCCATCGATTTGCACAAACCAATGAATGATATTTCCTTCTCTGCACCCTAGTCCCTTAAACAACCTCCATCTCCTCCAGAGATCTAGCATGGATTGGCCAAGATTCTCTTAGTTAGGCACTACAAAAAATCCAACTATAATTGCACCTATAGTGGCATTCACGAGTCTCTCATGCATATTTCCACACACAATATGGATGGCTCTTTTCTAGCCCAAACTCTTTATTTTTTCCTATTCCCTTTTAGTTGTAAAATCAATTCTCCTTAAATTGAATTTCCCTTCTCTTTTCTCCCATACTTGTTTGACTTTCAGAATTCCCCAAAATGATTGTACTAAACCCGTTATCATTACCAGATGAAATGGTTCTCTCAACCACTTCTTACATACACTGAATGATTGGAAAAAGTAAGTCAAATGAGGATTAGATTATTAATGACAATTAATTTGAGAAAATGGCATTATATTATAGGCATGTGGAATCCCCTCAAAGACTCCTTCTAGCTCCTTCTCTCATGGAATCATAGCCCCTTAATGTGATTTTCCCTCTCATATCGCAACCAATGATGTGCCACTATTTATACATTTGATACAAAATATACAAAGCTTGGCCCTTGACTATATCGATAAACTCACAATCTATATCATATATGTACAATTAGATTATCATTCCCTAATTTTATCTATAAAATATATGACTCCATTATAAGCTGACGATGACATAATTATATCCATCTAATTATCAAACCACTCATTTATATTATCATCATTCACATGTTGGAAATAATACTGAGAGGGGGGGGGGTGTGGGGGGTGAATCAGTATTATCAAATCAATATAACTTTTTCATTTCCATATTCAGATTCATATACGCTACTTCCACAACTATGATTAATGCAACTAGTGAATATCCATTAAACTTATGATTCAGTTAGTTGATCCTTAATGATTGCATTAGAACATTATTAACCATATGAATAGTAAACAGAAGCAGTAAAACATAATAGATCATCACACACAAGAAGCAGACATGAACACCATGATATAAGGTGGAAACCCAATGTGGGTGAAAACCACCTGCTGCAAGTCGTCTCTATCTTCTTTTAATAAGAACTTCCTTTTACAATATTTTGTACTGGTGCAGTCTTATACCAGTACACAGGCTTCTACCTACAGAAGGCTTCAACCTTCTCTCATTCTCTAGACTCTCCTGGAAGGGAGCTACAACCCCCTTAGCTCTTGTACTAGCCGATCCATTTACTAGTACGTAAGTGTAGGCCTACTAAAATGCTCCAACCTTTACTTGTTCTCTTAGCTCTTGTACTAGCTGATATACTAGTACGTAGGTTCCAACCTACAGAAGGTTATGACCTTCTCTTTCTTCCTCCAGGTACCAAATTTCATACATTTTCAGACTGGATACTCATGGAACACATCATCATAATCTGAAAGGCCACGTTTCATCCCATTTTCATACTAGACCCATCAATATCATTGAAACACATAATCATCCAACATCAATCTTTACATCACTCAAAACTGAATCACTGAAACCCCAATATATGGAGTCAATCAAACACTTCTCAGAATGTTGTAACCAGAAAAATAGTAACAGTAACCAGACACCAATTCTGAACCCAGAACACTGCAGAATAGACAGAAGCAGCTAAAACAAATTTCAAGAAAAGTCTGCAACTTCACCAATAGTAACCTGTGAACATCCGCACTCCCGCTGTGTGAAAACTGCGGATCTCCGCACCTGCTACCATGGCTGACCTGCAGGTCTCCGCACCTGCGGCCGTCTCTGTCCTGCGGTTCTCCGCACCTGCGGCTGTGTCTGGCCTGCGGGTCTCCGCACCTGCGCCTTGTCTGCACCTGCGGTCCTGCGGGTATAGACAATTTTTCAGACTTCAAGCATACCCCAGACTATCAGATCTACAGATCTGATCATGCGCCAAGGAGATCTCGATCCATCAGTAGATTCGTCTTATAATGCTCAGGTTTCTCCTTGATTCAGATCCAGCTATCACTCATCAACCAATCACCAGAATTTCAGATCTTGCTCTTAAGATATTCAACACATCAGTGCACAGCCAAATGATCTCCTTTCCTTTTTATAGACAAGCCCTTACTCAAACCATGGACCAAAACCATAGAAACCCAATACAAGGGACCGAAAACCTGGGTTCAATACTTTAGAAGCAAAAACATAGACCAAAACCATAGGATCAAAAACGTCGGACAAATACCATGGACCATCCATAAGATTTTCCACGCGCGCGTGTTTTTCTTTGCATGAAAGTCTGTGCACTTTAGGTTCGCACCTTTTGTTCGGAACACCTGCGAACATGTCCGCATATTTTCAACGACGTACCTGCGAAACCAGCCGAGGACTGCAGCTTTGTGAATAGGAACCTTCGGATCTCTCATTTTCCTCATTCTTTGTAGTCTGATCATCAACTCTTTGCTACTGACCTGCTGCACTATGATCTGTCATTTGTGTGAGTTCCCATCAAGGACAACACTTGTACCATAATGCCAACAATCTCCCCCTTTGGACTTGATGGCAAAGCTATTTTTTCATACTGAGAACTGTCTTCTAATTCCTTTGAGTTGTCCTGCATCTCACATCTAATATCACTTCTGTAGAGTTATGTATATGAGAGTTGTTCTTCTACAAGTGGGTTGCCATCAAGTACAACACATGCATCATAATGCCAACATCACATGACCTTTTTATTGCTTAATCTACAAATTCCTACCAAAACAAAGCCAATTAAAATTATATAGCTTCTACTAAATATCAATTCTCAAACATGAATATCTATATACTTCAAACAAATTCACTTTATACCTTGTAAATTTGATAATACCTATTAAGACAAGTAGCAAACCATAAACATATTTAATGTAAACATGCAACAATATAGCAATATATATGTTTAAAAATATGAACAACATATATTATGAAATAAGGTTTAAATCTAAATGGGTTAGAATATGTACATCTATGTGATTTTTAGCAATGACATTGTTATGTGAAAGAGGTTCCTTATTTCCAAAAACAAAAAGGTCTCATATACCAATTTGATGTCTAACTTAACTCTGACTTTAAAATTATATTATTATTATTATACTCTCTAGTAATTTCCTATTATAAAAATATTAAATAATCCAATCATCACCTTCAAACGTATACTTATTATAATAATTAGAAAATAATAAACATATTTGAAGGGAAAAAAATATCAAATATAAAGGAAACATTTTCTCTTATATGTGAGTGTATATACACTTTTTTGCATAGATATATAATATATATTTTTATAAATGTATAGTAAATAATTAAAAAAAATCAATATTGAAATGTTTAATTGAAAAAAATACTATCAATATAAATGAACTTTAAATCATAAAATTAATAAATTAATAAAATAATATTCATCTAATAAATATTTTATTTATTATTATTTTGTTTTGTATATAAATATTTATATGTAATTTATATTTTGTTTAACCATAACGAATCAATAATATATAAATATTAATTTTACATAAATAAACATACTCACATTCTAGGTACATATACCAAGCATCGTTTATGAGGTACATCATAAATACAAGCAGGTCACGTCCAATTCCATAAATAATGATAATGATAAAATGGGTAATTCCATAAATAATGATAATGATAAAATGGGTATTTCCCTCCCTTTTCTTTGTATACTCATCTCTCGATAAATATCCATATGCTCAAATGTGTGAGTCCACCCCATTCCAATAACAATAAGGGAAGATGCAAAGCAACAAGTCTCTGCCAATGAGTAAAGGTGATGCTCCTAGCTTTAATGCGACTGGTGATGATAATGATGGTCAACTAAAGGCTTCCAGTTAGCAAAAATGTTCCAAAAAGGTATTGGTTTTACATAGTCTATCAATCTACAATTTGAGGAGAACACATAGTCGATGAGATAGATGTTAGACTTTGTTTGTAGCTAGATTATTCCATTAATATGTATACCAGGTGAATTCAAATCACATTGCAGAGACAAGTTATAAGTTAAAATCAAATTTTCTACATCATGACCAGGGGCTAGCTTGGTTTCTTGTTCAAAACCAAGAAGAATGTAACCGAAATTATTAGAATTAACTATGTTTCCATGTTTGGTTCAACACTTGGCTTCTCGATTTGCAGTGGCCTGACCAATGCCAACAAGTGAACCAGCTCCAATGTCATGCATGGATGGGTATCCTTAGAGTATTAGTATTGCAAAATCAACACTCAACCATAAACTACAAGTCCAACTTCCATATAAGATTATAAAGATACATAACTAGAGATTATCCTACTAGTTGAAAGAGTAATTGAACAACACTCACTCAACATCCATCTATCAAGAATGGAAACCTTGTTCATTCACAGAACCTACAAAAATTAAGCATAACCTGCAACAATTAAGCATAACACTCTAACTCTACCCACTGGATTCCAACCTCTACTGAAGAAGGCCCAAAGCAATCAACCTACCAACTTAAAAAATATTTATATGTACTAAAGCAAGGATACATAACTTTTTTTTCAACTATGGATTTCCACATTGCTAGCGTGATCCTAATCTCTACATTTGTCATCAAGATAATCAAATCCTCGGGCCTACCAACTTCAGAAATCTTTATATGGACTAAAGTAAGGATCCATAACCTTTTTTCAACTATGGATTTCCTCAATGCTAGAGTGATCCTAATCTCTACATTTGTCGTCAAGATAATCAAATCCTTATTATTTGTGCCCAATGTGGATTATCTAATTCAAAACAATAGCTTGACCTCCAAGATTAAAGAACTAAAGCCAAGGCTTCAAAATTCATTTGAAATCATTGATCTTAGTCTACTTCACCACTTTTTAGGCATTTAGATTACTTAATGAACCTTTGGGATGTCTCTCAATCCCACTTTGTTCTAGATTTTCAACAATGCTTTAATATGGAGGATTGTAAGCCAATTATCACCCCTCTTGTCACTAGGATGAAATCCGAGGCAAATTTTCGCTCTCCCTTATTTTATGCTACTATATATCACTCTTCAGTGGGTAGTATTCTCTACCTTAATTCCTCTACTATGAGAATGCGTTCTTGTTACTCTACAAGCACCTCATGAGAGTCAGTGGCAACGAATTAGTGTAGTTTGTGTTATTTGAAGGGCACCTCTCATATGGGTATTAACTATGCAACAAGAACCCATATTCATCTTCAAGGATTCACTAGCATAGTTTGGGCGAGTGATCTTGATGGGTGTCATTCCACCTTCGGTTATTTGTTTACTCTTAGTTTGGGCCATTGATCATGATGGGTGTCATTCCACCTTTGGTTACTTGTTTACTCTCAGTTTGGGCTAGTAATCTTGATGGGTGTCATTCCACCTATGGTTACTTGTTTACTGAGATAGTGAGTTCGGATATTCCAGAGTCTACATTTTTATGTCTATGTTTCAAGTCCTCATCCTCAGGACTGAATCTACAAAGAAGAGAAATAAAGCTATATATATGATATGATGTGCTGCGAAGATGAGGAGCCGACCAATTTAAGGTGAATAATTACTTTTTATTAAACCTAATTTATTTGGACATATTTTTATTCTAATTCATTATTTATTAAGGCCCTTGATTATATCTTTAATTTTTTTTTTGAACTAATGTTTCAATATAATGTTGATATATATTTATTGATGTAAGTTATATTATTATTTTTTATTTAATGTAGATATTGCTATTAACATTACTAAACCTATGTTTTTAAAGAGAATATTATTGTAATAAATAAATATATCCTATCAATTTTCAATGAATTTAATTTTAATTAAATTATTATATATATATATATATATATATATATATATATATATATATATATATATATATATATATATATATATATATATATATATAACTTACATTAATAAATATATATCAACATTAGTTCAAAAAAAAAATTAAAGATATAATCAAGGGCCTTAATAAATAATGAATTAGAATAAAAATATGTCCAAATAAATTAGGTTTAATAAAAAGTAATTATTCACCTTGAACTGGTCGGCTCCTCATCTTCGCAGCATAGCATATCATATATATAGCCTTATTTCTCTTCGTTGTAGATTCAATCCTGAGGATGAGTCTTGTTCTAGACTCGAAAAATAGACATAAAAACGCAGACTGTGGAATATCCGAACTCACTATCTCAAAAACCACACCACAGAAATCTCCAATCCATTACTTGTTTACTCTTAGCTTGGGTTAGTGATCTCGATGGGTGTCATTCCACCTTTGGTTACTTGTTTACTCTTAGTTCTAGACCAATGTTATGGTGCTCTAAGGAGCAATAAACTATGTTTCGATCTTCTATGGAAGCTAAGTATGTCAGTGCTCTCCTAGATAGGAATCACCTTGTTCAAATATGATTCTTGATTAGTTGGGTCTTCCTCAAAAGGGCCCCACTTCTCTATGTTGTGAGGATCAAAGTACCATCAAACTAATTCATAATCTTGTGGATCATAAAAAATCTAAACATGTTCTGATTTGGATGCACTAATCCATCATCTCTATGATCTGAGATGTATTGTGCATGCCTTTGTTCTTTCAAACAATCATCTTGCAAATATTTTTACCAAATACTTATCAAGGCCCATCTTCACTAGTTTTTTACATTAGTTTGGCATGGGAGACTTTCCATATAGGTGGGGATGATGTCTTGTAATAACGTCTCCCTATGGCCCCAATTCAACATAAGGGGGAAGTTGGAATTATTATTGTAATCGATACATATGACCACAACTCATGTATCATTTTATACTTGTAAATATGGATAATACCACATTCTTTATTTGTTAATTGTGTTACTAGGTGTCGTTAAGGTCAACATAGTCAAACTTGTTATGTAGATTCAAATACCATCTTGGAGTCTCACTCAAAGATCACTAGATGAGATGATACAAATGAGAGATTGTGTTATTAGGTATGCCTAAGGTCAACCTAGTCAAACTTGATATGTTGACTCAATGATCTTCTTGGAGCATTTTACCCTTGTTATGTGGGCTTATAACCCTGCTTGGGTCCTGTTAATGCCTCAAAAATCACTGCACCAATATGGGGGAAAACAACTCGGTCCGGACCTTAAAGCAGTTCCTTTTCTATTTGGAATAGTGGCTTCGACTAGTTAAACTAGGTCCAGTTGCCTTTTCCCATTTACGATCAGTTTTACAATATATCTTTAACTACAAATAGCTAGGGACATTGGATCAATTCTTCTAGCTGATCAGGCAAGAAGAATGACCCTTAAGTTGTTTTTTGTGGAATAACCAAAACAATCTAAAGTTTTGCCTCTTTAAAAAGAGGGCTTCTAAAATGTAAGATCTATGATAACACATGCAAGACTAAGTCTACAATGCAATTAATCTAACCTATCTCGATTGAAGGAAAGCGTAACCCTTCTCTCAATCGAGAGCCAACTTAACTTAATGAGAAAAGAATCTTTTAAAGAATTAGAATTAAGATGGGGGAATTAGATCAAGGAGATAGCTCACAAGATCTAATTCCTCATTAGCATAAATATTAACAATTAAATACTTAGTAAATAGTTACATAAGTGCCTATTAAAAACATATTCAATTCCTTATTTATCATATGCATAAGAACTACAAATATTCATGATAAACTATTGAATTAGTTCAAATAAGACATCATGTATGCAAGAAAAAATTTATTATCCTAAATCAGAATATAGCTTATCGATCTAAGATTATAACTATCTATTCCTATGCAAACTTTAGCTCTCATATTATATCTAAAATTAAGTCTATAGAATAGTCTAAGAAATTTTTTAAATGAATTAACACTTAAGATTCAACAATAGTGCATGAATCCAATTATTAACTCATACATTCAAAATATAAAGTGAAAGACTAAAATAAGAATTTATTTGAGATAAATCCCGTAAACAATAGTGTTAAACATCATTAACTAAAATGATCCTTTATTAATAAATGAAATCAAATTACAGACCATCATAGAACGATAGTGGTGCACAATCCTTTGGAATCTACAATCGATCTCTGCTTGCAGAAAATGTCTTCTCCTTTTAGCAGTAGTGCATGATAAACAAGAGCTTCTCCACCAACAGATATAATCCACAGTTACAGTATTACAATATTCTCTCCCAAGATTCGAGACCTTTCATTCTATTAAAAAAATTAATAGGTACAATAGTGCAAGCCTCCAAGGCTTTTTCTTTTGAATTCTATACCTTTGTTCAATGCCAATAACCTATTTAAACAACCACTACTGAAAGCAAATTCTTTTTCTTCAAATGTTAAGGGAGTTGAAAATTTCCTTTCAACCACGTATCTGAAAAATAAAATTTTCATCATAATATTTTGATCTTGTTGTGTTGTCAAATCGACCTTATTGCTTGATCGGATTCTCTGGGTGTTTGTTAGTTTATCTAAACTGAACTACCACTTATCAGCATAGTTATCCTCCTCTGTCATGAATCTGAACACATAAAACAAGAATTCATAAGTTAAAAGTAAATGAGACTGATAAGCGAGTTTCATTTGAAACAAATGACATTTGCAGGAAATCAAGCTTAAAACTTCAAGCATAATAATCGCAATCGTAAACACCATGGAGGGGAAATAGGAGTAAGCCTTTAATTTTATTTGAAATATCACAATTGCAGCAGAGCAGATGGAAGAGGGATATGGTGGAGTTATATTGCAATCGGCTATTGGAGCAGAGAAAAAGGAACGGGCGTGAAGTGGAAAGCGGTGTAAGGCCTATGGCTATTTAACTAAATCGTGATCACGACAACATATAGAAGTGTAATAATCGCAATCGAAATCAAATCGCAATCGCAAATCCTAATTTTCTATGTAGTGCTATGAAACAGGCCTTTTGATTTTTGTGATTGTGATATGCGGGGTCACGTCACGAATGACATCATGATGTGACGTGGTGGGTGACTTGGTATTTGACATGGCAGATGATGTGGCGATTACATAGCATATGAATTGGCAGCTGACATGGAGTATGACATCACGGTTGATGTCACAGATGACGTGGCAGAGATGGCTCTTAATCACAATCGCAAATTGCTTTTGGCAAAGGTTATGGTATGGTGCAAAACTTATTGAACTTGTGATTGCGATGGATGCGGGGAGGCTTATGGAATGGAATTAAATATGTTGTCTGGTCCAGATTACATCATAAAGTGAAATTCGGCAAAGGCAAAAGAATGGGTGCATGACTTATGGAACTATGATTTCCGCGGATGCGAAATGTTATGAATAATTGTTGAAGTCTGGCAGCGGGTCTAGACCTGATCGCAGATTGCAAATTGGTGAAGGTAACAAGGGAAGTGATATCACAATATTGTAATCGGTAATTGATGGAGGGATGACAGAGTTGAAAACCTTTGCAATTTGCGAGGGGCGATCAACGATATGTGATATATCGCAATCGCATAGTGAAGCAAGGCAGTAAAAGGGGGGTGATTCTGTTGTATGTGCAACTGCGCAAATCGCAATCGCAAAGGAGTTGTGCGATGGGGTATGTGTTGGTCCTTTTGCAGTTTTCGATGCGATATAGTGACGTGACCTTGTGGGTCTTCGTAGCCTTGGATTCATGTGTTTTGCGCATCATTCCTTTGTTAAAAATATTTAGAACTACGACCCATTTCCTTTGTATTTTTGTGCTTTGACCTTAAACTTTAACTTCTGATTGCGGAGGTTGGGTTTTGGCTTCGAGGGTGATTCTTTTTCATGGATTTTGTGATTTTGGCCTAAAAAGGGGTGATTCTTGGTATGAAAAGGGGCTATATAAAAAAATGTTTTATTCAAGACAAAGAAAATATTTTTAATTTTTATGTTTTAAAATTTATTAAGGGTCCCCATTTTAATAAAATAAATTTCATAGGAAATTTATAAAATAGAAAAATGGGGGTTGTTGAATAGCACAACAATTGGCAATTCACTAGAAGAACTAGTTATCTCTGATGAATGAAAATGAATTTTCAAAAATTAAGTAAAAATAATTCAGGAAGGGGAAACTACTTTTTGAAACATTAGATAAATAAAATTACTTTGATCATAAAAACTCATTAAATTGCAATTTCTTAAAAACTTCTCATGAATGAAAATACCTATTTATCCATATCAGTCATTAATCAGTTATAAAGATAAAGTAGGGGCCTTTTACAACTTAGCTTTTTGATGTACTCATTTGTCACAGGTAGAGCCTTTTAACCATTAATGATTCAGTATCCCATCCAATGAAGAGCGCAAAAGTTAGAGGTAATTTCATAATAATATATTTTTTTAGTATTTAAAATAATAAAAGTCATTGTCCTAGTTTGGTGGCCAGATAATGACAATTCAATTCACTGGTAGTGATAAAACTGAACAAGCTAGCTTGTGATGAGACCTCTCATCTTACAATGGAAACAATCATAAGCCATTACCCTGATTTGGTGTTCAATATTGGTAATGTCAATTTTATTAGTTCCCTATGATCATGGTAAGAAGGCTCATGATGAGACCTCTTATCTTTTTGATTTATTATATTTTTGAATTACGCTCTAAAAATTACATTTAAATGGATGGGGATAATCATTGTTTTGGATGACAAATTAGAGTTAAAGTTGCTTAGTTGTAAGACAATGTTTACTTTTTAAAGATAACCTTTCTTAACTGATATTAGAGTAAAAAGGATCTTATAATTTTGAGGTTTAGAAGATTTTACAATTTAATAGAAAAGATTTTCAGAGTTCTATAATTTTTTTATCTAATTTTCAAATTTCATAACCACTTCCTGAAAAATTTCTACTTTCAAATTGAAAAATCATAAAATGGTTTTCAAGAGGTGTTGATGAAAGGCCAAGAGTATGTCATTTAACATTATTATCTAAAATAAAAATTAAATGTGATATGATAACTGAACTCTCAAGATATAACCGTTCACAATTATGATTATAAAATCACTCAAAACCAAATCTAAAAGGAAAACTTTACAAAATTGCTTATGCAATTTTCTTAACAAAAGAGGGAAAAGATAATGAAGAAAATATTCCTTCTTATGTCTAAATCTAGATAAATCGAATTTGCAAAGTTAAAAGCATTTAGTGATAATTCAGTTTGAATGAGGAGATTTTCTCTTTATTTATCTTTTTTAAAAGCAGAACTTGTAAAAAGCGTTTTAACTAGTTCTTTTAATTAGAGTAATGCTTTTGAAGAAAAAGATTAAGGTTTAGAACTTCTCCATTTTGGTTGATTCGATGAAAATCGTTGCTGCTTCTTTGAGCTCGCAATTTGATCTGGTGAAGGTATGAAAATGCTTGTGAAGAGCTACAAACGAGAGTTACATATCAACAGAAAACAAAACTTAATCTAAAAAGCAAAGAAGTGAATGAAAGTGAGTTTAAGAGACTTACCATTGATGAATTTCATTTAATATTACCGGAAAGATATGACTTCCTCCAATGCAAGGCAATTAACTCCAAATCATTATGTATTGAATCTAATATAAACTAATCTACTCCTAATTCTAACTTAATAAAGGAAACATGATTATGTATAATCATACTTCCAAATGTAACCATTCTCTCGTTTTATTACCTACTTGTGTTACACACTTGTTCTTGGCTTTGCAACTCTCTAGCACACTTGTGCTTGGCTTTGCAACTCTCTAGGACACTTGTGCTTGTATTTTTCATTCTCTCTAGTGCACTAGATCTATCTCTCCAGTGCACTTGTAAGGAAGTTATTTTAAAAATTAGGTGAGAATTGGTTCCATCAATTCTCTTGTTGACCCTTATAAATCTCATCACCCAAAGAACATGTAATTTTTGTTAAACTATTCAAATGGTGTAAAATATAGACAACAACTTATGTATTCTCTCTAGTCCCTAAAAGGGAGTTTGTTGGGAAGTGGCATGACTTGAGGAATGACATGTGAAAATATGGAAATATCGTGATCATACATAATATTGTTGCAAGTATATGACGTGTGAAGATAAAATGAATGTTTGAGATATTAAACTTTTGGGTACAGGTTGACCTACATAATTTTGTGCATTAATCAATTAATTTTTTTTGTATCAATATCTCGTGTATCAGGCAGTAATACACATTACAATGTACAAAAAAAAGTAGAAGAATGTTTGACAACCTACAACCCAACTATCAAAAGTGATGACAATAATAGTAGATGACATGGTGCTATAAAATAATAAATTCATTCTATAGGGTTATATGAAGCATAAGAAAATCTAGGTAGATGCCTAACATGTGCTATATTGTAGTGGCCATTTATTTTCAATGAAACTAACGACAATATAGAAAATAAATTATCATGTAAAAGAAAAATATAAATTATATGAGGTTATATAGGGAATCATGACGTTTCCATGTGATAGTTTTCCTTATATTAGCAGTTGGATTTTTTTGGAAAAAAGAAATACAATGATCAATCTTATGGTAGTATTATAGTACTTTAATGATGACGTTTCTATCATGGTATTTTTGTAGTAATATTCCTCCCATTAACCACATGTGTATTTATGGTGGTATTGTTGTAGTAATATTACTCTAGTGCCCACATTAACAAACCTCATAGTTTATCACGTATATGTTTTTGACTTCACATCAATCATATATTTCCATCCTCCTCCAATGTGACATCTGCTCCAAAATCACACTTTGGCCTTTCTATTTACTTGTCTTAGTTTCTTTTATGAAAGAATAACTTTCCATTTGTTTCCCATGGAACTGAATTTATGCTACCACCTTACCACAACCTTTACCCTATATGCATAGCTCCAACTAGCATATACTCTAGATGGAATTCAAATAGGAATTTAAACATTTCCTTCTTTATATTCCCCTACCCCCCTACAGATTTCCTATCATCTCTTGAGGGAGATGAATTGGATATTTTACCTAAAGCTCGAGGATGGCTTACAAGTAGTCACTATATATTGGGTTTGTGCTTGTGACATCTATTTTGCTAGTGATTTGTAGATAATAATACCTTAAGGATGGCTTACAAGTAGCATTGTATATGTGTTTGTACTTGTGACATTTATTGTGTTAGTGATTTCTAGATAATAATACCTTGTAATGATGATGGTATTGATCAAAAGCTACATCTTCATTATGTCTATTGAAAGTAGTCCTTGAGAATACAATTGAAAAACAAACAACAGTTCATTTCTAGTCATGAGGAGTAAACATCTCAAAAAGTAAACATTAATATGAGGTCACTAGCCTATGAAAAGTCCACACCAAAGAAATGATACATAGCATTTGACAAGCTTTCAAAATATATCTCAAAATAGAGATCAATTCAAACATTTTCAACATCTCCATTTTGTCTCTCACTAAAGATGCTTCCAAAACCTCAGATAGCCATGTCTCTCTCTGCAAGCTGAAAGCCTTACCCAAGCTCATGGAACTCTTCAAGTGCTCTTAACATTTCATATATTTTAAATCAATAGTAGATTTAGAGAAAATGAATAATGAAAATAAGGAAACGTACCCATAACTTTTAACAATACACTCACGAGATTTACATAAAATAGTCATTCCAATCAGGTGAAATGTAATCCCATTCTTTATAAAAATGTTCCATTACTTCTCCCTAGTTAATATATAATACTTTTGAAGACAAGTATTGGTTCCAATTGGTTACAAACGATATGCATATAAGACAATAATAAAAACCGATGATTTGGAGTGATCTTCCAAACTTTAAAATTAGATTCAAGGTCTGACTGCACTGAACTTTTCTATGAAAAGGAAAGAGACAAACATTCCAATCAGGTGAAATGTAATCCCATTCTTTAGAAAAATGTTCCATTACTTCTCCCTAGTTAATATATAATACTTTTGAAGACAAGTATTGGTTCCAATTGGTTACAAACAATATGTATATAAGACAATAATAAAAACCAATGATTTGGAGTGATCTTCCAAACTTTAAAATCAGATTCAAGGTCTGACTGCACTAAACTTTTCTATGAAAAGGAAAGAGACAAACATGAAAAGCATCAAGAAAGATCATAATGGACAGTTTACTTCTGGGCATAGCTTCTATTGAATGCTAATCTGCTTTAGAATCAGAAGGTACATCCATACACAGTCCATTCACTAAACAAAATCTCCTTTCCTTCACAAGTTCTCACTAAATGAAAACCACTTTTAGAATAAATCAAACATATGAATTGAAACAATGCTCTCCAAAACCACTTCTGAAAGACATGATTTATCATAATAAAATAAGTAAGCATGTGACTATTTGTCTGCTCTTCCAACTATTCCACAGAAATGGTTCAAAAACATGTTTTGATGCTTGTTATTGTTAAAGAAATGTCAAGAAAAAACAATAATGGGGCAAAAATCACCACATTACATTAGACTGGCTTCTTTGCAACCTTAAGCATAAACTACTAGATGTAAAATTTCTGGTAGCAACGTGTATACATCTTGCATGTGAGAGAGAGAGACTGCACCTGATACATTTATGCAATTCCAAAAGGGTGAGTGTCCCCTTTCAACTATATTTGTGGATATAAGAATTTATATTAGACCCTCAACAAATTTTCCCGAAGTCTCTTCAAAAACCTTACAGTATTGTTGCAAAACAATTCACATTGAAATGTGAATTAGATATCATTCGTAGAACAAAATAAATATTATTTTCATTGACTTAGCATATACATCAAAAGATCCATGTCCATAACAATAGAAGATATAAGTCGTGTACATAAGTTGATCCCCACAATTAACAATACCAACATCTTAGATGGAAATAATAGCCCTATTCAAAAATAGGTCACATGAAAATAAATTGGCTTGTGGGTAGACTTATCAAGAAAATGCCTAGGCCAATGGCTAGACAGTGAATGGTCACCAATTTCACATAATATTATTAGAACATCATTGTAAGCATGAAAATACCAACATCATAGATGGAAAGTATAAAAAAAAGCTTTGATTTTTTTGTTTTCCATCACACTCCTCATCCTTGATATACTCTACCAATTGCATTCTATATTGAATGTAACTCTTATGTTTCTATTAAATCTTTATAGATTTGTAAAATTCAAACTAATGTATGTAAAAAGGAGTCAAAAACATACTGGGAGATAGAAGGCATTCAATATATCCTCTAATAAAATTCATTGAAATGTAGGGGAATAATTTATTATTGGACAGACCACTACATGGAACATGTCGGTTTGCAAGGTACAAATTTGCAGAGTCAAACTAATGTATGCAAAAAGGAGGCAAAAACAAATTGAGAGATAGAAGACATTCAAAATAGCCTCTACTAAAATTCATTGAAATGCAGGGACATAATTTATTACTGGACAAACCACTATAATTTTGAAAGCATTTAACCATAAACCTTTATTATTACTTTGATCAATTTAACCTCTTCCAAAACGATATCTTCGTGTACTATTTTTTCTCCCAATAATAAGTTTGAATTCTTCTCTTTTTCCAAAGGAAGAGTAAATCTTGGGTATTTACTACTCACAATACTAGATGAGATGGTAACCTTTGATTCTGGAAGCTTAGACACATTTTGGGAACTCTAGATGCCACCCACTTGACTCTCAACCTTCTTTTCTAGTACAAAAGAGGAATCTTTTTTCCTTTTACATCCTGAATATTTGTGATCGTTAGTGCTTCAAGTTGTCGAACAACTATACTAGTCAGTAATCCTTCTTCAATCTTTATCTTAACATCAGTGACAGTGGGACCCCTAAGAAATTTTATCTTCATACTTAGAATTGGCTCTCCTCATCATAAGAAAATCCATATAATTTGATGAATATGTTTCCTTTATACTTTCCATTCTTGTACATTTGGTATCCTCTCAGACAATGAATGTTTCTCAGAGGCGCATTCATGAAATCCATGTTTCTCATGTGTATGAGGTGAATTAATTCCTGGTATGTTTATTTTGCCAACATCAGCTACAGTTGTGGATGAACATTGTTGACTACTTTCCTATTCAACATGTACATTATTCACATATCCATTTATGCAACTAGCATGCCTCCTATTCAAAATCGGCTCCAATACAACAAAATTCTAGACAAATTTATTTGTACCCACTGTATCGTTTGCTTGGAATGAAGTTTGTTATGTCTCTTCACAAACCACCATCGATGTTGCAAAATTTCTTGGAACTTTGTCCTGAGCCAAATTTACCTCTTTAGGATGTTGATGGATTTGGATATTGTTAGAACTTATATCATCCTTAATGCCAATATGATTTCCTTCATTGTGGATATATGTATCATCTCTATAAGTGTCCTACCTTTGTAGAACACCCAAGTCAGTTCCCAAATGGTTTTCATGCATAAGTGCTTATGGAATTCCATTCTTATTGAAGGGGTCTAGAGGCTTACATGTATGCTCATTCCCTTTGAGGCATTCAAGGCTAGTTACTATGGAATTGAGGCTAACCCTGAACAAATGCAATTGAGTATCAGGCCACCCAACATGGATCAAGGATCAATTTCCCTAGAGGAACAACAAACAACTGGGGCGTGGTACAGGTCGTGGGTAATAAAACCAAACATAGGTGTTTGCCATGAATGATTCACATAAAATTGGCTGCAAGTGCATGGAATGTGTTGTTTGGAAAATTCAGGCCAATGGTAGAGATTAGAAAGATTCATAAATAAATTCCCCAAAGAAAGAAAAAATATTTCTAGTCACTCCAAATATCATCAATGAAACCAAATAGAGGTGCTTGTGATGAATGGTTCCCATGAAAATGGACTGCAAGTGATAAAGGTTCTAAAGCTCTCTCAAATAAATTCCACAAAAAACTAGTCACTCCAATTATCATCATAAAAATGGGCACTCAAATGAGAGAGCACGACCCTTTACAGGCTTCACGAACAAATGCATGCAAGAAAGAACAACTTCAAAAAACAATAAATGCATAAGAATAACATGTTTATGAAAATTTTAGAAACAGAAGCTTCCTAGTAACCATTAAGCAGGCCACCCAAATTCACTTGACCAGTCGTGTCCCAATAGAAAAATTAAATCTTCCCACAGTTAGTGAAATAGTGAAAAAATTGAGATGGTGCACTACAACTCCGATTGTGGCTGACCATAAGAACCATGCATAGCCTAAAACTCCAAACATATTCATTGAGAAAAAAACATCTAACTGCATTTATTCCATGTAAATAATTTCGATAGAAATAATAACAAAAACATAAGTAGTCGTAACATTCATTTTCCTATACCTGGAGAGAGGATGAGGTATACACAATGCCCTACATGCACAAACTTATTTTATATTTAATTTCCAATTCAAGAAAAATTTAAAAAATAAATATAATAACTAATATAAAGTTAAATATATAAAAAATCAAACTTGGTTGGTAGGTAGGCAGGGTTTGCATGCCACTACCACGTGTCGCTTGAGTAGCTCCTGTAAAACCATCAACAAAGGCTAATACATAACTAATCAATCTATGGAAAGCACATGATGTAGGCATTGAGCCCTTAAAAATCCCTATGCACAAGTTGTGCATTCTGAACCCATGCATGTGAAGCCACCCATGGATCCATTAACAGGTTGGAAGCCTTCATTTTTTCTAGAAGTGAAGCCATGGGATGATGAAACAAATATGCAAAAACTAGAGGAAATAGTACACAACATCAAGATCAATATCTTGCCGTGGGAAGCCTCAAAACTCATTCCAGTGGGATATGGAATCAAGAAGCTACTAATAAGGATGGCCATCAGGGATGATCTTGTATCTGTTGACAATCTTATCGAGGAACATCTCATAATTAATTCGACAAATGAGTACATTAAGAGTTGTTTCATTCAATAAGATCTATAAGTTCTCATTGTAGTGCATTAGCCATACCTTTTTCTCTACTGCATGTACCTTTCATTTCTTCTAATTTTATGTGCCATCCACCTAACCTAGGTTCCTACCTTTGAGCTAAGCTAACACATCCTCAGAGGAGGAGGAAGCTCCAATGCTTCTGTAGTTTCTTCTTCCTTTCATGATTGGTGATGTTGCCTTGTTTTGTCTCTATAAGGTGTCGACCCCATCCTCGCTTTACCCCTATAGGGAAATGCCTCAAAGCATGCCTAAAAATACACCCAAGAAAATGTGCTCAGGCTAGAGAGTGTTTCAACATTTCATATAGGGCTTAGAGCTCAAAGGCTCAAGGTTTATTCCATTTTTTGTTAGTTTCTCAAGTTTTAGTGCTCAAGTATTAGCCCTTATCCAATTATTCCATATGTTTTATTAGGCATGTCCCATCTCTTTCATTTAGATTCTAACTTCTTTGAAAATGAAATTTTAGTGAAGCATTTTTGTATCAATATTTTAACTTTGTTTCAATTTCTCTTCATTCACCGAGTATTCTTTGTAATGAACAAATCATTTTCTATCCTATGTTTATGATTTTGCAAGACATTCATTACCAAGGAAAAGAACCAAGGGAGATTGCATGTTACCATTAAACTAACAACACTATGTTTTTGCATGAAAATTAGTGGATTTGTTCAACCTATGCCAATATATATATGGTATTAGCTTGAAAAATCTTGTGTTACTATACTATATTTATATATGTGTAAATATGAGAAGAACAAAGAGATTTGTTTTATTCATAGAGAAGGAGAGTGTAGAGCAACTCGCACTGAGTTGGGAAATGAGAATGAATTGATTTATATGATATTTTTGAATATTTATGTACTAAAGCAAGGTGATGTTTCCTAAGGTTTTTCTAGACATAGCTAAGTCAGTGAAACCACTTTAAAAAAAGCATCAAAGCACTCGTTCCATAATTGAAAGCACGTGTTCCTGAATTGTAATAAAAAATAAAGATGTTACAGAGCCATTGGATCAATATCCATTTCCCAAGAGAGTAATTTCAATCAGTGCATCTATGAATAAGAATTTTCATGCATGGAGATAGTGAAGTACCTAATAAAATGCATTTCAATGTATGCACAAGTTCAAGGCATATTGAAAAGTTTCATTATTGAGTGTCTTGAAGTAATATTCCAGGAAAAGTCAAGAATTTGAAAGTTATGAGATAGGCACAAGGTCAATCTATGAATGAAGGGGAGGGGAGGCATGACTTGTCAGTTATGAGAGCTAGGATAAAGCCATCAGAGCCTGGAATACAAAGTCATAACAGCAAATGAGAGCAAGAATAAATCCATCAGAGCCTAGAATACAAAGCCATAGCAGCAAATGAGAGCTAGGAATAAAGCCATAAGATCCTGGAATACAAATACATAGCAGAAAATGAGAGCCAGGAACAAAGCCATTAGATAGAAAGGAGTCTGGAATACAAAGTCAGAGCAACAAATAAGTCAGGAGCCTATAATAGAAATCCAGAGGAGTCTGGAATAGAAAGCCATATCAGAAAATAAGTTATGAGATGGAACTATGGCATGGAAAATGGTGAACATGCTCTCCTGACAAAGCCATGTGACAAAGACCTAGACACCCACATGTCGTTGAGATAAAGCTTGAAAGGCAATGCGAAATAGTTCATATTATAGGAATCCTAAATGAAGCATTAAATGTTAGTGATTAAACATTATCATTACTTCAAATCGGGAAAATGTGATTAAATATACTGAGTACTCTTTTATCTTAATATCAATGTGGATATGTTACCTCGAGAAGAGGCCAAATAAGATGGTGGATGTAAACTTTCATTAAAAATAAAATGCTAATAAAAAACTTAGTTTAAAATCATCAAAATCTTGAAAAGTAAATAACATAATTCCATGATTCTATGAAACTTTGGTTCAAAAATATGAAAACTGCATTGGTTTTCGCACACAATTAATGCACGACTAATATTTGATTACTATAATGCACACCTAAAATTCGATTACTATAGTCCATGTAGCCCCGAAGCCCCGAAGGGACAAAGACTAATAAGGGGAAAGCATCATAGTCATTCTCTCCATTTTCGAGTTGGAAACCTAATCAATACTTTTCCACCATTTTGTACACAGTTGATTTATTTATTTTATTCTACATTTTTAGCTTGTGTTCAATGTATTTATGGTTGGATATTTATTTGGAGTTATATATATATATATATATATATATATATATATATATATATATATATATATATATATATATTGATTATCATAATTATATAAATTAAATGACCAATAAATTTCAATAAACATCAATCAATAATAAACATCAAAACACTAATTAAAATAAAATAAAAATAAAGACTAACTAAATTATAACATTATTTTAAATTATTATTATTAATTATAGAAAGAATTTATATATAAGTTAAACATATATATCTTTAAAAAATTGGAACAAGATTTTCAACCATGGAAATTTACTCCAATTTTATAAAGTGTCCCTTTTGGAATAAAGCTTCTAGAATTTTAATTTAATTATCAACAAGGTGGATAGTAGGGATTTAACTTCCATGGAATATTCTTAAGAATATACACAAATCAAAGGTTGAGAGTTATCTCCAAAGTAGTTGTGTCATTTTTTCCCTTTTAATCAAATTGATTAATTAAAAAAATCTCATATGACAAGTGCCATATACATTATTGGTTTTTGGACATGTGGCATTGATAAGCCATGGTATTGGCCCATGGTATTGTAACAAAGCCTATTTACATCTTATGAATCTCCATGATAAAGTGGGGTGAATCTCCATAATTAAAAATCTTGTTACATGTTCATAAAAATTAAATAAATTATAACTTATAATTTAGAAATAAATAATAATTAATAATTAATAATTAATAGAACATGGCATGGAGGTTAAATCCCTATCATCCACTATTAATTTTTGATCATTTTAAATTAAAATTTCCAAAATAAACACACCTATTGGTAACAAATAATTATTTTGAATTTTTTTCTTTCTAAATATTTTTTTAATATCCTCTTTAAATTACATTATTATCTTGTGATTTTTTTATGATTTTTTTTATTGAATGAAAAATATTTTCACTACAAGGAAAATTCTAAATATTAGTATTCTTTTAAATAAAAAAATTTATAATTTTTTTAAATAAAAAATTATTATTTTTTAAAATTATAATATTATCATATAATTTATCTTTAATTTTATTATTGAATGAAAAACATTTCATTACAAGTTTTTTTTGCTATTTTTCTTCTAGGTAAATTCTTTCGGAATATTCTTTTTTGATTGCAATGTTATGGTGTGATTTATTTCATAATTTTTTTATTGGATGAAAAGTATTTGATTTAAAATTTTACCAGCATATATCCATCCTAAGATCCATCCTAAGCACAAATCTAACATGAGTCTAGAGGGATCAAAGTTCTTCAAGTGCAAACTTATTTTAGAGTGCAAAAAATACAATGTGTAATTTTTCATTGTTTAAATTTTATTCTTGAATGCTATATATTTTTAAGTATAAGATAACATTAATTCATATTAAAATATTTTATTCATAACCTACATTGATATTTTATTATGTACAACCTTAAAATATTTTATTTTAATATATTTTTTTCTATCTATATGAAGTTAATATTTATTAACATAAGTCTTCAAATAATTTATTTAAATAAAGTGTGAAAACATTTTTAAAAAATACAAGGTTTAAACATTTTACTCACACATTTCTTTTACTTCTAATTACTTTACATGAAATTATATTAAGTCATATGGACAACTAATTAAACATGCAGAACATATTCTTTTTTATTATCCTTGACATTGTTTTTCTATTTAGATTTTTTTTTTTTTTTAAAGAGGGATGTGTCAATTCCAAGTTTAGCATGGACATACTTACACATTGCTTTCACATTGGCTGTAGAATGAGCCTCTCAGCTCAAAAATTTAATCATTGGTAATCTAATATAATTTGTCATGTTCTATCTACCCCACGTTAACGTGGCATACCTTGAAATTTTGGGGATCTTCACATGCGTTAAGTAGGTGTCCCATGTACAACTTAGTGCAACACACATTACACTTTTTAATGATTAATTCCAAGGTTCAATATAAAAATTTAACAAATGAACAAAACACTTCAAGGAAGGTAGGCTAAATTGGAATATTGGGGATCAAGGTATGTAAAACCCGACTTTTAAAGTTTTAAGGTTTATCGTGGTGAAGGAAATAGGGAAGTAGCTTTAGTGGTGGTATCTAGTTTGAAATTTGGGTTTTGAAATCTTTTACGGTTGATTTGAAGTTTTAAATGACATGTTTTTATGGTGAAACTTTGATCCATAAGTGTGTACCTCATGTTGCTATTCTACACTGGAATATCTTTCCAAGGATGTAATAATTATGTTAATTGGAGTTCAAGTTCAAAAGTTAAGTCTTCCTAGAAGTTGACCTAATGTGATTGAATAACATTGATCCATACACAACCATGGATAATCCACTAGACGGATTGTCACAACAGATTTGATAAAAATACATTAAAATCCAAAATTTATACAATAAGGATTAATTTTCCTTAGACTTCCAGATTTATTAAGTTATTGTTTTCTGCTTATTCATGCAATATATAAAATACGGAAAATAAATAACAAGTAAAAGAAATCACTCACTCACAATCCATAAAAACACTAAGATATGACTTGAAACCCTTTCAAGATAAAAACTAGCTAGAAGGTGAGGTTGCTCTCTACTCTTTCTTTCTTTGAATGGAAATGACACAAATACAAAGGAATGAGACTCGTGGTCCATGGCCTACTATAGTACAAAAACCCTCTTTATGCTACCCTCTCTCTATATACTCATTGTTACTTTGCTCTAATATGGAACAACATACACTCAATTAGAATCGAATCCCTTTTCCTCTTAGTGCCCCAGTTATAACATAGCCTAATAGCCAACTAGTAGTTGAGTTTGACCCATGCGACCCTCAATATAAGTTATAAATCAACCCTTATAGAGTATTCTTCACAATTCCCACATTTATAACCCTATTTCCATGAGTATTGAGGGTTTATGTGGCATCCTCTCAAATTATGGTGGTTAAACACATTACGTCAACTCCCAGGAGGCATAATTTTTGCATATGAACTCTGATTGATGCAATTATTATACCATAGGAAAGGTCTTCAAGTGTAGAATAATGCCAAGGAGTGTGTTCTTAAGAAGAAAAATATTACCCCCAAAAATGTCATTTAAGGCCTCAAACTGACCCCGAAAGGTTTTTGACCTCAATTCTCCAAACTAGGCCCCATTGCTAATATTTCCCATGCAAGCTTATTTATCTGATTTTTCCACCTCTAAATCATCAAGATAGATGAAAAAAATATAATGTTGCAATCTAGATCAACAATAATTCAAGAGGATGCCACATTACCCCCTATTACTCATGGAAAAGGGGTTAGCCATGTAGGGACTATGAAGAAGACTCTATAAGGGTCAAGGTGTAATTGATGATGAGTTTTGAATGGATCAAATCTAACCCCTAAATGGATATCAAGTTATGTTATAACCAAACCATTAGGAAGAAAAGGGTTTCATTCTATTTGTTGCCATCTTGTTCCGTAGTAGAGTAGAGTAGCTAACTATGGATAAAAAAAGAGCATAAAAGAGGGTGTTTATGTTTTGTATCAACAAATGGGCCAAAGGTCTAAGGAAACTCCATAGAGAGTGTCTTCTCCTTTGTATTTGCATTATTTCCATTTAGAAAAAAGAGAGTAGTGCAACCTCATCTTCCAGCTCAGTTTTCTCATGAAAGGGTTTCCAATATCATATATTGTTGCTCATTGTGATTGGTATATGATCGTAATAGCTATTTTCTATTTTCCACATATTATATGTTGCATGCATAAACAACAAGACACGTAATGACAAATATAGAATGCAAAAGGAATTAAGCCTTCATAGTATATATTTTGGTTTATTTTCATAGAATCTATGTTGTGAAGAGTTGTCAAGTATAATATCCATGGTAGTTTAGAAATCATATGACTATGTGGGACTTAGAGAACATTCTCAAAATGGGCATAAATTTGATGCCAGATCTTAGAATTTAGTAAAATTTATATTATTGGAAATACCTTGACAATGAAAAGATAGATAATGGTCTTGGAAATAAGTTTTGCGATGGTTAGAAAAAGAGGAATTTTGATAACCCACTTCCATAAGGTGATCAAGGAGGTTGGGTTTTGATGCCCCATATCCTTAATCAACCAATTAAGGAACTCAGTATGTTACAGGAGGATTCCAAAGAAGCTATTTGGTTGCAATAAGAATGCATAGATATTGGAATTGAACATGGGACTATTCCTATTTATTGCAATAATCATATTACATTTGCTTTACAAAGAGCCCCAAGTCTTATCCACAGAGAAAAATTATCAAGGTAAAATTTCACTACATCAAAGAGGTGATGGATTCAAATGAAGCAACTATGCTCAAGGTTAGGACTTATTACGATGTTGTGAAAATAAAGAATAGTTTAATATTAATCATATTCATCATTGTGAAAGAAAAGTATAGTTTAATATTAATATTTTTTATTTGGAGTCCACTGGGATAGATGGCCGTGGGGTTTATTCCCTTTACCACCATATCAAGTTGAATATCCCACCCACTGCACAAAAGAAGAAACTGTGTTCTTACAAATAAAGAGAGAACTTAACATCATGATGAAAATGATGACTAATGTCCAATGAGATCAAATTTTGGTCTATAAACCTTAAGATAGTAAGAGATTTCTTGGAATTCTTTAGAATTTTATTATGTTATGAAAAAGAATTAAAAGAACCATTTCAATATCACTATATTTCTATTGAGTTAAAAGGTTAAGAATGTTGATAGTGTGACAAATATTTTGAAATTGAGATCTAATATAGTTATATGTTGGACTATCTAAGATAAAGTGTTTTCCATCTTCAAACATCTTAGTGTCACAAAGGTGCCAAAATCTTTCATCCCATAGATTTTTTGGAATTTACCAACACCATGTTCACCATGGAGCTCATAAGAATTTGTTCTTATTTTAGCAATGCTTATTTGATTCCCTACACTAGTTAAGATAGAGAGATATATTTTATTTTCAAGATTAGGATTGATCACCTCCTTATAATATCTTGATATCGTTTTTCCTTCTAACTCTTCATCACACCACAATTTATCCATTAATTTTGATGTAATAATATTTTTAGTACTATCCTTATCTTTGGATATGATATATTTCTTTATTCCCCAATGGTTTAGCCAATATTGGGCATCCTTATGCTATCCCTAGGTTAGCCTAAGGTCATTTTGGCTAGAGTTTGAAGTCATGTTAGGAAACCTCTTGTCTTCCACGTTGCTTAACTTTCTCTTATACATTAGTTACCTAGTCATAGGCATGTTCTTAATGGGAGAAAGGCTATCATTAATGAGGATATGATAGCGTGTATTTCCTTTAATTTTAATATTATAGGTTATAAAAATATTTCCATCTATTCTATCTTTCTCCATGACTCTTTAGAGATACATGATCCCCAAGCCTCACATCCATAAAAAATAACAAAGGTAAGGAAAGTCTCACAAAGTTATTTTTTTCCCTTTTTTAAATGTCTTATATGAAGTCCCAATGATTTACAATTATTTTCAAACGCATAATAAGCTTTCACCATCCATTCATCTGTTTCTCAACACTATAATTTCAATTGTTCTAGTCATGGAAATCAATTTCAATTGATTTCAAGATATTAATATGAAGGCACTTCCTCCTAGTTAGTATTGTCATATATGAAAGCATCACATATGATATTTTTGGATTTAACTACCAAGACTTTGTTTTGTTGATATTAACAATCATACCCATATTGGAATAGAAATCCTAGAGGATTCTTAGTTGTATTCCAAGATCAAATAGACCCCTTAGCATAAGAACAATGGCATATGTTTAAAGAAGAAGAGTGATGACTATACCATATGTTGGCTTGATGGGCCCTGACCCAGGTTCAACATTAATTAGCCAAGCAAATACCTACGCTACTAGCCCTTTCGGCATCAATCCATGGAGTGCAGACTAAAGTCTCACCCGAAGAAGTATGGGCGGATGTGGGAACCAAGTTTACGCACTTTTAGATGGTTGTAATGCAACCTTATACCCTAACCCTTCCTTTGCGTAGATTGATAAGCCTTTTAGGGCTTATCGATATACTCCCCTTAGTCGTTCTCTAGACCTCCACGAAGGTCTATGACTGTCTTTCGCGTACCCTAAATAGGTGTTTCAGACACTTATGTGCCTCTGTAATTACTCTTACTGTTGTATTTACCCAGATTAGTTTAGTAGTGGATAGCTTCAACATGCATTATGATTATCTTCGTGTAAACAAATATTTTTACTTGCGTTCATATAGTAAAGTAAAATACATAGATTCACGCATCAATACAACATTAAATCATAAACCCAGTATTCAACATAACATAATTGCATGCATTCATAACAGAAGTAAAAGAGCTAATACGTAGGTAATTCCAGAATAATTCTCTTTATTGATGTTTAGATCTCCTCTACAGACTCTAACTACCCTACGCACATAGCTGCAGGGGTCCACACACTTAGCTGCAGACTTCTACCCTAGGCCTCTATGCACACAGCTATAGAGCCTCTTTCCTACGCTAAGACTCTTCGCTCTTAGCTCTCACAGACCCATTACATCAATGACTCTTCAAAAACCTATCTGAACTGAACTATTAAAAGACTCTTCTAAGACTTCTTTTTATACAATCCCATGGTCTGCGGACCATGGGTAGATCTCCTAAAGCCGACATGACTTACATTAAACAAAGGGCGGAAACCCTTTATGACTCTTTACATATTCACGCTCTGCAACCACAAAATGTGGAGACTTTACACTTCTTATACAAAACTTGGGCTTTCTGCCCCAAAAATTGGGCGTTTAACCCCAAAATTGACCCTATGGGACCCGTTCCCAACAGGTCCCCAACATAAACTTGGTGACTCGCCCCCTAGTCACTCTACTGGTGCAGAGATCTTGTCGTGAAGACGTCCCATCTCCACTTATACTACTGCAACCTCGATGGTACGCTGCGTCACTGCCTGCTTAACCTGTTCGACCAGCTGCTATGTCGTTGGTCCTGCGATATCTGCCTGTATTTTCTGCTGTGTTTCCTGCAGACTAGCCAATTTTCCTTCAATGGTGGTCGTGAGCACATAGGCTTCATCTAGCCAAGGCCCCAATCTGGCCTTCAGTACTGCCTCCTTGTGCTGTGCTGCATCCACCTGTTCCTTTAGTGCCTTCGCTTCCTGCAGCTTCACCAACCTTTGTGTGATGGTGACGGTGCACGCCGTCACTTTGACCTCATCATACTTCTACTGCAGTTTCCTTGCCTTTGTTTCTAGCCGTTGCACGTTGGGATCTTCTTGTAGGTTGGTAACTACTTTGAGCTACTACTCGAAAAGTGAAGTGCAATCCTTCACTGCGGCATCCACTGCGACAACTACATCCTTGACAGCTGCTTTGCATTGCTCTCTGACTTCTAGTGGAGTCGAAGGCTAGGCCCTCAAATAAGGCTCTATGATCTTAAAGTTCAACTCAAACTAAACCTTAGCCAGCTATGTCCTTGCATCACACACACCTACAGTGAGCTTCCGAATTCTAGCATCGATTGGCGCATCTTCTAGGATATTTAGCTCCAGAACAGTTCTGCAGGCCTCAGCTACCACAGTTGTGGTGCGCTCATTCTTCTCTGTGATCTTCTTAAGGAGATCAATCATGGAAGTCTTTTCTATGAACATCTGGGCATTTTTGACCTTCTGCTCATTGATCAAATTCAGTGTGTGCTTCTCTTTGGCCCAAAGTTACACGATCACACCGTCTTGCAGGGTGTGAAGGGCTTCACTTGGTAGCATGGCCAAGTTCAACCCAACCTTCTTGAGAGTGCTGACGGTGGCCTTGTTAGCTTCCACTTCTGTAGTCAATGCTCCATATGGCAGCATGATGGTCCGGGGATCCAAGGAGTGAACCAGCTCCACTACTTCTGAGGTCCCAGGTGCCAAGCTAGTTGTCGCCATCTTGTGATGTCCCACACTAGTCTTCACTTGAGTGGCCTGGATCTGTAGCTCGCACGGACCCATCTGAATGGTGACCAAGGCTTGCTTCTGATGCTGCTCGAACTGCTGTAGCAGTTACATAGTTGCATCCCTCACTGTATCCCTGATATCTTTTAGATCACCTTCAGTCAAAGTGATTGGGTCAAGTGATGATTTTTTGACCTTGGACTTCTTCTGCGGCCCTACTTTTTCCTGCTCCCTAGTGCGCTTAACCTGGAATGGAGTAGTCTCCGGGTCTGCACCTCCCTGTCCTGATTGCTACTCTTCTTCCTCTGTCTGCGGCAATGGAGACTTTTGACTTTTGTCAGAGTCACGCTCTTCCTCTTCTTCTTCCTCCTCTGACTACTTCTTAGCAGCGCACTCTGCTTTAGCTTTGTCTTCGACCTCCTTTTTCCTTCTATTGGCCAATTGTTGTGTCTTCAACCGGGCCTCTTCCTTCTTCTACTTCATGGTGGACTTACTAGACCCAGCTGACAAGTTTGAGTTCATGCACCACTTTGATGGCCAACTCTCTAGGACCGCTATGATTGCATCATCCATTGCCAGGTATGGAAGATCATACCATTTTTGCTCAGGGTCCTTCTACACCTGGATGGAAACACAGTGGAAGTTCACTTTGAACTCCACATATCCTGACAACTGCTCAAAGACAGTTGGGGATAACCTCGGCTTGCAGTTTATCACGATGCAGATTCTTTCCTCCATCAACACCAAAAATATTTTAGCATCCTTGACCCTCGCGACGTCCTTGGTGGCCCAGAGTGAAGCAAACTTTGCTGCTTCTAGTAGATCTGACACGACTAGAGGAAATTGGCTGTCCTCCAGTAATTCCCATGCAACGAGCACAATTGATAACAGTAACCAAAAGTAGTGAAAGGTTTTACTCTGGTCTTATGCTTCTCTGTAGTTCGCAAGGAACTCACTGCAGATATAGCGCACCCAATTAAATTGTATGCCCTCTACGCACTGAGCCACTAATGACACAACTGGTGTCGGCACTTCATCTGCGCGACACTTCCTCATTATTTTCCCAGCCAAAATCTGGGTGGCGACCTTAACCGTGGGGTCGATTATGCCATAAATTGAGTATCCACGTGGTTTCTTGGTGAACTTGAATTTGTCCTTCATTCTCACAGCGAGGTCGCGCTCGCTCGTCTTTCCGCCAAATGCCATGGTCATATTCAACCCTAAATGTGGTAGCAATCTGTCCCTATGGATCAAAATATATGTGATAGGTATCGATTCTCCTAACCACAGGCATCCATTGTGCACTAATCATAGCAACTGTTTGATCACCATAAAGGTTATGGGCACATGGTGGTAATGCGGCACCCATAGCAAGTTTAATAGTCCAGCCTTGTCCATCCCTTTAATCCATTGTCGCAGTGACACCAGAATCTTTATAAAACACATGAGTCATAAAGGTATTAGTTTCCAAGTGGGGGAATCACTCTGTGTCCACCAAGTCCCAATCCTCTAGCTTCAGAACGGGAATGTGTGCCAAGTGCGACCTTTCAAACATGATCTGGTCTGATAGCGACGAGGTATCTAGCATAAATTTCCCCTCATCCGGGTCCTTTGGGACCTTCACCTTACCCTGGCATGGAGGTATGTACTCGAGTAGCTTTGAGATAGGGTATACACCCTCAATGTCAATGTCCTCTACACCCATATCCATCTCTTCGGCGGCCTCCTCATATTTTAAGTCTACACCCTTGCATTTCTCCTGCGTGGTGGGATTTTCCTTCTAGTGCTTTCTTGGCGACTCAAGCACCGAATATGTTTTTTTCTACTTATTCTTCTTTGTCTTGGGACCCTCTTTGGGCAGAGTAGGCCTCGACCTAGGTGACCTCTGTGATTTTGGCACTTCTGCGGGCACTTCTACACTTGCAATCTCAGGGGCAGTTCCCTTAGATGCCATCGATCCTTCAGCACTTGCGATTTCCATGGGCGCCGACATGAGTCTAGTAAGAAGCTCCTAGGTTTCTTTAGGCAACTTGTCAAATACTGAACTAGCCACCAAAGCCTCGAAATTCTCAAGGTTCATGCACGCCTGATAGCTCAACACCTCAATTCTCAGAATGCAAAGTGTTTTTCATTGGGTGGCCATCTATAATTTATAGGAAAATTCGAATTTGAATCTGACCGTTCCCCCAAAAATCCGCTCATAAATGCTAGATTGGCGGTAGATTTTCAAAGATCTCGCTCTTAAATTTCGACTTAAATGCTGCCCCCCCCGCTCCACTTAGCCATTTTCCCACTGTCAACTCATGAACAGTGACCATAACAGTCACTTTCTAGTTGCCCTGTGTGGTTTGTCCTTCTATAGCGCAGCTCCCTTCATGCTTATGTCAATACTGTGACATTCCTCCCTTCCGCACAGTGCCCCAGTCGCGTAGCTCTACAACCTAGGCAATGTAGTTTATAGTCACGTGCCTCCTTCCAGCTGCCTGGAGTGCTAATACTGTGCCTCCACCATATAGTCATCTAGTTGGATCCACAGTGTATGGCTTCAATTAGTTTCCATTTACCTTCCCTGGAAATGTCTCTCCATTCAACTTCACCAGCTGAACTACTCCACCATCGGTAATCTCCTTGATGACATAGTGCCCCACCCAATACATCTGAAAATTTCCTAGAAATTTATCAAACTTTCTGTCATATAATAATACTAAATCATTTACCTTGAAGGTGCGAAGTTTGATGTGCCGATCATGCCATGCCTTTTCGCTCTCCTTTTGAACTTGTTGATGGAATCCAACCAAAACTGTATCCTCTTCCAGCTCTACCAGTTGTGAGAGCCTTTCTTCTAGGGCTCCGAGATCCACCATTCCTGTGAATGTCACTATGCACAGACTAGGTATAATGTACTCCATTGGCATCACAACTTCTATGCCATAAACCATCTTGAAAGGCATTTGTCTAGTCAGCTTTTTGCAAGTCGTTTTGTAATCCCATAGCACCGCAGGTACACGCATATCCCAGTCATTCCTTTATGCATTGTAGACCTTCGTCAACGCATTCTCCAATATATTATTAAACGCTTCCATCATCCCATTAGTCTGCGGGTGATATGGCATACTCTTCTAATGATAAACCTGGAACTCCTCCGTCAGCGCGCTGATCGTCTCATTAAGGAAATGCGTACCACGATCGCTCATCAAAATCTTCGAGAAACCAAATCTAGTCAGTACATACTCAAACATGAACTTTTCTATTGCCGCCCCTATACAATCCTTCATAGGTTGCACTTCCGCCCATTTGGTCAAATACTCAGTCGCGGTGATGATGTATCGCGCACTCGTCTTCTTTCCTGGAGGCTAAATTGGTCCTACAAAGTCAATCGCCCACTTTTTGAACGGCTGTAATGACATCTATGGATTCAAAGGCAACTCATCCCTCTACAATGGCCTTCCCATCTTTTGACATGCATCACATGCCTTACAATAAGCCTTGGAATCCTTATGAAGCGTCAGCCACCATAGCCCAGCGTGTAAAATCTTTGGCATTGTAGCTTTTCCTTCATAATTTCCTCCCGCAGCTCCTCCATGAGCTTCAACAAGGATTTTGTTTCGTTCAAAGTCAGGTACATAATGTTGCAGAATTTCATTCGAGCCCATTTTAAATAAATTCACTGCAATGATAGAAAAGTGTGTCATGCGTACCACTAGCTCCTCTTGTTGACTAGTATACCCTTCTGGAGCCATGCCCATCGTTAGGAAGTGTATGATATCTGCAAAGTGATTGTTCACAACATGTATTGCAAAGAGTTGCACGTCAGGCAGTCCTTCCTCCAAATTAGTAGACTCCTCTCCTGTTTCAATGTGCGACAGATGATCTGGTCCTACATTCAACCATCTTGGCTTTACAATAACTTCGATGTCATATTCCTAAAACAACAGCAGCCATCTGCATATCTTCCCCCCCCAACACATGCTTGTTAACTAGGTACTTCAATGCAAAATGGTCTGCACACATCTTGAAGTGTCCGCCTAATAAGTAATGTCTGAACTTCTGAAGCGCGTACACCATAGCCAATCCTTCACGCTCTATCGTTGAATAGTTCTTCTCAGCTTTAGACAATTTTCTACTTGCAAACACTATAGGGTGATCCAGCTCTCCCTCATCGATCTATGTCAATCTTCCCCAAGCGCAATACATGACGCATCCACATGCACATGAAATTCCTTCTTCCAATATGGGAAGACTACGATCAGCGCAGTGACCGTCTTTTCCTTCAACCCATCTAAGCTTTGCTGACACCCTTCATTCCAATAGAACATAGCATCCTTCTTTAGCAGCTTCTCCATCGGCGTGGTGATATCTGGATTCTCAATTTATGGTCCTTCAACTTCGTGGTGATCCTCAGTCTCTGGGATATTAATGTTCCTTAGGTCTTTATCCTCTTCCTCAGCAGTCACATTATAGCACTCCAACGCGTGGTGCAGCTGGGTAGAAAAATATGGTTGAATTAAGTCCAAGGAATCCTATGATATTCTGAAGATTGTTACCTTGAATTCGTGCAATGCCTCGTCAATACATTCAAATCCATCCTCAAAACTAAACTTCATCAAGAACCCTTGTTGCAAAATGTCTCATTCTTCAGTGCCATGGCGAAGCTTCATTTCTAAGTACGATTTCATCGTTATTACATCCAAAGTATGAAAAAACAAATGCACCCATTCAGGTTGAGGCTCCGCTTGATAGACCTTACTCCATTTGGCCAGGTGATAGTGCGGATCATCCCTTCCATCATATTTCTCTGTTAGTCACACTTGTGGGTGACAAAACCACAATCTCATCATCTTTCTGTACACACGCCAATCATCAAAACTATCTTTGTGCGTACCCCACCATCTCGCAGGCATAGCACCCAATCCAAGGCCTAGAAGCGATGCTTCTCTGGCACTTCCCTCTCAAATGTATCCAAAAATTTATCAACGTTAGTTAAACCATCATAATAAGGCAGATTCCTTACCTCCGATGATACACAGCGCAACGACTTGGTCATCATATTACAGCACAACGTAGATACTTCATGAAGTCGGTTTTGTCAGTGTTCCAACTCCCTATCTAAATCTGAAGTGCAGGAGCTTTCGAGGTCCCATGCAATATGTCCATCTACTGTTAGATTCACCCAATCCTAATCTCGCATCGTTATCTTATAAATCTAGTCCAAGTCATCGTCGCTTTCATAATTGCGAACAGGTTCAGTATAGCGTGGTCCTTCTGCAGGGTCCAGGGGCACTACTACGCGGAGTGATTTCTTCTCAAATATCATCTTTTGCTTCTTCAAATTGATTACCCCATTCATGTCAGTGGCCCAATTGATCCCAAGGAGCGCAGGGTAGGGATTTTTTTCATCCACAATCTCTATCACTTCGAAGTCAGCCAATGCACTTGCACCCTCAATATCCACTGTCATTCCCTGCAATCTTCCCATGGGGATAATTTTCTGCTAATTTTCTATCCTTAATGAATTGGAGACCACTGCAGCACGGGTCTCTCCATCCTTTCCCATGTCTATTTAGGCAGAACATTCGTGTCTGACCCTAGATCCAGAATTACTTGATCCATCTCATATTCTCCTATCTGCGCAGTGAGCCTCATCTCACACCCCATTCTTGCCTTATGCTTACCAATCTTCCTAACTACGCGTGGTCCATCAAGAGAATTTTCTTTCCCAGTACACTTATTTATCAGTTCTTGTAGTCCTTTGACAGCCTTGCTATCGCACAACAACTTCATACAGGTCTCCAAGAAAGTAGTAAGCATGGAAGGGTCCATCTCTTCAACTGGCTTATCGTGACTTCTTGAGGTAGAGGCCTTAGCAAAGCTTTTCTTTGCTTCCATAAATGTTTCCTGTGCGCACTTCATATCAAACTCGAACTCGTTTTCTAAAGCTTCATGGACCCATTCAATTTCTTCAGGCTACTTCCCCTTATCTTTTCCAGTCGTCATCCCACTCTACAGCATAATATTTACATTGGGATCCTCTTCATAACGCTCAGCCCTCATCATCTATAGGTTCTGAGTCAGTTGTGCCCCCCTTTCACGTATCTTAGCTAGAAATACCAGGAACTCTTCAGTTGCATGGTCAAACTAAGTACAATATCTGCATGACAGACGGTCAGATTTGGGTAGTCTCGCATGTAGTGTCCCAATCCTCCACAATTGTAACAAATGACCTATCCCTGACCTCTACCAGGTCCTCCTCCACCTCGGCCTCGTCCAGGCCCCTGATCTTCGCCTCCCACTCCCCCAACACCTTGGTCCGGACGGGTTTCTGCTTACACCCTATATGCAGGCATTCTTTCCATCATTAACTCATAACTACGGCAGTTGCGCTCATCATGATCCACTGATTGACAGAAGTTGCAGAAGAGTTGTTGTAGTATCTGTACAAATTTCTGCAACAAATGGCAATTTTCTATCACATGTTTTCCAGCTACCTGATAGATAGCACACCATAGCGCGGTCCGTGCACTTGGCCCTGCTTGAACCTCTGGCGTCAAAGGCATTGGTCCTCCTACTGCAACATAATTTGCGAAGACCTGGTAGTGGTCTTTGTCATGCCCCTGGCTTTTGCATTTCAGGCACCAAACTTCTTCACACACCTCTGGCCAAATTGTTCTATTGTTCTTTAGACTCTTCATTTCTAGGCAAAGGTTCTGCAACTGCACATGAATCTGCTGAACCCCTAAATTAGCATCTTGCATCGGTGTCTCATGCAATCTCATCACAATTTACAGAGCTTACACCTGGTTCCCAATCTTTTGTTATGATAGTGCAACCCTTAAATGAGGCAAGAGCGAAGCCACAAACCATTCGTGGTGATGCCCATCTATCAGATTCATGTTAGCTTTGTGGATTGTACACTTCAATCTCTATTCCAGATCCCAGGGTGTCTTTCCAAGCTTTATCACGATATCTTTGAATCCCACAATTGATTGTGCTTCAGACTTAGGTCCATTGAATTCCTTATTCAACACAGTCTGAATATCTGCCAACACAGATGTCGGGTTATCAGTGTAGTACTTAATGTACCACATTAGCGCCCGTTCCTGGAAAGCACTAACCAATGTTGCTTTCTTCATTTGATCATTTGTGATACCCTGAGCTTCCTATACAGCCTTTGAGATAAACCAAAACTGGTCCAGATCCTCATTTCACAAGCCCTTGAACACAAGTAGCTTTACTGAGTTTGCCATACTGAATGGTGGCAGAGGTGGCGGTGGTGTATGCAACGGAGGTGAAGATGGAGGCGGTGTGGGTGGATGGTGTATTTGCGGGAATCCTTTCTTTATCAATTGAACAACACTCTGTGGAGAAGCATGTGTTTCTTCCTCATCGTCACTCAAAGGAGGTTCAATCAGTAGGCTATATTCAGGGCCTGTTTTCCCTCTGTTCCTAAAGGTCTTTCCACTTCGCATAGCCCCAAAAATAAAGGTAGTTGCATAAACTGATTTTCACACAAGAGCATTTAATCCAGGTATTTAAATACCTTAAATACTTACCTTGTGGCCCCTTAAAGAAGTGGCGCTCTTCTTTGTTGTAACTGACCGAGGTATCGACTGCGAACTTTGTCACAAACCCACCTATGATACGATCAATCCAATGATCGACAACGTGTGTGATCTTATCTTCAGATACTTCTAATCTCCACACTAACTCCGGGGTCCAGGCTATTGAACCATCAAGCCTCCACCTTCCTTGGCCGTATGTCAATTTCATGATCCACTTGTACAATTCTACCGAGAAGGAACAAGAGAATATCTCGTATATCTCTGTGTACAGATATATATCCAACCATTTTTCTTTCATCAATCACGGATTCCTATTCTCTTGTGCTGCAAATTCATGGATCTTTCTATCCAACCAGTCTTTGATATCCTTCTTAGTTGGATTCCAGTGATGCGACATCACACATCTCTTTATGCATATCCCAGTCCCAACAACAGAACTATTTTTTGGCTTGATGGACCTTGACACAGGTTCAACGTTAATTAGCCAAGAAAATCCCTACACTACTGGCCCTTTCGGCATCAAACCATGGAGCGCAGACTGAAGTCTCACCCGAAGCAGTATGGGGGGATACAGGAGCCAATTTTCCGCACCCTGAGATGGTAGTGATGCCACTTTATACCCTAACCCTTCCTTTGTGCAGATCGATACACCTTTTAAGGCTTATCGATATACTCCCCTTAGTCGTCCTCTAGACCTCCATGAAGGTTTATGTCTGTCTTTCGCGTACCCTAAATAGGTGATTCAAACACTTATGCGTCTCTGTAATTACTCTTACCACTGTATTTACCCAGATTAGCTTAAGTAGTGGATAGCTTCAACATGCATTATGATTATCTCCCCATAAACAGATATTATTACTTGCATTCATATAACAAAGTAAAACACATAGATTCGCGCATCAATACAACATTAAATCATAAACCCAGTATTCAACATAACATAATCACATGCATTCATAACAGAAGTAAAATAGCTCATACGCAGGTAATTCCAGAATAATTCTCTTTATTGATGTTCATATCTCCTTTACAGACTCTAACTACCCTGCGCACATAGCTGCAGGGGTTCGCGCACTCAGCTGCGGACTTCTACCCTAGGCCTCTGCGCACATAGTTGCAAAGCCTCTTTCCTACGCTAAGACTCTTCTCTCTTAGCTCTCACAGACCCATTACATCAATGACTCTTCAAAAACATATATGAACTGAACTACTAAAAGACTCTTCTAAGACTTATTTTTATATAATCCCATGGTCCATGGACCATGGGTAGATCTCCTAAAGCCGACATGACTTACATTAAACAAAGGGCGGAAACCTTTTATGACTCTTTATAGCTTCACGCTCCGTGACCACAAAATGCGGAGACTTTACACTTCTTATACAAAACTTGGGCTTTTTGCCCCAAAACTTGTGCTTGTAACTCCAAAATTGACCCTAGGGGACCCGTTCCCAATACCATACCACTAAGGTCTTCCAAACATTCTTTTAACTTGTCAATATATATGCCAAAAAGGGTCGGAGACAAGGGACAACCTTGCTTGTCTCTGATATTGAAGTTGATTTCTTTTGACTATCCCTCTATATTCCTAAACTTAGCAATAACATTCTTCTACAACCTTGTCACAGTAGCCCTTAACTCAAAAGGAACCTTTATCTCTTCCAACCTATTACAAAGGCTTGTCGTAGGTACTATGTCAAAATATTTTCTGAAGTCAACAAAATCATATAAGAGATTAGTTTTATTATTGCATCAGTCCTCTATAATGATCCTAAGAGTAACAAGTGGTTCAAGTTGAAGGATATCTCATAAACCCAACTTGGCCTTTAGTTCCTTTTCTATGGATTTTTAGACACAGGCTAATCTTTTTTTTCCAAAATAATTTTGTCCTAAAATGGGGCTAATCATAATGGTCCTATAATTAATGGGAATGCTTTTATCCCCATTATTAAAAATATGTATAATTAGGATTTTCTTGCAAGGTTTAGGGAAGCCTTTCCTAATTTCTAAATTGAAGATATTATGTATGTGAGAGATGATGATAGGCCCTTCTATGCTAAAAATTTCATCTTGGTAGCATTCAATGTCCTTATCTTTGTCATTTTCGATATACTTAACCCTGAACTCTATGTCTTTTAAAGAAAATAATTCATCCTCCATAATAACATTCAAAGTGGCGTCTATGGTATTAGGGAATTCATAAATATTTCTAAGGAATGAATTCCAACTATTCAAGGGAATCATATTATTTTCTTAAATTTTACAAATTAGAATTTGCAACTAAAAATTTCTAGGATCAAGTTTATATTGGTGGAAAAGTCACTTTTTCTTTCTATTTATATAATTCATTTCTTCTTTTTAATATAGGCTTTGTGTGTGTGTGTGTGTTATGCTACCAAAATACTCCCCCCCACATTTTAAAAATGGTTGAATTTGACTGAAATTCATTTTATGTTTGCATTATCTTATTTGGAAATTGAGGCGTACTTTTGAAAAACGGCGTTTTGTTCCAATATTCTCTATCCCATTGTGATGAGTGATAGCTCAAATACATTTTATGTCTCATTATCAATAATGCAATTAAATTTTCCTCGATGGGGCTGTTTATATGGTTTCTTTGGCTGCACTGGATACGATGCCATATGAACATGGTTCCTTCTCAGGTGGGTGTGGTAGGAGGCAGGTAATGTCGATATCGTAGCTTGTGTGTCACTCGGTGAATTTAAATGCAAGCTTATGGTGATGGAAGGACACAATTTCAAGTTGATTGAGTGAGGACGTGAGAATAACTCCTCGACGTCCATTAGAGGTATTAGATTGTTATCAATTGATGTTTAGTGGTGGTTTCTCTAGTGCATTTTGTGTTGATCGGTGCCTGAACATTGGGCTTGGGAATTCTATATTGGGTGGATTCTCTGGCTGTTATTTCTTTTGTTATATGTTGTGGGTATTCTGGTTTTCAAGAAATTCACGTGGGAATGCTCCTTTTGGTGGAGTCTTTGGTGGTTGGTGTTCAGTCTATTGGTATCCTAACTAGTGTTCAGTGAGCATCAATCGAGTGGGTTTTCAATTTCTTAGTTCGAGCTCATGCTGGAAATTATTGTTCTTAATGTGTATATCCGGGTTGTCAGTTTTGTGTTTCTTATTAGTTTTTGGTTCTTTGGGGAAATTATATATGTGTGTTGTTTCAAGTGAGTTTTTGGATCTATATGCTTAGTGGTTCAGGATAATTTTGGTAATTTGGGAACTTAGTTCTTGGTCACTTGGGGTGGTTTTGTTGGTGTCTGAGGATTATATTAGTAATTTTCTAGGTCAATTATTAGTGGATTTGAGTCTATTTCTAGTGGATCAAAGCGTGTGGTTCACCCTGACTATTTGGTCATTTCAAATGTCTAAATATATCTTTAACTCCCTTAAGTCCAGTTTGGCCTATAAGCAAGTTGTAAGGTCTTCATGTTGGCTTATGAGTCTGAATTGTAGTGAATTGGATAATATCCTAGGTTTTAGGCCTTTGTTATGGTCTTTGGGGGACGACCTTCTTGTTTTAAGGTTTGATTTTCAAGGACTCCCTTATCGTTCTTCATTCTGTTTGGTTAGTTGAGGTATGTTTATTTGTTTTCCTTTGTGCTTATTTGTAGTGGTGCTCATGCCTCCAAACCAGAGGATGAGCAGTCGTAGAGGGGGTGAAGCCAACATTGGGAAAAAATGGCTCGCCCTTTTTCCTATGATTATGTGGCTACCGCTTTTTATGTCGTTCCTCTAGAAGTGAGGAAGGAGATATTAGTTCTGGAAAACAAGGAGGTAGTGTGGAGAGTTTATTTTTTATCAATTATGTTTATGGAGATCTTACTGAACCTCCAGTGGATAGTGTTCAAAGTCTTGCTCTGATTTCTTCATACCATTATTATTATGGTGATTTCATATAATTTTTCATTCATTTTTAACAATGTTACTTGGCTCTATTTTTTTTGGCCAACCCTTTGGGGTGTTAATTTTTTTCCTTCTCTCTCAGGCATGGTGGAATGTAGATATGTACTTTGGTTTTCTGGCTCATGTTGTGTGGAGTTTCAGTTTTCCTATGATGCGTAGATGATTTTGGTTCAACTCCAGATGAAGTGACTTTATTCTTTGATGTGTTATATGTTTGATGGAGCTTTGTATGTGATCTATTATGTTCCTATACCAATAGGTGTCATAATTTTTGAATGACTGAGATCAAATCTGTAATATGTACATACCTTTTCTTTCTGCAAATGTTTTCCATATTCAAAAAAATAAAAAATGTAAAGAGGGTATGTACCAAAAGAAAAATCAAGGGACAAAAATATTAAAAAAGGTCAAAAAAGATGAAAAATGAACCCCAAGAAAGAAAAAGACCATGAAAGTGTGCAAGTCCAAATGCCACTGCTATTTATTTTTCTGCATAATAATGATTGTGTGCAAATTGTTATTTATGCCTCAATCCATGGTAACCAAACAGTTTAATCTTGGTTATTCCATGTTTTGAATTTCATGTATATAGATAGAGAATAAAATCTGACCAAACTGTTTAATCTTGGCAAATAAGTACATAGGTAGAGAAAATAAAAGGAGCTCAACGGTTTAATCTGAGCCCTTGGATGTAATAAGGATAGAATTAGATAGATTTCTATTGTAAAATAAAAGAAAAATGTTTTGATAAGGGTTTGCCAGTTTAAGTGCACCCTAATAAAGAGTAGAAAAAATGGTAGGATGAGTAGATGGGTAAGTAGTTGGATGGTTGCAGAATTATGGTGATTGATTGGATAAAATCATATCATTTACTTTCATCATCAAGTTGTTAAAAGTATGGATGACAATGGAACATTTACAAAGTCAAGTGATTAATTTCCCCATTCATTTTACCTTTAATTTCACTAATTTCTCATAAGTAAAGGCAGAAGTACCTAAAACCTTAAGTTAAAGGGGCTCAGAGAATTTCTCTGACTTTTGGAGGGATCGGACCCTCGACCCAATAACTTATAGGGTCTAAGTACTAAAACCCCCTTACCAACATTCACCCCTCCATACTTCATTCATTTCATCTAAAAAATCCCTTTTCCTAAGGTGAAATCATCATTTGCCTAAGGAAAGTTATTACCCCTATACAAAACCACTTTTTCCACAAAAACCCACAAAATGCATTTAGCCTAAGTTATAATGCGAATACGTAAAAAAATGTCAAACACATTATACTTAGTGCAAAAATCACTTTTCCGCTTCCATTTCATATTAACCTTTAATTTTAATTATAGTTATTAACTCCCGAAAATAAACCCTTCCCCATATATTTTATTAAACCCCATATCATAAATATCTTGCCCCCCAGGTTTGAAACATAAGCCCTATTTAAAAACTAATTAAATGGATTAATTAAGTCGATCAATGACTTATTCAGAACCATAACCCTCCGCCGAATGAAAAGGGTTAATTAATCAATTAGTGATTAGTTAATAACCTGCCCCGCCAATCAAATCACACCCAACATCATTAAGCCTCCCTAATCTGCAATTAATCAACCTTTTCGCTCAATAAAACCCCATCGGGCCCCTCCATTAAACCTCCGATCAAATCATCCCCCGATCACCATTCGATCTGACCCCTTCAGATCCAACGGCCAACACTCATATTGGGTGGCCTCCAAAGGCCGACCTTTACCCGCCCAATGTGAGCGGTTTCACTATTCACCCCGCCGCTACGTGGCACCCAGTGAATGGCATCGGGCGGCCTCCCCCCAAAACTGCTTATCCCAAAAAGCGATGCGATGGATTCCACTTACCACCTCCACTACACGCCAAAATGTCACATCCCAGTTGGCGCCAACTATCATTTTACTGATGTACCCACCAAAGTCATTGACTTTACGCATAAAACCAAAAAACTTATATTTTTTTGTTTTATCATGAAAAGAAATTTCTGACTTCCATGCAAAGCAGAGTACGTTCAAACTATCAACCTGCTATCAATCGTCAACTTTCCGTAGCTGCTAAACTCCAGACCACCTTGCAAACCCGTGCGCTTCCTACCAACAGTGCACAGTCGCCATTTCTCCGTTCAAAAGCCGAAACCAAGTATTTACCCCAATTTCACTGAGAAACCTTGTTTTCTTGCCAAGCCTGAAACTGAATTGCTTTAAATACTAAGTGATTTAGTTAGATAAGCTGTGTGGTGACTCTCAGACACCCTGAAACAAACCAGTTCATCCCAATATACTGTAAACCCTTTGTCGGCGTCCTTGAATCCACAAGGACCAAGGATGGAAGCCCAAATTGCACTAAATATCATGCCCATTACGACTCCCCACATGGATTTAGACCATCTCCCACTTGCAGACAAATATTTCCAGATTAAAGATACCTGTGTCTCAAAATCCCCTTTGAAACTTTTCTACAAGTACAGAGACTAGTACTTGAACCAAGCACACTCCATTGGACTATGGGAATCGGGTTTACCCAAGTACCAATTCCCCAGAGTGCATATATTCCCATAGATTGAACATTACTATCACATGAACTATGATCCCATCCAAAGGGCAATGAGAACCCCTGACCATGTTGTTCTATTTACCATCACTGCTGAATCTATTAATGAAATGCTACAATTACAACCAAGCCAAATTCTAACACCCCTTTCCATTGGAGATATGTTGAATAGATACCCTACCCTCACATCAACAAGACTGGCTCAGTTATTCCAAACCTTCATCAGAGAAGAACAGTATACCCCAAAGGACTCTCCTCCTTATCTGTGGAAAATATTCTCCAACCTTGGCCGAGACATCATAGACATGATATCCAGTGTGCTAGGCTACACCACAAGTGAATTTTTTGATGAAATCATAATATCTTTTATGTCAATCTATTCTCCTAGCCAACCTCCAGCCATCATGTTTGACTATGCCAAGTTTATTGCTAACAAAATGCATGATCAATTCATGAGATTAGAAAATGAAAGAGTGTTTAAGTATTCCTCAGTCCTATATCATTTATTCCTATATTATCAAGCTGATAGATTTCCAATTGCCCTCCAAAAGCTTGATACCAGAGGAAACCCCAGATCAATGATCTTCTGGACTTCATTGATCCATCAATTTGATTCATAATACTCTTATACAGATTTCATAGACCTCTTTGTGTACCCTGTGACAACTATGCTACTAGGAAGCCCTCCACCCAGAATCAATGTAGACATCAGGAGGGTCCTACAGTTGTCTAAGTAGTATAAAGTGGGGGATTGGTACTTGTACCAAAATCACACTGAAATCAGAATCTATGGATGTGAGCTGGCTCCCTACAAGCTGCCTAGATACCTCCCTATGAGATTGTTTTCTCTGGAGTACTATAGGAAAATGATCAATTCAGATGAAGTACATTTTGTGAAAGCCAAGAAGAAAGCCCAACTTAGAATAAATGATTAGATGGGCCCATTTATTTGTAATAGTAGGGAAGCAGGAAAGGGAGTAGATGAAATCCTTCAAAGGTTGAAATTAAAACAGAGTTTTATATGGAATTATGATCCCTTAGACTTCATTTGTAATAGGAGACAAAAGAATAAATTATCTCCTTACATCCATCATAGAATCCCTGAAATTGAGCAGTATGCAAATCAGCTTGAATGGGTGGAAAATACTTTGGTAGACCAGGATAGCACAAAGACTGCTATAAATAATGTTTTTATTGATTTATATAGAAGACTTGATGAGGATTCATTTGTGAAAGTGAAAAAAGAGTCTCAATCTCAAAGGCAATCACAAGGACATAGTGGCCAGACAGTGGAACCAGGACCATCAGATCAACCAGGTCCATGAGGGCAATCAGAGCAACCAGAGCTTTCAGAATAGCAAGAAGAATCAGAACAGCCTGAGATTTCAGAGGAACTTGCTCAACCTGAACAAATCATGAGCAATCCTCCTATTTTGAAGACTCCTCTAAATGAGGAGAGGAACCTCAAAAGAGACAGAGAGGAGGCTACTCCTTCCAGTAGGCATGTTGCCCAAACCTATGCTAAGAGGAAAAGGTTGAATTCATTTGCAGAGCAGGAATACACTGAGGAAACATCAACAACTTCAGGAGCAGAAAGGAAAGAAAGATTACACACTACTCCTTTAGGAGGGCCACAAGAACCTTCCACCTCACATGCTCAAATGTTGGAAAGGCAACAAAGTGTAGAAGTGTCCTCCTTCAAGGCTCCTACTGGAAAGAGCCTAGATATCAAGGAAAAATACAAGGAAATAAAAGCAAGGAATGAAAGGCTAAAGGTGCAAAGTTATGCACATTATCTGAAGATGGCTCCAATAAACCAAATAAGGCTAATGTCAGCCTTTGACATAAAAGAAGGGAAGATGTAGATGAATTTTTTGAAGCCAACCATACAACAACCTAAATCAAGGGCAGATTACCTAAAAACAGATTTTGAAGTATTGGCAAAGGATATCCATCCTATTGACCAAATTGAATTACATAAGAAAACTAGTTAAATGGTCTATTCCACCTTGACCAGCAAGGCAATAGCAGCCCACCAACTTCAGAATTCACTGAATAACATGTCAACACAATTCCAGTTGGATAAGGCCTCTTCTCAAGCCAAAGACACCAGAATAAAGTCCTTAGAGGACTTGGTCATAGAACTGGGACATGATCCCAAGGATGTGAAAGCTACAGAGAAGATTATAAAGAAGAAAAACGATGACATAGCTGCACTTAAAAAGCAGCTCAAGATCCCTCCTCTTCATCATCCCCAGATAGCTGAAGTAATGGAAACCAAAAAGGAGGAAGAGCTTATGGACTTGGTCCTAAAGCTTAATGAACAGTTAAAGGAAACTGTGAAAGAATTGGATAATTTGATACAGTCCAAATAGGGTGAGTTGGCCACCACTCCTCAGACTATAATACCTACAGTTTCCATAGCAGTGCTCTCCACCTTGGCGGTTGCCTTGGCACCAACAATTCCACCAGCAACTGCTTTGCCAGTAAAAGGTACTTCAACAAGCACATCTACATCAACCAGCACAGAAACACCAACAGAGAAGACTACAGAATTGATCAAGGCCATGGAAGAAATGAGCATCCAGGCCACTGAGCTTAAGAAACTTAGAGAACAAGTGCCATTTTTAGAAACCAATAGTAAACTTGCACAAATATAGCAGAAAGAAGAAGCTCAGAAGAACCAAAGGATGGTAGATAGAATAAAAGCCCTCGAAAAGGACTTAACATTACAAGAGCCATTGGGAGACATGAAAGAAATCCTTTGGGCCAACATCATTGATTACATCAATAAGGTTTGGCCTTCAATTCAGATTATTTTCGAACAAACTGAATTAGTTAAAGCAGCTACATAAGAAATCCACAAGATAGTGGAAGAATTGGCAAATAAACCTAAAGAAGTCAATCAGTTGATCACATTTTTGAACAGCAAAAACAGATATCATCTTGATGAACTAGAAATAGAAGACAGAACAACAACAATCATAGAAATCAAGAAGGTCCTCACCAAAAGGAACTTAATGCTCAGTCTGGAGAAAAGATGTCAGAGCATCCAAATAGACATTGATAGATTTATGCTAAAGTATGGCATCTTAAGGGAAAAAGGACTCCCCAGTCCTATGTTAATCCATGATAAGTTGATGCCAGGAAGATTACATTGAAAAGTTAAACAAGCTGGCCAAAAGCCAAGCTAGTACCTCAGGGGTGAAATCTTTACCCACTAGAAAGGTGTTATATGATGGTCTTGAGAATCTGTTGTATATAGAGCATGAAGTCAAGCACTTGTTCACAAGCAAACCAAATTTTGCTAAGTACATAGAAGCTGATGAGATTTACAGAAAAATTATAAGGATGAAATTACCTGACAGTGAATGGTGAACAAATTTGACTGATTTACTATAAGTTACTGCAGTAAATCTACATGGTAAAACATGGCTGCCAGGTAAAACAGGATCAAAGCATAACAAGTAAAGAGTGTCAGTAGGTAGAAGATAGAAAGTGAATCCGGCACATAACTACAAATCAACTGAAAGATCCAAATCCGATTTACAACAGCCAGCACAATCACAATAAAAGGGACAGCTAGAAGACAGTTCTCCATCTGTCTCTATCTTCGTGTTGAAGATATTTTTTTGTTTCCTAGAATAATTCTCATATGGTTATGAGATATTTTGTATCAATTTTGTATAAATACTTCACAAGTTGAAGTAATTAGGGTGGATTAAAATACATTTCTTTAGACATTTTATTTTTGAGCCAAGGAGCTATTGTACTGAAGACTGGACTGGTTTTGCTGGAAATGAAATAAAGCTAAGGACATTTCACTGTATTCTCGTGCACAGTTGGAAAAAGTAAGTATCATCTTCCTATGTTTAAATATTGTATTCTCTTCATGTTATGAATATTCATATGTGTTTCTTATTAAATCTGTAAAGCAAACAAGGAATGATATCATCAAAATTAGCTTAAGTGCTCTCTGTTTTAACTATTTGCTTTCTTTATGTTTTCAACTAAAGTGCCTTGGTCTGGGAATTCTTAATTTCTCCCTTACTTTCGTTAGTTTACCCCCCCCTTTGGTCCATAGTAAAGGATTCTTCATTGCCCTTTGCTATTGATCATCCTTTCTTTCTTCATCTTAATCCCGATTAAGGATTTTCATTGCCCTTTGCCCTGATTAGGATAATTTCATCCATTTAAACTTGTAGATTTGCTTTTGTTGTGCTAGCCTGCCCTGTGGACTCTTACCTTAGTGATAGATCAGATCCAGTTAAGCCTTTCTTGATTGACTCCATAGCCCAATGGCCTAAATATTTTCTCTGCCCATCTGTTTTCTTAATTCCACCACACAACCAAAACAAAACAATCATGAACACTAAGAACTAGCCTGACATCTTATTCAAAAAAAGGTAAATTATAAAGAGAGATCCCTCTCTAGACTTAGGTTGGCTAGAACCTGAGTCTAAAATATTAGGTTTGTGGTTACCTCGAACTATTCCTTCTTTGATAACTTCTAAGGAAAAAATCTAAGTGATAACATAGTGGCGACCATACTGGGGATTCAAAACCCTCAGTCTTAATAAACCTTTGAGAAATTCGAATTTTTATTTTTAAGCCTCTTAAAGGGTTATTAGAAGTTATTTTTAAAAAGTTCATAAAAAGCAAAATAATCATAAAAAGCTCGAAATCTGGCTTCAGGGAGAACTCACTATACCAGGGCCAACCCTGATCCAAATCCTCCCCCTGTATTTGAAAATCCCAACCTTATTCCGAGAATAATCAGAAGACAAGAAAGTTCAATAAGCCCTAGACCTATTTTTAGATCCAATTCATGCCCTGCCGAGTGATTAGTCATTGAAGACATCCCTTTTGATGAGTATTTTGACCTATCTCAGTTTAGAACCAAGTCTAATAGTGAACTTGTGGATAGAGTCCTAGACCCCAAATTCACAAGAGAACTTGAAGTCCAATGAGTCAACTTGTCAATTGACCAATACCTTTTGAATTCCCCTCAGTCATCCCTTACCACTAATAGACTCCTTGAACTTTCTGAAATAGCTTCAACATCTTTTAGCTCACCATCGTTTCCCCACACCTCTGAAGATCATCCCTCATCTCCATTCACACCTTCACTCCCCCATCAGTGTTAATAAATTGACTACATAACATAAATAATTACCGAAATGAATAAATATAAAATTAACCAGTAGGAACCATAATCACATAAACATACATGTTTATCCGGGAAAACCCCAAATCTGGGGAAAAACCAACCTAATGATTTCTCATTAGCATTGGCCGAAACCCTGGCCAATACCACCAAGTGAACCTTCACCACTCACCTCCAGGCCCTTACTTTACAATGAAGTCCTTCCAGCCTTTTATAAGCTCCATTACATATAATACCATGGGCAGAATACTATGGGTGCACAATACCATGTGCCCCAAAACCATCACTGTTTAACCTAGCCAACTTTGACTCTATTCCGAGTCAAGTTTATCTAACAATTCCCCCCTTAAACTTGACTTGGGGTTCCTTGACTAACTCCAGCCAAACCTGCTAAGTGAGACAATCCCGCTCACTCTAGCCCTTACCCCCCTCAGATTTTTTACCCGGGGTATTGTTAACCCGACATCCCCCCTATCACCTAGGTCTAACCAGACTTTACCATATATTATCCAGGGGTACACATACCTTACTAGGTCTTACAGTAGTATGCCCATTTACATGCAATAATTTTGACTTCATTAATTAATTAATTAATTAATTTATTTATTTATTTTATTGTTGCTACTATTCCGACCCATCCTCGCTGCTGCTACTAGTCTCCGGCTGAACTTCCTCCTCACCTTCCGGGCTCTTTCTATTGCTACCGAAGGATCCAACCACAGTTATCGCAGTCGAAACGTTTACTGTAAACCGCAGCAGCAGGCATGGTAGAGGTGGTTGTCGTCCAATCAGTGCCATAGAATGCCACCGGTTTCAACCCTGCATGGGCATGCAAAGTGGTCATCCTCATCTGCACCGTTCGAAACCACTTTTTCAGGTTTTGTCTCGATGCAAAACCAGCCTCCGCACACATTCTGCACCTGCGTACTCCTCCCGCCCCTCCTACTCATCCCTCGTGGGCATAAAGCATCTGCTCTTGCGCAGCCTGCATTTGTGCTCGAAATCTTCTGCAATAACATGGAACTGAAAGGAACAGCACTTGATCCCAATCACGTCGATCCATAGCTTGATACTTCATGGAAGCTCCCTCCCATATGCAGATTCATTCTTGGCATAAACGGTAGACCAGTTGATGAAGAAATCCACGATTGATTTCCATTATTATTGTTATTATTGCCATTGTTGCTTGATTTACCCAAGCTTGAACCCGAGCCAACAGCAGCTCCGAGGTGAATTGAGGTTCCGGCAAGCATACCATACCCCGTGGAGCCCATGGGTGGGAATGTCCAAATGGACTCTGATTGTGGCCCTGCGGCCATTAAAGGTGGAGGATTATTGTTTGACCACACGCTCACAGGCTGCAACATCCAGAAACCCCCGTGCTCACTGTTCGACATCCCGGGCGGCGCAGGTGCTACAACCCACATGGCCACCACCGGCATTGACATAGACATTCCCATTCCTTTAGAGCTTCCACTATCACACTCACAGGCTGAGGAACCTTCTAGCGTTTTTCCTCCGACGGGTCTTCTCTCATCATCCATGAAAACCACATTCGAAGCCCAAACCCTCAACCATGGCTCTGATACCAATTTTTAAGAAATTGAATGCATAACATAGATAATCACCGAAAGAAATAAATATAAAATTAACCAGCCGCAACCATAATCACATAAACACACATATTTATCTGGGAAAACCCCAAATCCGGGGAAAAATCCAACCTAATGATTTCTCATTAGGATTGGCCAAAACCCTGGCCAGTCCAACCAAGTGGGCCTTCACTGCTCACCTCCAAGCCCTTACTTTACAATGAAGTCCTTCCAGCCTTTTATAAGCTCCATTATATATAATACCGCGAGCAGAATACTATGGGTGCACAATACCATGTGCCCCAAAACCATCACTGTTTACCCTGGTCAACTTTGACTCTATCCCAAGTCAAGTTTATCTAACAATCATCCCATTACTACCCCTCAAATACCCATTACCCCTGCTACGCCAACTCCCCTTGTTGTCCCAAATCCTTCTGTTACCCCAACTCCTATTCTCAATCCTGTCCATCTTAGAGCTATGGCACTCAGATATGCCCCCCTTGTAGTGCCTGCTCCTCAAGGTGCCTTACCAATAGATTATTAGAGTAAAATTACCTTATTTGATGAAACTGGAACTTACACAGCACAACAGCACACAAAGAAAATGACAGATTATTTTGAACATCATGAGATTGACATAGGAGATGTTCAAATGAGAATCTTTGTCCAAACTCTAGCTGGAGAAGTGAGAACATGGTTTAGATCTTTGCCTCCTCAGAGTATAGATAGTTTAGAAGTACTTTACCAACAATTCTTAAATAGGTGGGAGAAGAAAAAGAACCCCCTTCAAATTCTTTCTGAATATGAAAACCTTAAAAGGGGACCAAACGAAACTGTTCAGGACTACTACACCAGGTTTAATAATGTATATAATGCCATCTTGCTTGACCTTAGGCCTCCACCTGGCTTAGCCCTGATTAAGCTTCTAGATGGATTTGACATAGATATGGCTTTTCAACTTAGAGAAAGGAACTCCCCTACACTTGAAGATATGCAAAGTGTAGTAGTTAGCGTAGAAGCTAATCTACTATCCAAAAGGGCTAGGGTTAGAAACGAGAGAAGAACACCTCTGAAAGATGAAACTTCATCCTTTGATATAAAAATGGATGCTTTAGCTAAAGGAAGTGAAAGGTTGATGGATAGAACAGAAGTCATTGAAAGGAAACCTCACTGGGATAACCAACAGGCTAATCCAGTAAGGAATCCAAACTTTAGGAAGAACAAGAACCAAAACACTGGTAAAAATAGGCATGATCAGAACATTCGACCACCTTCCCAAGAAAATTATGCTGAAACTTCTCACCAAGAAGACCCTGAGATAGACACCCAAATCAACCTAATGGGGTTAGATGATGAAGAAACGGTTTTCCTAACTCAGGATGACCAAGAATTATGTATGCTTCAACATTTAAAGACCCAAACTGGAGAATCTTTTGACTATAAGCAAGGGTATGACTCTGCTATATTCGAAGTGCATAAACAGTACAATTTAAGAAGCAAAAAGAACACTGAGGTTCTTGATCAAAATAAAAAGGCAGTGCCTAACCAACCTAAGAAAGTAAAAGCTACAAATCAGAATCCTCAAGTTACAAAAACATTACAAATCCTTTCTAGACCACATCAAAACCCTCCTAGTCCCACCATTGAAGATGTAACTAATGACCAACCTTCTAATGAGCAACCTTCCATTTCATTCCCCCTCAAGGGAACTGTGGAACAACCTCCAGAGATTGTCTAGTCAATTTAACGTCTTAAATTGCTCTACATAAATTATCAATCTGGTATCGTAAACTGATGAAGTGTGGTGCACCATATGTGCTTAGTTAACCTTTTTCTTACTTCGTTGTTTTATAGTTTTTATCTTGTTTTGGGGTTTTGTTCTTCTTGATCTCCTAAAGTGTCTAATGCAAATGGAAATCCTATTCTAAGGTCTCAAGAATACTTTTAAAGGTCAAGTATGGATGTAGATTGCAAGACAAAGTTTATGTCCCTTATGGTAACTTGCAAAACTTAGCACTTCAAAAGATTTCAACACATACTATTGATAAAATTAACACTTGAACAAGAATGTAAATATGCAGCTACTTAAATCAAACAAAAGATGAAATACTGATCATGAAATCACTGTCTCTACTGCCCATCTAATTACAAAAATAAAATCTAAACTATTGCACTCAAACAAACCAAAAATTGCAGACTAACAAAAGCAAGATCAATTTACTTCACTTATAATCCGATAGCTCGCCAAGTAGCTTTTCCGGGTTAAGCCATGGCTCTGGAGATAACTTCAATAACATGAAGAATTGATATCTAAATTACCTACATGAAAATTAAAGTAAAATCAAGTTACTTCACTTATGATCCGATAGCTCTCCAAGTAGCTTTTCGGGGTTAAGCCATGGCTCTGGAGATAACGTCAATAACATGAAGAACCTGATATCTAAATTACCTACTTGCAAATGAAAGTAAAATCAAGTCACTTCACTTATAATTCGATAGCTCGCCAAGTAGCTTTTCAAGGTTCAACCATGGCTCTGGAGATAACGTCAATAACATGAAGAGCCTAATATCTAATTGCAGAGATGAAAGTAAAATAAAATCGCTTCACTCATAATCCGATAGCTCACCAAGTAGCTTTTCGGGGTTAAGCCATGGCTCTGGAGATAACGTCAAATGACATGCATAATTTGACATCTAAACTAACTAACAACAGCAAATAAATAATACTGAAACCAAAGCATAACTGAAATTGAAAATCTTAAGAAAAAGTTCAGCAGAGAGGCAAATCTCATGTCACTATTTGATGCAAAAACATGTAAAGAAAAACTAATCTACAATCAACCGGTTGAACACACTTGCATGAATTAAAATTGCATCAATGGAAACTCTAATCTATAAAACTTGAAAGCAATCAAATGACATAATGAAATCAAAGCAAATTTACAAAATAAAATCTACTCTACCTTACATTCTAATGTGCTCCATGTGCTCCATGACATCTACTTCACATCTCCTTCCATGTTGAGAACATCAAAGCTTTATTCAAATTCTTAAAAATTACAAAGTACAACAAAGCTCTCCAAAGCTTTCCAAAGCCATCAAGGAAGAACTACAAAGCCAAGCTAAGCTAAGACTAACAAGCTCTAAACTAACAAGCTAAGACTGACAAATGAAGGAGAGAGATCTCCTATTTATACAAAAAGATGAGAAGCCATCTCATTAATGAGAGTCCATGAATCTCTCCCTCTACCTCTAGAGTCCTAATCAAAATAGGAACTGATAAGACACATGTCTTCTTAGAGCTTCAATACAATTAGGAGATGTGACACATATCCTCATGATCCCGTGATTCTTTCCACTCAAATTCGATTTTGGCCTAAGGGTGCCACATAAAGGTCTTCTAGAAGCCTCCTTTTGACCTACACATGTCAACAATCTCAACCCACTTGTTAGGTATAAGCATATGCACATTATTTCCTAATTTTTAACCACAAATTCATTTAAAAAGGCTAAGAATTAATAAAGTTGGGGAAAACATAAATGTGGCCCAATGATAATGAAAGTGGGATGAATGTAGTGACATAGTAGTGAAATGGAGGTGATATAATGGACATATTAGTGAAAGTGTAATGGAAATGAATGACATTTTCAAGACTCAACAGAGATTATATTAGAAAATCCAAATAAAAACACTCTGAACAATGAAAAAGAAGAACATACTACTCAAAACCTTGGCTCTAAAATTTCAAATGTTCAAATAGACAAAGCCCCTCTACCTTTCAATTTGGGAGCAGAAGTGGCCAAACTCAAAATCTCAGTGCCTCTAACAGAATTGGTTAAACATGAAACTTACAGATCTCAAATAAGTAAATCTTTAAACTTCATTGAGAATGAAGACTCTATGAATCTATTTGATGATCAACCTGAGTTAATTTTCGGACCAGATGTTAATGGAAAGCCAGTTGAAGGAGGGATACCACCCTTCTATATCAGCCTTAACATCCATGATAAAATCCTACATAATTCCATGCTTGACTCTGGAGCTTCACATAATCTTATGCCTAAGTCTGTAATGGAAAAGCTAAACTTGGATATCACTAGGCCTTACAAAGATATATTTTCCTTTGATTCAAGCCAAGTTAAGTGCTTAGGGCTTATAAAATATTTGTGTGTTTCCCTAGTTCAGTACCCTGCTAAGACCATACTTATGGACATAGTTGTTGCTGATATACCACCTAAGTATGGTATGCTGTTGTCTAGATCTTGGGGTGCCAAACTCCAGGGATATTTGCAACTTGACATGTCGTATGCTACCATATCAGTCTTTGGACATCCCAAGAAACTGTATAGAGAGACTCTGATGAAGTATGTAGTGAGTACATAGGAGAGGCCTCAAAACTTTCCTATATATTCAATACATTCTGATATTGATTCTTTCATATTTTACAACACTGAAACTAATCAAGAAGACACTTCAAGTAGTATAACAGTAGAACCAAAAGAAATTGTAGTATTAAAATAAAATTAAAATCTCCAAATTCATGAAATTTCAGATAAAAAAGATGACCTAGATACCTTAGTCAAGAAATATTTCATTCCCCCAGATGAAAATTATGAGCATGAAATTCTTTGGCATCTTGAATTTGATGGGTAAGTCAACAAACTAGGTGCAGGAGCAGGTGTATGGATTTACAACTTAGAAAATGATCATGCAGAAGGTCATGCCTACAGATTGAACTTTAAATGTACAAACATCATGTCTGAATGTGAAGCACTTCTGTTAGGTCTGAAACTAGTCAAAAGGTTAGGAGCCATAAGAGTCTCTATTATGGGAGACTCTGAGTTGGTAATCAAACAAATTAATGTTTTTTATATGACTAGGGATCCTAGGTTAGGATTTTATAGAGGTACAGTTGTAGAAATACTTAATAATTTTTAGAAACCAAGCTTGTTGTTATTCCAAGAAAACACAGTATTCAAGCTCACAGTTTAGCCATGTTTGCTAGTACTTGCAAGTTGCCATTTCAGCCCAACTATCAATACACTGCTGAGGTTAGGCATAGACCCACCATTCCTGACAACTAAAGAACTGGCAAGTATTTGAGAATGATCAACAAATTAACAATTTTTTTACTTTAGATGAGGAATTTGTAAATAGCAACATAGATACAGATATAGCATTAGATTTTTATTGCTCTGATGAAGTAGAAATTAATAAAGTAGAAGATGATCAGATAGATAGATTTCATCCTACAAAGTTTACAAAATAAGATATTTGAAACCTAAAACAAATGGAAATTGATGAAGCAATTGATGAAGAAACTGAAGTCATAAACCTTAAAGACAATTTTTTACCCAAAGGATTAACTCCTTTGGAGGACTTATTTGATTCAAACGATATTCCTAAAAAGCCTAAAATGGAACCCTTGAAATCAGACATTGAGGAATGTAATATAGGATTTGAAGAAGATCCCAAACTGATAAAACTTTCAAAATCATTACCTCCCAATGAAAAAGTGAAATATATGGAACTGCTGAAAGAATTCCAAGATGTTTTTGCCTGGAATTATGAGGACCTGAAATCCTATGATACCAGCATAATAGAACACACCATTCCCTTAAAAGAAAACCAAAATCCTTTTAGACAGAAGCTCAGAATGATTAACCCTGTTTCACTGCCTTCTATTGAAAAAGAGATCAAAAGAATGTATGAAGCCAAGATTATTGCACCAATTAGATTCTCAAATTGGGTTTCTAATTTGGTACCTACTAGAAAGAAAACTGGCCAAATTAGATTGTGTGTTGACCTTAGGAATTTAAATAAAGTTTCACTTAAGGATAACTATCCTCTTCCTAAAATGGATCACATATTATAGAGGGTAGTAGGTTCCACCAGAATTTCACTGCTAGATGGGTTCTCTGGTTATAAACAAATCCTGGTCTACTCAGATGATCAGGCAAAAACTGCATTTACAACCCCATGGGGCACATTCATGTATGTGAAAATTCCATTTGGATTAAAAAATGCAGGGGCCACCTTTCAAAGAGCAATGGACATAGCCTTCGCTAAGGAAATCCATGACTTCCTGGTAATATACCTCGATGATATCACAGTATTCTCCAAATCATATCAGCAACACCTGGATCATCTTAGGCAGGTCTTTACTAAATGCAGGAAATATGGAATTTCTCTTAATCCTAAAAAATATTTATTTGGGTTGGAAGAGGGAAAATTACTAGGCCACATTATCTCCAAAGATGGTATCAGGATTGACCCAACAAGAATTGAAGCCATTTTGCAAATACCACATCCTAGGAACATCAAATAACTTCAAGCATTTTTAGGCAAAATAAACTTTTTGAGGAGATTTATCTCTAATTTAGTTGAGTTAATTAGATTATTAAACAACATGTTAAAGAAAGATTCGACTATTAAATGGACTCTAGAGGCTAAAAAGTCATTTGAAGATATAAAGTTGGCCCTGACACAGACACCAGTTCTCATCAGTCCAATGTTTGACAGGGAGTTCATCATATTTTCTTTTGCTTCAGAACACACAATTTCTATAGTCCTCCTGCAGAAAAATGATCAGGGTTTTGAAAAGCCAATAGCCTTCTTCAATAAAGCCCTGAGAGATGCACCTTTAAAGTATAATATAATGGAAAATTTGGCTTTTGCTTTGGTTAAAGCTATTAAAGATTTCAAAGTTTATATCTTGTACTCTCATATAGTGGTTTATGTTTCCAATGTTGTAGTCAAAGACATTCTAACATAGGATGGGCCTGATGGAAAAAGAGGGAAGTGGATAGCCACAATATTGGAATATGATTTAGAAATTAAACCTACAAAATTGATCAAAGGCCAAGGTTTAGCAAAGCTCATGGCTGAATCAAACTACCAGGCCCTAGACATAAACTTCATTGCAGAACTAGATAACGAAGAGGAGATGGCGACTCCACAGATCAGCCAAGCGTTTATAGATTCACCTTGGTATGCTGACATAATATATGTTCTACAAAATCTACAAGCTCCTCCAGAGTTATCCAGGACTAAAAGTAGGTTCTTAAAAATGAAATCTTTGAAGTTTTGCATAATTGACAATGCTTTATTTTGGAAAAATCATGAAGGCATCCTATTAAGTTTTTTGTTAAAAGAAGAATCTGACAAAATATTGAAAGAGTTTCATGCAGGTGACTGCGGGGGACATCTTTATTGGAAGACAACAGCTAATAAGATTTTGAGGGCTGGTTTTTACTAGCCCACTCTGTTTGCTGATGTAAAAAAGTTTGTAACCTCATGCCACAAATGTTAGATTTTTGAAGGGAAAAGAAAACTATTGCCATTATCTTTGAAACCTATATCTACTGAAGCACCATTTCAACAGTGGGGTCTTGACTTCATTGGTGAAATTCATCCCCCTTCCTCTGCCCAACATAGATGGATCTTAATTGCCACAGATTATTTTACAAAGTGGATAGAAGCCATACCCTCAAGACAAGCCACTGATACTGTCATAATAGGTTTTCTTGAGGCCAACATTCTATCCAGATTTGGTTGCCCCACCAAAATCATCACAAACAATGCTGTAGCCTTTAAATAAAAAAGGATGATTGATTTCTGCAACAAATATCACATAACCCTTGGTCACTCCACAACCTACTATCCCCAAGGAAATGGACTTGTAGAATCTTCCAATAAGAGCTTAATGAATATTATCAAAAAATTGTTGGAAGATAATAAGAAGACCTGGAATAAGAAACTAGTAAATGCCTTGTGGGCAGACAGGCTGACCACAAAGAAATCTATTGGTACCAGTCCCTATCAGCTAGTTTATGGAATGGAGGTTGTCTTCCCATCTTCTTTGGGAACTCCGGTAATGAAATTACTCCAAGAAGCACAAGTTGAACCAAATGATATTCAGAGAAGGATCAACCAGACAATTCATTTGCAATAAACTAGGGAGCAAGTATACATCAAGTCCCAAGTTGTGCAGGAGAGAATCAAGAAATCATTTGACAAAAGAACCAAGGCAGAAGATTTCTATCTAGGAGATAAAGTCTTGAAATGGGTCTCAATAAGGGCAGATGAAGGTAAACATGGGAATTTTGACTTCCTATGGAAAGGATCTTACATTATTTATGCTTTCAGAGGTAACAATGCTTATTTCCTCAAAGAAATGGATGGTGCAGAACTAGAAGGAGGACCAGCAAATGGTCGGATGCTTAAGCACTATATAGATCCTAGTCACTGATTTCGCTAATCACTTGTACATAATATATCCTTTACAAAGTTTAGTGTGGATTGGATGGTAAATTTTGGAGTTGAAGCCCGAAGAGAGGGCCCTAAGCTTCAAAAGTTTACTATCATAAGTATTAACAAAGCAGCAAAGTAAAAGGAAAAGTTGCAGAGTAAGATCACATAAATTCAGAAGGCCATTGATCTACTAGTTCTTGACATTTCACCAGGAAATGCCATCCCCAGATGGAGCCACTGTTATGTTCTTATACCAATAGGTGTCATAATTTTCGAATGGCTGAGACCAAATCTGTAATATGTACATACCTTTGCTTTCTTCAAATGTTTTCCATATTCAACAAATAAATAAAAAAATGTAAAGAGGGTGTGTCCCAAAACAAAAATCAAGGGACGAAAAGATTAAAAAAGGTAAAAAAAAGATGAAAAAATGAACCCCAAGAAAGAAAAAGACCATGAAAGTGTGGAAGTACAAATGCCACTGCTATTTATTTTTCTGCATAATAATGATTGTGTGCAACTTGTTATTTATGCCTCAATCCATGGTAACCAAATAGTTTAATCTTGGTTATTCCATGTTTTGAATTTCATGTATATAGATAGAGAATAAAATCTGACCAAACTATTTAATCTTGGCAGATAAGTAGATAGGTAGAGAAAATAAAAGGAGCTCAACAATTTAATCTGAGCCCTTGGAAGTAATAAGGATAGACTTAGATAGATTTCTATGTAAAAGAAAAGAAAAATGTTTTGATAAGGGTTTGCCAGTTTAAGTGCACCCTAATAAAGAGTAGAAAAAATGGTAGGATGAGTAGATGGGTAAGTAGTTGGATGGTTGTAGAATTATGGTGATTGATTAGATAAAATCATATCATTTACTTTCATCATCAAGTTGTTAAAAGTATGGATGACAATGGAATATTTACAAAGTGATTAATTTCCCCATTCATTATACCTTTTATTTCACTAATTTCCCATAAGTAAAGGCAGAAGTACTTAAAACCTTAAGTTAAAGGGGCTCAGAGCATCTCTCTGACTTTTGGAGGGACCGGACCCTCGACCCAATAACTTATAGGGTCTAAGTACTAAAACCCCCTTACCAACATTCACCCCTCCATAATTCATTATTTTCATCTAAAAATCCCTTTTCCTAAGGTGAAATCATCATTTGCCTAAGGAAAGTTATTACCGCTATAGAAAACCACTTTTTCCACAAAAACCCACAAAATGCATTTAGCCTAAGTTATAATGCGAATATGTAAAAAAAATGTCAAACACATTATACTTAGCGCAAAAATCACTTTTCCGCTTTCATTTCATATTAACGTTTAATCTTAATTATAGTTATTAACTCCCGAAAATAAACACTTCCCCATATATTTTATTAAACCCCATATCATAAATATCCCACCCCTAAGGTTTGAAACATAAGCCATATTTAAAAACTAATTAAATGGATTAATTAAGTCGATCAACGACTAATTAAGAACCATAACCCTCCGTCGAATGAAAAGGGTTAATTAAACAATTAATGATTAGTTAATAACTTGCCCCACCAATCAAATCACCCACGACGTCATTAAGCCTCCCTAATCCGTAATTAATTAACCTTTTTGCTCATTAAAGCCCTGTCGGGCCCCTCCTTTAAACCTCTGATCAAATCATCCCCCGATCACCATGCGATATGACCCCTTTAGATCCAACAGCCGACACTCATATTAGGCGGCCTCCGAAGGCTGACCTTTACCCGCCAAATGTGAGCGGTTTCACTATTCACCCCATCACTACATGGCACCCAATTAATGGCATCGGGCGGCCTCCCCCCAAAACCGCGTATCCCAAAAAGTAGTGCGATGGATTTCGCTTACCACCTCCAGTACACACCAAAACGTCACATCCCGGTTGGCGCCAACTGTCATTTTCCTGATGTACCTGCCAAAGTCATTGACTTTACGCATAAAGCCAAAGAACTTATAATTTTTTCATTTTATCATGAAAAGAACTTTCTGACTTCCATGCAAAGCAGATTACGTTCAAACTATCAACCTGCTATCAATCGTCAACTTTCCACAACCGCTGAACTCCAAACCACCTTGTGGACCCATGCGCTTCCTACCTACAGTGCACAGTCGCCATTTCTCCGTTCAATAGCCGAAACCAGGTATTTACCCCAATTTCATTGAGAAACCTTGTTTTCTTGCCAAGCTTGAAACTGAATTGCTTTAAATACTAAGTGATTTAGTTAGATAAGTTGCCTGGTGACTCTCAAACACCCTGAAACAGACTAGTTCATCCCAATTTACTATAAACCCTTTGCCCCCGTCCTTGAATCCACAAGAACCAAGGATGGAAGCCCCAATTGCACTAAATATCATGCCCATTACGACTCCCCCCAGGGATTTAAACCATCTCCCACTTGCAGACAAAGATTTCCAAATTAAAGATACATATGTCTCAAAATCCCATTTGAAACTTTTCTAGAAGTATAGAGACCAGTACTTGAACCAAGCACACTCCATTGGACTTTGGGAATCAGGTTTACCTAAGTACCAGTTCCCTAGAGTGCATATATTCCCAGAGATTGTACATTACTGTCACATGAACTATGATCCCATCCAAAAGGGCAGTGAGAACCCCTGACCATGTTGTTCTATTTACCATCACTGCTGAATCTATTAATGAAATGCTACAATTACAACCAAGCCAAAGTTTGACTCCCCTTTCCATTGGAGATATGTTGAATAGATACCCTACCCTCACATCAATCAAACTAGCTTAGTTATTCCAGACCTTCATCAGAGAAGAACAATATACCCCAAAGGACTCTCCTCCTTATCTGTGGACAATATTCTCCAACCTTAGCCGCGACATCATAGACATGATATCCAGTGTGCTAGGCTACACCACAAGTGAATTTGTTGATGAAATCATAATATCTTTTATGTCAATCTATTCTCTTGGCCAACCTCCAGCCATCATGTTTGACTATGCCAAGTTTATTGCTGACAAAATGCATGATCAATTCATGAGATTAGAAAATGAAAGAGTGTTTAAGTATTCCTCAGTCCTGTATCATTTATTCCTATATTACCAAGCTGATATATTTCCAATTGCCCTCCAAAAGCTTGATACCAGAGGAAACCCTAGATCAGTGATCTTCTGGACTTCATTGATCCATCAATTTGATTCCCAATACTCTTATACAGATTTCATAGACCTCTTTTTGTACCGTGTGACAACTATGCTACTAGGAAGCCCTCCACCCAGAATCAGTGCAGACATCAAGAGGGTCCTACAGTTGTCTAAGCAATATAAAGTGGGGGATTGGTACTTGTACCAAAACCACACTAAAATAAAAATCTATGGATGTGAGTTGGCTCCCTACAAGCTGCCTAGATACCTCCCCATGAGATTGTTTGCTCTGGAGTACTACAGGCAAATGATCAATTTAGATGAGGTACATTTTGTGAAATCCAAGAAGAAAGCCCAACTTAGAATAAAAGATCAAGTCGACGCATTTATTTGTAACAGTAGGGAAGCAGGAAACAAAGTAGATGAATCCTTCAAAGGTTGAAATTAAAACAGATTTTTATATGGAATTATGATCCCTTAGACTTCACTTGTAATAGGAGACAAAAGAATAAATTATCTCCTTACATCCATCATAGAGTCCCTGAAATTGAGCAGTATGCAAATTAGCCTGAATGGGTGGAAAATACTTTGGTAGACCGGGATAGCACAGAGACTACTGTAAATAATGTTTTGATTGATTTAGATAGAATACTTGATGAGGATTCATTTGTACAGGTGCCGGAAGAGTCTCAATCTTAGAGGCAATCACAGGGACATAGTGGCCAGACAGTAGAAGCAGGACGATCTGATCAACCAGGTCCATCAGGGCAATCAGAGCAACCAGAGCTTTTAGAACAGCAAGAAGAATCAGAACAGCCTGAGATTTCAGAGGAACTTGCTCAACCTGAAAAAATCATGAGAAATCCTCCTATTTTTAAGACTCCTCTAAATGAGGAGAGGAACCTCAAAAGAGACAGAGAGGAGGCCACTCCTTCCAGTAGGCTTGTTGCCCAAACCTATGCTAAGAGGCAAAGGTTGAATTCATTTGCAGAGAAAGAATACACTGAGGAAATAGCAACAACTTCAGGAGCAGAAAGGACAGAAAGCTTACACACTACTCCTTCAGGAGGGACACAAGAACCTTCCACCTCACATGCTCAAATGTTGGAAAGGAAACAGAGTGTGGAAGTATCCTCCTTCAGGGCTCCTACTAGACAGAGCCTAGATATCAAGGAAAAATACAAGGAAATCAAAGCAAGGAATGAAAGGCTAAAGGTGCAAAGTTATGCACATTATCTGAAGATGGCTCCAACAAACCAAACAAGGCTAATGTCAGCCTTTGACATAAAAGAAGGGAAGATGTAGATGAGTTTTTTGAAGCCAACCATACAACAACCTAAATCAATGGAAGATTACCTAAAAACAGATTTTGAAGTATTGGCAAAGGATATCCATCCTATTGACCAAATTGAATTACATAAGCAAACTGGTGAAATGGTCTATTCCACCTTGACCAGCAAGGCAATAGCAGCCCACCAACTTCAGAATTCACTGAATAACATGTCAGCATAATTCCAGTTGGAGAAGGCCTCTTCTCAAGCCAAAGACACCAGAATAAAGTCCTTAGAGGACTTGGTCATAGAACTAGGACATGATCCCAAGGATGTGAAAGCTGCAGAGAATCTTATAAAGAAGAAAAACGATGACATAGCTGCATTGAAAAAGCAACTCATGATCCCTCCTCTTCATCATCCCCAGACAACTAAAGTAATGGAAACCAAAAAGGAGGAAGAGCTTATGGACTTGGTCCTAAAGCTTAATGAACAGTTAAAGGAAACTGAGAAAGAATTGGATAATTTGATATAGTCCAAACAAGGTGAGTTGGCCACCACTCCTCAGACTGTAATACCTACAGTTTCCACAGCAGTGCCCTCCACCTTGGCAGTTGCCCTGGCACCAACAATTCCACCAGCAACTGCTTTTCCAGTAACAGGTACTTCAACAGGCACATTTACATCAACCAGCACAGAGACACCAACAGAGAAGACTGCAGAATTGATCAAGGCCATGGAAGAAATGAGCATCCAGGCCACTGAGCTTAAGAAACTTAGAGAACAAGTGTCAAGTTTAGAAACCAACTGTAAACTTGCACAAATATAGCAGAAAGAAGAAGCTCAGAAGAACCAAAGGATGGTAGACAGAATAAAATCCCTTGAAAAGGACTTAACATTACAAGAGCCATTGAGAGACATGAAAGAAATCCTTTGGGCCAACATCATTGATTCCATCAATGAGGTTTGGCCTTCCATTCAAATTATTTTTAAACAAACTAAATTAGTTAAAGTAGCTACAGAAGCAATCCACAAGATAGTGGAAGAATTGGGAAATAAAACTGAATAAGCCAATCAGTTGATCACATTTTTGAACAGCAAAAACAAATATCAGCTTGATGAACTGTAAATAGAAGACAGAACAACAACAATCATATAAATCAAGAAGGTCCTCACCAAAAGGAACTTAATGCTCAATCTGGAGAGAAGATGTCAGAGCATCCAAACAGACATTGACAAATTTATGCTAGAGTATGGCATATTAAGAGAAAAAGGACTCCCCAGTCCTATGGTAATCCATGATAAATTGATGACCTAGGAAGACTACATTGAAAAGTTAAACAAGCTGGCCATAAGCCAAGCTAGTACTTCAAGGGTGAAATCTTTGCCCACTAGAAAGGTGTTATATGATGGTCTTGAGAAGTTGTTCTATATAGAGCATGAAGTCAAGCATTTGTTCAAAATAAAACCAAATTTTTCTAAGTACACAGAAGCTGATGATATTTACAGGTAAATTATAAGGATGAAATTACTTGACAGTGAATGGTGGAAAAATTTGACTGATTTACTATAAGTTACTGCAGTAAATCTACATGGTAAAAGATGGCTACCAGGTAAAACAAGTAAGACAGGATCAAAGCAGAATGGGTAAAGAGTTTCAGTAGGTAGAAGATAGAAAGTTAATCCAACACATAACTACAAAGCAACTGAAAGAGCCAAATCTGAGTTACAACAACCAACATAGTCACAATAAAAGGGACAACTAGAATATAGTTCTCCATCTGTCTCTATCTTCGTGTTGAAGATATTTTTTGTTTCCTAGAATAATTCTCATATGGTTATGAGATATTTTGTATCAATTTTGTATAAATAATTAAAAAATTGAAGTAATTAGGGTGGATAAATACATTTTTGTAGACATTTTATTTTTGAGCCAAGGAGATATTATACTAAAGACTAGACTGGTTTTGCTGGAAATGAAATAAAGCTAAGGACATTTCACTAGATTCTCATGCACAGTTGGAATAAATAAGTATCATCTTCTCATGTTTAAATATTGTATTCTCTTCATGTTATGAATATTCATATGTGTTTCTTATTAAATCTATAAAGCAAACAAGGAATGATATCATCAGAATTGGCTTAAGTGCTCTCTGTTTTAACTGTTTGCTTTCTTTATGTTTTCAACTAAACTGCCTTGGTCTTGGAATTCTTAATTCCTCCCTTACTTATGTAGTTTACCCCACCTTTGGTCCATAGTAAAGGATTCTTTATTGCCCTTTTCTACTGATCATCCTTCCTTTCTTCATCTTAATCCTGGTTAAGGATTCTTCATTGCCCTTTGCCCTAGTTAGGACAGTTTTTATCCATTTAAAACTGCAGATTTTCTTTTGTTGTGCTAGCCTACCCTATGGACTCTTACCTTAGTGACAGATCAGATCCAGTTAAGCCTTTCTTGATTGACTCCATAGCCCAATGGCCTGAATATTTTCTTCGCCCATTTGTTTTCTTAATTCCACCATCCAGCCAAAACAAAACAATCATGAACACTAAGAACTACCATGAAATATTATTCAAAAAAAAGGTAAATTATAAGGATAGAGCCCTCTCTGGACGTAGGTTGGCTAGAACTTGAGTCTAAAAGATTAGGTTTGTGGTTACCTCAGACTATTTCTTCTTTGATAAATTCTAAGGAAAAAATCTGAGTGATAACATGGTCTTCTTATAACATTGTAGCGTAGCCTCTATATCTTTGGTACTTAGTTTCATATAATTGCATTCACTGGCTTTGTATAGGCATAGGTTGTTTTGTATAGGGTGTCCAATTCCTTTGGTATGCAAACTTGTGACAGTGATCATTGCCCTAGTGTTACACGTCATTTTGTCACCATTAGGTAAACGACTACTAGTTTGGATCCCTCGCTATCCGATGAAGTGTTTCAAAGCAATCCCCTACAATGTTGGAAGAAAAAAAATCCCCAAGACAACAAGAATATTGAATTATCTCGCTTAAAAAACTAATTTCAAGCATTGTCACACTTGTCCTAGTCACTTGCACACACACAATTATGGTCATTATAACCTATGAAATCCTTCTCTTTGTTCTCCATTGAAAGGTGTGACAATCTAGTAACGTAGGTAAAAATTAAAATCATTTTCTAGAAGCCTTATTGGGGGAATATTTCCCAACTAGAAGGCCTCGATCCCTTCTTACTTGGTCCTCATCCCTTGGTTCATGGATCAAAATCCCTCTCTTTATGGAATCCTAATCCCTCTCTTTATGGATCTCACCCCTTGAGAAGAGGATCTCAAACTTCCTCATCATGGGCTATAAATTCAACACAAACCAAAGGGGAAGGGTTGGACTTTTGAATGTAATCTTATGGTGTCAAATTGAGGTTGGAAGCTTGTCACTTAAGGGAGGATTGGAGCCTATTGGATGGAGGTTTGCAACATCAAGGCTAAGGTTGTATTGCTCCTTTTCATTCAGTTATAATACAAAAGTGTGTTTCTTTCTCACTATATTGTTCAATGGAGATGATGTATTGCGTGTTTACTTCCTTCTTTCCATTGATAATGATATTAGGTACCAATCTCCATGATCCCTAGTATGTGTTTTATTGAGTCATTTATCTATCATATGTCTTTGATCCTTTATTTTTATTGTGTTTGCAGGTCTGGATTTTGAGTATTGAGAAACTCCATCAAACCATAGAAAGGATATTCATCAGGCATTTCATTTGAAAGGTATGTATTTCATATTCCAATACCCTTGCTTATGATTCAATTGGAATGAACCTAGGGAAAATTTTATTAGTTTGTTTGTGTGTTACTAGATTCAGTCATTGAATCTAGGGAGATCTTGCCTTGTCTGCAAGATGAGATTTTGTCCGCCTAATAAATTGGTGACCATACTGGGAAATGATTTCTTATTCATTATGCCTTCATGTGATCTATCATTTCCTTATGTTAACTTTATTAACTGTGTTCAAATGCTTGAAAGTTTAAATTTTTGGACTTGTGGATTCACTATTTTTCCTTGTTTTTCTCAATTTGTGCACTTTTCTTTCAACAATAGAGCACAAGTTGCACGGTTTTATTTTAGCAATAGAGAGACAATGCACTGAAGCTAACTGATCACCTGTGAAAGTATTAGAAATTTTGAAAAGTTTGGGTTCTTTTCCTTGTGGGTGCAAACTTTTTTGGTTGTTGTATTTTTTTGGGTTTGTTGACATTATGCAAAAGTCCACTTTTTTTTTGTAAGCTTGGCAAGACTACATATTCATCATGTCCAATATATCACCATGATTGGGGTGGGGACTTGAATTGGTGACTTCACATCAAGGAGTGTCTTAACAGAGAAGTCGGCCACTGTCTATCCAAGAACCCGTGGATATGAAAAAGTCCACTTTAATTTGATTGGATGTTTTGAATTTCCTTCTTGAAAAATTACTCATCTTTGCAACTAGGGTTAAAGGTTTGATCTCATGAATTTTTGATTTATCAAAAGAAAGGTTGGTCATTGCTAAGATAGATTGTGTCTTCCTTTCTTCTTTCAAATGATCATATTTAGTACTTTGTTTACCTAATTATAAAGAATCATTGGAATTGGTGAATGTTAGTGTTTTTCAAGTTAAGTATTTTTCGTTCATGAGTTGGTTCTTTTTGTTGAAATTAAAATGAATAGTGATTATTCCTTTTAGGAGAAAAATAACTCAGAATTATGCTTTTAGTGATTTTGTATTCATTACATTCATTTGAAAGGATTGATTTCAAAAACTTGTTGGTTTTCTCTTTTGCATTTTAGAGTTTAGGGTTTTGTGTAAGAAGAGTTTTTGTGATTGTTGTGTTATTTGATGAATTGAAATTCGAAGAGTGAAGTCTTTGCATTGGATCAAATTTGAAAGTGAAAATTTTATATTTGATGAAAGGAAATATGGTGAAAATAGAAGTCTTTCATTTTGTTTTAATATCAAAATGAACTTTCTCCTTACCATAGATAGAATTTCATCAAAACAAAAGATTCATTTTTGCATGTTTGTTGCATTAGAATTCGAGTCGAAAACTGATATCATCTACACCACATCTATTAATTCAACTTTAATGAAAATAAGAACTATAAAACCAATCAAACATTAAATCAACCAAACATAAGATGGTTCTAGGTTTGAAGATGTTTGTAAGCACCTATAAACATAGGAGATGTCATTAATTGTCTATGTTACATTCTACGGATAGTCAGTATTCCACATACATAAGTATATTGGATCGTTGTCCACATACCCTTGGGTATATCGGATGGTGCTCCATGTATGAAATGTATATCAGAATGCTTACTCTTGTACAATATGCATTCAACAACACTAACATAGACTGAGGTTCCACATACCTTGATTAATATATCAAAAGACCCCCTCTAGGTTTCATACCATCCATAGGCGACTGAGTTGACCACTTTTTGATCTGTGATAAATTGAACACAACATTTGGGGAGATTATCTACACATATTGGAAACAGTATTTGTAATTGTCCCTTCCTAAATTATTTTGGAACATGATTAATTTCTACATTTTGGGGCCAATTTTGGAGGATATGGGGCCCATTCGCTTTTATTAGGAGACTTAGGAGTTAGAAGTTATTTTGGTTATATTAGTAGCATGTGGTTGGGTGGGGGGGGGAGGGGGCGGGGGCGTCACCCACACAAGAAAAATATGCACTCCCTAAGCCAATAATTCGAATTGCATGAGAGGTAAAATTGACGGCTTAGTGAGGTACCCACGAAGGAGGGAAAATGGAGGGAAAAAGGCTCCACGAAATCTATAAAAGGAAGGTAGCACTCCTCATTTCATCATCTTTGGCATATCAAATTTCTTCTCAGTTGCTCGATTTGTTTAGCCGAGTCACTTGTTGTTTAGTGAGAGCTTTCCAAGCAGAGAACTCACCATTTCTTCGAGGGACTTTGAGTGCCACCCTAGAGAGGTTCATCCATAATCTTTCAGAGGTGATTTTCAGTGTGTTTTCCAGCATTTGTATTCAGTGTCTCCAGGTGGTGCATATTTTTGGAGGACACAGTAGGAGAAACTGAGTTGTGATTTTGGCATTTTTCAGGGAAATTTTGAATAGGATAAATTCTGAAAGGGAAGCTTTGGTGATTTGCTTCCCTTTGGGTGAGTTTTGGGTATGGAGGAGAGAGTTATCATTTAGTGGAGATTTTGCACTTCCTAGGCCAGCATAGGAGGCAGAGATTGGGCATACGTTGGAGGTGGAGACTCAGCCATTAAGGCTAATACTTGTCGAGAAAGATAAGGGAAGCACTAGTGGAGGTGATTCCTACCTTTCCAGAGTGTTTTAGGGGGATTTTGCTGGTGTATTGGTAGGCAGTGTGCCTCAAAAATTTTGGAGGGCATAGGGCCTTTTTGGGGTCGACTTTGGGAGGTAAAATTTAGGACAAACCATTTATGGGTTTCTTTGGGTTTTTCCTGAGGAGCCTAGATATAAATTTTCAGAATTTTCTGAGCACGAGAGGTGGGGTTTTCAGCCATATATTTGCAGCAGACATTGCAGGATTGCGGGTGACTGCACAGTGCCTTTTGGGGGTTGATTTTGGGAGGTCAAAATAAAGCCAAAATGTTTGTGGGTTTTTGTGGGCTTTTCCTGAGGAGCCTAGATATAAATTTACATAATTTTATGAGCAATAGAGGTGGGTTCTCAACCATGTCTTTGTAGCAGACAATGCAAAAGTAATAGGGACGACGCAGTGCAGCAGTTGGTCAATTGATTATAGCTCTGAGTTTTCATTACTTCACCCGAGCTTTTCTCCACTTGCCTTTAAGGCAAGCTCAGGTGCATTCCTTCCATATTTTGTACTCTTGCACCAGTTTATAATAAAATGGCTCAACTGCTTCCATATTTCTGATAGTTATGAGCATTTTCTAATTGTTTTGAAATTTTTGTGGTGGAAATTTTTATTTTCTTGCATAACATTGTTTTTCTATTTTGGAACATTACAAAGGCATCAGAGCTAATATCTTGGCTCATTCGTGGGGTTTTTTCCTATGGGTGAGGAGGATTTATAGAATGTTACCCTTAGGAGGCAAAGATATCGAAGCAGGGAAAGGGAGATAGAGATCACTCCAGAAGTGGAGGATGGTGGGAAGGTGGTGGTAACAGAAGACAAGGGGAGCCCAAGAGTAGAGAGGAGATTGTCTTTGACAATTTCTAAGTGATTTGGTAAAATGGCAAGAGGAGATGTTAGATGAGATCAAAACGCAGAACCGGGAGCGAAGTACTCACTGGGATTTTCTAATTGGAGAGACTTTGGGAGCTTCTCAGCAGTTTGACCACCCTTCACTTGCTACGCAGCCACCATCCTCTAGTGGACCAACTAGAGCAATGCTACCTTATTTCCTACCCTTGGCACAAGGTGAACCAGAAGGAGTTGATGATCAATCATCTATGGGAGAACATTTCAGGGAGAGGTAGTCCATGGGAGTAGACTTTAAAGAAGAACTATATTTCAAATATTTTTTCCAACTCAAACAAAATGAGAAGGGAAGGGGCTATGGAGGCCATGGCATGCAGAACTATGAGTTGCAATGTACCATTGGGAAGATGTAATTCCCCACTTATGATGGCACTACCAAGTGCATAGCTCATGCTTGGGTAGAGAAGTTTGACACATATTTCCAGCTCAACAAGATGATGAGGGTAGAGGCCATTAAAATGGCCACATTTCATTTGGAGGGGGAGGCACATGACTGGTGGTTTCATGGCTTGTCCACTCCGAGGCATGCCAACATGACCTCCTATAAGGATTTCACATGAAGAGTAGTGGAGCATTTTTATCGGAGGGATCCAGAGGCTCACTTTAGGGAGTTGACCCAACTCGGACAGATAGGACATCCAAAGAATTATATTTCATAGTTCATGAGGGTCTCAGTCATGGTGCCGAATTTGTTAGATGCTGGCGAGTATACACATTTGTAGAGGGGTTGACGGATCCACTGCGTGGATTGGTGAAGTCATGCAGACCCTCCTCTGCTGGAGTTTGTGACTTGTACGATAGATTTGCAGGGGGGCATCCCCAAGACCTGGGAACCCTTTCCACCATGCACTCCCTACCCTTAGAAGGGGAATGACACTAGAGCACCCCTAGTGCAGATAGAATCCCAAGGTCGAGGGAAGCTGGACGATGAGACCAGGAGAGACCTCATGAGGAGGAAGTTGTGTTTTACACGTTTGGAGCCATGGGTGCCATGTCATCAGTGCACAGCGGGCAAGCCCCATTACATCAAGGTCTTCTCAGAAAATGATCAGGAGGATGAGATAGAGATGGATCTTAATGGGGGAGCATCTTTTGCGCCATCCGGGGAAGTCCTAGCCTCTTTTTATGGGGTTTCCAAATTTTTTACCATGAGGATCAGAGGCACAATGCAGGGGCAATGTGTCTTAGTCTTAGTAGACAGTGAAGCGACCCACAATTTTATTGATGCTCAGATGGTCCAGAGGAGAGGCATCACCACTGTAGAGTTTGAGGGGTTTTCAATTCTGGTACCAGGAGACAGAACTCTGCAGTAACCATGGGGAACTATTCAATGACCAATCATTTCTTTGTGGTGGATGTACCAGACACTAATGTGGTGATGGGTGTCCAATGGTTTTATTCCCTTGGCTGAGTTACCACCGACTGGAGGCACTAGTGATGGAGTTTATCAGACTGGATGGTAAACTAGTGGTTCTTTAGGGCATGCATGCATATCCTCCCAAAACAGTTTCATTTCATGAAGGATGATTTGAGGCATGGGGACATAGCATGGGAAGTAGAGCTGAGGTTTTCAAAGGTTGGGGGACATACCAAGCCACCACATTCAGACATACAGGTGATACTAGACAAATATCGGTATTTTTTGGAGATATACCACTAGGGCAGCCACCTAACAGGGGGTTTGAGAACACTATAGAGTTGGAGCCTAGTGTGCAGGCAGTCATTACTACACCCTATAGGCATCCAAAATCCTATAAGGATGAGATTGAGAGAGCCATCAAGGAGCTATTGGTGTTGGGCCACATCAGACCGAGTTTCAATCAATTCACTTCTTTAGTCTTGCTGGCGAAGAAGAAGGATGAGACTCTACGCCTGTGCATTGATTAAATAGCACTCAACAAAAAAAATTTGAAGAAAAGGTATCCCATTCTTCATATTGATGAGATTAGAGGAGCCAAATACTTCTCTAAGATATATTTTTTGTCTCGGTATCACCATATTTAGGTAAGGGAGCAGGATATTCCGAAGACAACTTTCAGATGTCATTATGGGCATTTTGAGTTCTTAGTCATCCCTTTTGGGTTGACCAATGCACCTGCTACCTTTGAGTCATGAATGAACCATGTTTTCAAAGGTAAATTGAGGAGGTTTGTGCTAGTATTCTTTGATGACATCTTGATCTACACCAGGATGTGGGAGGAGCACTTGCAACATCTAGAGGTCGTGTTACGTATCTTGGAGGAGCAACAGTTCTATGCCAAGATGTCTAAGTGTGAGTTTGGGCTGATGGAGATGCTTTACTTGGGACACATTATAGGTGCATATGGGGTCAAGGTGCATGAAGAGAATATCAAGGCCATTCAATATTGGCCAGTTCCTAGAGATGTGATAGTGCTGAGAGGATTCTTGGGCATCTGTACTTATTACTAGAAGTTCATTAATGGCTTCTCCCAGTTGGAAACACCCCTTACTTATCTGACTAAGAAGGGGGATTTTTCATGGACATATGTAGCTCAAAAAACATTTGATCGCCTAAAGGAGGTGATGAGTTTCTTCCTAGTATTAGCACTCCCAGAATTCACACAGCCCTTCATATTCGAGTGCGATGCATTGGGTGAGGATATCAAGGAAGTCTTGTCCCAAGGTGGGCACCCCATTGATTTCGAGAGTTGGAAGGTCCTACCACATGAGAGGTCATATTCCATATATGACAAGGAGATGTTGGCCATAATGCATGGATTGGACAAGTTTTGACAGTACTTGGTGGGTAACTAGTTTCAGGTGAAGACAAATCACAATAGTCTTCACCACTTCATGGGGCAACAGGGCCTCAACGATAGACAACAGAGATGGGTCAGTAAGGTGCAGGCCTACAATTTTGATATTGAGTATATGTGGGGGAAGCACAATGTGGTAGCCAATGCACTATCTAGGAGGCTAGTGAGACTTTCACTCATGAGCATCTGCCATGATTAGAAGTCACAACTATTAGTGGAGTACTCCAAGGATCACCAGGCATGCGAGATATTGGAGGGAAGTAATGTAGATGAGAGCTACAGGGTGATGGATGAGGTTATTTACTACAAGGGGTGCATATTTTTGGTTTCGGGGTCACAATTGAGGGAGCATATCCTCCATGCAGCTCATGATTCTCCTTTGTTTGGGCACCAGGGATTCAAAAAGTCCTACATGGCAGTGAGAGAGTGCTTCACCTAGAAGTGCCTCAAGGGGGACATATTGAGATATGTGTAGAAGTGTGAGGCTTGTCAGAGGAAAAAAAGGGACTTGACCCATCCAGCTAGATTGACGCATCCTCAACCCATTCTCGAGGGGAAATGGGAGAGTATCTCTATGGAATTCATCACGAGTTTTCCCTCGGTGCAGGGGAAAGATTGCATTTTTTTATAGTCGACCAGTTGACGAAGTTCACACATTTATTTTCCATCCTGACACGATATTCAACTTCACAGGTTGCAGAGTTGTTCTTTAGGGAGATCTTCTGCCTGCACGGACTCCCTAAAACTATATTCAGTGACCAGGACAACTAATTTATGTGGGGATTCTGGCAGGAGATTATTAGGCTAGTAGGCACCGAACTCACCCTGAGCATCATTTACCATCCACAAATCGATGACCAGATAGAGAGGGTGAACAAATGGCTAGATGGTTATCTGAAGAACTATGTGACAGGGTAGCAAAGGGATTGGATTCGATGGCTGCACTTGGGAGAGTACTGCTAAAACACTACACATCATACATCCATTGGTATGACTCCTTTCTGTGCTCTATATGGTTATGATGGTTTATCTTTTGCTGATTTTGTTTTTGGAGACAGTCGGACTCCAAAGGCCTAAGATTGGATCCTTGAGAGGCAAGACATCCTCAAGGCTCTTAAGAATAAATTGTAGATAACTTAGAATCATCATAAGATATATGCTGACAGGCATCAGGTTGAGAGACATTTTTAGGAAGGGTACTTAGTGTACCTTTAATTACAACCGTACTGATAGTCCATTCTGAAACAAAAGGGGGTGAAAAGCTACAACCACGGTTTTATGGGCCCTACAGGGTGATCAGGAGGGTTAGAGAGGTAGCTTATGAGTTGGAGCTACCACCAGGGAGCAAGATCCACAATATTTTCCATGTTCCATGCCTCAAGAGGGTGTTGAGGCAACAAGTTACAAAAACTATGGAGTTTCCCCCACTTGATGATGAGGGGCATCTGCTTTTGGAACTGAAAGCCATCTTGGAGACTAGGGAAAAGAATCTCACAAGCAGGATAATTAGAGAATACTTGGTGTGTTGCAAGAGCTTGTCGGATGAGTATGCTACTTGGGAGGGTGAGCATATACTTGAGCATCCAACATTGAAGTTTCTTGGGGATAAGAAACATTTGGGAGGACTATAATGTACCTTCCTAAATTATTTTGGAACAAGATTAATTTCTACATTTTGGGGCCAATTTTGGAGGAGATGGGGCCCATTCACTTTTATTAGGAAACTTAGGAGTTAGAAGTAATTTATTTTGGTTTTATTAGTAGCATGTGTGGGGGAGGGGGGTGTGCGCACCCACACAAGGAAAATGCACACTCCCTAAGCCAATAGTTTGAAATGCATGAGAGGGAAAATTGATGGATTAGTGAGGGGCTTGCTAATCGGAATTTGGATTAGGGGCAATTTTTTTTTCTCAAAAATCAAAGTGCTCATAATCAATCAAAACCTAAATGACAGCGTCCGTCTTGGCGATACGATCCCAATGCAAGTCGTTTCACTCAAAACGAAGTTCGTATGAGAAAGATAGAGCATTCTGATCATTTTATCTAATAGGAAAATTTTGTGACTGGGATGTTGACTAGGCATCCGTACATCCCAATCAGAAAAAATAATATTCCAAGGAATATTCCTTGCAATGTTCTTGGAATATTCCCATAGGTGGCCCAATCGCATTGCGACAAGTGTCTTCACGGTACTCGTCAAGGGGCATTGAGGTGCACCAATGAGAGGGTAACACGTGGCAAGCCCTGGAGCCTACCACATGCCCTCTCAAAGGTCAATCAAAATTTTATTGGCAGGCCGGGGAGTTGAACCCATGACCTCTCCTGCACAAACCAAACACATTAACTACCAGCATGTTGTATGTAAGGTTTAAATGAGTTGAAGTTTGGAGTTAACTACCAACATTAACTGCAGCATGTGAACGTGGTAACCTTAACCACTAGCGGTTGCGTAACCACAAGGTAGCATTAACTGCCAGATAAACCACTACCATGTGACCAACACTGCAAACCTTAACGCTATCATTTTATGATAACCACGCGATTAATCTGTTAACTGTAGTTTAGCATTAATTAAACCATGCTTAATGGTTAATTAAGCGTGGATTAGTTTGGCAGATCTTTTGGCGAGACAGATAAATCCAGAACTAATTCCATTTTTTGGCAGAGTTAATTGGAGTTTCTCCAGATTTAGTGGACATTTCCTAGGAAAAATTAAAGAAGCCATAACTTTGGCAGTTTTCGACCAATTTTGGCTCAGAAAGAGTCATTCCTAGATGATTTGGATGCTCTGAACATAATGGAACATGTTGCAGAGGTAGAAAGGCACTTTTGTATGGAATTTTTCTACGTTTAAGTTTAAGGAAACTTAGGGCCACCACGAAAGGGGGTCAAGCCTAAATCAGCTGAAGTCCAATTGCAGAGCTTGGAAAGTCATTTTTGGGGTTTTTAGGTCTTCTTAATCCAATGGAGTAGGTTGCAAATCCATTAGAGCACTGCAGGCGCATGTAATCAAATAATTGACCATTAATCCAAAGAGGGCCTAGCCATTGAAGCAAGTCCAAGGAGATGTAGCCTAGGAGGGGTGAACTCCTTTATTAGCTTTGTGTTATGAGTTTACTGTGTTTTATTTCTCCGCAATTTAATTGTTGTGTATGTGTTTCTAACAGCTAATTAATCTCATATTTGTCTCATAAAATACACTCAATACTTGACACATAATCCTTCACAATTTGGTTAATTTGATATGATCCTAAACACATTTTATTACTGATGAGGAAGCTTGCATAGCATTAACAAGTTTTCCCAAGATTCAGATCAAGTTGGTATCAGAGCACTATTAGCTCATTTTAACCCTAAGATGGTTTGCCAAGGTTAGCTATAAAACTAGCTATTGGTTTTGTATTTGTGCAAGGAGAATTTAACTGTGTACAAGATTATGTGATGGTAGCATCAACAAGTGATGTTTCTAATTCATCTTCCTTAGCAAGATTCTTTGATGAATAGATGTTGCAAGAGTTTATCATCATGAGAGATATGGTGCAAGAGTTGTATGAAGATAGGAAGGAGAACACTATACTTCAAGAGGAGTTGATGGCCATGAAGGAGGAGAAGCAAGAGCTTCTTGAAAAGATGCATGAGATGGAGATTCAACTCCATGATGCCAAGGAAACCCTATCCAAGTATGTGCATGAAAATGAGGTATGCAATTCAAGTTTATCTTCAATTTCATCTTAAAATGAATGTTTTGGTGCTTTTGAAAGACACACTAGAGGAATAGGGTCCAAATTATTGATGAATATGGGCTATGAAGGTAAAGGGTTAGGAAAACATGCACAAGGCATAATTGAGCCAATTGTTGTTGAGGAAAGGCCTAGGTATTTGGGTCTTGGTTATGGAAAACATGATGGAGAATGCTCCAAATCCAAGGAGGCACATGAAGGTGTTCCAAGAAGGACTTTCATTACATGTTCATTACCTCAATCTTGTGAAGTTTGTGTTCATGAGGAATGCAAAAGTTTTATACCCACTTTGCAAGAAGATGCTCATAAGCATGCAACTAGTGGAAATGGCAAACAAGAGGATGTTGAAAGCTCTAAGGTCATTGTTTCCATTGTTGGTATTTCGATGAGAGCCACTACCTCATCAAATTCACCTCCTCAATAAGGCGACAAAGGTGAATGTGCAAGGTATAAATCTGCCTTTAATCAAGTTTCTTTTGATTATGATAAACATGGTAAATCTTCACATAAGATTTGGAGAAAATTTACATGTTCCTTTTGTGGTTTGAATAACCATACTGTTTTGAGGTGTTGGAAGAGGATAACCATACATAGTAAACTTTCAAAAAAAAAAGAGACAAAAATCCAAAGGTCCATTGGATAATGGAAACCATATTAAAAAGAAGATGCAATTATTTTGCACTCATTGCCATAAGCAGGGTCGTCTGGTAGGCAAGTATTGGGATTTGCATCCAACAAGTCATCCACGACATTTGAAGAAGGTGGAGAGAGATTTTGGCAAGAATGGAAAAGAGGATTCCAAAATTGATGTGGGTCAGGATAATACACATGATGAAGTACAGCTAAAGGAAGCGCCATTGAAATGGTTTGGAAAGAGATGGTTAGATTTCTTAACCAATTAAGGCCTTGCATTTCTTTTGATAATTTATGCAAATAAGGAAATATTTGCATTTCCTTATTGATGCATTTTCTTGTTATTTGGATGCATTTCTTTTCTCCTGAAAGTATGTTGCATATTGCATGAATAAAGATGTTGGAAAATTAGAGTTATGTTGACTCACTTAGATGCAACAAAGATGGAAATTTTCAATTACAAATTTGTATGCATGTTACATTCCTGAACTTGCATGTTTACGCCAGGAAGGAGTTTGAAAGTGGAGTATGTTGACTCACTTTATTGCAGCAAATTTGGTCATTTCAGCTCTTTAAGTACTCGTACATACCAATGGGATTCTTGTACTTGTGATTTTACTTGTGAGAGAGTTGAGAATTGTTATAAATGCATGAGAGTTTGTGTGTGAACAATGGGATTTTTTATAGTTTCATTGTGCTTGAACATGCATGAGTGATTGACTTGTGTTGGTTGATTACTTTGTTAACATGTATGTTGTCAACTTGAGAATGTAGATCATTTGCACATGCATAAATGTCAGCTTGTGTGGTCAATTGATTGTTACATGTATGTTATATTGACTTGGAAGAGTTTATTTTGTATCCAAAGATGAAATGGAGATGTGACAAATTGTTTCATGAGAATGTGGAATTATTGTTGTAAATCATCAAGTTGTTGTTCATGCTTTTTCTTGACTTGAAAGTCAGTTTCTTTGAAGAAGCATGTTTTGTCTACTTTTGTTTAGTAAACCATCGACTAAACACCAAGATGTAAGAGTACATGGCGATGTTCACATGATGTGACATTTGTTTCTTTGAAGAAGCAAAAGGAAGAGGTCATCAAGTTATATTCTTGCATGAGTGTTTTTCAAGGTTAATGGTGTTTCTTGTGACAAGATGTCACAGGATTTTGGAAGGTCCATGCTTGAGAAAGAGGCTCATGATTAGCCTTCATTCTCAAATCATGACATGAGCAGCATGTTAATACTGGAGGATGATGGAATCAAGAAGCGAAAGTGGACAAAAATGCCAAAAAAAATTGTAGCCCTTGTAAAATATCAAATGGTCTACAATGCGATTTGATGTGTTGATGCCAAGAAGCGAAAGATATGGCAAATGCATTCTTCCAGATGTGGAATTTGGAATCGTGGAGGTAAAATAATGGTCATTTCTTTTATTTTTATTACTAATATTGGAACTCATTGTTGTAGTTCACTCAGATGGTCTTAACTTAGAAAAGTGGTTTCCAAGGAGAAGCTTGCATCGAATGCATGTGTTGCAAAGGAGGAACATGATTCTCAGTGGGAAGGCCATCAGTCAGCTTTCCAAGCATCGAGGGATCACTTTGGTACAGCAAGGTGTTTAATCAATAGGCAACCAACAAGTGTTGGATTGGGTCAGCAGCAAAAGGAGAACATTGGTTGAAGTGCCAAGTAATTTGTAAGGCAAGGCATGTCAGTGAACCCAAGTGGTTGTCATGGAGATTTTTCGAGGTAGAATCAATTGATATAACTTGGGAAGGAGAAGAGTATTCAACTCTCATCAGATAACCAACTTTTGTGGGTCCAAAAGTCTGTCAGTGGGAAGGAGTGATCGGAATTTGAATTAGGGGCAAACACATTTTCTCAAAAATCAAAGTGCTCGAAATTGATCAAAACCTAAAAAAAATCATCCGTCTCGGTGATACAATCCTAACGCAACTTGTTTCACTCAAAATAGATTTTGTATGAGAAAGATAGAGCATTCTAGTTGCTTTATCCAACAGGCAAATTTTGTGACTAGGATGCTGACTAGGAATCCATATAGCCCAGTAAGAAAAAATAATATTCCAAGGAATATTCCTAGAATATTCCTGTAGGTAGCCCAATCACATTACGACAAGTTTCTTCACGATATTTGTTAAGGGGAATTGAGGTGTACCAATGAGAGAGTGACATGTGGCAAGCCCTGGAGGCCGCCACGTGCCCTCTCAAAGGTCAATCAAAAGTTTATTGGCAGATCAAGGAGGCAAACCCATGACCTCGCCTACACAAACCCAACATAATACCGCTATGCCACATGTTGTTTCTTAACAATCATAGGGTGCATGTTGTATTTAAGGTTTAAATGCGTTGAAGTTTGGAGTTAACCACCAGCATTAACTGTAGCATGTGAACATGGTAAACTTAACTGCTAGCGGTTACGTAACTGCCAGGTAGCCTAACCGCCAGGTAGCATTAACCGCCAGATAAACCACTACCATGTGACCAGCACTACAAACCTTGACCGCTAGCATTTTAAGCTAACTGCGTGAATAATCTGTTAATTGCAGTTTAGCATTAATTAAACCATTCTTAACGGTTAATTAAGTGTGGATTAGTTTGGCAGGACCGCTAAATCTGGAACTAACTCCATTTTTGGCAGAGTTAACTAGAGTTTCTCCAGATTTAGTGGAGATTTTCTAGGAAAAACTGAAGAAGCTATAACTTTGGCAGTTTTCGACCAATTTTGGCTCAAAAAGAGTCATCCTTAGATGATTTGTATGCTATGAACACAATGGAACAAGTTATAGAGGCAGAAAGGCACTTATGTATGTGATTTTTCTACGTTCAAATTTAAGGAAGCATAAGGCCACCAGGAGAGGAGGTCAAGCCTAGATCAGCTAAAGTCCAATTGTAGAGCTTGGAAAGTCATTTTTGGGGTTTTTGGGTATTCTAAATCCAATGGAGTAGGTTGCAAAGCCATTGGAGCATTGCAGGTGCACGTAACCATAGAATTGACCATTAATCCAAAGAAGGTTAGCCATTGAAGCAGGTCCAAGGAGATGTAGCCCAGGAGGGGTGAACTCCTTTATCAACTTTGTGTTATGAGTTTGTTGTTTTTTGTTTCTCTACAATTTACTTGTTGTGTATGTGTTTTTAACAACTAATTAATCTCATAATTTTCTCATAAAAGACACTCAATACTTGACACATAATCCTTCACAATTTTGTTAATTTGAGAGGATCCTAAACACATTTTAATACTAATGAGGGAGCTTGCATAGCATTAACAAGTTTGCCCAACATTCAAATCACACACAAAGGAGTGAAAATGGAGGGAAAACGGCTCTACGAAATCTATAAAAGGAAGGAAACACTCCTCATTTCATCATCTTTGGCATATCAAATTTCTTCTCAATTCCTCGAGCTACTTAGTCGAGTCACTTGTTGTTTAGAAAGAGTTTTCCAAGTGGAGAACTCACCCTTTCTTCGTGGGACTTCAGGTGCCACCCTATAGAGGTTCATCCATAATCTTTAGGAGGTGATTTTCAGTGTGATTTCCAGCATTTGTGTTCAGTGTCTCCAAATGGTGCGTATTTTTGGAGGATGTAGTATGAGAAACCGAGTTGTGATTTTGGCATTCTTTAGGGAAGCTTTGGCTGGGAGAAATTCCAGAAGAGAAGTTCTGCTGATTTTTTTCCCTTTGGGTGAGTTTTGGGTCTAGAGGAGAGAGCTATCATTTAGTGGAGATTTCGCACTTCCTAGGGCAGCGTAAGAGGCAGAGATTGGGCATACGTGGGAGGTAGAGACTTGGCCATTGAGGCTGATCCTTGTTAGGAGAGATAAGGGAAGCATTAGTGGAGGTGATTTCTACCTTTCTGGAGTGTTTTAGGGGGATTGTGTTGGTGTATTGGTAGGCAGTGTGCTTTAGTAGTTTTGGAGGGTGTAGGGCCTTTTGGGGGTCGATTTTGGGAGGTAAAATTCAAGCCAAACCATTTCTAGGTTTTTTTGGGTTTTTCCTCAAGAACCTAAATATAAATTTACAGAATTTTTAAGCATTGGAGGTGGAGTTTTCAGCCATATCTTCACAGCAGACAGTGTAGAATTACTAGGGATTGCACAGTGTAGCAGTTGGTTAGTTGATTGTAGCTCTGATTTGTCATTACTTCACCTGGGCTTTTCTTTGTTTGCCTTTGAGGCAAGTCCAAGTACATTCCTTCCATATTTTTTACTCTTGCACCAGTTTATAATAAAATGGATCGGCTGCTTCCATATTTCTGATAGTTATGGGCGTTTTCTAATTGTTTTGAAATTTTTGTGGTGAAAATTGTTATTTGCTTACATGTCATTGTTTTTTCTATTTTGGAGCATTACAGTATTCCACGGATTACCGTGGATTAGTAATCATTTCTACCTAGTTACCCTTTTTATTTGATTTTATTTATTTATTTGGTTGATTAAAATTTTGGAATAAACCTTTAATAAAATTCATCATGGCAGAATTACAAAGACATTTACATAGAAGGCAAGGTTTACCCCTTGAGTACACACTTGGTCAATTGGAAAAAATCAAAGCAGAGAAATTAAAATCGACAGAATCTGGAATGTCAAATCAACCTGAAACATCTAGGGTTGCAGAACTTGAGACAGCAAATTATGAAGTAACTCAACCACAAAACATAAAGTCAAACATAGTTTAATCTGACCTTGAAGTTACTAAAACCTTATAACTTGAGATCATTCAGGGTGAATCATAGATCAGTATAACTTTAGAGACATAATTTACTAAACCCAACATTTCTGAACCCGAATCTGACATTTTTGAACCTGAATCACCTTCCACTGCTATAGCTCCTACCCCTCTAATAGTTTCATCTCGAATAACTATTATTACAACTAGTTTACCTCCTGGTCTTCTAAGCATTGAAGATATTACTAAAGAAGAAGAGGAAAATACTAAACATCCTCCTCTTACTGTTGGTGATCTGTTGATTTTTCAAAGTCTTCCTTTTGAACCTTTCCAACTAGATCCTTGGTATTTCACTTCATTAAACTTTTTAGGTCAAGGTAATCCTCATTTACGTACTCCTTTTGATTTTGCACCTAGTAAAATCATATTGGGAGAATCTCTTGTAAGTCAAACCTCATATGTTCAGATGAGTACACCACTTAGTCAGTCCTCTGTGAATTCATCTGTTCAGATGAGTACACCACTTAGTCAGTCCTCTGTGAATTCTATGTTTACAGTACCTCCAAAGTCATTCCTATAAGATGGACCTTCGATTCCCGCTAGGTATCAATCACTCGCTAAAACTTTTTTGGGAACCACTCCTTCTTCTCAAGTTTTTGCTTGGATTTCTGGATTCTCATCTAGTTTATCTACTATTAATGTAGAAATTACTTCTCAAAGCATGACTCCCATGTGTGAAACACCTTTGGCATCAGACCAATACGTTAATATGTTATCTGACAATATAGGTACTCAACCAACTCCAACTGGCATTTATTATCTAGTTGGGGGGAAACCATCCTATGTTCCTCCTAGAGGGAAACCTCTTGGTGCAACGTATCCTCCATTTGTATGACCACATGTTATCAAAACTTAAACCTTGTTCAAATACCTCAAGTCAGTCCAAGTCAATGTATTATATCTCAACCCTTGATTGGTGCTCCTTTTCCAAGAATGGGGAGTACTATTTGAAAACCTCCTTACGTTTAACAACTTATTCAAGATGCTACACAAGTTCATGTCTATCAACCTACCCAAGCTATTAGCCAAACTATATCACAGACACTTGTTCAACAACCTATCTAGAGTACCCCTCAAGTATTTGTGCAACAACTTGTCGAGAGTATTCCTCAAACGTTTGTTTAACCTACTGTGCAAATAATTGTTCAACAACCAGTTCCAAGTACACCTCAGATAACAGTTCAACAACCTACATAAACCATGCCTCAAGCATCTAGTTATCGAGCTAGTCAAACTATACCTCAATATTTTACTGGTCCAACTTTCCAGTCTAAAACACAAATACATATTGGTCAACCTCGTGTAGGAATAATTCAAACACCATATCCAAGTCAACCTTTCCAAGGTCAAACTTTTCAATGCCAGCTTTACCCAGGTCAAATGATACAGGTTCAATTGTATCAGGGTCAACCTTTTCAAAGTCAACAATACCCTAGTCATACATTTCAAGGATTTTGATTTTAACCTCAACTTGTTATGACTTACCCTGGTTATCCTGGGTGAATGCAAATTCCAACTACACAAGCTATTTCAGGATATCCTGGATATCCTCCTCCAGGGTTGGCCTTAATCCTCAAGGGTATCAGTATACTAAAAAATACTTTCACTGAAAATTACCTTTCATTGTGATGTTATATTTACCATGTTTATCCTGGTTCATGAATGATCCCATTTATCATTATCCTTTTTGGTTGGTGATTCCTGCTAAATTACCAAGTGACATATCGAAATTTGATGGTAAGATTGGAGAGGATCTGTCAAATCATGTAATGACTTATCACCTATGGTGTTTTTCAAATTCATTAAATGATGATTCCATTAGGTTATGACTTTTCCAATGGACTCTAACAGGTCCAACAACAAAATGGTACATTGAGTTACCACGTGCCTCTTTCCACAATTTCAACTCCTTGGCAACAACAATTTTAACACATTTTCAATTACCTATTTTATATGACACTAGTACTAGTATTTTGACTTCATTGAAATAATATGATTCCACCCAAATCTCAGATCATATACATGACTAGAGACGTAGACATAATTTAGTCAAAATTTACATTCCAGATCAATTGTTGGTTGAATGGTTTACTAAATCTTCACTTCCCAATATAACAGAGTATATTGCTAAGGGACGATTGTTACAAAAGATCAAGTTATTGCTCATGCCCAATACTTAGACCTCGTCTATTGACAATTTGACACTTTGTACAAAAATATTCCAAATGAGCCTCACCCATTTAACACAACTCAACAAGTTTTAGTTGTTACAGAGTCTCACACCTCTGATGGTGTAATCAGTTTTGTTAGCCAACAATTAAAGAGTAAACAATCTAAGAGTAATTCTAAAAATACTCCTACTGTGGCTACACAAAATTCACCCAATGAAAACACTAGTCCTGAAATTACTTTTGAGGTTAATGTAGTAGAATCATCTACTGGTAAGCCTCAACAACCTGGAAGTAAGAAAAAGGGCAAAGGAAAAGAAAAACAAAATTCCCCTCAAAAGGAAAAACCAACAAAAAATGAACCTTCTAAAGAGAAAAAGAAACCTCGATATCCTTGTTTGATCTGTAATGAGGACCATTATACTAAGGTATGCTCACATCGTGTAGAGATCAGAAAATTCCTCAAAGGTTCTTCTACACCTGTTGCCTTGAAAGATCCTTTTCCTTCTCAGGATAGTAAAACAATTGCTCATAATTCATCTTCTTCATCCCAATCGGCAGATATCATGATGATGTCCTCTCAAGTTTTGGTAGCAACAAGATCTAAAGACTACCTATCTAAATCTTCTTCAAATAGAAATGATACCAATCAACCTTCCATATCGATCCCACCTCCTTTTGAACCTTTACAAATTGAGAAACCAAATTTTTACATATTAATCCATCCTCCTCGTAAAGGTGTTATTCATAACTCATCTTTTAATCCACATGCCAAAGCGACCCAAAATTATAACATTCTTGAAGACCTGGCTCAATCTCCTTTAGACATGTCGGCTCTCGAAGTCCTAAAAACATGTCCAGCATAGAGGACATTACTATTGTCAGCAATTGGTGCAATTGATCCGTAGGATTTCAACCTCATAGTCTTTAATCTTGAAAGTCATATACCTAGAATCCCACATCAAATGGAATTTCAAATCACGATTTTTGTCAAAACCAAAAGAGTTTTTCGTATAGTAATTGATGAGGGAGCCTCTACTTGTATTATGTATATTTATTTTTGGAAATATTTAGGATCTCTGACAATCAATAAATCGCCTACCACTCTCAAAGCCTTTAATGGAAGAGTATTTAGACCTTATGGTATTTTAAACGACCTACTAGTAGAATTAGAGGGTAAAACGGTTCCTATCGAAGTAGAAGTTGTTGATGCTCAACTTGATTACAATCTTTTGCTGTGTCGAAGTTAGACTTACGAAATGTCTGCAGTGGTCTCATCACTTTTTCGATTGATATTATTCCCTCATCAAGGAAGGATAGTTAAAGTAGACCAACTATCTTTTTACACTTCTGATCCAAATTCCACTAGTAGTGTACCCTTTGTGGGAAAAATGACTACTTGTTATGAATATGTTGGCGTCAGTTTTCGTAAGGATTCATCATCGATGTGAACTTTTGCACTCCCTCCAACCAATACTCCTTTTAATGTTTCCCAAGTCAACATGATCTCATTAAGCACTCTAGAATTACATGATCCTTAGATCATGCCTAAACAGTATGATTTGAGCACTTATGGCGACCAAATTCCTCGAAGCCCATTGGCATTAGTTTATGAGGATGTTCAATCATTTTCACAACCACTTCTTACTGAAACTGATTGAGTGACTGTGATCAGTTTCTCAATCATCTTGGTTGGAAACTATATCATTTCCTGACATTTTCAATAACATGTTTCCAATAGACAACAGTGTAATGAAAGTTATGACTTTAGATGAAACGCCTTGGGACGATTATCATTTTCGTTCCACTTTTATTCCCAACTTCAAAAAGATTGAGAAAACATTTTCTACAATTTTTTCACCTGAGATTGTAGATGACCTTGATTTCCCTATATCGGTTTTCGAATCTAAGTCTGAAAAGAATTTAGGGAATATATCTACAACAATTCTGCTTAGTATCTTAGTCAAACCTGGAATTACGAAGAACATTCATATAGGTTCCTCATGTTCGCTTGATGAAATTCAAACTTATAAGGCCATATTCCAGGAATTCTATGAAATGTTTTCTTGGCCTTATTAGGAGATGAATTGACCCAAGAATTTTAGTTCATGAAATTAAGGCCTACCTAGATTCTAAGCCTATCAAACAAATATTACGTCTAGTGCATCCTAGAAACGTTGTCGCTATCAAAGTTGAGGTTGAAAAACTTCTAACGGCTGGTTCTATCTATCCCGTTGTCTTGAATGATTGGGTTTCCAACATTGTTCTTGTTAACAAGAAGTAAGGGACAATACGGGTATGCATTGATTATAGAGATATTAACAAAGCTTTTCGTAAAGATAGCTATCCTACTCCTTACATTGACCAAATAATTGATGATTATGTTGGTAATGGAATCTTTTCATTTATGGATGAATTTTCCAGATAGAATCAAATTAACATACTCCCTGCGGATCAAAATAAAACAACATTCATTTGTCCATGGGGAACTCTTTCTTACCAAAAGATTCCATTCAGACTAAAGAATGTTGGCACCACTTTTCAATGGGCTATGTCTTATGATTTTCATGACATTAAGCATTTTGTATAGTTGTATTTATATGATCTACCAACACATTCATTGAAATGTGAAGATCATCCAATGCATCTACGAGCGATTTTTATTTGATGTCAACATTATAATATATGCTTAAACCCACACAAACGTGTTTTTTGTGTCACATTTGGTCGTTTACTGGGATTTTTTGTGTCTAAATAAGGCATTCATGTTGACCCCCTCAAGGTAGAGGTTATTTTGAATTCCCCCCTCCTTCCAATTTACGCCAACTCTAAAGTTTGTAAGGGAAAGAAATTTTTTACATTGATTCATTCTAATTAGAGCCGAATAAAGGATTCACTTGGCTTTTGAAAAAGGGTGTCTCTTCATTTGGTATGATATTTGTCAAAAATCTTTCGATGCACTTAAACAAGTGTTGACTCACACACCTTTGTAACATCCGCCTGATTATCACCGGGATTATTTTTTGTATTTTGTTGCATCAGACGTTACCATTGGTATGGTATTAGTCCAAGAGGATGAATTAAACAATGAACATGTGGTTTACTACTTGAGTAGGAATCTTACCAATTTCGAAATATAATATACACATATGAAGAAATTGGCCTTGGCAGCTGTGCAAGATGTCCAAAGATTTCGTCATTATATTCTATTGTGCAAAACAACTATGGTATTAGCTTGCAAACCCATCGTTTATATTCTTACCAAAAAATTTCTTAGGGGAAAGTATTCCAAATGGATTGTTATCCTACAATAATTTGACTTAGAATTTGTTCAATCCAAGTCGAAGAAACCATTAGTGTTTACTGAGCTTGTGACTTTCCCTATTCTAAGACAGAAACAGTGGTAGATGATTCTCTTCTAGATGAATCTCTCTTCCTTATTAGTGCATTAGATCCTTGGTATGGAGATATTATCATTTATCTCCAAACTCAAACTTTTCAGCCCAAATTATCATAAATTGATCATCGTCGCATTTGGTACCAATCCCAACAATACACTATTGTTAGCGATACGCTTTATCATCATGGTGCTAATTCAGTTTTTAGATGATATTTAACACATGTCAAAGATGAAAAATATTTAAATGATTGTCACTTTGGAGCATGTAGCAATCATATTTCGGGTTTTGCCACTGCCTAGAAAATCTTGCGCGTTGGATATTTTTGGCCTTCTATGTTCATCTAATCATCGTCGTCGATCCCTTCGTGAAATGGAGCATCGATTTCATTACATGTAACCCTCACTCGGCTGGGGGGGCATCACTATATTATCCTAGTTATGGATTATTTTACAAAATGGGTCGAGGTGATGCTTACATACAGGGATGATGGTGAAAACAATTGCTCTTTTAATATTCAATCCTGTGATTTCTAGGTTTGGTGTCCCACGGGCCATCGTCACGGACCATGGCATCCATTTTCAAAACATTATGATGAACGAACTTACTACAAAGTTGGGCTTATGTCACGATAGCTTGACTCCCTATTACCTGCAAGCCAATGGTCAGGTAGAAGACGTGAACAAATTTTTAACCACTATGCTTCAACAGACTATAGGGATTCATAAAAGAAATTAGCATCTAATGCTTTTCTAAGCATTGTGGGCATATCGTACCTCAACAAAAACTGCAAGCGATTTTACACACTTTCGGTTAGTTTACAGTCTGGAACCAATCTTACCTATTGAATGTGAAACCTTGTAACTGAAGCTAGAAATCGAACTTCTCTCTTCTACTTTTGCAGAGGGGTGAAATTTTTTTATACTTAGCATGTCTAGAGATGAAATTCATTGTGATGCTCCATTAGGTAGCGAGACTCACAAGAAGTGTGCTAAGGTACAATTTGACCGAAATGTAAATCCTCATATGTAATCAAAAGGTGAGTTGGTCTTGGTTTATGATCAAGAACACAACAAGTTGAGAGCTGATAAGTTCGAACTTATGTGTCATGGTCCCTATATTGTAAAAAAATCACTTGCAAAAGGATCTTATGAGCTAGTTGATTATGACGGTATTCCTTCGGCTAAGCCCATAAATGGGCTTTTCCTAAAAAGGTACTATGCTTAATCTACCGCATGAGTACATTGTATATTTTTGTATCATATTTTACATGTGTGGAAAATTTACTTATCTTTTTTACAAACTCATTTTATTTCTCTTGCATATCTTGTGTTACACTTGATTCGCAGATGTCGACGCTCCTTCAAACATACATTGGCTATGTTGATGGCGCTAGTAGTAGTACTCCGAATATTTATTCCGCAACTTGGGCCATTTATTTGACCACCAATGAGTTAGTGAGTATGCATGGAATATGCCTTGGTCGAACGACGAACAATATTGTAGAATATAGCGCGATCATTGAATTGTAATATGATGCCATTTCAATTGGTATTTGTCATTTAATCGTTGGATTAGATTCTCAACTCATAGTATTACACGTAGGTCGTGTTTATTCAATTAGAAGTTCTTCAATGCTAATAATTTGTTTACAGGTTCATCTCTTGGAAAGAGAATTCGACTACATTAAATATCAACATATTCCGAGACATTTAAACAAATTAACTAATGCATTGAAAAATTATGTGTTAAATCAAAATTTGCAACGTTTGTAAAAAGAAAACAATAATCATTCACATATTTTACAAAATAAGCTGAGCAAATAGAAGTAGTATCCATTAATCATAATGTCTATAAAAAGTTTTGAGTTTACAGAAATGTCATCCAATACGTATGAGGCTCACGAACTTTATTATCTAAACATGTCGATAAACCAAAAAGACAAAATCTAGCTCTAAAAGTAGAGACTAAGCATGGCACTCATGGTAGCAGATGATGGCATGAGCCACTTGTCATAACAGATGGCCAATCCGTCCAGGTACACCTATTGTATGCCTCTGGTAGCGAGGAGGAAATTCACCAATCCTAATGTTTGGGATATCCAAAGTTAACCTCTCCAGGTTCGTCTTGATCTCAACTAGGATCTCTACTGAAACTAGATCCTTATCCACAGGGATTGGTTTCTCATCACGCCTAGATGTCCTTCGCATTGTTTCTGGTCTAATTATTCCCACATATATATGATTATTTTAGATAATTAGACTTGGATGTGAATTTAAAACCTTTTTTTTTTTAAATACAAAACAATCAAAGTGATATTTCTACCTAGATCTCCCCATTACATTCCTTCAGGAAGAGGAATATCTGGATCACCTCTAAAATCCACACCAACATATGGATAATCCTCAATCATGAGGAGCTGATGACTCAACCATTTGAAAAAAGTGGGAGTGAATTTAATCACTGGACCATCACCACCTCCATGGTTGGCCATAAAAAAACCAATTGTAGCATACGAGGATCTCTTGGACCTTCCATCTCCATACCTATGGGCATAGTATGGAGATCCTCTCTAGGGAAAATGGCACTACGATTGCACCATATCCAAAGTTCTTTAATCATTTATTCTTTGCTCTGGTGAATTGCCCTTTCAAATTGGCTAGAGCCTCCTCGCACCAATTAAACACAATAGGTTGCATGCACTCTAATGAAATTTTCATTTGCACTTTGGTGACCAAGTGAAGCATTGCACTTCCACATAAGCAAGCAACTGTAAATGTTATATTCCTAAGTGGGAGTTCTATTATGTCCTTGATTTCAATCCTTCCACTATTGAGTTTGGATCTAGGGACACAATACTTGCTTAGGTAATATTTTGTTCGTTCACCACTTGGTCTAGCATCGAATAGCGAAATATTGGATCCTTTGGCATGAGATCCTTATCATAAAATATATGTTCTCGACATCAATGGTTAGTGTCTGATCACCAATATGAAAGCATTGTTCCTAGACATTCCAGGTTCTCACTAACCATCTCAGTAGATCTATTTGAGTCCTCATGTCTAGAATCAAGAAAATTTTTGCTAAACCACAATTTATGAATGCTTGCATTGTTGTTGGATCGTTCATTGCCTTAACATATTGGGCTTCATGTTATCTCTCTCTCCATTCCATTTTGACACACAAAAATCTGCAATGAATGAGGGAAATATGTTAGAGAACAAGCATTGAAAGATTTGGAAAAAAATTAGAGCGTTTTGGCCATTTTTTGGATACCCTCGTCACCTTATGCACTTTTCATTAAGAGACATAGTGCATTTGTGTATTCTCTCTTAAGGAAAAGTGCGCAAGTCACACTGTTCCTATATTCAGAGAGTCGGGCTTGCACACCCCCAATAAAGGAAAAGTGCGACAACCCATGAGCACACCCTAGTTTCTAAAAAACACTCAAAAATTAAGAAAACACCATTAAAATTCAAAATGAAAACCATGAATGATGATAATAGAGAATGATCTTTTACCTAGAGAAGACAACACTTGAAATGGTCCATCAGATTGATCACAATCTGTTGTTGAAGATTTGGGTGAAAATGCACTCTCAAGAGCTCTGAAATGGTAAAAAAACAAAATGGTAAAGAAATTTTTACTTTTTGACTTTTTATGAGCAAATTAGGCCTATTAAAATAATATTTTTTGCCTATAGCTTTTAAATTTCAAAATATTTTAATGTTTTTCACTATTTTTCGAGTAGTTATGATAATTTTGAGATTGGATGTGCAGATTATAGGGTTATTTCTGAAACAAATCATTTTGGCGATGAGTATACTTTTATCACTTTTTTGGGCTCTTTAAACTTACGAAAAAGTGAAATCCTAGAGTTATCTTTAAGCTCTTTTCTGACTCTCGAAATATGAAAAGATTTCTAGGTATGCTTGTTTATTTCGAACTCCTTAAAGTAAATGAGAAGGCGTCTACCTAGTATAAGTTTACCCCGTTTACAAACCACATAAACTAGTTACGAAACAGGTATACTTTGACTAATCATGGTCAAAGGAGTTCTCTCATGCATTATTTTACACTTTTTTGGGCTTAAGAGACTGAATTTACGAAAAAATACATTCTAGAGTTTACTTATGTTTTTCTCCCAAATCCCTAAATATGAAAAACATCGAGCTTTACTTTATCTGGGCTCGTTAAAACTTTACATTGAAATAATTGCACGAGTTTTATTTTTGTGTCCTTTCAAAGTCTTTAAATATAAAAAATACATTGAGCTACCCCTTCGTTAGTCTCATAAAATGTAAACAATGCAGGACTAGTCAATCATGATGTGACAGAACCACTCCTTCATAGGGATCATTAAAAATACTCTTAAGGACTCATCCGAAGGATGAGCTTACAGTACAAGCATGTGTTATCCTCCTCAATATTGCATAAAAATAAAATTGTCCTTTCTAGTAATGGTGGGGGGAAATGAGAAGGAAACATTTATTCTTGTATTGTGAAAAAACAATGTGTCGCTCTTGAACATGACACTCCATCACCTTTTTTGTCTGTGTTGGGAAATCCATTTGCCTCTTAGTTAATCATACTTCATTGAAATTATTCAAACTAATTTTTGATCTTATTTTTGAGTCAAATGTTGGCAAGTCGAAATGTCATGTTACCGATATGTTCAAGAGAAGTCCAAACTCAGTCAAAATTACCTTGTGAATCATAGCCTTCAATTGCGTCGACCATCCCTAAGTTAGTCTTGAATTATTCTGAAAATTTGTTCTTCAAAACTTGACATGAGTTTCACATCATAGGTCCTCCTGCAACGGATCACTTCCTATCAACTTCAGCTCATTATCTAGGAAGTTGATCTAGAAACCTCCTTTAGTACTTTGGAACCTACATGCCTCAATGGGAGGTTTCTCACTTTTGATGACAAGTTCTCATCATAGACCTCTTATCGGATGATTCTATGAGTGTTCGAATTCAAGATATTTATTCACACTTAATAGATTGTAATGGAGTACCTTGGGAACCATTGTCATTATTGGTGGCTTCTCTCGCACCTATTAAAGGTTCACACCATTGGTCGGTAATCATGTGGTTTATGCCATGTTTGACTGCAAGACATTCACTCACATGGTTAGATTCGTACTGTGGATTGATAGAAATGAAGACCAAGACCCTGAATCTAGTTTCATCCATCCACGTTGCGTGGAGTTTTAAATATTCATGTCTATAAATATAGATCCATATGTGATAGTTGTGTCCATACTGCACCTATTATTAACATGGGTCTTTGTACATTTCCGTAATTTTTCTTTGAGATACTTGTATTCTAAGTATGGGAATGCCTACCTTGGTGATGATTCTATGAAGATATTGTATTGTTATCCTTGATTGTTTGTTTCAGATCTCCTACCAACTGGTCTCTAATCCAAACTTCTGCATGATAAAGCACTTCAGTCCTCAAACACCTTTTCTAACTTTGCACTTTAGGGGGCAATCTATTACACGTAATTGTTTCACTAAATTACAATTTTTCTAGTATGTCAATGTGTCTATATCCTTAGTTGAAAAAAGATTATTTTAAATACCAATATCCATGTTATCAAACACCCATCATAAACATGTATGATGTTATTAAATTTTGGCCGATTGATTTTAGGTTTAGCTTAAATTTTGGGTCAATGTTGATGAGACATAGAAAGTGACGGAAACAAATATGGGTAGTAACTATGAATTTCTGAAGGAAAGAGACATGAGAGGGCTAGTTGATTGATTAATGAGGATCATGTATGTGCTTCTTAGTTCCATGGTAGTGGCTTAATATTTTGGATACTTGTATGCAGTAGATTAAGGTTATGGTTTTCGTGTATTTTGAGTATAAATAGGTTAATGTAATAGATTTATTAATGAATTGTTAGGAAAGAGAGTAAGGATAATTTCTATTTATTTTTTTTAATTTAATATTTTTTTTTACATTGTTATTAATGAAATTAGCATTTTTAAAAAGTGGAATATCAATTTTAGTAATTTTTTATTTTTATTTTGCATTTTAATGGTGTTAAAATCCAGTTGTTGAGCATATATATTTGGAGGTATGAAGGTTGATTATTCTATTTTTATAGGAGAAAATTGTTAGCAAAATTTGTCTTTCCAAATTGGTTTTTCTAAATTGTTGTTTTAAAGGTACTTTTTTACTATAATTGTTGTTTTAAAGGTACTTTTTTACTATAAACAATGGCATTACTTGAGTAGATTAATAATTATTTAATTATATAAAATTTGATTTATTATATAAAATTGTAAATACTTATTATATGGACTCGTTATATGTATTGAATATTATGCCTAAGCTTTAATACAAATAATGCTACAAAATGTTGATTATTATAAATTTGTTTTGGTATAAATAATGTTTCAAAATTTTATATAGATATTTCATAGTTATTAACAACTTATTATTTATTTTAGGTTGTTATAAACTAGTATAGATCCATATTAACTCAAACTCTATTATGTATTGAGAGATAGAATTTTTTAAAGTGTAATTTTTTCCTTAATTCTCAATTTTTTTCCTATGTGGTTTACAATCCCTAGATATCAGTGATCGATATGTCCACGTAATATTTGTAACAGATAGATCTATCCGAAAGGATCACTTCTTATCGACTCAACCACAAAGCCTGACCCTAAGAGTGTCGAGAGAAGTGAACCTCTAACCTCTCAATAGCAAAGGTGATTTTTACAACGGGGACTTGACCAACTCTCAGCTCTTAATTTTCAATTGCTTTATCATTGAACTATTTTATTTTGGCTAACACTGAAATATTTTTTTAATGCAATGTGTCAACTCCATGTTAAGTGTTAAATGAATTATTCATATCCCTCATACTAGGATGTAAAAGGCACCTATAAATGGAATAAGAAACATTTTACTTTCAGTGACTTTATCTGTATTTCATTATATGTGTGTGCATGTGTGTAATATACACACATGTGTTTATGTGAAAATTGAAATATTATATTCATGGTCAAAATTAATAATATTTTATTAAAATGTTACTTGTGAACTCCATGTTCAACATGCAAGGAGTTACACATCTCCCTCATACACAATTGTAAAAAGCAAAAATGTCATCAATATCTTAAGATTTCGAGAAAATTATTGTATACTCTCAAGTTGAGAATTTTCATATTAGCATAGTTAAAACATGCTCCAAATATGGTATTTAACTAAGTGATTTAGAATTAGGTTGGTTTGAATTACAAAATCTGATGGTCACATTCTATAAGAAAGCTAAACACAAAATATTAATGTTATTAAGTCATTTTTGAGATCCAAACCCTATTAGAAAATAATTCCCCAAGGAATTAGGCAATTTTAGTGTGAGACATAAGCATCTCATAATTAGTAGCATACCATTATTTATTTTTGATTAATACAAACTAACATAATCCATTTTAACTCTAGATTTATCATATGCCTGGGATCAAATCTCTCGAGATAAAAACAAATTTGAAAAAGTTTTAACTATTTTAGTTATATATATATATATATATATATATATATATATACATGTTTCAACTATGTTATATATTCCATGTTTCAATCTTATGTTGAGCATGGAAGGAATTACACATCTTCTTTATACTAGGTTGTAGAAAGAAACACTTGACGCAAAAATGACACATATAATTTAGGCTTTCAAAAAAATGTCTTACACTTTCAAATTGAGAATTTACATGTTAGTGCAATTAAAACAAGCACTGCATGGCAACTTAGTCCCTACCTAAAAAATTAGAAGATACATAAGAAATAATCAAGCTTAATTTGACTAAGTTAAGCTTCATATAACTAAGCGCTTAAATAGTTTTTCTTTCACTTGCAAATTTTTTTTGGATTAACTTTACATATTATATTCAACAATGTAATAATTTTATATTTTTGAAGAAATTTGATAAAACAATTCCTCTAATAATGAATGAACTAGTGAATCTTGGGTAGCACTTATAATATGCTTAAATTTTAGCCAATACAAAATATAGCTTGTATAAATGTTCTCCTAGGATTGTTTTAGTAAACTTGACTCAGTCAAGTTACTGTGGTTTTGGGTTTCGGGTTTATGGACACCCATGATTTTTCCCATGGTATTCATCTCCAAATGTAGCCCATTTAAAAGATGATCAAACTCATGTTAAATTATCTTAGTGGCCACTGGGAACACAACAATGGTGTCTTTAGACACCACCATCTCTCTCAAGGCTTAGTGATCCTAACATGTTCAACAAACTCTAAAATATGCTCAAATGCAACATAAGATATGGTCAAAATCCTTGCATATTTACATTAAATATGGAGTTTAAGCTTAGTTTAAGCTCTTACTCCATGTCATATTTTTAGAAATGACTTGCAAAGTTTATACTAGATGTTTGAATCAGGTTGGTTGTTTTGTAAAGAAGGCTTAGCCTCATCACTTATCGTCTTCTTTAAAAAAAATGGGAATACCTTTGTTTGGTCATTTATATTCATTTAAACACAATGATAAGACTAAAAAAAAATTGGGGCAAATTTTCCTTTTGGTGCTATAACCAATCTCACAATTTTCTTTCTTCAAAAAGTAAAACCAAAAAATAAATGAAGATATTTTGTAAAAAGGATCTTTTTTAAAAAGTATTCATATATCAGATTAAGGGATCTTGTGATCGATAGAACGTTTGTACTCAATTTTCTCATATAGGATGACGCTCAACAAATTGAGGGACCGAAACATGTAGTAGTTTTTAATAAAGAAAGCTTGGGTGTGGAAGTCATCTCTAATAATTTGGCTCTAATTAAACTCTTTCCCCATTTTTCTTGGACAAATATCATATTTGTGAACTTGAAGTGTGAATATGGACTTGCTAGGTTTACATGCCAAAAAAGTTACCAAATGGAATGGACTTGAGGGATGATAAAGAACACCGACATTCTAAGACAACAATCTTTAGTTTCCTTTCAAGGTATGTAAATCTCATAATCATCATTCAAGTGAAGGTTTTAATTAAGTAAACTTAAGATTAGCATATTTCAAGCATAAAATTTGATAATAAAAAAATGGTTAATATTGAATAAATACAAGTTTGAATATGAAGTTGGTTGAAGCTTTCGATCTATGTATTACTTGGTTGCTATAAATGAATGAATATATTGCTCGGTAAAAGTGTTTCTCAAATGGAATACTGGAAAGATAAAATAAGACATGCTCACACTCTCAACCAGACACTAGTTTAACTCTAAAACAATTTGTCCTTACAAAAAGCACAGAGAATAAAAAGACATTTCACATAAATAGAAAATGGAAAATCCAAAGGCAGAGCACACAATGGGTTCAAATTACACGATACCTACCATTGTAGTTGATCAGTAGGAGAAGAAGACATGTCACCTCAACCTTTGAGATGAACTTTTTAATATTGCATGATTCACATGCACGAAGGAAACTTGGCTTGATCGTTATGGGAGATGAGATGCAAGCTTAGGCCATAACCGGTTAGTTATGAGTATTTACTTAAACCATTTTAAAGAAAAAAGTTTGAGTCACTCACTCATGGTTACTTAACAAAGCACTCACGGGTTACTTAAAAAAAGCGCTCGCGTATGTATCAATTGTAACAGTGTCCAAAAAACTTTGTAAAAAAAATTAATGATACATGTATTAATTGTAATTGTTCCAAAATTTATTACAAAATATTAATGAAACATGTATTAGTTATAACTATTTTTAGAAATTGTTGCAAAAAATTAGTGAGATAATTATCCATAACAAATTTTATCGGTGAGACTAAGATACATTAAAAATTTGTCCAAACAAATATTTACAAATTAAAATTTTAAATTATAATAAAAAAATAAATTATTTAATTTTAAAATTTAACATTAAATTTTTCATAAATCAAAACTAAACTAACAGCAATGAAACAACAAATTGATTATTAAAATCTCGTTTAGGTAAAAACTAATAACTTCATAATGTAATCTTAAGTTAATAATTTAAAACTAAATTAATTTTAATTAGAAGATACAATGATTACGTTTTAAAAGAAAATCAAAGGAATAATTCCATTAAAAAATCAGTTTCAAAATCCAAACCTCATCGCAAAAGAATTACCATGTGATTTTGTTAGGACGCAACATTTCAAAAGAATGATATCAACGTATCGTTATCAACAAAAGCTTGAGGTGTCTAAGTTAATTCATTACAAGTTCTACTCGTGAAAATATATTTTAATTTATTTGTTAAGTCTTAACGAAAAGAGATGAGCATTTTGTTATTAGTCTCCACTAAGGTAGGATTTTAGTAATCTATTTGCTTGTAATCACTATTAGTTTAGTTGACTAAAACAACATATATATATATATATATTAGACTAAAACAACATATATATATATATTATTAAAAAAAAAGAATCAAGTATTTGATTGGACTATAATTTGATGGTCTTATTGTAGCGTTTGCACAATATAATGCCACACTACCTCACATATTTTATGTCATAATTTATGGATATCACTATAATATTCATGCATGATTTTTAGATATTTGTGTAGTGATTTTTTATTCTTAAGCTTTGTAAGAAAACCATCCAAAAATAAAATCTTTGAAAATAACTCATACTCATATAAATAACATATTTACTATCAGTTACTTCACACCATAGTTTAAGCAAGTTTTTGCATAAACAATGGATAGAAATAAGACGTAAATAAATGTAATTACAAGGTGTTGTTTCCCACCATTGTTTATATTTTCCTTATATAGGAGTAAAATTTTAAATATGTAAACATACTAGTATTACTACCCACCAAAATTTACTCAATTAATTTATCCACTTCACATCTCAATTTATTAGTTCCTGTGAAAGCAAGACTATAGGATTCAATTTGCTTGTTGGTCACTATTAACTTAGCATGCATTTTTTTCTAGAGCATAATTTTAAACTATGGCAGGGACATCTTCCTTGCAACACTCGTTAAAATAGATTTTGATAGTGATATTTTCTAAAGACATTATTAAACATTGGTTAAAATTTATCATGTGAATCTTTTATCACAAGTAAAATGTGAGTTCATAAACATTAATTATCATGTATTCTCTTTCAAAATAAAAAATTGATAGTGATATTTTCTAAATGCATTATTAAATTAAAAATAATATCGATATAGTTGTAGCTTCATAAATATCCAATCTTTTAATTCAAATTCTCTTGTTTGGTGATGTTGATTTATTTGTTGCTTCATTTTATTTTGTATCGTAATTGAATTTTCCTTCAATAGTATTAGGATTTCTTACTATTGCTCTATGTGATCCTACATTACTTGAACCTTTGCTTCTTTGTCATCAACGATGTGATGGATGAAGGATAGTATCCATGAAGTGCCATAAATGGGCTACTTTTGATGAAGTATGGAAGGATGTGTTGTACAACCATTTTACCAAGGGAAACTTCTTGATCCATCGTGTTTGTTTATCATATGCATAACAACAAATATGTCCTTCTAACAATTTTAGTTTTCCCATCAAGTGAGAATGGTAAGAAGAGTTGTAAGCTAATTGAGTAGCCAAACAATAAAATAATTTAGTCCAAAATTTCCAATCATGATTATATTTTTATCACTTACAATAATCATGGAGGTTCCATGTAGCTTCTGAACTATATCCATGAATGTTTTGATTACGATAATTTCTTAAAATAGTGAGAAAGAGAGAAAAATTGGGCATACTTTGTGAATCAAACCACTACTACCTGTCATTCTTTCATTCAAATTTGCATGAACCTATAATAAATCCATTGTAACACTTACAAATGTTGACTTGGTATAACTAATGGTTGTAGGAGACTTCCAGCGTCTTAATTGTCTCTCGTTTGTTCTATTGGCATATCACTCATTCATCCACAATTTTTTGAACATTAGTTTTAAGACCTTTCCATAAAAAAATCCTTCTTTATCTTACGATAAGTTTTAAAGAAGCTTGAATGTCCTCCCATAAGAAAAAAATTCAATTTCAAAAGGACCTTTTGTTTGAGTTGGGAAATTTTACATAAATATAGGAAAGATTGATGCCACATTAGATCATTCTTCCACACAAATGCTTCTAATGCAATTGGGTCCTCTTGTAGTTCTTGAATGATCTTGCATATCATCTAATATTTATTCCATTCTATCCTTGCTTCTTCCACCTGATTAGATTGTGGAGTGGAAATAAGACATAGTAAACCCTTTATTTCTTCTTCTTTCCTTGAAAGTGCATCTACCACCCTATTATGTTTTACTTTTTTCTAAATGATTCCAAAGTAAAAACCTAGCATCTTTGTAACCCATTTATTTTTCTCTTCCAAATGTAACCATTGCTACAATAAATACTTCAAGTTATCATGATCAATTTTTTCCTTAAAGTGTCTTCCTATTAAGCAACGGTGTCATTGCTTACTAGAATGTAATATGGCTAGTATTATTTTTTCATGACTAGGTATGAGTTATTTTTTTCCTTTAATTTGGCTACTTTCAAAGATAAGGGGCCTACATTCTTGCATCAAAACTACATAAATTCCATGTCTTGAGGCACCACACTTCACAATAAAGGTTTTTGTGAAGTTAGGAATGATCGAGGCAAGAGTTGTGCACAACCTTTTTACATTTTTTTTTAAATATTTGATTGCTTCTTGAGTCCAAGAAAATGCTTTCTTTTCTAATAACACAATTAGGAGCTCTACTTTTTGACCATAATCATTTACAAGTTTGTGAAAATACCTTGTTAACCCTAAGAATCCTCTAAGATTATTTAAGGTTTTCATAATTGGCCATTTCATCATAGGTTTGATTTTGTTAGGATCCACTTACTTTGACATCTTCATGAGATAAAATATAACCCAAATATTCCACTTCTTGAATGCAAAAGGAAGACTTGGAAGAATTTTTATATAATTGTTGTTTTTCCAATAGTTCTAAGACCATGTCTACAAGTTGTACATGCTCTTCCTAAGATACGGTGTATGTTAGTATATCATCAAAAAGTAATAACAAAAATTTCAGAGGAAGGGTTTTAAAATAGAATTCGTCATGTTTTGAAATGTTGAAGGTGCATGAGTAAGACCATGTAGCATTACCAAAAGCTCATGATGACCTTAAAGTCTTCTAAAGGTTGTTTTGAGAATGTATTATTGCTTCATTCTAGTTTAATGATATCTAAAATGGAAATCCAACTTTGTAAAGAAAATTGCTCATTTCAATTCATCTAGTACTTCATCAATGATAGGAATAGGAAGTTTATCTTTGATGGTAATTTTGTTGAGCTATCTATAATCTAGACATATACACCATGAACCTTCCTTCTTTAAACCATTACCACTTGTGTAGAAAAATCACATTGGCTTGGTTGACTAGTGTTAGCCTCTAACATTTCTTGAATCAGATGTCGAAGATCACTCTTTTGTGCATATGGGTACATATAAGACCTAGTTTTAGGTGTTATGCTTCCTACTTAAAAATTAAGAGCAAAATTGTGATCTTGAGAAAGAGCAATACCCTTAGGTATCTCTCCAATTACCTTAGAATGATTTTCAATAACTTTTTTCGAGATTTTTTGGAGTAGGGGGTATAGATGTTTGAATGTCTAATTACCACAATTATGTGATTACATCATGGTGTCCCCTTTTGAGTAATATTTTCATGCCACTAGAATTTATCACTTTAGAGGGTCTTCGTTAAATACATATAAGTTTAATTTCCTTTCCTTCTACAGAAAATCTCATGAAAAGTTCTTGAAAATTAAGGTTCATTGTTCCCAATGATTGTAACTGGTGAGCCCCAGTATTGCAGCAATAATGCTGCAACTCCTGGAACTCCCTTCTTTAATTTTATCAACCTGGTAGTTCGTAACAAACTTGGAAGCGACGGTGCTGTATGCACAAGTACTAGCTCTTGCCGCGGCTGTCACTTGATCAGCTGGCACAAGTCTGCTAGGAGCTTAAGCCAACTTCTATGAGCTCTTAGAAGAAGCTTTTTAACTAATGGATGAAAGCTAACTCAAAGGAGGCTAATCTACTTGCAGAAAGAAGCGAAAAGCAGAAAGGAAATGCAAACCCTAGCAAACCCTAGTTTTATCGACTAACCCTACTAGTGCAAGAAAAATGATGAAAGCTACAGAAAGGAATGCCATTGACTCTTAGAAAGGTAAAATGCATGTGACTAAGCTACTTCTGAAGTGAAATCTGAGAAAAAAAACATCTTTTTGTATTTTTGAGTAAGTTGGCAGAATTATTGTGCATGCGATTTAACTGTTTTTTACTGTGCAGAGGTGGATTGGCGAGAGGAAATGCTTGGAGGAGGTCGGGAAGGTTCAGAGAGGGCCTAAGGGGTCCCTAACACCCTTCTAGAGAGTTTCACAGAGTTTGGCTATCAAGAAACCTCATTCGTGAGCTTCTACCGGAAGTCTGCAGGGGTTCTACAGGATCTTCTGGAATTTCTACAGATGTCTGTAATTTTCTACAGGATGTTCAGAAATGGGATTTTGGAGGATGGATGGAGGAAGAAAGATGAAGGAGTGGGTATGGAGGTGAGATAAGGGTGTGAGGAGGTCCAGGACATGGGGAATGGAGCTGAGAAGTGGCGAGGATGGTTGGATTTGTTCAAGGAGGACTGAAGCAATGATGCACAAAAACTAGGGTTATGTGAGCAAATGGAAAACGTAAGGCAAGAAGCTGAGTTGAGGGATGGAGCAGATGGGTTTGATGGAGTATGGGCAGGTAGAGAAGTGGTACAGGTGCTCTGCAATTTTTTTTTCCAACTAAACCAACGAAGACTTGTAAAATCAAAGACCTAGTTACGTTGACCTAATCTGATCTAGCTGATAGTAAAGAGAATGAACAGGAGTTTGAACTGCAATGAAACCATGTATACTAACTTATGCAACTAAGCAAGAAAAAATCTGAACATGTAACCAACTTCTACAAATGATAATCAAAAACTAGTGATTGCATGGCAAAGAAAAGTCAATGTTTTTGTGGGCAGCAAGGTCACCTTGATCCCAGCTCCTGATCCCACTGAGGGAGAGGTGAAATCATAGGTGTTTGATGGCCCTTTTTTGAAGCTTTTCCCTGTTAACAACCTATCAACTTAATCTGAACATCAAAATCCTTTTTAATCATCAAAAGTAACCTAAAAACAAAACAAAATTTAAATATAAATAGCAGATTCTATTTTGAGAATGCAGCAAAAACACATAAAGGTAAACAAAGGAGGTACTGGGCACTTGAGATGCGCCCAACCCCAAGAGCTACAACCTCCTAAGGGAGATTTAGAGCTGGTGCAAAGCTGGATTCATCTTTATTGATCAAAAGAATAGTTACATTCCAAAAACTGTCCACAAGGAAAACTTGAAAATGTGCTAAAATGCAGAGCTAATCTACTGCCTAAAAAATGACTAAAAGAATGACTAAAATCGAACTACAAACTAGCTAACTTCTGCCTACAAAGTGACTAACTGAAATGAGGCCCTAAGCCCTCTTATTTATATAAATTGAGGACCCCAACAGCCCTCCTAAACTTTAGGAACTCGACTGCCAAAACTTGTAGTTAACAGCACTTTTACTAGCACTTGCCCGGCTGCCCTTGTGATAATTGATTTGGTGGCCCTTGAACTCCGAGCTGATGGTGGAGAATTTGAGGTAAGGGTCCATAAATGAAGGGGACACCTTCCTACAAATCCTCTCCATTGTTCTTCCACGAATTTGGCTGCCAAGTGCTCATTAAAACCTTTGATTTTGTCTCAAAATTGACTAAAAATCTACACAAAGCACTCATTAGACTTGTTGGCATAATGACTAACCCAATTCACTCTATTAGCATAAATATAATAAAAAACATGCAATAAACTAATGAGAATAGTGGATTAAGTCGAATTAGGAGGTTGAATGAGCCCATATAATTATCCAGTTTGGGGCTCATCAGTAACCATTGGACACCTAATACAACACCAACAAAACATTTGGATTACAGTCATGGGATTATCCAATAAATACTCCCCCATATTGATATGAATACCATGGAAATTCCTTGAACAATTTATGGTACCTTTGTTTCTAAACATTAATTGAACTTAGGTGTTGGAAATACAAATCAATTGAAATGTTTTGTTAATTTGCAAATGAAGTTATGGACATTACTAAAATCAATCAACCCTATTAACTTTTTATTTTTGATATATCCTTCAATATTGAGGATTTTTGGGTTACTAATGCCAACTAATGCATCACAAGATATGGATGGAGAAGTCTCTTCTAGTTCTAGATCTTGAAGTGGTTCTAACTCTTGATCTTTTTCCTCTATATATTTTGTGTATAATAATTTATTCTCACTACATTTATGTCCCTTTCCATACTTTTTGTCACACTTGAAATATAGTCCCTTTTCTCTTCTTTCATCCATTCACTAAGCTTTCAATCTTATAGGTTGAGTGATATCAGGATGGGGAGCATGATACTCTATATAATTGTCAATGACCACTCTTTTGCTAGTCATATTTTTAATTTCAATGTTCCTTCCCACACTAAAAGCATGCTTTATGGATTTAGATTTGAATACATGTACCTCATGTTGAATGCTCTCTCTTAAAGTGTCCATAAATAGGTATAACAAATTATCCTCTAGAATGTTATTTACCTTAATACATATTTTTTTGAATTGTTGAATGTACTTTGTAATTGGGGTTCTTTGTCATCAATTGACTAATATTTTACTACTCTTAATATCCCCATAATGTGCTATAAATTCATTCGTAAAAATGGACCATGAGATAATAGATTCAATTTTTCATTCACAAAGAAATTGATACTAGAAAAATTGATCATTTTCTAAATATGATGATGCAAGAGTTACATTTTGTAAAGTTGGCACTTGGTGTAGATCAAATAATTGTTCCAACTAGAATAACTATGTTATAAGATATTTACCATCAAAATTTCGCATATTGATCTTGGGAAATAAGTAGTTCCTTGATGCCAAGTGAAACCCTTGATGATGCAAATCTAGAGGTGATGAATAATGATTTTGGGACTTAATATTTATTTTCTCCACTTTTGCATGATTTCCTTGCATCCTGAAATCGCGTTTAGAATATCTATCATCTAGGATACATAAGAAGATGATGGAAACATAATTTTTCAATTCTTTTTTATTTTTGTCCTTATTATTTTCCATCTATTCCTTATTCTCATCCATTTTATTTTACATCTCTTCCTTATTATCATTCAAATCATTATTTGTTATTTTGACCTAACATTCAATTCATTAAAATGTTTTTCAATTTTAAATAGCTAGTGAAAAATATTTTCTCTTTCTTCGTAAGTCATGGTTGAGTTCTCTAGATGTTTACCATGAGAATATTTTTTTATAGAATTATTTTCCATGTGAGAAAATAATAATACTCCTCCTTTATCATATTTTTTTAATGATAAAAACCAAATCTTCCACTAAAAATTTATGTTGTTGGTAAGTTACATAACTTTAAAAATCATGATTTGGAGATTACTCTGAAGTCGATCTTTCTCTTAATGTATATCTAAAATTTTGGCCTTTCTAAGTTCTAAATTTTAACTTGTAGCACATTGATATCTCTTTTTTCCAATTCCATGGATCTAACCAAAATTTTATGTGGCAAGTGAAAGTTATAATAACTTCCCAAGACTTGATCTTTGGCCCTTTATAGATAGCTAAACTATATCGATGACTGCATGTTCAATATTTGAGATCTATTTTTGAAATTATATTCAAAATACTATAGTTTATCGTCGTTTGAAAGGATCTAGTGGTATTACATTTGGTCTTTCTAGGATTTAGTTATGGTAGTTATATCCAGAATATATGTTTGAGACCAACTTTTAGACTAGCCAAAACCCTTAATTTTAATAGTTTATATTTCAAAAATTATATAGTCTCATAAACCAAAATTAATAATATATGTACTCAAATATGTTTGTCTAAAATCCTGAAAATTTCACAATATGAAACTTCACAAGAAAGGTTTATAGTGAAAGTTCCTAGATACTAACTCATATGAGACTAATTTTAGAACTAATCAAAAGCCCTAATTCCACAAGATATATTAATAAAATATAATGATCCAAAACCTTCGATTTTTTCCAAGATTAATTTGCTATGTCTCCTTAAGATAATAAAACTTTCATTGAATATGTCATCCAAATCAGTGAAGATGGCAACTTGTGCGTTCAGGTGGAAAATTAGAGGGTTAGGGTAAAAACCCTCATTTTACTGCAGATTATTTTGCCCGTCCGACTTACCTCAGAACGCCCGGACGACCGACCTGCACCACTTTCCTTTCACTGTTGTTGACATCTTGTCGGTGGTTATCGTTTCCAGTATGGGCGAGAACATGGAGGGTATGGACATCGAGCAGCTGGACTATTCTGCGGGCCCATTTCCCAACCAGGTTATTTTTGGAAACCCTAACCCTAAGCGCCCGGTTTCTATTTATTCTCATCCCTCCATTTCAGGGCCACCTGTTTCCATTCTGGTGGTTAACTTCCCAGGGCATTGTGCCTCTTCTCTCATTTTCGGTTCTTTGTCCATTGACTCCCCCACGCTCGATTGCCCTTCGCTATCCCCTGGCACCCTAAACCTCCTTACTGCTCTTTTGCTGCCATCTCCCATTTTTGAACCGAATCCCCCAGTTAGCCATCTCCATTTGTCGATCTCGACTTAGCATCCGGCAGCGCCTGAGGAACCCCCAATCTCTTAGGGTCATAATTTTTCCATCCCGACAAGTTCCCCATCTAGGTGCTTTGGATCGCCTACCATTAAGGTAAAATCTACGACTCACCTATCACAAGAAGGAGCAGACCCCCCGGATCTGCTCTTAGATCACCCATCAGTGCCTTGCACAGGGAAGAGGAAATCAAAGTGCGTGAAAGCCACTGCAAAGGATATTACCATCTGTTTTGGAGAGGGGATTGCTATGGAGGAAGCAGCAAAAATGGCAAGCACTGTTTTGGTAGGTCATGTTCGTGGCAAGGCTTATTCAGCGGATCGACTAATCCTCTGGGTGAGAGAAATTTGGGGAAGTATGATGAAATATTTTCTTGAAGTGTAGGTACTCCCTAGAGGATGGTTCGCTCTTCATTTTGCTAAGGAAAATTACACTGATCTGGTCCTCTCCAAGTATTGGCACATAGAAATGACCCAGTCCTGCTCAAGAGATGGAGCCCCATTTTCGATCCGGAGAGGGAATAGATTGGGGTAGGACCCTTTTGGGTGTGACTAACAGGACTTCCTTTACAGTATTGGTCGGAAGAAGTTTTTTTTCGAATTGGAAATGCTCTTGGTACATATCTGGACCACGACAAGACCTTCGTGCAGACAAAGAATCGTACCCTTGCCCGCATTTTAGTATACCTGGATATGCGAGAGGGGCTGGAGGAAAAGATCACACTCCAATGGAAGAACTATGCCCGGGTACAGATCCTGGACTACGAAGGAGTCCCATTTCATTGCAGAAGGTGCCATAAGGTAGGGCACATTTACAAGGATTGCCCGCTAATCAGGAGACCGACGGATCCTCCATCTGCTCCAAGTGTTTCAAGGGGACCATCTGTGCCTCCACCGGAAAGCATCCCTGTCTCATCCCCTTAGGACCCAGTGCATAATAGATCCCCAAAGGCAACAGCTGGACCTCACAGGATGCCATCACCCCCCGACTAGAACTCGAGCAGCTGCGGAAGCTGCCAGAAAATCAGGTATTCCTCTGATCACTTATTCCTTTTCATTATCTTGTTGTTCTGTAATGAATTCATCATCTTCCATCATCTCATCATCTATACACTGCACTATTGCATCACCTCCACCCACCATAGCCACCATGGCTCCATCTATCCCCCCTTCGCCATCTTCCCTTTCTCCTCCCTCTACTGAAGGGTTGGCTCCTCCTCACCAGTACAACTTACGTTCCCGCTCTCATTCTGTTGGCCATCCGCCTCCCCTCATGGGTCTAGGTATCACCTCACCTGGACCTATTGTTCAATCTTCAAGAGGAAGAAAATCATTTCTATCAAAAGCAATTTTAAGGGTTGGAGCAGAGGTAGTCTTAGGCAGACAATCCACTTTGGAAGGGGTTCTTAGAGCGTTGAATACCCCGGGCAGGGTTCCCCCATGAAGTGCCTCTCATTCAATTGCAGAGGCATGGCTAGTGCCTCCAAGAAACTAGCCCTGCGTAGGTTATTTGATATAGAACCTATTGATATGATATTGCTACAAGAAACCTTGGAGGATGCAGACCATATCTCCAGAGCATTACTCTCCTTAAAACGTGGTTGGAATTTTCACTGTCTTGATGCCATGGGCCGATCCGGGGGTCTAGCCATTGGGTATAACCCTCGCACCATAAAGGCTCTATCTGCTTGGGGAGGATCAGGGTTTATTGGTATGGATAATTTTTCGGCAGAGCTAGGCCTTAATCTTCGGATAGTTAACATTTACAGGCCATGTAATCAAAGGGAGTCTTTTTGGTAGCAGTTCCTTAATCTCTCAATTGTATCCCCTGATCATGTAATCGTTAGGGGAGTTCTCAATTTCTCCATTGGATTTGGGGAATTCTGGGGCTCACAAGCACAAGTGGACTCTCTCTCGGGACTATTAATGAATCTCCTAGAACAACATAACCTTGTTGATGTCCCTATGAATGAGCCCCTTCTGACTTGGAGGAACATAAGGGTGGGGGAAGTTGCTCTAGCCAGACGATTAGATCACTTTTTGATTAAGGAGTCTCTGCTAAATCAGCTACAGCAGTACAGACAATGGGTTGGGTCAGGGGGTATCTCGGATCACTCTCCCACTATACCTAGAGATCCTTGGCTCCCACCCTAAACCAAACCCCCCCCTTTAAATTCAACCATGTCTGGCTTCAAGATCCTGGATACATCAATTTGATTTTAGGTTATTAGAAGGCCAACCCTATCTCAAGGTTAAGATCCTTAACAGAGGGTTTCTGTCATAACCTGAATTAGCTTAAGCACCTCTCCATCACTTGGGCTAAAGAGAAAAAACAGAAGGATGACCATACATTATCACAAATTGAGTCTGATATGCGTGTCCTCTTGGATGAACGCAACCTGGGATTCTCATCTGACATTGAAAAATCCACCTGATTGAGCAAGAGAAACAGAAAGAAAGGATCCTCAAGGAGAGAGAGGAAACCTGGAGACACAAAAGCCGAGCCATTTGGCTGCAAGATGGTGATGATAATACAAAATTATTTCAGAATTATGCCAAAGGATGGAAAGCAACTAACACTATCTGGAATCTTCCTCTACCTGACGGGGGAGTGGCAGGTAACTTTAACAATCTATCTCTCCTAGGTACCACACACTTTCGGCATCTATACAAAACACCTCATGGATCTAATCTAGCTGAAATCATTAACATCGCTAGCCTTTTTCCTCGATTTGTAAATGAAGATGAGGTTGAAGAACTAAACTCCCCTGTTACCCTGGGGGAGCTGGAAGGAACTCTAAAATGGTTGTCCTGGGCCAGATGGATGGTCGATCGAGTTTTATATTGATTTTTTCGAGATCTTGGGGGATGATCTGTTAAAGGTTGTGGAAGAATGCATAACATCATGATCTCTCTACAATTCCATTAATTCGACTTGCATCACCCTTATTCCAAAGTCTGACTCTCCCTCATCCTTCAATGACTTTTGGCCCATCTCTCTCTGTAACTATCTTTACAAGATCATAGCCAAAATTATTGCAAATCGTATCAGACCTATCCTCTCTCACCATATCTCTCCTGAGCAATTTTCTTTCCTTGAGCATCATCAAATTCATGAAGCCATTGGTACTGCCCATGAGGCCATTCATTCGATTTGGTCAAAAAAACTAAAAGGTATCATTCTTAAGATTGATCTGGAAAAAGCTTTTGATAGGGTCAGATGGTTATACATCAAGATGCTCTTCATTCATTTGGGCTTCCCTCATGCTTTCATAACCTAGATCATGTCATGTATTACTACCCCATCTTTTAGCATTCTCATTAATGGATCAGCCTCACATTTCTTCCATGCTGAAAGAGGTCTCAGACAAGGCTGCCCACTCTCTCCATTACTATTTATGATTGTCATGGAAGGTCTCAGTAGACTTCTTGATCTGGTAAAGAGAGAAGGTAGACTTGGGGGCTTAAAAATAAATGATTTCTGTCACCTCACTCACCTTCTATTTGTGGACGATGTCCTAATATTTCTTGATGGCAGCATCTGAGACTCAGCCACTTTCTCATCCGTTCTTTCTCTCTTCTCACTGGCTACCAGTATGCAAGCGAATCATGAAAAATCCACCATTACCTTAGCTCTCACCTCCATCATGGAGTCTCGGTTTTCTCAACAAAATTTCCCCTATGACATCCTTCCTCTTGACTGTGGATTCAAATACCTGGGTTTTTGGATCAAACCCCTCAGCCAAAAGATAACGGACTGGATCTGGTTGGTTATCAAGTTGGAGAAAAAGCTCACAAATTGGTGTCACAGATTTTTATCCAGAGCTGGTAGACTTGTCCTTATTAAATCTGTGTTGGAGGCTACACCAGTTTTTTGGATGGCTTTGGCATGGATCCCCAGAAATATTCTTGCATGTATACAACAGATTTGCAGCAAATATCTATGGAATGGACAACAGGACAAGAGAATTTTTGCATGGGTCAGCTGGGCAAATATTTCCCTGCCCAAAAAATGGGGAGGATGGGGTCTGAAAGATCTCGCCCTATTTGCATAGGCCCTGGCTGCAAAAATGGGCTGGACTCTACTAACTGGGTAGAATCTTTGGACTTCGGTCACTTATTATAAGTACATCTGGCCTCTCTCGATCATGGATTGGATTCGCATGCCTCGCTGGCCAAGGACAGGCATATCATCAGTCTGGAAAGCTCTTCTGCACTCCATTCCCATCATCCGCAACAATCTGGCCTGGAGAATAAATGATGGAACAAAAGCTCGTATAGGTTTGGATCCTTGGACTTGGGGGGGGGGGGGGAGGAAGATATCAACTCCCCAGAGAGCTAATCCAATATCTTAATCACCACGAGATAAAAGTCATTGCTCACATTGCAAATCAGGAGAACACCACCATCTTCGCTCAAGGGTGGAAATCTGCCCAACAACTCAGCATACCTCCTCAATGGCATCAAGAATGGCAAGACTATATAGCTGCTCTGATCGAATCCCACATCAGGATAAAGGAAGGTCCTGATGAACTAGTATGGAGTCTAGCAGAGAATGGATTATACACTCCCAAGGCTGGCTACCTCAGGCTTATATCAAACAGACATCCAAAAATGGTTCATGCGTGGCGGCAGATAATTTGAAAGCTTTGCTCTCCCCCAAGAACTAAGTTGTTCTTCTGGTGCATGCTCAGGAAAAAGGTCCCCACTGGGGAATCCTTTTCGCACTATGCTTTCCAAGGGCCACACTAGTGTGTCCTGTTAGTGCCTAAATCTACCTCAGGCTAAAGGAAGGCAGGTCTAGGGTAACATCAAACCACGCTTAACCTAGTAGCTAGCCCTACCAGGTCGGGAGAGGGCTCTCTCCTTGTCAATCTCAGTTGAGATGACTGAAATGAATATGGATTTTAGGCTAGGTATGGTAGCTCTAGGTTTTTTATGGATTTTTTTGGGTCGAAACAGCAAGAGAAAGGATGATTTGGATCATGGCATCAATGTTAGTTTCTGCTGGAAAACTTGGGGAAAATTAAGTGCCATGTTCAGCCAAGTGAAGATTGTAAATGTGATAAGTATAAGGGAGAAAGACCGCTGCCCTGTAGGCATCAAACAAAGGATGGATCTGCAGCAGCAACTTTAGATGAAAGAGAATACCGAGGTTGCTCAACAGAGCATCTAACAATGGATGAATTCTGCTAAAACTACCATTACAACTAACAACAAAATCATCATGAAAGAAGCATAATTATGGATGAATTCCTAACATATCACTTAGATAATGCTGAAACAAAGGAGAAAAACATAATGTGTAAATGAATTACAGGAGAAAAAACATGCTGAACATTTTAGCACCATGATGAATCCCAAGCCTAAAGGGCAAAAACTGCTTTATTATGATATTCAATAAAAATTTACACAATCCAAATGCTTCTTTGCTACCAAAATCCAACCTCTACACTATGAAATTCATAAAATATATACATTTTCTCATCCCTGTACTAAGGGAATTGAGCTTAACCATTTTCTTCAAAATAGAATCAATTACATTAAACTTGGACCGAATTTCTGAAAATAGGTGTTGAAGATGAACTCGTATGTCCTAAACCATAGCACCTGTTACAAAACTAAAAGAGGCTTTTGTATATAAGGTCATGTTGGAGAAAACCCTCACTCAAATTTTAGAAATTTGTTTCCAGTTGTTCGCAATCTGTGCCACAAAATCATCTCTAAAACAGCAAATCATTAAAAATTTAAATCTGTGAAAATGAGCTGTAAAGATCTAGTCACATATCCAAATTCACGACACCTGTGAACAAAATGAAACAGGTTTTTGTTATATGGCCCGTGGTTAACAACAACCTCCTTGGGTTTTGCAAAATTACTTTCCATCTATTGTAAAATGGCACCGCATTGAAATGACTAAAACAGTAAAATAAATGAAAAGTTTTCTTTGTTTTAATGCAGGCTCCAAATATCACTGCATATCTCCCACATAGTAGTGCCTGTGCATAAAATTAAGAAGGTGTTTGTTATTTGGTATGTGATGGACAAAAACCTCTTTCACTTTTGTAAAATTTCTGTCCAAACTGATTTTGTAGTAAACTTGTCCCTGTATGCAGCAACTGACCTCAAAACATGCATAACCAAGAATCAATCATTCATTTCGATCATATCTTATGATCCAGAAATCGGTTACAGGAGTGTGATATACCGTTGAAAATAATTTTCCGAGCTTCTTCTAATGGACACATTTGTGACATGTTTTAAGTTGAATATCATGTGCAAAACATCTAACCAAACCAAACCTAGTAAGAGCTCATGTTGATCCCTACTGACAGGCTGCGAAGACTGGAACTAACATGTCCTTTGTAAGCAAGCTTCGGAAACTACAGAACATCTTTTCCTTCATTGCAAAACTTTGGGTAACCTCTGGCAGACCGTCTCCTCATCCATCCATTCGACTAATAAATGGGAAGGCGATAACATTTGCAGAGCCTGGGAAACATGGTGTAATTTGCATCATGGTTCAAAACTATTATGTCTCCCTCTCCTCATTTGCTGGCACACCTGGGTGGCCCAGAATCGCATCATTTTCAGAGACGTTGTTGTTAGATGGTTGCATATTACAGCATAGATCATTTCGGCTTTCCATGAACTGCATGATCCCTCCATTCCCTGACCAAGGAGACCTCGTGCCTCCCCCCCCCCCCAACCCCATCCACCATTGACAAACACACACCTTGGGCTTTCTTTGATGGAGCCGCTCAAAACCAAGGTTGCGGGGGTGGTTTTATTCTATATCTTTCGGATCAACATCTCTTTAAGGTTAAGATGGGGCTTGGAAACGGAACGAATAATTTTGTTGAACTCATAACACTTCAACATCTTTTGCATTTCTCTGTTGGTCATGACTACATCAACCTTCAGATATTCGGAGACTAAAAAATCATTATAAACTGGTTCAATAATATTATTGCTTGTCATTCTCATACTCTCAGTAATATATTGGATGAAGTGAATATATTCAAAGCTCAATTTAACACTATTTCATGCCAACATATTTACAGGGAACATAACTGTTGTGCTGACGGGCTTTCCAAGGAGGCCACGACACTACCCAGAGGACAGTGGTTGATACAGGAACAGAGAGGTACAAATGAGTACCGTTACTATCACAGGCCCTACATTGATCAGATATATCACAGGGTAGAGAGTCCCTAAATTTTTGCAGATTTTGGACATACACAGACAACATTTGTATATATTTACAATATGTTTTTATTTTATGCTTATTTACAGAACTTATATATATGGAACTTGCCTTGCATGGTAGACGAAATATTTTTGTAGATATCTGTTTATAAACAGTTTCATATGAACACCTTGCGTGGTGAAATGCTGAACAGACACAAGCACCAAATTTTTGGTAAGACAAAGCTCCATGTTTTACTAATGGATAAAGATAAATGATGCATATGTTGAAAAGCATCTACAATAAGTAATTTTTCAAATAAAATGAAAGATTACGATTTTTCCAGTGGAAAAAAAAAAAACAAAAAAAACAAACAAACAAAAAACAAAAAAAACAAACAAACAAAAAAAACAAAAAAAAAAAAAACAAACAAACAAAACAAAACAAAACAAAACAAAACAAACAAACAAACAAACAAACTTTCATTGTCTAAAAATTTTCCAAAAGAAAGTTGTAGCAAAAATGCCAAGATGAATAATTTGAAATTGATTTAAAGACTGGTCACAAACCCCTAGAAATTATCATGGAACTGGACCAGAAATTTTCATCATACACACTTTAATATTTCTCCTAAATATCCCCATAATTTTGTTGTCTGAAACTTCCCAAAAAAAAAAACTTATAGTGAAAACTCCAAGGTGTCTTGGTTGAAGGGGAAAAACCTTAAGATTATAGGCTTCAATATTAAATGTTAGACAACAAACATCAATAGAGCCTAAAAATAGAGACAAAACTAACTCCATGCTCGAAGAAATAGATGTAGGAATGAAAATAAGCATCTTCAAGGGGGGAAATACCTTTGACAATAGAACAAATGTACAAGATGAGATGATATAAAACTAGTTCTCCTGGAGACAAGGATTGCGATTACAATTAAATGGTTTAGTTGAAAATAATAATAATAATTGAAATATAATAACTCAATACCTTGGACATTTACGAGAGGAATTATACTTAAAAATGGGCTTTGTCTAGGGCTTAGCATGTTATGATTCTAAATTTCCAATATACTTGAAGATCAAGTTGACCAATTGTCATAGGGGCCAAATATAGAAATTCTTGGGGAAGGAGGTGAAAAATAGGTTGGAATTATGACCAATTTTTTGTTCTTGATGTCAACCTCATGGTTTTTCCATACTATTGTCACATTATGATTGAGTGCAGAATGATGTGGCTAACTAGATCTTGGATGGAGAATGTGCTTAATGATTGTTTAAGTGTTGCAAGAGTCCTCATTGTTACAGAGAATCTACAATGGTTTGTTCAAGTATTGCAAGTAATATGAATGTTTATATCGGTGATGCAGAGGATGAGGAAGTGTATTAGTAGCTTAGTCATAGGTTGCATTTGAAATAGATTGAGAAATGTGAACTTTGTGAACCATACACTACCTCTGTGAGAGAAAATCGCATACATATGTAGGTTTCAAGAACAAAATTTGCATACACAACCATGCGCATGGAAAATAACAAACCATGTGCATTTTCCACAGTATTCTGCTAGAGTTTTGAGTCATCAACGTCTATTTGATCCCGTTAAAAATGATAGTCAACAAACCCAAGGGATTTTCCTATGGTATTAGCAAGACAAAGAAATTATAAAAGGAGAAGGGGAATGAACAATTGTGTGTGCATTTTTTATGAGCTATTCGATGTGATTTAGTTTGGAACATGTGTGCACCAGGGCGTAAAGATTGAAGATTAGATGGATATGTAGATCTGATGCAGATCAAGGAGACACTATGAGGCAGAGCTAGTTTTGTTATCTGTGGTGACTAACAAATGTTGATCCATGAGTTGCAGGGGTCTGTATATCTGAATGTCCTAATCTGATTTGTATACAGGATAGAGGATAGAAGCCTACAAATCTAAAGTAAATAATGTTGTTGATTGTATTTTATTTGTCACCCAATATTGGTTTCATGGTTTCCTATTCAAGAATTATCAGTTATTGAGTTGCTACTGTGATTTGCAGTGAGTTTGGAACAACAAGGATTTGATTGAGCATTTTCTATAGAGAGTTGTTGCAGAATAATTACATTGAGTTAATGGTTGGTTGATGAGGGTTATGTTTATTTTAATCTTCTAAGATCTATATGCTATTTTTGTTCCTAAATAATGCGTACATAGAAAATATTCTTCAGAATAGTCATGTATGATATCTTATGTATGTAGGTTCAGTGTGTTACAGTGTTGGAAAAAACTTGTATGGTTGTTGATGTTATGAATTTATGACGTTTCCTTTTTGCTAATGTTCATAAACATGATTTGCAGATATTTGACTTGCAAAGTGTGTTTTGGCATTGATTGAGTTCCTTGTGGCTTAAGGTTCATAAGCATGATATTGTAAAGATTTATGATGATGATAAAGTGATAGTTGTTGCTACATATTCAAAGAAAAAAGTTGATTTGGTTGATGAAGTCACTGTGTGTTGGAAATAATACTAAGAGGGGGGGTGAATCAGTATTATCTAATCAATAAAACTTTTTCATTTTCATACTGAGATTCATATACGCTACTTCAGTTAAGTATACCCGCGTATATACGCGACTGTGTCTATTGCAACTAGCGTATAACCATTAAACTCATGATTCAATTATGTGATCTTCAATCGGTGCATCAGAACATTATTAGCCATATTAACAGTCAACAGTAGCAGTAAAACAGATAGATCAACACACATAAGCAACACACATGAACACCATGATATAAGGTGGAAACCCAATGTGGGTGAAAACTACGTGCTACAATTCGTTTCTATCTTCCTTTATTAAGAAACTTCTTTTACAATGTACTGGTGCAGTCCTTTACCAGAACGCAGGCTACAACCTGCAGAAGGCTACAACCTTCTCTCGTTCTCCAGACTCTCCTGGAAGGGAGCTCCAACCCCCTTTGCTCTTGTACTAGCTAAGATACTAGTACGTAGGCGCCGGCCTACAATCTTCTATCCTCCAGGTACCACATTTCATACATTTTCAGACTGGATACACCTGAAGCACAACACTATAATCTAAAGGCCACGTTTCATCAAATTTTCATACTGGACCAATAACTATCATTGAAGCTCAAAACAATCACTACTAGCATCATCAATCTCTGAATCACTGAAACCCTGTTAACAACACTGTCACCAGAACACAGAGCAGACACAGAACTCTGTAATAACAATCAGACCCAACTGCAACTTCAAATATCATACTTTACAATGTAAACGCTACTACGATGAATCAAACCCGCGTACATACGCACTTATTCAAAGGCCAACCCGCGTACAGATCTAAAAATATTTTCTTGTAACTTTGCAGCTGTACCAGACATCAGTCATACTCATAACATTTATAGAACATTACTTGCGTCAGTATGTAGATCTAGAATAAGCACAATCAACCATATAAAGATAGTTCATTTCAAACCATTTGATCCCGATCTATCCTTAGATCTTGTTCTCCATCAACCGGTGAGATCCCTCCTTAGCTCAGATCAAGCAATGCATCATCAACCCATAACCTGCATACTAGATCTCATCCTTCCTCAGATATTCAAGACTTTTCGGATGCATTTGCCTAATGATCTTCCTCTCCTTTTATAGTCTTAGGCCTTGCTCAATACCACGGACCAAAACCATAATAAAACAATACCATCGACCCAATACTTGGGATCAACACTTATGGGTGAAATACCACGGACCAAAACCATAGGTCTAAATACCACAGACCCAAAAATAAGCTTTCCGACATGTACGCGCTTTTTCGTGCATGAAACTGTGTGTATACCCTACTTGGTATATAGCGAACCTGCGTATACGTGACTTGGTATATAGTGAACCTGTGTGTATACCCTACTTGGTATATAGCAAACCTGCGTATACGCGACTTGGTATATAGTGAACCTGCGTGTATACCCTACTTGGTATATAGTGAACCTGCGTATATACTCTTCTTTCTTCATTCTTTGTAATCTGATCATCAATTCTTTGCTACTGACCTGCTGCACTATAATCTGTCATTTTGCCATCAAGGACAACACTTGTATCATAATGCCAACAATCTCCCTCTTTGGACTTGATGGCAAAGCTAACTTGTCATACTAAGAACTGTCATCTGATTCCTTTGAGTTGTCCTGCATCCCATGTATTTTGTCACATCTGATATCTCTTCTGTAGATTCATCTAGTTATATATAAGTGATTTGTTCTTCTACGATTAGGTTTCCATCAAGTACAACAAATGCATCATAATGCCAAAAATCTCCCCCTTTGGACTTGATGGCAACAACACCAAATCACTCTCCCCCTTTGACATCAAGGGCAAAGGGCGGACCAAGATATTTTCTTTCCTTAATAAACATTCCACTATCCATACTCCCCCTGAGTATCTGCTGAAATCTCTTAATGAGCTCCCCCTTTGTATATGCCAGGGTGTACCAATCTGTCCATGCTCCCTCGGAGTACATGCTGAATCTCTACTCTCCTGAAGTGTGCTAATCATGCTCCCCCTGACTGTAGGCGAGATCTGCAAAAGATGTTCTTCAAGAAGAACCATGACTTAAGCATCATAAAATACCTTCCTATCACCAAAAGACTCAATACATACATCCATTACCCAACCAAGTGGGGATCATCCACCCAACCAAGTGGGGATACCTCAGAAATTTACATATGACAACCAATTGCATCAATCATCCCAGGCATAGTGGGGAAACCAAAATAGGCCGTTACATGACCTTGATAAAAAAGATATACATGACATAGAGACGAAATATCAAGACTATGCAAATCACCAATAACTACTATCAGCAACATCTGACAATCACTGTATATATCAGCAACCATGTTCTCCTTCTGTTCTCCTTTCTGCAGCTGATCCACCTGAACCAAAAACAGCTTGAGTACTAGAACCAAGAGTTTCTAAGGTAATGCCAACAATGCAATATTAGAAGATTATCTGCTCCCCCTGAACCTGTGCCAGATGGTCTCTGTCAGACCCATATCATACTCTTCTCACCCAGAGTCTGGCCCACATATACGCTATTGTATCCACAGAAAATGGCGTATATACGCGGATACTCCTTGTGAAACTCGCGTACAACCAATTCCATATCAGCAACCTGTAAATGTCCTGTAGAGTATAAGTCATCAACCTATAACAAGGTATGTCTGCATCAATTCATCCCTTTGAACAGAATTCAGAGTCATTCACATTATATCATGTGTGAAACCACCATAGCCATTTCATCAACATTAAGATCTACATGATCCAAGTATCATTACTTGGGAACATCTGCATCAATCAACATATGTAAGTATCATATAGATAAGAACTCATCATCATGTCTCCAACTATGCAACTTTGAATAATCATCCATGTATCCAGCCAACAATCCTCATCCATTTATGTGCCAACATCATAACTGTATGATCTTTTATGCATATGACGACAGCAGCATACAAGTGACTCATCATCAAGTGAGGAAGATGTGTATTCAAGCTTTGTACTTCTCCTTATCATGTAAGCACCATATATGCATCATCAAGTAATCAACCATAAATCTGATCTGAACATCAACTATGTAACCCCAAGAATCATATGAAATTTTATCATGGACAACTCATAACCACATCATAGCAAGATATATCATTTAGCCATATAAGCATCATCACCAAGGACTATTAACCATAATGCCAACAATGAATTATTAAAGGCATATGCTCCCCCTCAACCTATGCCATCTGTTAGATCTGATCATGCATATATCAGCAATAAGCATCAAGACATCATCATCATCAAGTTAGGATCAAAACACTTCTAGACATCTTACAAGTATCAAAACATTTCCACACATCCTCAGCAGACTGTAACTATTAACCAATAGAGCAAATAATGGACTGAATCATATCAGATCCTTTTTCTGAGCCTGTCCCCACTGCTTTTCCTCAGACTGACATATACGCGACTTTGTAGTGTCTAACTCGCGTATATACGCGACTTCCCTTTATGGAACTTGCGTATGAGATTCAGGATACTGAAGTTTTATACTTTCAGCTCCCTCTGAGTCTGTTATGTCTGTGCTGTGCTGTATCTGAGTACATTGTGCTGTGCCACATCTTTCTGACTGTACTTCCTTCTTCTTCCATATCTTCAAGTGTGATGATGTTTTCTCCTTTTGGTGTGATGTCCGTCCTTTGTTCCTGCATTCCTTTGCTATATGTCCAAGCTTGTTACATGCATAACATCTTACATGTTTCATATTCCTCCTGTAGCAATCAGCAGCTTTGTGACCAAACATATTGCAAGAAAAACAATATCCATTAAAGTACCTGGAATGTGATGATCTTTTTATGTGATGATCTTGAACCATTCTTCTTCTACATCTAGCTGCAACATGTCCAAGATTATGACATTCATAACATTCAATATTATTCATCTGAGTAAATGGCCGACTATTACTTCCATAGATAGGAGTAAAAGATTTTCTTTGAAGAATCTCTTTCCTTGATTGTTGACCTCTCATCTCTCTTATCTCCTTGTTGATCATTTTAGATTTCTCTTTAGAGTTCCTTGCCTCACCTTGTGAACTAGATTCATGAAAACCAAGACCAGTCTTGATAGCAGGAGACCTTTGACTACTAAGAATATCATCCAAGGCTTTAGTACTATCTTGAAATCGTAATAGTTTATCCTTTTCCTCTAATTTACCTCTCAAGATATTTACCTCAACTTGAAGTTGTTCTTCCTTTTCCAGACATTGTTTCTTCATGTTTTCTTCAGCATTTCTTTCCTCTTCCATTTGTTGCCTTAGTTTTAGAATCTCCTTTTCTTGTTCTTCATTCACATCGCGCTGCATTTGACAAATTCTGAAGGCACATTCCAGCTGAGATTTTAAGCTGATAACTTCGTTTTCCTGTTTTTCAATAGCTTGGAGTAGATCTTTATTCTGCTTCTTTGTTTCTTCAAGTTCTTCCTTTAGCGAGAGGGTCATAGCTTCAAGACTTTCATAATAACTGGATCGATCTCTGAGCTCCTTGATTGTTGTGTTCTTTTCAATGACTTCATTTCTTAGAGATGTTACTTCATCCTGCAACTTTTGATATTTGTCCTTGAATAACTCTAGTTGAGTCTTTAGTCTAGTAGCAGCTTCTTTGAAGGCACCATCCTTTATGTTCAAAAGTTCTTCTTGAGTTCTAATTTTGTTTGTCAGACTTTTAACTTCTACCTCTATTTGATATCTTTCTTGTTCACCCATAAGAGCAAATTCAGTTGTTTCGCTATCACTTTCATCTTTTCCAAATGGATAGATAGCTAGAACATCAGAGGATAGAAAATTCATACCTGATAGTTCATCTTCATTCAGAAATGATTCTGAATCTGAAGAGCTTCTTATACCTAATCCCCAATCGATTCTCCCGCTGTCATAGTTCTTCTGAGATGTCTTCTTCCGCTTATGTGCTTTCTTCTTAAGCTTCTTTCCCATTGTTCCACAGATCTCCTTTAAGTGATCAAGCCTCTATCAAAGGACCTGCTCTGATACCAATTGTTGGAAATAATACTGAGAGGGGGGGTGAATCAGTATTATCTAATCAATAAAACTTTTTCATTTTCATACTAAGATTCATATACGCTACTTCAGTTAAGTATACCCGCGTATATACGCGACTGTGTCTATTGCAACTAGCGTATAACCATTAAACTCATGATTCAGTTATGTGATCTTCAATGGGTGCATCAGAACATTATTAGCCATATTAACAGTCAACAGTAGCAGTAAAACAGATAGATCAACACACATAAGCAACACACATGAACACCATGATATAAGGTGGAAACCCAATGTGGGTGAAAACCACCTGCTGCAATTCGTTTCTATCTTCCTTTATTAAGAAACTTCTTTTACAATGTACTGGTGCAGTCCTTTACCAGCACGCAGGCTACAACCTTCTCTCGTTCTCCAGACTCTCCTGGAAGGGAGCTCCAACCCCCTTTGCTCTTGTACTAGCTAAGATACTAGTACGTAGGCACCGGCCTACAATCTTCTCTCCTCCAGGTACCACATTTCATACATTTTCAGACTAGATACTCCTGAAGCACAACACTATAATCTGAAGGCCACGTTTCATCAAATTTTCATACTGGACCAATAACTATCATTGAAGCTCAAAACAATCACTACTAGCATCATCAATCGTTGAATCACTGAAACCCTGTTAACAACACCGTCACCAGAACACAGAGCAGACACAGAACTCTGTAATAACAATCAGACCCAACTGCAACTTCAAATATCATACTTTACAATGTAAACGCTACTACGATGAATCAAACCCACGTACATACACGCTTATTCAAAGGCCAACCCGCGTACAGATCTAAAAATATTTTCTTGTAACTTTGCAGATGTACCAGACATCAGTCATACTCATAACATTTATAGAACATTACTTGCGTCAGTATGTAGATATAGAATAAGCATAATCAACCATATAAAGATAGTTCATTTCAAACCATTTCATCCCGATCTATCCTTAGATCTTGTTCTCCATCAACCGGTGAGATCCCTCCTTAGCTCAGATCAAGCAATGCATCATCAACCCATAACCTGCATACTGGATCTCATCCTTCCTCAAATATTCAAGACTTTTCGGATGCATTTTCCTAATGATCTTCCTTTCCTTTTATATTCTTAGGCCTTGCTCAATACCACGGACCAAAACCATAATAAAACAATACCATCGACCCAATACTTGAGATCAACACTTATGGGTGCAATACCACAGACCAAAACCATAGGTCTAAATACCATGGACCCAAAAATAAGCTTTCCGACATGTACACGCTTTTCCGTGCATGAAACTGCATGTATACCCTACTTGGTATATAGCGAACCTGCGTATACGTGACTTGGTATATAGTGAACCTGTGTGTATACCCTACTTGGTATATAGCGAACCTGCGTATATAGTGAACCTGCGTGTATACCCTACTTGGTATATAGTGAACCTACGTATATACTCTTCTTTCTTCATTCTTTGTAGTCTGATCATCAATTCTTTGCTACTAACCTGCTGCACTATAATTTGTCATTTTGCCATCAAGGACAACACTTGTATCATAATGCCAACAATCTCCCTCTTTGGACTTGATGGCAAAGCTAACTTGTCATACTAAGAACTGTCATCTGATTCCTTTGAGTTGTCCTGCATCCCATGTATTTTGTCACATCTGATATCTCTTCTGTAGATTCATCTAGTTATATATAAGTGAGTTGTTCTTCTATGAGTGGGTTGTCATCAAGTACAACAAATGCATCATAATTCCAACACTGTGATATATGGTTTTCTTCCAGGGTTTGGTGAAAAACATGTTTTGAGATTTGTACATTGTTGTTGTGCATTAAAAGTGTGTATATACATAGGTTTCCTTATTGACATTCACGTATATATCCTGATTTGATTTTGGACAGAGTTTGTGGTATTATTTAGTAATGAAAATGAACTGGTATTGATAGAGTTTTATCATATGTTGTTGATTGAACAATGTAAACTTTGAAACGGGAACTGATACTGTTACCCGTTTTGTAGAGGTGGCAAAAAAATGACCCGATTTTCAAAAGTGTTGATGCAGAATACACATGTTTTTTTAAGAACATGCTTTTTGGAACTTTAATTTTTTTCATGTGCATTAAGTGGGTGAGGCTCGGTGAATGGTAGTGATTTTCATCCTGATTTTAAAAAGTGTGTATTCTGCATCACACTCTTTTTTTAAAAGACCTATTTTTTGACTTTAAATTTTCTAGTGTGTGAAATGTAAAAAATTATTTTCTAAATTTGATAGTTTTTGAAGTCGTCATTGTATTCATATTTTCTTGTTCTCTATCTTAATTTTTTTTTTTTTTTAGTGGGTTTTTTATTGTTTTGCGTTTTTAAATTATAAATTCGATAGTTTGAATTTTAGATAATCTACATATTTAGACATCTTTTCAACCCCCTTAATTAATTTTTCAATCCACATGAAATAATTGTTTCTAAAAAACAACATTTTTTAACAATGGACATAAAAAATAACCATTTTTAACATAAATATAACAAAAAAACTAAACGTTTTGATAATTTTTTGCTAGAATTAACATGTCAAAATCACAATTTTTATACAAAAATATTAACTAAAAATGGTCAAATAATAGTTTTTTTTATGAATTTCATGTCAAAAAGATAATAATAACTACTTTTTTTTCAAAAAAAAATGATTAACTTAAAAATCAATGCAAAAATCACATATTACCAATATTGAACGTATAACAACCCTAATTGAGTGTTTATTCTTCTCATAAAATGTCAAAGTCAAAACATTGCAAAGCTTGAGTTACAAGCATAACTTAAATTTAATCAAGAATGTCACGTAATCCAAACTCTTCGTCCTCTAGAGTTTCATTGTCCTCTTCCACAATATTTTCTGTTTCATTTTGCTCATTTTGCTCATTTTCCTCTTCTAATGGGTCTTTCATGTCTGCAAATCCCCCAATATGTGTCTTTCCATACATTCCATGTAATGGTGGTTGGGGTTCCTTTGCCTTTTTTGCCACACGTGATTCACTAAAGTCCCCTTTCTTCAACCCAATTTCTTGCATTGCATCTGGAAGAAATTGAAGAGCATTAATTCTTTGCTGAATGAAATTGCATTGTAATGGATCTTTCTCAATTGCAATGCAATTTCTTCCTTTTTGAAGGCAGCATGCTAGTGTTGTACCTAATTATCAAGCACAAAAAAATAATGAAGTAAATTAGTACAATGACATATTAATTAAAAAAAAGAACATATTGAAATTCAATTCCATGTGGCAAAACGTACCTGAGCCAGAAAATAAATCCAGAACCCAATCTCCTTCATTTGAACATATGTCTATAAGATAGTTAATCAATAATTGTGGTTTCTGATAAATGTTAACTATCTCTCCTTTCATTTCTTTGTCTTCATATGTTAGTTTTCTCACAACAGCATCATAAGTCAGTATTTGGCTATGACTCTTTTGTCCACCCGATTAAAAATCATAGACATATGGCTATCATCTTTTGCCCAACTATCAATATGAATGAACTCACAGTCATTTATAAATTGTTGATCTTCATTGTCAAGAAGATTTGACTTTTGCCTGTAACATAAAATAGTAAAAGTTCAATTAACTTGTACATAAATTAATTTTTCAACATTAATCAAATATACCTTTAAACATCTTACCATGTAAGCTGCATCCTTGAATTTGTTTTCCCCTTGAAGCTTGACAATAACATTGCCAACTGTGTGTCTGAATGAAATGTCACAAATCTCCATAATGGTGATGACGTCACTTCCTTAAATCCCGCCACCACTTTATTAAAAGCTTGATAAGTATAAGGGTCATTATCATAGCAAATGTTTGGAATATTGAAACCATGGGGAATATCTGCAATAACGAGGGCATAATCCCTTTTTGGTATGAGTTTCGCAATGTCTTCACAGTCGCCTTGTATTACTTGATATTGAATAGTGTCTAGCCCATTCCAAATGAAATGATTAAGAGTTGGATCAAGTTCAACATTCTTAATACGTTGCTTTCTCAGTCTTTCAATCTTTATTTTTTCAATAAAAGTCTTGAAACTGTCTGGTGCTCCATTATCTTCTTTCTTCATCTTTTACCAAACAAACAAATGTATGTGTAAGTTTTAATTTAAATTAAAAATAGTACACAGATGATTAAAACTGAATGTATAAATCAAGTTACCTTTTTAAATGCAAGATAAAAAGCTTTCAATGTTGATGTAGAACTTGAATCTGGATAGTTGCGTACAACATCATCCCAACTATCTTCATTCAACAATTTAACCATTTGTTCCTGAATTTTCATGTAAACTTTGTGACTGCATAGATAAAGTAAGAAAAAGTTAATATACTGATATGTATAACAAATACTACCAATAACAACATGTTTTAGTTAAAAGATAACTATAATCCTGGAAATAAGTAAAAATAATTCAGCAAACTTACTTTTGAAATTCTTCAGACATTTCTTCCAATGATAATTCCCCCGACTTCACACGAGATAATATTGTTTTGACAATTTTTTCATCTTTCACTCCTTGCATCGCCCTCCAAGGCGTGATAGTCATATCGTCTGGAAGTTGCTTCAGTTCAGGCGCTGATTTATTGTTGCTACATATCAATGGCTTAGACTTTCTGACCTTCTGGTTTTTAATGCCAATGTCTTCCCACATGCTAAAAATGTCATCAATCAAATTCCAAATATCTCCAGTTCTAAATGCCAATTGAAAATGTTATCAACACCTCTGAATAAATCGCTAGATCTGTTGTCTTTTCCATTTTTTGAATTGCCTTTATCTTCAATTTGATAGCCTATTTCCATACAACATTCCTTTCGGAAATCTGTAGTAATATTGATCTTATCCCCACCACATTTTTCTAGGAATTCACTATGAATAAATCTAACCTTTTGGACCAAAGTCATAGACATCCTATATTCATTATCTGAATTATGATCCCAGGACACTAGCTTTGCTTCTGTTTCATTTAAACCAGCATAAATGATACATTTCATCGTTTCAAAACGTGGGTTATTAGGATATTCCTCCATCAATTGTCTTTGAGCTTCAACAGAATGGTTCCCCCCAAGCACATAATAATTGTATTCAAAACATTTTGACTTATCAAATGCTTCTTTGTTGGGAACTTGAAGTGGATCAACAAGAAGCACATAACTAACCACATGAGCATATGGATTGTACCTCATCAATGTCTTCAAGTTGTGAACATGCAGATGATGCGGCTTTCTGACTTGATATTGGCATTGTCCTTCACTTGCCTTATAGGTTTGTGTCACATTTAACTGAAATGTACGACCACCATCAACTAAGTTTCTCTTTGTCAAATTCTGTCGAATGGCATTTTGTTTTGTTTTGATAATGCCATCACCTAAATCAGCTCCTGGTGTAATGATTTCTCTGCTTTCTTTTGAAGTTTCACTAGGTTCTTGACTGCTGGTAATGACTACTTCAAGATCTTCAACTCTACTTTTTTTCGTCTTAACATTCTGAAGAGATCTATTCTTGGCCATTGTTACTTTTGGTCTTTTACGACCTTCCACAATTTCAATGTCATCTTCAGTAATGGCAACATATGCTTCATTGTCAACTTCATCGTCCTCAAAAGTAACTTGTTTACCCTTGCTAGATTTATCCACCAGAGGCCTTTTTTTATGATTCTTTGGATGTAGTTTTGTAGCATCATCAATTACTACATTTTCCATGTTTTGCATATCTTCCTCTGACACTGAGTAAAAATGGTGACAACGTTCATGATATCATTCTCTATGTAATGAATGCCTCCCACCATAATTGAACAGCTTTCAACAAAATTCTGCCAAACAAAATATCATATGTTAATATAATCAAAGTTAAAAAATATAGCGAGACATTTTCAAAACGCAAAATAAAAATACAAATAACAATACTTACCGTGTTTTGTGTCATATCATTTACGATTTGTTTACACAACTTTGTAGATACCTCTCTCCTATCATATAATGAATATGATAGTCGGTATTTAATCCTTTCATGTGACTTGGCAGTTTTTGTAAGTACGTAAACAACTTCAGTGTTTGGTACCGAACACATATCTATGACTTTTCCCATCACCTCCAAATTTTCATTATTATTGTGTGTATCAATGTATAGATATATATTCACAGTTGTGCTCTCTCTTTCTTTCACATACCAGGCTCTTGATGGAAATTTCACCTCTTTTGAACTTTTCCAATCTGAGATTAGCTTCTTATCACTTAAAGCAGTTGACATATTTGTAGGTATGAGCTCAGGTGGAGTTCGTTCACCAACGTTTTTTGAAGATACACCTTTAAGACTCCTTGCTCCAGAAAGATTCACAAAAAATTTTCTTGATGCCATTTTCCTAAAAAAAAAAACACATAAATTAGTAAATAAAAAAATTGCTGGTCGGGGCTGGGCGGGGCAGGCAGGGTGGGCTGGGCTGGGCTGGGCGGGGCGGGTGAGGTGGGCAGGGCGGGGCGGGCGGGGTGGGCTGGGCGGGTGGGCTGGGCGGGGCGGGCCGGGTGGGTTGGGCGGGTGGGCGGGGCGGGCCGGGTGGCTGGGCGGGGTGGGCGGGGTGGGCTGGGCGGGGTGGCGGGTGGGCTGGGCGGGGCGGGTGGGCGGGTCGGCTGGGCGAGGCGGGCCGGGTGGGCTGGGCGGGGTGGGCGAGTGGGCTGGGCTGGGCGGGCTGGGCGGGCGGGCTGGGCGGGGCGGGCGGGCGGGGCGAGCCGGGTGGGCTGGGCGGGGCGGGCCGGGTGGGCTGGGCGGGGTGGGCGGGTGGGGCTGGACGGGGTGGGCTGGGGCGGGGGTGGGCGGGGCGGGGTGGGCGGGGCGGGGCGGGCCGGGTGTGGCTGGGCGGGGTGGGCGGGGTGGGCTGGGGCGGTGGGCGGGGTGGGCTGGGCGGGGTGGGCCGGGTGGGCGGGGTGGGCTGGGCGGGGGCGGGCGGGTGGGCTGGGCGGGGCGGGCGGCGGGGTGGGCTGGGCGGGTGGGCGGGTGGGCTGGGCGGGGCGGGTGGGCGGGGGGGGCTGGGCGGGGTGGGCGGGTGGGCTGGGCTGGGCGGGCGGGGTG